>OU015499.1:118085373-118192873 GCA_907164885.2 Dolomedes plantarius | reverse complement strand
TCACGGTGTGGGGCATGTTCTGCTGGTATGGAAGTGGTCACCCTGGTGTTCGTTGACGTCAAGCACTCAGCCATGCAATACTTGGACATACTGGCAGATCAACTACATCCTGCAAATGTTACATTTTTATCTTTAGGTGACGGATTTTTCATGGTCGATAATGCAACTATACATCGTGCCACAATCGATCGAGATTGGGTTCACTGAACATCAATCTGACTTCCGACAGCTTCCCTGGCCGCCGAAAAGCCCGAATCTTACTGCGACAGAAAATGTTTTGGACATGTTGGAAAGGCGCATCCGACAGCAATGTCCTCTTCCATCCAATTTACAGGATCTTAAGGTCTGTGTAGCCAATGAAGACTATTCTCTGGACGTAAATGCACTGCACTAGCTTGTAGAATCGATGCCTTCACGAATCCGTGCAAAAAGATGTCCAACAAAATATTAATCCTAGGTTTCTAATTCATTGACCAGTGTATATATATATATATATATATATATATATATATATATATATATATATATATATATATATATATATATATATATATACAGGGTGTTTCATATTGAATTTGACAAAAAGAAAGCATACCTGTGAACCCTGTAATTACTTTATTTTGATAAATCAAATTTACAGTGAAACTATAGTTATAGAAGTTTCTATAGATGTTCTATATGTGCCCCTCCGGTGACACGACAAATATCTATGCTGTATTCCAGTTCCTGTAACACTCGTGTTAGAATATCCTTCGTTAATGATTCGAGCACTTCCGTTATTCGCTGCTTCAGTTGCTCTAAGTCCTGGGGAAATGGGAGGTACGAACACTTTGTCTTTAACAAAACCCCAATAGGAAAATATCACAAGGGGTTAGATCTGGGAATCTCGGTGGCCAACAAAGCAATGGCATATCGTTTGACCCAGCACGGTCAAGCCAGCAATGAGGTAGACTACCGTTCAGGTACTGACGAACGTTTTTATGCCAATGTGGGGGAGCACCGTCTTGCTGCAGAATACGCAAAACCTGCAGAAGGCGGGAACCGCTTCCTTCAACTGAGGGAACTATAAACGAAGATGTATTGGCGTATTCCAAAATACAGTACGCTTTTTCCTGAATGGGTGGCGCCATTTTGATTAACAGTGCCTCTAGCGGCGATTTCGTAACCGGAAGATTTTTTGCTGCTGCCAGATAAAACTTGTATAATTGTAGTTTCAGAATTAATTTGTTTCGGCTAAATAAATCAGTTACATAATGTGTACTATGCTATTCTTTTTGTCCCATTCAATATGAAACACTCTGTATATATATACACACACACTACACCACAACTCGACACGTAGACTCCACAATAAAGTTCACCATTTCCTTATAGTCGTGGATAATAAAATAGATTGCAATTATAATAATTAGGGATGTGGGAGTGTGTAATTAAAAAATAGATAAGTTCACTGTATATATATATATATATATATATATATATATATATATATATATATATGTGTGTGTGTGTGTGTGTGTGTGTGTGTGTGCACGGACGGACAAAAACATATTTATAAGTGAGTGGGCTAAATAATGTATGCCTAGTACTCAAATACCGAGAATTGATTCCGTCTGTCAAAAGCTTCCAAATCCACGCGCACACGCCCATCGGATATTAACACGTGACGGATCCATTGTGCCTTCGCGGAAACGATTTCGACATTCCCCAAGTCATCCATTGTCTAATTAATACTAACGCATCCGCCAGACGCAGGCAGTTAACGAACGAATCGTCTTCATTATTCAGATTCTCGGTATAATGCCGATTATGATGTCGCCCTGGCACTAGCGGGCAGGCCTCCACTGCGGAACCCTTTGCACGGGCGCCAAATGCGGGTCAAAGCTGCCCTTCTCCGCGATTCGCATGCGAATGTGTGGGAAGATGTGGGGAAAATGTCAGGGCCTGATGGATGCCGGCGTGTCGTTTGCGTTCGAAATGCGGGTTAGTGATAGAGCGGTTTATTTTTGACGGTAGAACGGTTTCAGAATGCGAATGTTATGCAAAATACGGCTTTGGTTATATATGGCAAGGATAAAGATTTTTTTCAAAAGACTTTTCGTATAAATTACTCATATATATATATATACAGTCGAACCCCGTTATAACGAACTTCAAGGGACCAAAGGTTTGGTTCGCTATATCCGGTGGTTCGCTATATCCGAACCGTTAAGAAAAATATTCACAAAATGTATAACTCATTAGTTGCCATGTGTATTCAATAATGATGTATTAAAAACGATAAAATCTATTAAAAATGACCATTAATGAATTAAATTGACTTAATTCATTATATCTGCTGTGTCTTGGGGAATCCAGTGATTGATGTTCACTCTGTACTCTGTATATGCGTGGATCGCCTCCCCTCGCGGTCCGGATGCAGAGCATCAAAGACACCGGGGTCCGGGGATCAAATGGTGACAACGGGGGCGGGGGACACTAGATCAAGAAACACGAGGGACCTTGGGGACTTACCGTGACTAATGTTACCGTGACTAATGTGATGACAGGAGTCGGGGGTCTGCATGCAGAGAACTCTACACCAATGTATATGCACCATAAAAGGGAAAGAATGCAGATGTTTCTACTCTTGAATAAACAGACTTATCGCTGATTTACTCCGTGTTTCACTAGCTGACATACATTTCCATATGAAATCAGAGTCGAAGTCAGGTTTTCACAACTGCGGAAAAAAAAAATAAAAAAAAAATCAGTCGACCGAAAAAAAAAGGTTCGTTATAGCCGATTCTTAACATTTCGGAGGTTCGCTATAAAAGGGTAAATTGGCATTAAATAGAATAGGAAAACGGCGGGACCAAAAATTTCGTTCGTTATATCCGGGAGTTCGTTATATCCCAGGTTCGCTATAACGGGGTTCGACTGTATATATATATATATATATATATATATATATATATATATATATTTATATATATATATATACATATATATATATATATGTATATATATACATATATATATATGTATATATATATATATGTATATATATATATATATATATATATATGTATATATATGTGTGTATATATATATATATATATATATATATGTATGTATATATATATATATATATGCAGAGGAATCTCGATCGATCGTTCTCCCTCATTTGTCGTTCAGTTCATTCGATGCCTTGAAAAATGTTAGATCGAGATTCCACTGTGTGTGTGTGTCAGGGCCGCCCAGAGACTTTACGGTTCCTGTGGCAAACTTCTGTCGGGGGCCCCAAGAAAAATAAAAAATTCAAAGAGACGAAAACACACATTCAAATTAAGTTACTCATACTTAAAATTTTATTACATGAATGATTAACATAATTATTATGTTTCATTGCACTGCTCTCTTGTTATATTTTCTGAGGAAATCTAATAAATAACTTTTTAAAAATTTTTTTGGGCCCTTCCGGCAGTTTGGGGCCTGGGGCAAAGTGCCCCAGTTCCCCCCCCCCCCTCTGGGAGGTCCTGGTGTGTGTATGTATATATATAACTATATATAAGGAATTAACTGGGGAAAGGAATAATTAAGTTAAATTTAAAGGGGGCTTCGGGATTAATCATTTTCGTGGCGCGAAAAAGCCACTAGAGTTCATATTTCCAGACGCGTGCGGGTAGAAAAAGTAGGTTATTTCCCCGTTTTGAGATTGACCTTCGATTCGCGGTGGAATGGAGTTCCGTGGAGAGAATTTATTTTTAGATAATGTACATGATTGGGCGCGAAAACAAGCTTCTAGAAAATTCCAGATGGGCTCTGCGCATGTGCCATAAGAGTAGACGCGAAAATAAAACTTAGAATTAGTCAGAGAGCGGGATTAGCATTTGGATAGAGCGGTCACGCGTCACGAGGTTGAGATGATTACTTGAAAAACTAAATTATGTGCGGATTGAATTCGAGGGTATTTAAATTAATTGTTGGAATAAATTTGTTGGATGTAATTAATTTGTAATCATTTACCATGGCCTACGTTTACTGACTGCAATATTATTTATAAGTATTAGGAAGTTTAATAGGGATTTACGATATTAAGAGCACGCTTCGAGCCGGCATTTAGTCAGGATCGTCATATATATATATATATATATAGTGATCCAAAAGCCACAGAAAAAGTAAAAATTTAATAATTTGAAAAATATAAACAGTGTTACGATGCAGTTTTCACAGAAATGTACAGTAATACATGGTTTTTTTTAATAACAAAAATTCCGCAATAATTATATTTGTCACCAACGGGTGGCGCTGTAGTGGTCCCTGAGCTACTTACTGCCTGTCACTGTTTAAACAGATCCGCCGGCCGATACACTTCGAACTTTTCCCGTCACAGTCGAGCGTTATGTCCCTATTTGCAAGAGAGGCGAGCGTTCCATAGTGTAATATTCATGCAGCATGGAGCGCCTCCGCCCATCGCAAGTCCTGTCGAGTACCTGTTGCTGTCAACATTTGGCGATGACAATGTCCTCAATCGCTCTTTTCCGCACGAATGGCTACCAAGGTCTCCAGTCCTTACACCTTGTGACTTTTGGTAATGGACCTGCTTATAGTCACAGGTTTTCAGGGGTCGGTTGACGTCATTGGTCATGTTGAAAGAGGCTATTCGTCATCATGTGACAGGCTGCGTGGCGAACTGTGCTGAGCAAATGTACAAACTACTGACATAACTGAAGCGACAACTGTCGATGACAAATGTAACTATTTTGGCAATAAAATTTTTCGTTATTTAAAGAAAACGCCATGTCTTTCTGTGCATTTATGTAAAAAGCAAATCGGGCTACTATCTATACTTTTCGAATTACTGAATTTTTACTTTTTCTGTGACTTTTGGATCACGCTGTATACACACACACACATACATATATACATATATACATGCATATATATATATATATATATATATATATATATATATATATATATATATATATATATATATATATATATATATATATATATATATGTATATACACTGCTGGCCACCCAAATCGCAACACCAAGAAAGACAAGAGATATCACAACAAAATTTATTTTGTAGATAACATGTTGACTAAGTATCAAATGATTAAATTTATAGACTTCTGTGAAGTGTGGTTCCTGCCAAAATCAGTAGCCAGAGTAGACGCCATTGTTGGAGATCACCGCTGCCACACGCCTCGGCATTGATTCAAAGAGAATTTGGATGAGTTCTTGGGGTACAACAGACCAAGCAGCTTCCACACGTTGCCAAAGTTGATCTGCTATGGCAGCTGGGGATGGAATCTGGGTCAATCGTAGAGCAACCATGGACCACATGTTTTCTATCGGCGAAAGATCCGGAGAGCGAGGCGGCCAGGAAAGCAATTCAATCTGGCGATAGACGCAGAATCGTTGGACAATGCGTGCCACGTGTGGTCGCGCATTATCCTGTTGAAATATGGCTGTGGGCAAGCCCTGAAGGTAAGGAAGGACAACTGGTTCCAACACCTCGGAGATGTAGCTCTGGCTGTTTAAAGTACCGGCAATGCATACTAGAGGTGTGCGAGAGTGATATCCAATACCGCCCCATACCATAATACCCGGTGCAGGACCAGTGAGGCGGTGCATAACGCAGCTGTTCAGCATCCTCTCTTCACGGTGTCTCTAGATTCGAATGCGACGATCGTGGTGTTGCAGACAGAAGCGTGACTCGTCAGTAAAGACAATTTCATTCCATTCTGCCGTCCACATCCTTCTGTCATCGCACCATTGGCGGCGGAGACGTCTGTGGTTCTGCGTCAAGGGTAGACAAAGCAATGGACGTCTTGCGGACAGACCACTCTGCTGTAAACGGCGTCGAATGGTACGCGCAGACACTGGATGATGCGTTACAGACTGCATGTGCTGTGCTATGGTTCGTGATGTGACTGAGCGATCCGTCACTGCCATGCGCACAATTTGCCTGTCATCACGTGAAGTGGTGCGCGGAGGTGGATGCGATCGAACACGCCGGTCCGTCGTACCCTCCTGCATCCAACGATCACATATCAGCATTACAGTTGTTTGGTTTCGTCCAACACGACTACCGATTTCCTTGAAAGATAATCCACAATCTCGGTAGGCCACTATCCATCCTCTGTCGAACTCGGATACTTGATCAAAAGATGATCGCTGTTTTCGACGAGGCATAATTGATCGTTTTTTGAAAAAAACCACAAGAAAAACACAATTGCCGAACTGGAAATAGTCGAAATCTCCAAGCCTTAAATAGCGCTTTGAAGTGGCGCCACAGGCGCGCGTGATGTGCGTCTGCGCTGAAATTCTAATCATTTGCATATCTCACTTCCGCTAATGCATGTTGTAAATTTCATGTTACTTGCATATTTCCTTCAGGGTGTTGCATTTACAGTGGCCAGCAGTGTATATATATATATATATATATATATATATATATATATATATATTAGTGAATCATTAGCCAGTAGGTATAATACTGCAAATGATTAACAAAACACGCAATTTTCATTTCATCAAATCTACTTTAGTATACATTGCATAGGTAAAGGACACAACCTCAGTGTTTCTGAAGTTTTTTAGTGTGTTTTGTTGTTCTCCAGTCACTTAGACACACACACACACATATATACTATATGCATGTATATATGATGTAAAGAGAGATAAATATCTGAAAAACAATAAAAAGACTGACTCTATTAGCATTGTTTCTTTATTAAAAATTTTTTTCGAGAAGGTAAATTTGGGTCTGAAAAATTAAACTTTTTCTGCCTTAAATGCACACTGAAAAGTCTACAACGAGGGCGAAATCGCAACTACCACATTTATGTAAATATTAGTATACAGAGGCTGTTCGCACATTTTTTAGACGATTTTGGTAAGCGGTAATAAAAAATCGTTTGCTGCAAAAGAAAAAATTGCAATTGTACTATGTTTTTAAAAGTCAAAATTATCGTCTGCGGCTTGAAAGTTTTGTTTTTATTCAAAATGGCGTTTTTAACAAAGCAGTGGTTCGAAAGCTACATTTATGCTCTTTCCGAAGAGAAATATGCATACTCCGTTATCCAAAAACGATGTGAGAGTCATGGTTTTGTGATATCTAAAGCGTCGATAGGTAATATCGTCAACAACAAAGGAAAAAAACTTCAAATTGGATCCTCAAGTGGGACAAAAATTCCAAACAAGTATCCAAGGAAAAAACGGACATCTTCGACTATTGCAAAGGTACGTTGTTTAATGTTAAAAGAAAATCCCCCTAGTCAAAGGACAGTTGCAAAATCATTAAAATGCTCGGTGTTCACTGTAAACAAAATGATAAACGTTGATTTAAATCTTAAGAAAGCGAAAAAACGCAATGTGCATCGTCTTCTTCCATATCTCTGAACGCAGGACGCGCTGCAGAATTCTATATGAGAAACACTTATCCAAAGAAAAATGGAAAACAATTGTCACAATAGTGGAATCATGGGTGTATTTAAATGATTGCAACACAAAAAGAGCCATTTATTATCATAAAAGGGGAGAAAAAAATTTAAGTACATGGTTCTAAGAATCGAAAGAATGTTTTTCTAAGGGATTCATGATTGTTGCTGGTTTTTCTTATAATGGCAAGTTAAAAATAAAGAGAGTGGAAAAAAATGTCAAGATTAACTCCAAATACTATCAGGGACATATTTTATCGCCAATTTTTCTGAATGAAATACCATCGTTTTACCCACAGTGCCATCAATCTGTGAGACTCCATCAGGACAAAGCTAGCAGTCACACATCAAAATCCACTGTAAATTTCCTAAAAGGAATGGAACAAAAAACTGGTATCAAGGCCATACCCTTCACTGATATCCCTACTAAATCTCCCGATGTATCACCTATGGATTTTTGTGCTTTCGGACTTTTAAAATCTGCATTATCCAAACGTCGTCCCAAAACCCTTACAGGACTCTGGAAAGCTGTTCAGGAGGAATGGGATAGAATACCTCTTCTGACACTTCAAAAGGCATTATTATCCTGGAAATTGCGGTGTCGAAAGATAGTTCAGAATAAGGGATGTCAAATAGAACATTTAAAACACAAGAATTTTATGTAATTTAGTTTTGTGAATACAATATACATCGTCTAAAAAATGCGTGAATAGCCTCTGTATAACCCCCGTCAAAAGTGACGGAATGTTGATTAGCGTTTCATCAGGTGATTCATCATTTTCATCGAACATTGCTGAAAACTGTGCTTAAACAGCAGTAAACAACAAAACAAAACTAAACTAAATCAAAACTAAACCAAAACTGTTTCAAAAGTGAATGACTCACCCCACAGCAGGCATTGCCGAAAACGATACTTAAACAGCAGTAAACAACAATAAAATAAAACAAAAATAAAACGTTAAACACAATTTAATTAACATTAAAATTAAACATTAAAAATGTAGTTATTTAAAGGGAATATGAAAAACCATGGAGTAGAATGAATTCGAAATTCAAGTGAATGACTCAGTTGAATAAATGATTCTTTTCAATGGATATTTTAATTCGAAGATATTTCAAAAAGTAAACGCTTTTGAGCTCGGGTGTTCACTCGAAATTTTCATATTTTTTAAAGGGCTTTCGAAATATGTAACTTTTGTGGTATTATTTTTCAAGAAAAATTTCAGAAAATGGCGTCGCAATGTTAAGATGTTCCCGGCTTGGTCCGTCCCGGAATGGTTACCTATACTTTTTCTACTCTAGGCTGTTATATTTATGTAAATATATGCATTTGTCTACAACCGAAAGTAACTCTTAAGGATTTTTTTTTGTGCGAATTCAGCTTCGAAAATTTCGTTGTTCCTCCCCTCTTAAATTTCTCTTAATTAAATATATCACAGATGCAAAGTCTGACTCTTACATCCTTTCATCCCCCGGCTACCATATCCACCCGAACTCATCCATGACATTTGCTCGCGTTGCTTAGGTACGCAATAAATACCTTGATATGAAAACAAAAATAATCCCAGTTTTGTTTCCTCGTGTTTCATTTTGTCGTCTGCTGCGGCAATTATTCCTTACGCGTTTTTCTTTGTTCCCTGGATTGCAGCGATATATGCATATTTTTTTATATTTTGCGGTAGAATAGAATCGAGGTATCATTAAGATTTGAAAATGCGGTGAAATGGCATCGCGGACGTTTTACGAGAAGAGAGCGTCCATTTCACTATGCGAGAAATCCGCTCCCAAGGCCGCTCGGCGATATTATTTATGGATTTTTATGCAACAAGTTCGTCCGAACCTGTACCTGATTCCGCGGGAGGAAGGGAGGAGGTTGGGGGGGAGTGGTAAATGAAAGCACCTGGGTCTTTGTGTGTAACGGGAGGAAAGCGATAATAAGTTGAATGAGAAAACAGAAGTAGCGGTGAGATAATTGTTATGTGCCTCTTGTTTTAATGAAGGTCAAAATGAGAAACCTGAAACTGGGCGATGAGTCACGGTAGCCCGAGGCGAATATCTAATTCCTCAGTTCTTGCGAAAGGTTCCTTAGAAAATTACAGTGTTCTGGGGTGGGGTGGGGGGTTCCTTGTCGAATGCTGATAATAAAAACCTGGAAAAAATATATAATACCCCTTCCTGGTTTTGATAACTGAACAGAGCGTTTATATGGTTGACGATAAGGTTAATAATGCAGTTTGTATGGATACAGAGCTATGGTTATACATGATTAACTATGGAACGTTGAATCTGTTGGCCGGAAAGTCCTACAGTGTGATTTGTATGGGTGGGATGAGCTCATTGTCGCCGCTGGGGGTGCTCGCTCAAAATTGTGGTGTGTGAAAATTCGGCCTAAAAATTGCGGTTCCCAATAGCCGCGAGCTAAACAAAAGCAGCATCTCTTCGCCCTGCAGTGCACCTGGTTAGGATTTATCACGCCAGGGGACGCTAGTAACAGCAATGGTTATATATGGTATGTATGTTGATGTAGATTATGTGGCATGTTATGGTTAACGTTTATCCAAGTACCACACATCATTGGCCCAAAAGCAAATTTTCGTTACATCGTGGGGGAATGGTTACCGTTGGCAGAACTTCCAGAAACAAATATGGGGCCAACTTCAAGATGTTTATGCTCGGCCAACAATTGTAAAATGTTATTGTCCCAACTGCAAATAAGTGCTGTTGGACCAACAATTATAAAATGTAACCGTCCCAACTGCAAATAAGTGCTTTTAGGCCAACAATTATAAAATGTTATTGTCCCAACTGCAAATAAATACTGTTGGGCCAACAATTATAAAATGTTATTGTCCCAACTGCAAATAAATACTGTTGGGCCAACAATTATAAAATGTTATTGTCCCAACTGCAAATAAGTGCTGTTGGACCAACAATTATAAAATGTAACCGTCCCAACTGCAAATAAGTGCTTTTAGGCCAACAATTATAAAATGTTATTGTCCCAACTGCAAATAAATACTGTTGGGCCAACAATTATAAAATGTTATTGTCCCAACTGCAAATAAATACTGTTGGGCCAACAATTATAAAATGTTATTGTCCCAACTGCAAATAAGTGCTTTTGGGCCAACAATTATAAAATGTTATTGTCCCAACTGCAAATAAGTGCTGTTGGGCCAACAATTATAAAATGTTATTGTCCCAATGCAAATAAGTGCTGTTGGGCCAACAATTATAAAATGTTGTTGTGCCAACTACTAATGAGAGTCGAACTGCTGTCCCAACGGTTGAGATAACTACCAGCCAACCGTTGGGTGATTTTCAATATCGACCGTTGTTTCAACATAACCTCAACGGCCAAATCCAACTGTCGGCCAACTATTTCCCAACAATTTCCCAACGGTCTTGTGTTATTTGGATAAATGGTTAATTAAACTTGTATGGTTAATGTTGTGGTTTATAAGGAGGCAATAGTAACAACAATAGTTATCTAAAGTTAAAATTAGGTGACATATAGTTATAAACATTCAATGGCATAACATGCCATTGAATGTTTATAAACATACTCCATTATTAAAACGTCTATAGGGTTTACTAAGCTTACATGGTTAACATCGGGGTTTATAAGGTTAATAATCTTTTGTTATGCATGGTTAAATTTGGCTAGATATAGTTAAATCTATGGTTATGTATGGTTAAAAATTGTTGTATATAGGTAAAACTATGGTAATATACGGCAAAAATTATGGTTGTATAAGGTTATATGATATGTTATGTATAACAAAACTTTATATGATTAACGAAACTTATGTGGTCAGCTTAATCTATATATATATATATATATAACAGTTCCGTGACTTACTTACTTACTGACTGACTGACAGATAACCCACAGACCAAAACGCTGGACTTAAATGACTGAAATTTTGCATGACGATTCTTCTTATAGTGTAGGGATGCACAAAGAAAGATTTTTGAAAAATTCTTCTTAGAATTTTTTAAAATTAAATTTTTAAGCTGTTTTTGTAACTTTTTTAAAGTTTGCATTTAAAATAATAATCTGAGGGTTATAAAACTTATATCACGAGAAAGATCATAAAAATTCCTCTAAAATGAAATCTTTTTCGAATCTTTACCTCTCTTTTCTGATTTTTGGTGAATTTTTAAAGATTAATTTTTAGAATTTAATTTATTAAACGCCGATCACGTGAATTCTTTTCAAACATTGGAATACGGTAAAAGACATTGGAATACGGTAAAAGATAAAATTTAACCGCTAGACTAATTGAGATGGAAGTTTTTTAAGAATTTAATTCAAATTAGTATGTTTTATGGATATTAAACATACAAATTAATTGCCTACATTGACCTTTCAATTTAAATTGACCGTCGTATTTAATATGAATGTTTTTTTCTACATTATTTTGTCTATAAAAATATCCTTTAAGATTTTTTTTATAAATATATCTTTCTGTTTTAGTTGGCATTAATTGCATACATTGACCGTTGTATTTAATTTGAATGTACTCCGTAGCGAAGCACGGGTATTCAGCTAGTTATACATAAGATTGACTTAAATATGATTATGTATAGTTATGGTAGGGTTATATGTGGTTATATAATATATTATGGTTAACGAAACCTAGGGATAACATTATGGTTTATATTGTTAACAAAATTATTGTTATTTATCGATAACAATGGTATATATAAGATTAAAACTATGATGATATACAGTACTGTATTAACTAAGATTCCACATGGCTATACATGCTTCTATGGCATGGGATGGTTAAAAGAATGCTTATATAGTTAATGAAACTTATATGGTTAAAATTACTTGTGTCTCTAACATTTCAGCTACACTGTTTGTTTTGCATATTAGGCGATTATTGATTATGAAGGCAAAACGGTTACGCACACACACACACACAAATAGAATTAAACCTTTAAATGTGATTAGCCATCTGACTAATAAAGGTATTAACCTCAAACAAAGAAGAGAAAAACCTCTTAAATCCATTTCATTTGATATATGTAATAGATTAGCGGATTACTTGGCTTAATCCGACAAATCGACTCGAATATCTTCTCACTCAAGTAAATAAATGAATAAAGACGATCGCTAAAGCTCCTTAACTGTAAACCGATGCCTATTATGGATAGGGAGGATAAAATCGACGTCTCTTCTTTCCTTTGATTCGAACGTTTAAGAGGAGATCACTTGCTTGTTAAAAGGAAAATTTATGTACTGGAGATATGTTGAAAAAGCTCCCGATTTCAGCTTTTATTTTAGTTTTTAATCTGCAGATAAAGCTGAAGGAATATCAATGAAATGACGCGTGGGAAAAAAAACTGCCAAGTAAAATCGGAAAAAGTTCTTGTGTATCACACGAAATTTATATATATATATATATATATATATATATATATATATATGTATAATATATATATATATATATATATATATGTATAATATATATATATATATATATATATATATATATATATATATATATATATATATATATATATATATATATATATATATAATATATATATACATATATATTATATACACTGCTGGCCACTGTAAATGCAACACCATGAAGGAAACATGCAAATAACATGAAATTTACAACATGCATTAGCGGAGGTGAGATATGCAATTGATTAGAATTTCAGCGCAGACGCACATCACGCGCGCCTGTGGCGCCACTTCAAAGCGCTATTTAAGGCTTGGAGATTTCGACGATTTCAAGTTCGGCAATTGAGTTTTTCTTGTGTCTTTTAAAAAAAAAACGATCAATTATGCCTCGTCGAAAACAGCGATCATCTTTTGATCAAGTATCCGAGTTCGACAGAGGAAGGATAGTGGCCTACCGAGATTGTGGATTATCTTTCAGGGAAATCGGTAGTCGTGTTGGACGAAACCAAACAACTGTAATGCGGATATGTGATCGTTGGATGCATGAGGGTACGACGGACCGGCGTGTTCGATCGCATCTACCTCAGCGCACCACTTCACGTGATGACAGGCAAATTGTGCGCATGGCAGTGACGGATCGCTCAGTCACATCACGAACCATAGCACAGCACATGCAGTGTCTGCGCGTACCATTCGACGCCGTTTACAGCAGAGTGGTCTGTCTGCAAGACGTCCATTGCTTTGTCTACCCTTGACCCAGAACCACAGACGTCTCCGCCGCCAATGGTGCGATGACAGAAGGATGTGGACGGCAGAATGGAATGAAATTGTCTTTACTGACGAGTCACGCTTCTGTCTGCAACACCACGATCGTCGCATTCGAGTCTAGAGACACCGTGAAGACAGGATGCTGAACAGCTGCGTTATGCACCGCCTCACTGGTCCTGCACCGGGTATTATGGTATGGGGCGGTATTGGATATCACTCTCGCACACCTCTAGTACGCATTGCCGGTACTTTAAACAGCCAGCGCTACATCTCCGAGGTGTTGGAGCCAGTTGTCCTTCCTTACCTTCAGGGCTTGCCCACAGCCATATTTCAACAGGATAATGCGCGACCATACGTGGCACGCATTGTCCAACGGTTCTTCGTCAATCGCCAGATTGAATTGCTTCCCTGTCCGCCTCGCTCTCCGGATCTTTCGCCGATAGAAAACATGTGGTCCATGGTTGCTCTACGATTGACCCAGATTCCATCCCCAGCTGCCACAGGAGATCAACTTTGGCAACGTGTGGAAGCTCCTTGGTCTGCTGTACCCCAAGAACTCATCCAAAGTCTCTTTGAATCAATGCCGAGGCGTGTGGCAGCGGTGATGTCCAACAATGGCGGCTACTCTGGCTACTGATTTTGGCAGGAACCACACTTCACAGAAGTCTATAAATTTAATCATTTGATACTTGGTCAACATGTTATCTACAAAATAAATTTTGTTGTGATATCTCTTGTCTTTCTTGGTGTTGCAATTTGGGTGGCCAGCAGTGTATATATATATATAATATATATATATATATATATATTTATATATATATATATATATATATATATATATATATATATATATATATATATATAAATATATAAATATATGTGTGTGTGTGTGTGAAGAAAACTCGTCTTCCTAAATGACTTTTAAAGCATATTCTCTTTTTAATAAAGCACAATCCCTTTTCCAAATTGTAACCTAAAAATAATGTAAGATATAATTTATATTGGCCATGCAGATCATTAGGCAAGCATGTGAAATATCTGAACTCAGTACAATCCCCATATATCTGGTCGGAATCCAAGGGCCTCATTAAATTTGTGCACAATAAATAAGACTTGTTTTCAAATTTTGGTAAAACGCAGTTCAGCTCGTGATCTAGCATTTAGTTAATCCCCGGAGAACCACGACGTGGACACGTGAACTCCACGAGACTAAATTCGTCCACTTTAAATAATAAGTAATTTCGGACCCCTGGTGGCAAGATCACCAAACAGTCATTTGATATTTGCCTGAACAGAAGACATTTTTCTCTTCTCACCTAACTCTCCTTGCTGTTAGATCTGCTGTCAACGGACGCCAGAAATCCATTGCCCACTGCAACCTTCGTAATGCTTACTCATTAATAAAATACCGACTGCGTAATCCATGTATATCTTCTCTGGCTCCATGTCTTTGTCAAGAGTATCCATGACTTTGTTTTTTTGTAAAGACTTTGTTTTGTCATCAACGACTGAATGCATCTCCAATAAGTTCATGTACAATACCTTATACGCATCAATTCCCATTGTGATTATTACCGCACACACACACACACACAGATATATCTATCTATATATATAAAACAGTTCCGTAACTAACTGACTGACATACAACGCACAGACCAAACAGCTGGACCTAAAGGGCTGAAATTTTGCATGGCGATTCTTCTTATGGTGTAGGGGTGCACTAAGAAAGATTTTAGAAAAATCATTCTTAGATTTTTAAAATTAAATTTTTAAGCTGTTTTAGTAACTTTTTTTCAGTTTGTATTTAAAATAATAATTTGAGGGTTATAAAATTTATATCACGAGAAAGATCCTAAAGATTCCTTTAAAATGATATCTTTTTCGAATCATTACCTCTATTTTCTGAATTTTGGTGAATTTTTAAAGATTCATTTTTAGAATTTAATTTATTAAATGCCGATCACGTGATTTCTTTTTCTGGTACTTTAAATAAATTTATCGTCACGTGATAACAGCTAAATAGACAAAAAAAAATATTTTTTTTTCTTGCTAATGCGGCAGACGATTGGACATTATCCAAAAAATATTAAAATACAATAAATATATTATGTTCCTCAAACTGTATACGGTGGTTTTATAAATATATATAAATATTTTTTTTACATCAATTGTATACATTGATCGCCGTATTTATTATAAATATATATATATATATATATATATATATATATATTTATATTTTTTGGCATTAATTGCATACATTGACCGTTGTATTCAATTTCAATGTACTCTGTACCGAAGTGCGGGTTTTCAGCTAGTATATATATAAAACTGTTCCGTAACTGACTGACTGACTAACTGACTGACAAACAATGAACAGACCAAACCGCTGGACTTAAAGGGCTGAAATTTTGCATGGCGATTCTTCTTAAGGTGTAGGCGTGCACTAAGAAAGATTTTTGAAAAATTCTTCTTACATTCTTTTAAAATTAAATTTTTAAGCTGCTTTTGAAACATTCTTTAAAGTTTGCATTAAAAATAATAATCGGAGGTTTATAAAAGTTATATCACGAGAAAGATCATAAAAATTCCTTAAAAATGAAATCTTTTTTCGAATCTTTGCCTCCATTTCCGATTTTTGGTGAATTTTGAAATATTAATTTTTAGAATTTAATTTAGTAAATGCTAATCACATGGTTTGATTTCATTTTGTGATACTTTAAATTAATTTATCGTCACGTGCATGACAACGATATAAATTGACAAAAAAATTTTTTTTCTTGGTAATGCGGCCAACGATTGGACATTATCCAAAAAAATATTAAAATACAGTAAGAGAAATGTTCCTCAAACTGTACTATATTAACTGTACTATATTCTTTAGTATGTTCTATTAGATTTAATTTCAATATTTTCTTCTTCATTATTTTGTCTATAAAAATATCCGTTACGATTTTTTTATAAATTTTTTTTTTGGCATTAATTGCATACATTGACCGTTGAATTTAATTTGAATGTACTCCGCAGCGAAGTACGGGTTTTCAGCTAGTATATATATAAAGACAGAGAGAGAGAAAGGTTTGAATATATAATTTATATTAATCTGTTAACCTCAAATAAAGAAGGAAAATAATTATTCTTAAATCCATTTCGTTTTATATCTGTAATAGATCAGCGGATTACTGTACTTAATCCAACAAAAAGATTCGAATCCTTTTCTTTCTTTCTCGAACGTTTAAGAGAAGGTCACTTGTTTGTTAAAAGGAAAATGAACGTACTAGATATGTGTTAAAAAAAATCTCGCGACTTCAACGAAAGCGATTCAAAGCGATTGATTTGATCTCGCGATTCAAAGATCAACGAAACTACGCGTGGGGAAAAAAACAAACAAACAACTGCGTCGTCATTGACGCATAAAACAAATTTAATTGACGAGAATCAGTTTGTAAACTTTATTGGATGGAAAGGAAGTGCGTCATAAGGCTCATCATACGGTTTATCTCTTAAAAAATAAATCTATATAAATAAAGTAACGGTGGAGAATGTCGTGGAGTCCGTCGGCATCACGTGACATCACGTTTCCGGAGATCACTCATCCTGAGAAAACATGGCCATTGCGATTTTGGCGGCCATTTTGGTCGAAAATCGGTGTATTTTTTTTTTCTCATGAAAGTACATAAACGTTACATATTTGGAAAGAGCTTTAAAAACTGATAATTTTTCTGCGTACACTTAATCTGTTTCTTCAATAGTTTTAGAGTTATTTGGATTCTAATCTTGAGACCATCTGATGTAAACACGAGCATCTGCCTTGCGTAACGGCTCTTTGAAATGTGCACAAATGCACATGCTCAGACACTTGGATTCCTCCAAAGAGCTCTTGCGAGAGCCCTTTTGCTGTAGCAACCCTCGTATTCTTGGCAGAGTATTGGCGAACATAGTTGTTGTGGCAACCGTGTTGGCGTGGCTATTTTTTTTGCCAATGTATCGCCATTATGTGTTGCGTGCATTCATATAGAGAGTTTTTGGCGTCACTTTGAACTGCAGGCCTGGGATTGATTTTAGTTTGATGAATTATTTCGTTGAGCGTGCAAACTCTTGTTCTCAGCGGTCTCATAAACTCTTGGCCACAAAGTTATAGTAATTTGCGGGTTTTGACGTTATAGAACGCATAAATCCCAGAGTGGTTCGAGGGCTCTTCAGATTGTGACACTATAGTGACGGCTCGAATCTCATAAACTTCGAACACTTCCCAACACTTCAAACGCCAGAGAAATCCCTTTGCCGACAGTATAAAGATAGATGGCAAGATTCCACGAGCAGAGATCTTTTTTCGAGAGCAGAAAGACGGAGCTCTCCTGGTCGGAGGCCTTGTTAGGACAGAGCTGTCTTGGAACCCGAAAAGTCAACCTGATGAGCTAACTATATATTCTAACTTGCTGTACATACTTGCTTTAAATGTAGTAGCTGTAGTATGTTTAACGTATCTTAATAAATAGTTGAAGCGAAAGGCTTGTCTTACTATTGACTACGGTACAAAAAAAATAACAACGTTTGGTTTATATAGCTTGATTTTAAAACAGACAACAAGAGAGTAAGTTGATTGTCATTATTTGTTTTTCCAATTCGGCAGGCACTTGTCTTGATGGCCTACCCATAGAGTAATTTTTGTTGGCTACTTTATTAAGAGATTCTCATGTACGTGGACCAGCATTGTTCGCTATGAGGAAATAGCAAATGGATATCTATGCTGTAGCCGGGATTCGAACCCGAGACGCTAACACAGTGGTTCTCATCCTTTTCAGGTCTATGCTTCCCCTTTGGATGATCTTCTTTCCCTATACCCCACCTCCCCCCGAGGTTTGCAAAGAAGTATATATATATCTATATCTATATCTATATCTCTCTCTCTCTCTCTCTCTGCCGGACGATGGCCGAATGGCTAGGGCGTTGGCTTTCGGTACCGGAGTCTGTGGGTTCGAATCCAACTCTTGGCATGGACGTTTGTAGCCGTTCGGAATCGGCTTTAAGCAGTAGGTCCCGGTCTAAATAGCCCTCCTGTAGCAAAAATTGACCGTAGCGCTCCAAACCAAACCAAAACTCTCTCTCACTATATATATATATTGTGTATACATATATATATACAAGGTGCGCCCATAAGTAACCGGACAATTTTTTATAAATCAGAAAATATTACTCAGCTTCAAATAAATTTATCTCCTTCAAAATAATCGCCAAAGGAGTCTATACAATTTTTCCAACGTTTCTTCAAGTCATGGAAACACTGTTTATAGGCATTGGAACTAACCGTTCGCAAAATACGCGTAACATTTGATTTAATAGCCGAGACGTTTCCAAATCTATGTCCTTTCATGGATTTTGCATTTTTTTGATTATAAAGGACTTATTCACCACGAATTTATCCCTGAAAATCAAACAATTAATCAGTATTTTTACGAGGAGGGGCTTTTTCGATTAACAAACAGGATAAGGCGAGTTAAGAAGGAACTGTTTGATTCTGGGCGAAGGTTTCTTTTACATGATAATGCTAGGCCCCATACGGCAATATCTGTACAACATCTTGCTAAGCATTCAATTACAGTGATAAATCACCCACCATATTCTCCCGAATTATCGCCAACTAATTTTTCCTTTTTCCGAAGCTTAAGATGACTATGAAAGGACAGGTATTTGAAAACGTCTCGGATAATAAATCAAATGTTACGCGTATTTTGCGAACGGTCAGTTCCAACGCCTATAAATAGTGTTTCGATGACTTGAAGGAACGTTAGAAAAATTGTACAGACTCCTTTGGCGATTATTTTGAAGGAGATAAATTTATTTGAAGCTGAGTAATATTTTTCTTATTTATAAAAAATTGTCTGGTTACTTTATGGGCACACCTTGTATGTATATATATATATATATATATATATATATATATATGTGTGTGTGTGTGTGTGTAAGTAAGTGTGTAAGTAATAATAACGCCCCTCCTTTTTTACAAAATACGTATTCTAAATTATTTTTTTTTCACTGAAGTACAGTCCCTCTTTCAAAATTGATCTAGAAATAACCGAATAAATTAACTAGTTTGTCCCTTAAGGCACGCGCTAAAAGTCAGGCGCTGGTGATTCAGGATGATTCAGAAACCACTCGCCTTGCACAGCGTGTTCGGATTCTTGAATTATGGCTCACGTGGTCAAGTCGGATGATCGGCTCTAGCAAATTAAAGAAATGTTAACACCTAGCATCACGTTAGCGCCTCCATGGTTTAAAATACGGGACAGAGGAATTTTGCGCTCTCTGCTACCTCGCCGCTCTCATTAACCTTGTCCTGTCTTCGCGCTGCTCCGGGGCTGTCCGATAGGACATACTAAAGAATATAGTACAGTTAATACATTTCAGTTTGAGGAACATATCTTTAACTGTATTTTAATATTTTTTGGATAATGTCCAATCGTCTGCCGCATTAGCAAGGGAAATTTTTTTTTGTCTATTTCATTGTTATGGACGTGACGATAAATTTATTTAAAGTACCAGAAAAAGAAATCACGTGATCAGAATTCAATAAATTAAATTGTAAAAATTTAATCTTTAAAAATTCACCAAAAATCAGAAAATGGGGGTAAATATTCGTAAAAGATTTCATTTTAAAGGAATTTTTATGATCTTTCTCGTGATATAAATTTCATAACCCTCAAATAATTATTTTAAATGCAAACTTAAAAAAAGTTACAAAAACAGCTTAAAAATTTAATTTAAAAAAAATCTAAGAAGAACTTTACAAAAATCTTTCTTAGTGCACCCCTACACCATAAGAAGAATCGCCATTCAAAATTTCAGCCCTATAGTTATAGACTAAATTAATAAACTGCCTAATTAATGAAATTAATGAAGCGGGTTTCGCTAAAAAGGTTTAGTTCTATATTTAGTTCTTATTAAAGGTTTAGTTCTATTAGTTTTCAACTATCTACGATGTAAAGTCTGCCTTCTGAATGCGCCCCGGAGGTGACCGGTGGCGTTGCTATTGCGTGTGTCCGGCCGTAAATGTACCTGCGCTTTGCTGAATAATACAAGGTGCGCCCATAAAGTGACCGGACAATTTTTTATATATAAGGAAAATATTACTCACCTTCAAATAAATTTATCTCCTTCAAAATAATCGCCAAAGGAGTCTATGCAATTTTTCCAACGTCTCTCCAAGTCATCGAAGCGCTGTTTATAGGCGTCGGAAGTAACCGTTCGCAAAATACGCGTAACATTTGATTTGATATCCGAGACGTTTTCAAATCTCTGTCCTTTCGTGGATTTTGTATTTTTTTTTTTTTTTTGATTACAAAGGACTTATTCACAACGAATTTTTTCCTGAAAATCCAATAATTAATCAGTATTTTTACGAGGAGGTGCTTTTTCGATTGAGAAACGGGATAAGGCGAGTTAGGAAGGAAGTGTTTGATTCTGGGCAATGTTTTGTTTTACACGATAATGCTAGGCCCCCGTTCAGCAATTTCTGTACAACAATACCTTGATAAGCATTCAGGTACAGTGATGAATCACCCACCATGTTCTCCCGACATAAAGCCAGCTGATTTTTTCCTTTTTTCCGAAGCTTAAGATGGCCATGAAAGGACAGAGATTTGAAAACGTCTCGGATATTAAATCAAATGTTACGCGTATTTTGCGAACGGTTACTTCCGACGCCTATAAACTGTGTTTCGATGACTTGGAGAAACGTTGGAAAAATTGTATGGACTCCTTTAGTGATTATTTTGAAGGAGATAAATTTATTTGAAGGTGAGTAATATTTTTCTTATTTATAAAAAAATTGTCCTGTTACTTTATGGGCGTACCTTGTATTTGACTGCAGAATAATCCGGAATAAAATAATATGCATCGCATCTCTGTTATCTATATGTATAAAACAGTTCCGTAAGTGACTGACTGACATAAAACGCACAGACCAAACCGCTGGACCTAAAGATCTGAAATTTTGCATGGCGATTCTTCTTTTAGTGTAGGGGTGCACTAAGAAAGATTTTTGAAAAATTCATCTTAGATTTTTTAAAATTAAATTTTTAAGCTGTTTTTATAACTTTTTTCAAGTTTGCATTTAAAATACTAATTTGAGGGTTATGAAATTTATATCACGAGAAAAATCATAAAAATTCCTTTAAAATGAAATATTTTACGAATATTTACCCCCATTTTCTGATTTTTGATGAATTTTTTAAAGATTAAATTTTAGAATTTAATTTATTAAATGATGATCACGCGATTTCTTTTTCTGGTACTTTAAATAAATTTATCGTCAAGTCCATAACAATGAAATAGACAAAAAAATATGCTTTCCCTTGCTAATGCGGCAGACGATTGGACATTATCCAAAAAAATATTAAAATACAGTAAAAGATATGTTCCTCAAACTGTAATATATTAACTGTACTATATTCTTTAGTATGTCCTATTAGATTTAATTTGAATATTTTCTTCTACATTATTTTGTCTATAAAAATATCGCCTACGATTTTTTTGTAAATATATTTTTTTGTTTTTTTTTACATCAATTGTATATATTGATCGTCGTATTTATTATATATATATATATATATATATATATATATATATATATATATATATATATTTATTTTTTGGGGCATTAATTGCATACATTGACCGTTGTATTTAATTTGAATGTACTCCGTAGCGAAGTGCGGGTTTTCAGCTAGTATATATATATATATATAATATATGTATATATATATATATATATAATATATATATATATATATATATATATAGATATATATATATATATATAATATATATATATATATGTATATATATATATGTGGGAAGCCATCCATACAGCCCCATGCATGCCACTCTCATATGGAGTGCGCCCCTGTAACCCCAGCGAGCGCCACCTAGCGGGCGCCGCGAAGAACTGAAGAGATAGACGATGTTTTGCTTCGGACGAGCGTGCACGTGTGTGTGCCGCGTTGCTTGTTTTTCCCCCTTTTAGACGTTAGTTCCCCCTGTAAATAATACCCCTCTTTAAATAAATGTTACTTATGTTAACACTGTTTGTGATTATTCCCCCCAAAACCCCACAGAAGGGGGCTCTGGCCTCCTTTTACCCTTTAATCCCCTAGATCACCCATGCCTGCCGTATCAACTCTGCATTTGACGTGATAATTTCAAAGACGTTTACAGCTGATATTTACCGACTTTTCCTGAGACGTATAATTTCTTGGATTATTCTGTTTAGAAGTCTGCATTCAGTGAGTACCATTTTTTTTTTGTTGTGTCAATATGTGTTCAGTTTCACTAAACGATATTGGGCCAATCGCACAAGCACTCAGCTGTGCACCAACTAAAAGTATTAAACTATTGTTTTTGATTTGTTTTGATGATACATTTGATCGTTCATCCCGATCTAAATTACGCAATTTTCAGAATTTCCCTGTAACTTTCGATTTGAATTCGCGAAAGAAATCCATCCTTAAAACATATTCATTAAATGATTTTATCTGTGTTGCTAATATTTTGCATATTGATTCCGACGGTTCTAAAGACAAACTATGTGATTCCATTTTTGACGCACTTTCAAATTTAACTTCTTTTCAACCGATAATTGACTTTGATGAGAATGACGAATTGGCGCCAAGTTCTTTCGCGCAGACACAACAATCACAGACGCCTGCTGTTCTGGCCACTGTTGAAAACGCTTATACTAATTACTCTCCGCCGACACCACAACAATCCGAAATCGACACTTCCGTTTCTTATTCTAATTTATGGCTTGTTTTGAGAGATGTTTCCTGTTCTATGCGAAAATTTTCTGGTAACAATGCGTATACTATTCAAAGCTTTTTGCGCGACGTAGAGGATAATTTATCTCTTTTACCAGAATTAACAGATCAGCATAAAGTGATTTTTGTAAGAACTAATCTTTCTGGATCCGCTAAATTATTAATTCAGAGCCAACGTAATCTAAACACTTTTAGTTCTTTAAAAGAAGCTTTAATTGAGGAGTTTGGTTCGAAAATTACGAGCGCTGAGTTACATCGACAGTTGCGAAATCGAAAGTTAAAACCAAATGAATCTCTTACAGAATATTTAATTGTTCTTCGCGAGTTAGCTTCGCAAGCCCTTGACTTTGCCGTGGACGATGCTAGTATAATTGAGTATTGCATAAATAATATTCCAGACGCTCCGTGTAATAAATTAATTTTGTATGGTTGTACTAACTTTACGGAATTCAAACAGAAACTCAAAATTTATGAAAAGATTTTTGACAGAAATAGATGTAAATCCTCAACTGGCCATTTCGGTTCTAACTATATACCTCGTAAACGTAATGACGTGTATCATAAAATTTCAAACCCAAGACGTGAGATGAAACCAGAAGTATTTCGTCCTCATGCTCAAAGTAAACAAATGTGCTATAATTGTTTTAATTTTAACCATATATCTAAATTTTGTCCAGACAAACATCGCGGTCCAAAATGTATTTCTTGTGGAAATTTTGGCCACATCGCCGCAAATTGTTCAGAATCAAATGATTTACACACAGAGAGAGAAACTAATGTTAATACGTTGAATTCAACTGCTTCAAATTTAATGTACAAGGATGTTACACTCAACCATGTCTCTTTCAACGCGTTAATCGACTAGGTTCGATGGCTACGATTATGTTAAAGCGAGCGTATACTAAAATTGGATCCCCTGTTCTTAACAACTCTAGTACATTGCTTACGGCTTTTGGCAATGGAAAAATTAAGCCGATTGGTTCTTTCAAATCCCAAATTGTTATTGATGGTTAATTGTTTACCGCTGATATTTGTGTTGTTGACGATAATACTATGCCAGTAGATTTGATAATTGGTATGAATGTACTTGCACAGGCTGAATTCACTATCACTAAAGACGGACTTTCGATTCATAAACCTTTAGATTTTGACGCTATAGACGAAGACGTTACTCTTATTAGTAATATCTAGCACTATAATATGATTCTAGCCCTGACATAGGCCCTAGTGCTACTAAACAACAGAGAAATACCACTCAACACCTCGTGACCAATTATAAACCCCATAAAATCAAAACTACTAATATTGAAATGCATATACAAGTTGATACTTCGACTCCCATCTGCTACAGACCCCGACGTTTACCATTTACTGAGAGAGATATTGTAGATAAGCAAGTTAATACTTGGATTCAGG
Source organism: Dolomedes plantarius (assembly GCA_907164885.2). NCBI lineage: Eukaryota > Metazoa > Arthropoda > Arachnida > Araneae > Dolomedidae > Dolomedes > Dolomedes plantarius. The sequence continues at coordinate 118,168,007 of OU015499.1, read as the reverse complement.
ACGGTATAATAGAACCCTGTTCATCAGACTACTCGAGTCAGGTTGTTCTTGTTAAAAAGAAAGACGGAACCCCACGACTTTGCATTGACTATAGACAATTAAATAAACATATAGTTAAGGATAGATACCCTTTACCTCTCATTGACGACTTACTCGATAAACTTCAGAATGCTCGTATTTTCTTAAAAATGGATTTTTCCATGTTAATGTTCATAAAGACAGTCGACGTTATACTTCCTTTGTGACACATTCAGGTCAGTTTCAGTTTCTTAAAGTTCCCTTTGGTCTTTGTACATCACCTTCCGTATTTCAGCGATTTGTTAATACAGTCTTTAAAGATCTCATTTTATCAGGTCAGATATTGTTGTATATGGATGACTTAATCATTCCTGCTAAAGATGAAGAGGAAAATATTGAAAAAATAAAATCAGTCTTTTCTGTCGCTTCTGACTACGGTCTTGAGATAAACTTTCGAAAATGTAAATTCCTTCATACACAAAATGAGTTCCTTGGCCATATTATTCAAAACGGACAGTTATTTCCCTCCCCTCTTAAAACAGCCGCCGTTCTAAATTATCCGGAACCAAAAAATCAAAAAGACGTCCAATGTTTCCTTGGTTTGGCTGGTTATTTCCGTAAATTTATCCAAAACTTTTCTGTTATCGCTAATCCTCTATCTAACCTTCTAAAAAAATCTACTATTTTCCATTTTGGTGTAAACGAGAAAAATGCTTTTTATCAATTGAAGCAATGTTTGGCTAATAAACCCGTTCTTAATATTTATAATCAGAAAAGCGAAACTGAATTACATACTGACGCTTCTATCCATGGTTTTGGATGCATTCTTCTTCAGAAATCCACTGATGATAACTGTTTTCACCCTGTATATTTTGCAAGCAAATCTACATCAGACGCTGAGAAAAATTACTCAAGTTATGAACTCGAGATGTTAGCCGTAATTCATGGATTAAAAAAATTTAGAATGTATCTACTTGGTCAACAATTTATAATAGTAACAGACTGTAACGCCTTCAAACTCACTATGAGCAAGCTCGATCTCAGTGCTAAAATTGCTCGATGGGCACTATTATTAGAAGATTACAATTATACAATTCAACATCGAACTGGAGCGAAGATGGCTCATGTTGATGCGCTAAGCCGCTATCCGACGATGCTCATTACCGCCGATTCACTGGCTTTCGAAATACAAAATGCTCAGTCACACGACCCTAACATTCAAGCAATTAAAGAAATTCTTAAAACTAAACAATATCACGATTATTTTATCAAAGCAAATGTTCTCTACAAGTTAGTTGACGGTTACGAAGTTCTAGTCGTTCCAGACTCAATGCAAGACGGCATTATCAGAGACGCACACGAGAATAGACATTTTGCTACTAAGAAAATTGAGGAGCAACTCAAACAACAGTTTTACATACCTAATTTAAAAGATAAAATTGCCAGGTGTATTGCCAACTGTGTTCCATGCATCTTGACGAACCGCAAGTGTGGTAAACAAAAAGGACTCCTACACCCATTACCAAAAGAGGACACCCCACTCCACACATATCATATCGATGACTTAGGTCGTCTCACTACTACTTCTAAACGATATAAATATATATTCGCTGTTATCGATAGTTTCACCAAGTTTGTGTCGCTTTAACCGACGAAATCAACTGACGCTGCAGAAGTACTCTCTAAATTAGAAATACAGAAACAAGTGTTTGGAAATCCCGTACGTATTATTTCCGATCGAGGATCTGCTTTTTTATCTAATGCCTTTAAAGACTTTTGCGACCATGAGAACATCCAACATTTGACTATAACCACTGGTCTTCCTCGCGCAAATGGACAGGTTGAACGTCTCAATTCTATAATCATTTCTGTTTTATCCAAATTGTCCATCCAAGATCCTACGAAGTGGTATACTCATGTGGCTGACGTCCAGCAAATTATTAACTCAACTTTCCAACGCAGCATTAAGACGACTCCTTTTGAACTGCTTTTCGGTACAAAAATGCGTGTCCGCAACAATCTCCAAATCACAGACCTGTTGAATGCCGAAATACAAACTGAGTTTATAAATTCACGCGACGACCTCCGCAAAGACGCCAAACAACAGATTTTAAGAGTGCAAGACGAAAACCGTAAAACCTACAATCTACGACGAAAGTTACCTCCGAAGTTCAAGTTGCACGATCTTGTCGCCATAAAACGCACCCAATTCGGACCTCGTTTAAAACTCCATCCAAAGTTCCTCGGACCCTACAAGATCATCAAACTTAAGCCCAACGACACCTACGATGTTCAAAAGTGTGGACATTTCGACGGACCCATGCATACCAGTACATGCATCGAGTTCATGAAACCGTGGACTCATAACTTTACATAACATACTTTAACTTTTGAACTCTATTTTCATATTTTTTTTTCTTTTTCAGGAATACTTCATTAGCCAGGATTGTTTTGCTGTTTAGATATTACTACAATTAGTGTTATATTTTTCCTTTTTTTTTCCAGCTCATTTTGCTAGTATTATAACCTATGTGTATTTCTTATAACTTTTATACTTTTTTTTTCATTTCGTCATAATAAATTGTCACCTGTATTTGTTTGTGCCCCTACCAGCATCTGGGGGCAGATGCTTTTTGTCGGATGGCCGATGTGGGATGCCATCCATACAGCCCCATGCATGCCACTCTCATATGGAGTGCGCCCCTGTAACCCCAGCGAGCGCCACCTAACGGGCGCCACGAAGAACTGAAGAGATAGACGATGTTTTGCTTCGGACGAGCGTGCACGTGTGCGTGCCGCGTTGCTTGTTTTTCCTCCTTTTAGACGTTAGTTCCCCCTGTAAATAATACCCCTCTTTAAATAAATGTTACTTATGTTAACACTGTTTGTGATTATTCCCCCCAAAACCCCACAGATATATATATATATATATATATATATATATATATATTTACATTTATATATATATATATATATATATATATATATATATATATATTTACATTTATATATATATATATATATATATACATTTATATATATATAATATGCACTTAGACCTACATGTTGTATATACTTTTATTGATTTATGAACTCATATACACGTATAACAATAGGTAATGGTACGTAAATAAATTTCAGAATATGTTCTCGGAAAAGAAACATCAAAATAAATTATTTCAAAACTTTTTCGGCTCAATCCATTTTTGGGTTAAATTTTGAGCTAAAAAAAATTCCAACTGCTCCAATTTAAGTCTCAAAAACACAAGATTTCATTCCTTATAACAATTTCTCATCTTCCCTTCTCATGCCGAAACTCTTCTCTGTTCTACCGGCGCAAAACACATCGTTCGGGGGCTTATTTTCCGGAACTCTAAGCCCTCGGAAAACATCTGTGGCAGATTCACGCTGGGTTCGGGAGCCGAGAAACGTGACGGGATTTAAAATGTTTATTTTTTTAAACTTCGGGCTGGTGGCAATACCTTTTCCATAAGACCGCGAATTTCCATGAATACTGATTCGTGGAAATATGTTCTCTTCGCTTTATTCTCTCTGACGTAAACACAACTTATAAAACAAAAAATTATACTGCAAGGGAACGGCGAACCTGTGAAATGTCAACTTCATTTATTTATTTATTTATTTTTTTAACCGGAGATGCCGAAAAAAAATCGTTTTATACAAAGATGCATCTAAACAAAGTCAAAGAAAAGCGATCTGTACGGGGAGACGAATATATATATATATATATATATATATATATATATATATATATATATATATATATATATATATATATATATATATATATATATATTATATATATATATATATATTATATATATATATATATATATATATATATATATATATATATATATATATATACGGGGGCTGTCCGTAAAGTACCCGAATTTAATTTATAACTAAAAAAATATAATGGATATACATACTTCAGTTTAATCCCCTTCAAAGTATTGTCCTTGAGAAGCAACACACTTAGCCCAACGTTGTTGCCACTCTTAGAAGCAGGATTGGAAGTCGTTCTTTGGAATGGTCAACAGCTGTTCGATCGCTTTTTGTTTGATGGTCGTCACGTCCTCAAACCGTCGTCCTTTAAGCGTTTTCTTTAGCTTTGGAAATGCGAAAAAGTCCAACGGAGCGAGGTCTGGTGAGTAGGGAGGTTGCGGAACTTGCCATGCTTGGTTAAAAAATTTTGAACCACATGTGAGGAGTGAGCAGGGGCATTATCATGGTGAAGCATCCATTTCCCAGATTTCCACTTTGCTGGTCGCTTCCTCCTCACGGAATCACGAAGTTGCCTGAGCACATCACGGTAGAACTCTTTATTAATGGTTTGTCCATCTCTCGATGGTCTGTCCACCTCCCGCAATCTCTCGAACTGTCATTCGTCGATCTGATCGCAGCACAGTACGAACCTGTTCCACTTGGACATCGTTTCTCGATGTTGATGGACGCCCTGATCGTGCATCACTTTCCACAGATTCTCTTCCATCTTTGAAACGTCTAAACCATTGAAACACTTGAGTTCGGCCCATAACATCATCACCGTATGCTTTCTTAAGCAAATCGAACGTTTCGGTTGCAGTTTTTCCAATTTTACTACAAAATTTGATGCAAACACGTTGCTCAGTAGATTCCGTCATGATCCAACCCGACACGAGACTTCCACTGCGTTCACTTTTCGTTATTGCTACCAGATAACCGCGCTTCGCAATGCTTGGATAATTACCAACATAACAAGTTTACATATGTTTAAACATGCTAATTAGCGTGTTTACGCAGAGCGGTGTCCGTATTATGTTTTATACATTCAGTTCGGATACTTTACGGACAGCCCTCGTATATATATATATATATATATATATATATATATATATATATATATATATATATATATATATATATATATATATATATATATATATATATATATATATATATATATATATGTCAGAATTTAAGTGGGGAAAGAATGATTTAAAGGGGGCTTAGTAATTAATTTATTGTCGTGGCGTAATTCGCCACTATTCTCATATCTTATTTCGAAATGCATCGAAAGAAATCGGGGAAATTCCCTTTGGATTGATTAACATCCGTGGTCACGCCCATGGTTCATCTCCGGTGCATGCGTCACAGAGCTCTTGTGGGCATGCGGGATGACTTTAGATGGCAAAACACAATAGTGTTTAATCAGACGGTGGGAAATTCATAATTGAGACGGTCACGCGTCGCGCGGGGAGTTTTATGACTCTTGGATTTAATTTATCAGATTGAATCAGGTAGCTTAAGATTTTGGAAATAAACGATGTTAGATATATTAATTGTAGTTCTTTGCCACCGTCCTTTTAATTCATTAACTGCTATAACTTTAATAATTAGGTAAAGTTGGATCAAGAAGGAGTAAGTTTGGATTTAAGACATCGTAATGGGAAGGGCAAGTCGCGAACGTGTCATATATATATATATATATATATATATATATATATATATATATATATATATATATATATATATATATATATATATATATATATATATATATATATATATATATGTGTGTGTGTGTGTGTGTGTGTGTGTACAGGGTGTTTTATATTGAATGGGACAAAAATAATAGCATAATACAAATTATGTAATTGATATATTTAGCCGAAACAAATTAGTTCTGAAACTACAATTGTAGAAGTTTTATCCGGCAACAACGAAAAATCTTCTGGGTACGAAATCGCCACTAGAGGCGCTGTTAATCGAAATGGCACCATCCGTGCAGGAGAAAGCTTACTGTGTTTTGGAATACGCTAAAACATTTATGCTTATCGTTCCCTCAGTTGGAGGAAGCGGTTCACGGCTTCATTCTGCAGCAGGACGGTGCTCCACCACATTGGCATAAAAACGTACGTCAGTACCTGAACGATAGTCTACCTCATTGCTGGATTGGCCGTCATGGGTCAAACGATATGCCATTGCTTTGTTGGCCACCGAGGTCACCAGATCTAAGGCCTTAGGAATTTTTTCCCATGGGGGTTTTGTTAAAGACAAAGTGTTCGTGCCTCCATTTCCCAAGGACTTACGGCAACTGAAGCAGCGGATAACTGGAGTGCTCGAATCATTAACAAAGGATATTCTATCACGAATGTGGCAGGAACTGGAATACCGCACAGACATTTGTCGTGTCACCGGAGGGGCACACATACACTCAAGAGCCAAAACATTATTACCACCTGTCAATAACGAGTTGGCCCACCTTTGGCGCGCAACACAGCTTCAACCCCTCCTTGGCATGGATGCCACAAGTCCTTGGTAAATGGCCGGAGACATATTATTCCAGATGTTTACGCAACGGTCACGCAAATCCGAGATATTGGGAATTGGTGGTTTTTGAACTCTGAGCTGCCGTCCCATGACATCCCAAATGTGTTCTATAGGATTGAGATCCGGTGAGTTAGGCGGCCAGGACATTAACTGGAATTCAGCATCATGTTCCTGGAACCACTCCAACACAATTTTAGACTTGTGACACGGGGCGTTGTCCTGTTGGAACATTCCATTTCCAGCTGGAAAAACAGAGGCTATGTAAGGGTGCAACTGGTCCGCAATGATGTTCAGATACCCTGTAGCATTCATGGTCTGCTCTACCACAACCACGGGTCCCAGAGACGCCCAAGAGGACGTTCCCCAAAGCATAATACCGCCACCACCGGCCTGTGTATGACCTACTGTACATTGAGGGAGCAACAGTTCGCCTGGAAGACGGCGTATCCTGACACGGCTATCGGCGTGATGAATGACAAACCGTGATTCATCTGACCAGGCAACTCTCTCCCACTGATCTATGGACCAGTCGCGATGTTCCCGGGCCCAGCGCAGGCGCAGTTGGCGATGACGCTTGGTCAGCAAAGGCACACGAGTGGGACATTTGCTGTGTAGCCCCATATCCAACAGTGTCCGCTGAACAGTGTGCTGCGATACTATTCTACTTAGCCCTGCATTGTATTGGGCTGTCAGCTGAGCCACTGTCTGGCTCCGGTTTTGCTTCACCATGCGAGACAGTCTCCGACGACCTTCTTCTTTGATAGCGTGTGGACGTCCAACACCATGTCGTCTACTGCTGGTTTCACCGTCATTCATCCACTTTGCATAAGTACTAACAACTGTAGGTCGCGAACAACCCACGAATCGTGCAGTTTCGGAAATACTTGTTCCGAGCCTTCGAGCCATTACAATCTGCCCTCTATCAAATTCGCTTAGATCCGCAGCCTTTCCTATCACACACAGAAGTAAGTGAAAGAATGATTCTTCAGACTCTCCAGCAGCAGTTAAATACCACTTCCACCTGATAACGTGCCTTCCACATCATCCAGGCGAATTCATTGCAAAATGTAGGGGGTGGTCATAATGTTTTGGCTCTTGAGTGTAGAACATCTATGGAAACTTGGATAACTATAGTTTCACTGTAAATTTGATTTATCAAAATAAAGTAATTACAGAGTTGACAGGTATGCTTTCTTTTTGTCCCATTCAATATGAAACACCACACACACACACACACACACACACACACACACACACACACACACACATATATATATATATATATATATATATATATATATATATATATATATATATATATATTCGTCTCCCCGTACAGATCGCTTTTCTTTGACTTCGTTTAGATGCATCTTTGTATAAAACGATTTTCTTAGATCGTTACATTGTGATCGTACATCTTTTACATAGTAATTATCATCATTCATATATATATATATATATATATATATATATATATATATATATATACTAGCTGAAAAAACTGCACTTCACTACGGAGTACATTCAAATTGAATACAACGGTCAATGTATGCAATTAATGCCAATATATATATATATATATTATAATAAATACGACGATTAATATATACAATTGATGTAGAAAAAAATATATATATTTATAAAAAATCGTAAGGGATATTTTTATAGACAAAATAATGTCCAATCGTCTGCCGCATGAGCAAGAAAAAAATTTTTTTTTGTGTATTTAGTTGTTATGCACGTGACGATAAATTTATTTAAAGTACCAGAAAAAGAAATAACATGATCAGCATTTAATAAATTAAATTCTAAAAATTAATCTTTAAAAATACACCAAAAATCAGAAAATAGAGGTAAAGATTCGAAAAAGATTTCATTTTAAAGGAATTTTTATGATCTTTCTCTTCATGCTCCTAATGCAACTGTGCATGCCCCCGTGACGTCTGAACCGAATATGGGGTATGGACGGGGCTAAATTCGATACTATTAATAGATTCTCCTTTTGTTTCTGCAAAACGGGGATTTCCCTTTCGTAGGATTGAGAACTGGCGCTTGTTCGTTCCATGTGAATATTAAAATAGTGGCGTTTAACGCCACGAATTTAAACTACCCTGAAGCCCCCGTGCAAATTATTTTAACTATTTTCCTCTCTCTAATTAATCCTTAACTAACACACACACACACACACACACACACATATATATATATATATATATATATATATATATATATATATATATATATATATATATATATATATATAATTTGTTCTGAATGATAGAATATTTTATAAGGTAGTAAATTGTTAAACGAGTGAACTTTACAGGTTCGTACTCTCTAAGCCTGAAAAGGTTTCCTGCTAAGCCTAACAACATAAAATTACCGCTTTCCAAAGGACATTAACATGCTTGTTTTTCAGGGGAAATATCTACTCACTCTTCATTCTATTCGGTCATTAAGAAAAAAAGATTTTTTCACCATAAATCGCCAACTCATTGCCGATGAATAATACCCTTTCACCTCCGCCAGCTTTCGGTCACATTTTTGTCCCATTAACAAAGAATCGATTACTCCATTAGGCATTTTACGTTGTCGGTGTTTAATTGGATAGTAATTAGCAGCCGTCAATACTAGCAGCCGTAAAACCGTTGCTTTCGTTTTGTTTTCACTGACTTTTTATACCCACTTCACAACCGCTATGACAGGAATAAGATGAATGACGAATCATTTCACGTCACAAATTTCTCGCTCATATCATATTTTTTTTACCATCCATGTATTCTTGGTATACTCTTGACACTGTCGACCTTGAAAATCCTAGCTGTCTGACGATTTCGGAAATTGAATGGCCCATGCGTCGCGCACCTACGATGTGTCCGCGATCGAAGGCGTCTAAATCAGGCAGTTTACCAATACTGACAATTCCAACAACTAATTCAGAACAACCACAGTACGCGCTATATATGCAGTTACCACAGCACCCTCACTTGCGCATACATGATGCGCAGCGCTACACAACTTGCATAGGCTTTGCTATCACTAATTCTGTGGCACTTCAGTGTATATATACACACACACACACACACACACACACATATATATATATATATATATATATACACACTCTTGGGATACATGCTATCCCACTCCGTAAGGAAAGGGTTATTCTATTTTAATCCCACCTAAGCCTGTATGTATTCAATTTTTAACAGAAGTCCTCATTTTTTTGACAGGACAGGGTAGATGTTTTAATTCCTAAGTTCAATTGATCGGAAACATAAGCTGAGACATTCATGTTTTGAGCACAGTTTGTTGCCAGTTGCATAAGTCCTAATTTTCATTAAAGGAGAGAGAAACAAAAAAAAGTAGGAAGTAGAAACCCAAGACTTCAACTTTCTCGCACGAACACGAGTGTACACACCTCAGTTTCTTTGCTCTGTTAATCTTCTATGAAATTCCTCCACCTGCCGCTACACAGTATCTATCGTTCGGATTATGTATCCTTGAAAAAGTATCCGTATCTCCGAATTCCATCTGCCTTTGCCAGCCGCTTTGTGCAACGCAATCAGGTGGGCATGAAGACCGCTCTCTCGGGTTTCTTCATTTGCTCTTGTTTACATTGTGTTTGGTGGCCGTTTCGATGTCCCTTTCGAATTCCAGGAGCTGGGTTCGTTACTCCACCTTCCCGCATTTTCCGAAAAAAAAATTCGGATTTTTCGAATTTTGACTTTTTGTCTATATCTTGTATATATATATATATAACTCCATCTTCCCGCATTTTATTCCCGCATTTTATTCCCCATCTTCCCGCATTTCGGCTTTCCGCCATTGCACTGACGGAAAGCCGAACGAAGACCTCTTCCACCTCGCATCGCTCCTGCGCAACGTTCAACGTCACGGTTGCGTACCAGTTACATTTACAAATCTTGGACACTTGCCAAGTTGTTTCAAAAGAATATTATTGCGTTTGCTCAATTTATGTTAGAATTATGAGCTTTCGAAATGTGTCCAACCTTTTTCGATGACCCTGTATATATATATATATATATATATATATATATATATATATATATATATATATATATATATATATATATATATATATATATATATATATATATATATATATGTAGATATAGATATAGATAGATAGATAGATAGATAAATTGGTATTTACATTTATAATTTGCAGCTTTCTAGATTATTCTAATAATTAATGCGTACTTTATCTTGCACTTAAAAAGAATCTAAATACCTCCAAATTTATCGTTTGAAACACCTAAAGTTTATCGTTTGACAGATTTTAAAGAGTAATTAATTCTCGTCCTCGTTTACCCTGCACCAAAGAAGCAGATTCATCTAGTTTTCAGTTTAATTCGATTTTTGAGTTTGCGCTCGAATTGCCATGCTTTCATTGCAAACATGCAGATGCCAGATTCCCATGCTTTTAATTTACTGCCGTACCTAATTTTCCAGGCACAGTCTCTCACGATTTCATATTCATGGAACACCGAAAAAAAGAAGGACGAGAAAATATCGTCTGACCGAGACAATAACTTTTTTCCCGGGTGTTTCAGGGCAGAATTTAAAGATGTCTAAACACTTCGTGTATATATATATGTATATATACACTCATGGACAAAAAAATTAGCGCACCAAGAAATAATTGCGGGATCGTAACGAAACTTGCAATGAAGGTACATGTCGGGGAGATATGCAAATGATTAGAAATGCAGCGTGATTGCGCATTACGTATAGCCGGTAGAGAGCGTTGAACATCGTACTCTGTGGAGTATAAAACAGGTAACCAAAGCTTGTTTGAGTGTGCTGAATCATTTACAAAGGAAGAGCTGAGATAGACATGCCATTACGCCATGTTCGAAGACAATATAAGCAGTTGTCGCAGTATGAGAGGGGGAGAATCGTCGGGATGATGGAAGCTGGGTGGTCAGCTAGGCGAGTAGCTCGTCAATTAGGCCGCTCTGATTGTGTTGTGAGGAGGTGTTGGGACCAGTGGACCCGAGAGATGTCATGTACACGAAGACCAGGCTCAGGACGCCCTCGACAGACCAGTCGTCGAGAAGACCACCACATCGTAAGAAATGCACGCGTACTGCCAACTGCTTCATCGGCCGCCATCCAGGCACAGGTAGCACCTTCACTAGGGGCCTCTGTTTCTTCTCGAACCATACGAAGGCGCCTGGCTGAAGGACAGTTGGTATCGCGGCGCCCATTACGCGTGCTGCCCTTGACGCCCACCCATCGACGCCTCCGTTTGGAGTTTTGCCGCGCACGAGGAAACTGGACTGCAGCGGAATGGAACCAGGTCGTCTTTAGCGACGAATCCAGATTCAATCTCGGCAGTGATGACAATCGTGTTCTTGTGTAGAGAGCCCGTGGTGAACGCTTCAATCCTGCCTTTGCTGTACAGCGACACATCGCTCCCACAGCTGGTGAGATGGTATGGGGTGCCATTGCCTACAATACACGGTCACCCCTAGTATTGTTCCGTAACCATGACAGCCCAACGGTATGTTCATGAAATTCTGCAACCACATGTGTTGCCACTCATGCAACGACTCCCAGGAGCCATTTTTCAACAAGACAATGCTCGGCCTCATACGGCAAGGGTGTCACAAGACTGTCTCCGCACTGTTACTACCCTTCCTTGGCCTGCCCGATCCCCAGATTTGTCTCCAATCGAGCATATCTGGGATATTTTGGGACGACGAGTTGGGCATCCCACGAGTTTGAACGAACTAGAGGCAAGGTTACAGCAAATATGGAACGAAATGTCTCAAGACATCATACAGAACTTGTATGACTCAATGCCCGATCGTATCGCATCGTGCATTCGCGCTAGACGGGGTCCAACGGAGTATTAACTCCTCCGTTCTTTTGCCTTTTTCTCTGAAAGAAATTATCCTTTTTCCTTGATTTTCTTATCATTTACTTATATCAAAGTAGTCATTACGTATGTAAAATTTCGTTTCATTTTGACTACTCCTTGGTGTGCTAATTTTTTTGTCCATGAGTGTATATGTATTATATATATATATATATATATATATATTATATATATATATATATATATATATATATATATATATATATATATATATATATATATATATATACACAGGGTGTTTCATATTAAATGGGACAAAAAGAAAGTATACCTGTGAACGCTGAAATTACTTTATCGTGATAAATTAAGTTTATAGTGAAACTATAGTTATCCAAGTTTCTATAGATGTTCAATGTGTGCCCCTCCGGTGACACGGCAAATATCTATGCGGTATTTCAGTTCCTGTAACACTCGTGTTAGAATATCCTTTGTTAATGATTCGAGCACAACCGTTATTCGCTGCTTCAGTTGCTCTAAGTCCTGGGGAAATGGGAGGTACGAACACTTTGTCTTTAACAAAACCCCAATAGGAAAAAATCACAAGGGGGTTAGATCTGGGGATCTCGGTGGCCAACAAAGCAATGGCATATCGTTTGACCCAGCACGGTCAAGCCAGCAATGAGGTAGACTACCGTTCAGGTACTGACGAACGTTTTTATGCCAATGTGGTGGAGCACCGTCTTGCTGAAGAATACGCAAAAGCTGCAGAAGGCGGGAACCGCTTCCTTCAACTGAGGGAACTATAATCGAAGATGTTTTGGCGTATTCCAAAATACAGTTCGTTTTTTCCTGAATGGGTGGCGTCATTTTGATTAACAGTGCCTCTAGCGGCGATTTCGTAACCGGATAGTTTTTCGCTGTTGCCAGATAAAACTTGAATAATTGTAGTTTCATAATTAATTTGGTTCAGCTAAATATATCTATTACAGAATTTGTACTATATATATATATATATATATACATATATATATATATATATACATATATATATATATATATACATATATATATATATATACATATATATACATATATATATATATATATATATATATATATATATATATATATATATATATATATATATATATATATATATATATATATATATATATATATATATATAAATATATATATATATAAAAGAATGGAAAGCTACCAAAAGTGTTCGTACACTTACGATTTTCAATGAATTAGGGGTCTATCCATTCATTAAAATGAATATTTCACAATGGGTATTTAATAATAAGATCTATAATCTATTCTTAACAAAACTACATGAAATATTTTGAAAACATGGTAAAACTTTATTTTTAAGAAACCAGTAATCAAAAAGTAACAAAAACTTTATCTCGCAAAAGTCATCGTACACTGAAATTTTTTCGGATAAATTCGCAATTAAAATTATCGTCTGGCGCTTTATTTTTATTTTTGAATTGTGGTGGCAATTAAAATATCGTTTGGCTTTAATTTTTGCTTGCCTACTCCGTAATATTCTAATTATTATTTAAAAATGGCTCGTAGTCGTAAAGAAACAACAAACAGCATTCGAAAATGGATTATTTTTCATCATAATAGTGATAAATCAGTTCGGAATATTGCTAAATTACTTAATTTATCCTATTCTACTGTTCAGTATGTGATAAAACGCTTTAAAGAAGAAAATCGAATCGAAAACAAGGTAAGAAAAGGTCGGCCGGCAAAGTTAACAAAACGTGTTCAGAGATTTATAATTAGAAAATTTGTGAAAAATCCACATTTGAGTGCTGAAAAAGTTTCTGCAGAGTTTAATAAAACATTTTCTACTGCAATTTCACCTGAAACTGTTCGACGAGTTCTCAGAGCATCTGGATTACATCGGCGTTCTGCCCGAAGAAAATTTTTTGTGAATGAGAAAAACAGAGAGCTTAGGATTTCCTTCGCACTATCAATGATAAATAAGCCCCAAAGATATTGGAATAATGTCTTATTTGCCGCTGAAAGCAAGTTTAAACATTTTTGGTTCCGATGGGCGTATAATTGTATGGAGAAGAAAAAATGAGGAACTTAATCCCAAGAACTTTGTAGGAACAATTAAGCATGGCGGTTGAGGTGACCTAGTGTGGGGGTGCATGTCAGCATCAGGACTAGGTAATTTGGTATTTATTGATGGCATAATGAATCATGCTGTTTATATAAATATTTTAAGAGACAATTTAAAATTTTCAACCCAAAATTTGGGTATTGGAAACAACTTTGTTTTTTTATCAACATAACGATCCTAAGCACACGGCTCTCAACGTTCGCCTCTGGTGTCTCTACAATTGTCCACAAGTTTTGAAAAATCCACCTCAATCACCAGATATAAACCCAATAGAACATATTTGGAGAGAAATGGAGGTTCGAGTACGAAAACACGACATTCACACGAAAAGCGGACTAAAAAGAATTATGGTGGAAGAATGGATGAACATGGATGCGGAAATTACAAAAGAACTAGTGCAATCTATTCCCAGACGTTTAAAAGCTGTTGTGGATGCTAAAGGATATCCTACTAAATATTAATTTAACGAAAATTTAGAATATTTACTAATATTTAGAGATTTATTACAAGTGTACGACGACTTTTGTGGGATAAAGTTTTTGTTACTTTTTGATTATTGGTTTCTTAAAAATAAATTTTTATTATGTTTTTTAAAATATTTCACGTAGTTTTGTTAAGAATAGATTATAGATGTTATTATGAAATACCCATTCTGAAATATTCATTTTAATTAATGTATAGAATACCCCTATTTCATTGAAAATCGTAAGTGCACGAGCACTTTTGGGAGCCACTGTATATATATATATATATATATATATATATATATATATATATATATATATATATATATATATATATATATATATATATATATATATATATATATATATATATATATATTTATATATACATATATATATACACACACATATATATATATATATATATATATATATATATATATATATATATATATATATATATATATATATATATATACATATATATATACATATACATATATATATATATATATATATATATATATATATATATATATATATATATATATATATATATATATACATGTACATGTATGTTACTGCGAAAGCCCGAACTATTTAGCTTGAGAGATAAATATTTCTATTTGAATATTTCTAATATACAGCTTTATGTATTATTCTAATACTTAATGCATACTTTAAAATCTTAAAATCAATTATTTGAAAAGTATTAAAAAGCAATAAATTCTCGTCTTCCTTCACCCTGTAAAATAAAAGCACATTCATGTAGTTTTCATTTTCATTCAATTTTTCCCCGAAATTACCACACTTTTACTGCACACATGCAGATGACAGATTCCCATGCTTTCAATTTACCACAGTACTTTATTTCCGAGTCACAGTCTCTCACGATTTCATATTCATGGAACACCGAATGAACAAAAAAAAAAAAAGAACGATTCGAAAATATCGTCTGTCCGAGACAATACCGTTTTTCCCAAACCCGTAAAAATAAAACTGTCGTTTCTATTTAATGAACACGTGTTTCTTCTTCTTCTTTGACTCAAAGAATAGCTCAGACGGCGTTTTGCTTCGAGGAAGCAAACTTTCTAACAAAAAAAAAACATGAAAGGGTTTTAATAATGTGAAAGTGCGCTTAATTTTTATTTTTATATTCGTATACTTTTCATGTGTCAAACCGAAGCGAATCTGCGAAAATTTTTGCATAGTCGTGATTCTCGTTTTTCCTTTTCCAAGGATTTTACTTTTATACGGTAGAAAGGTAGAGATCGAATGTTCCGCTATGGAGGGTGTTTAGGGTGTAATCGTGACCGTAACTCTCCAGGAGCAGCATTGAAGTCGGCCTGTCAGTAGCGAGAAACAAAGCAAGTGCTTGCCGTTTGTACTCAGAACAAAACTAAATGATACAATTTGCTTGATGAAGTTGTTGGTAGCATTTATCAAGGAGGAAAATTGAATGTTTTTATTATATATATATATATATATATATATATATATATATATATATATATATACAGTCGAACCTCCATATATCGAACTTCCCTATATCGAAATTTTCTATATATCGAACTCTTAGCAAATCTCCATGTTCATTACATAGAAAAATTGTTTCTATAAATCGAAAAAATCTCTATATATCGAAATTGTTTTCAAGACAAATTGGGAGATTTTATTCCACTTTAGAATAAAATCTCCCAATTTTTGGCATTTGAAACAAAACGTCGTGGACTTCAATTCGCAGAAAATGTGCCTGATGAAATTTTTAGTGGACAGAATAAATGCGAACATTTCTTTGAACTTTCCGCAAAACTAACTGTTCAGCAAGATATTCGTAGTTTTTTTTTTAAAGAATGCAACTGTGATCATTGTAACCACTGTCTGCATTATTGTTTTTTTTAAAGATATGTAGTAATCAATAAATCTTTCATATTGATTCATTTTTTAGTTATTAACTTTCATTTAATGGGATTGGCATATAAATTATAAATGGAATTTCCTATACAAAAATTAGCTTTACTTTTTTTTATAGGAGAATTATAAGACAGCTCAATTCTATATATCGAAATTTCTATATATCGAATTTTTTTCGCGCAATTTGCTACTTCGATATATGGAGGTTCGACTGTATATATATATATATATATATATATATATATATATATATATATATATATATATATATATATATATATATATATATATATATACAGGGTGTCCATAATTAAAGTCCCACTTTCAAAAGGCTGCAAAAAAAAAGAACCACTGGTCAGAATGACTTCAAATTTGAACTGAATATACTGGAAGAAGGGGGAAACGATTTGGCATAATTAAAAAAAGTTCCAACCGCTTACAGCGCCATCCATTGATACATTTTGGAACTTTTTTTTATTATGCCAAATCGTTCTCCCCTTCTTCCAATATTCAGTTCAAATTTAAAGTCATTCTGACCAGTGTTTCTTTTTTTGCAGCCTTTTGAAAGTGGGACTTTAATTATGGACACCCTATATATATATAATAATAATAATAAATTTCTGAAACTCTGCGTGTATTTATCTGTTTCATGAACAAGTGCTTCTTCTTTGACTCAAAGAATAGCTCGGAAAAAGTTTTGCTTCTTGGAGGAAGCAAATTTTCCTTTCAAAAATTTTTAATAATTACAAGATAAAAGGAACTTTTTATATACCATTTTTTTAAATTTTCTGATGAATCATATAAACTTGACAATTCTATGTAATAATAAATACTTTTTAAAATTTTTTTTGATGAATTATCCCATCAACGTGAAAGAAAATGAAGTTAATTGGAAGTTAACTCGTGTTTAACATTTTGTTCCCCTACCGGCTCGATAGATGGCTGTACCAGTCTACTAAACAAAACTAACTGAAAATAACTGAAAATAAATTTAATTCTGCTTAAAGATGGCTAAAAGTATTAAAATAATGCATTTTCATCGTCTTCTGAGCTATTCTAAAAGTTTCAAATGACTAGCTAGTCGAGAAGTTAGTTAAAAATCGATTGCAAGATTTGAGCTGTACAAACACACAAACACAGAAACAAACAAGTAATATATAAAAAAAAATTTAAAGTCAATTCCTACTTAGGTCAACAAAAAAAATTTTGAGTGTGAACTAATCGTAGGAATTGAAAAAAAGGATTGCCTGCCAGAACCTTCCCTACTGTGCGAGATTAGGACGGGGGGAAAGACAGAGAAAAAGTTTGTCAGGTTGGGGATTCGATCTCGCAACCTACAGGACGGGGGAAGCCCGCGATACCGCAGTGCTACCGTTTACACAGTAACAAGAGGGAAATTACTATTCAAGAGCAAAAGACGTTCTAGGTCTAAAACTAAAATTGATTAATTAAATTAAATTAATGAATTAATATTTGAAAAAACTGTATTAACATCAAGTGTCATCCACTACAAGTTTAAAAAAAATGTATTTGAACTTGAGTGGATGAATAAAAAGTACTTTTATTAACGATTGAATATTTGAACATGGTCTAAAACTAAAATTGATTAATTAAATTTAATTAATGAATTAATATTTGAAAAAACTGTATTAACATCAAGTGTCATCCACTACAAGTTTAAAAAAAATGTATTTGAACTTGAGTGGATGAATAAAAAGTACTTTTATTAACGATTGAAAATTTGAACATGGTCTAAAACTAAAATTGATTAATTAAATTTAATTAATGAATTAATATTTGAAAAAAACTGTATTAACATAAAGTGCCATCCACTACAAGTTTTAAAAAATGTATTTGAACTTGAGTGGATGAATAAAAAGTACTTTTATTAACGATTGAAAATTTGAACATGGTCTAAAACTAAAATTGATTAATTAAATTTAATTAATGAATTAATATTTGAAAAAAACTGTATTAACATCAAGTGTCATCCACTACAAGTTTAAAAAAATGTATTTGAACTTGAGTGGATGAATAAAAAGTACTTTTATTAACGATTGAAAATTTGAACAAGATATATATAGAGAGAGTGTGAACTAATAAATAGTAGGAATTGAAAAAAGAAAGCAAGTTAATAAAAACATGTAAAAAAAAAATGCATGAAAATTCTTAATAATGTGAAAGTGAGCTGAATTTTTATTTTCACATACATACATATTTTGATGCGTAAAACCAAAGCGAATCTGGGAAATTCGTTAACATAGTCGTGATTCTCGTTTTTCCTTTCCAAGGATTTTAACTTCTTTTAACGATGGAAATCGGACGTTCCTCTGTGGGATGTGCTTAGGGTGTAATCGTGACCGTAACTCTCGTGAGGAAACGTTGAAGTCGGCGTGCGGCTAGCTGGCAGTATCGAGAATCAAAGCAAGTGTTTGCCGTTATTATTCAAAGCAGAGCTAAATGATAACGTGTACTCGATGAAGTAGTTGGTAGCATTTATCAAGAGGAGAAATACATGCTTTTAATATTAAATGTGTATCTACGTACAAGGTGTGCCCATAAAATTAACGGACAATCTATACTTATATATAAAGAGAGAGCGATTTTGTATGTGGAGGGTAATCTTCAGAACCACTGCACCTATTTGAAAAATTCCTTCACTGTTTGAAAGGTACATTATTCCAGATATTATGTATATCTGGAATGATATTATGTATATCTGCTATATATATTATGTATATCTCATCAGTAGAAATAAAGTTAAGGGCTTAATCCTAACAATCTCCATTGTTACCGCTACTGTCTTCTACCGCTTTTTGTGCGGAAGATTTCAACGAGCATTAGCGTGGTGCTATCGCGGTGGGCTTCTGTTCTGACAGTAGCGGTTCGAACCTAGCCGTTCTCCGACTCACCTTTTTCTTTAAAAAAAATAACTTTAATTATTAACTAACGTAATATTAATTTAAGGTATTATTTAGGTTATTATTAAGGTAAGAAAAGATTTACAATTTATTGGCTATCAACTGGAAATTAATTGGTATAATATTTTGTTCAACCCGGACAAAGTCTGGACGGGCCGCTAGTGTTTTATAAATAAGAAAAATATTACTCGCCTTCAAATAAATTTGTCTCCTTCAAAATAATCGCCAAAGGAGTCTGTATAATTTTCCCAACGTTTCTTCAAGTCATCGAAACAATGTTTATAGGCGCTGGAACTAAATTTTCGCAAAATATGCATAACATTTGATTTAATATCCGAGACGTCTTCACTTCTCTGTCCTTTCATGGCCATCTTGAGCTTCTGAAGAAGGAAAGGGATATTTTTATAGACAAAATAAAGTAGAAGAAAATATTAAAATTAAATCTCATAGAACAAAATAAAGAATATAGTACAGTTAATATAGTACAGTTTGAGGATCATATCTTAACTGAATTTTAATATTTTTTTGGATAATATCCAATCGTCTGCTGCATTAGAAAGAGAAAAAAATATATCGTCTATTTAGTTGTTATGCACGTGACGATAAATTTATTGAAAGTACCAGAAAAAGAAATCACGTGATCAGCATTTAATAAATTAAATTCTAAAAATTAATTTTTAAAAATTCACCAAAAATCACAAAATGGAGTAAAGATTCGAAAAAGAATTCATTTTAAAGGAATTTTTCTGATCTTTCTCGTGATAAAAATTTTATAACCCTTAAATTATAGTTTTAAATGCAAACTTAAAAAAAGTTACTAAAACAGCTTAAAAATTCAATTTTAAATAATCTAAGAATAATTTTTCAAAAATCTTTCGTAGTGCACCTCTACAATATAAGAAGAATCTCCATGCAAAATTTCAGCCCTTTATGTCCAACGGTTTGGTGTGTTCGTTGTATGTCAATCAGTCAGTGAGTCAGCCAGTTACGGAACTGTTTTACATATATATATATATATATATATATATATATATATATATATATATATATATATATATATATATATATATGTGTGTGTGTTGGATTTTGATTTAATATTTTTTCGTTTTTTTGTGTAGAAGTTTAAATAACTCGTTTAATTGTCACTAGATGGCGATACTGCTGTAGTTTTTGCTATCGCTAATCTTCCTTCCCGCGATGTAATCAGTTGCATGCAGTCTTGTAGGGAAGAGTGTCGTGTTTTTTTGCTCGCCGTTCTATGGGTTGTATTAATGTACTGCGAGAGCACCTTTCATGCCAATTTATGTTGGAATTCTTCAAGTTTTCAAGTTTAGAAATGCCGACATTCTAATCTAAACATTGCCTTGTACTAGCTGAGTTTTCGCCTTTCAATAAAGTCAGTTTTTTCAACATGCTTGTCATCATTAACAAGTTTGAGCATTGTCAAGTTGTCATCATTGAAGGTTTTCAACCAGTTGAACATTGAATTCTTAGTATCCAGAATACAGTCATGGGAAGAACACAGCGATCTTATGAGCTGTCTTAGAATCTTTTATCCCATAATTGCTGTGTGGTTTAGTTAGTTTATACTAGTAAGAGTTAAGTTTAAAGTTAAGTGAACTGAGCCACACAATATATATATATATATATATATATATATATATATATATATATATATATATATATATATATATATATATATATATATATATATATATATATATATATATATATATATATTATATATATATATATTTAAATATATATATACTGCTAAAAAAATTAGGGGAGCAAGCAAAGAAGTTAAGAAAACCGTGCAGCCACATAAGTTAAGACAGCAACGTATTGTCATAAAATGGATAGTACACGCGTATCAATGCGCAGTACAGAAAAAAAGACGTAAAAAAATTTGTATTTAAGCTTTAATTCTCTGAAAATATGGAAAAAACATGAAAAGATGATTTAGGGCAACAATTTGGTTACATCTAAACGATTTAAAAAAAGTATTGTTTCGAAATGATGCAAGATTTTTAATATGGCGTGTGGTCTCCTCGAACAGCTAAGACTGCTACACACCTGTTTTCCATGGATGTGATGATGCTATGGATAAGACTTTGGGGAATACTGTTCCACTCCTTAAGAAGTGCAAATTCCAAGTCTCGGAGAGTAAAAGGAGGCCTTGGACTCGCAGCAATGCGTCGTCCGAGCATGTCCCAAACATGTTCGATTGGATTCAGGTCATGAGAGCACGCTGGCCATTCCATACGCTGTATTGGTTCAGCTTCAAGCATGTTCTCCACAAGACGAGCTATATGCGGTCTGGCATTAACATGCTGGAAAACAAAGGAATCTCCAATGGCTGCAGCGTAAGGTATGACATGAGGTCTCAGTATCTCGTCTGCATACCTTCGGGCCGTCAAAGTACCATTCCGAATGATATGGAGGTCCGTACGTCCACCTATGCTGATTCCACCCCATACCATAAAACCAGCTCGTCTGTATTGTGACCTTTCACGAACGAATGTGGGGTTATTGTGCCCCTTTCCCTCCATACCAAAACACGTCGGGTGTCACACTCCAGACTGAATCGGGACTCGTCTGTAAACAACACTTGGCTCCAATCATGTTGCTCCCAATCTCGATGTTCAGCAGCCCAACTTCTTCGGGCCGCACGGTGGCGTGAGGTCAACGGAATGCAGACCATCGGCCTACGTGCATAGTTACCTCCCTGATGAAGCCTATTACGTACTGTTTGGCTGGACACCCTTCGTCCTGTTGCCAAGAGCTACTGTCTTTGCAGCTGAGTAGCATTGTCTGTTCTGTTTCGACGAGCTGTTAACAGTATATACCTGTCATCAGTTGCTGTAGTGGCGCGTGGCCGACCTTGCCCCGGTCAACGTCTAACATTCCCTGTTTCTTGGAATCGATTCCACAGCCTTGCAACGACACTTCTTGCGACTCCAACAGCGTCCGCGACACTACGTTGTGTTTGCCCGGATTCAAGTCTGCCTATAATACGCCATGCCATGGATTCCGGTAAATCACGTTGTTGAGACATTTTCAAGTCACCTTTTCTCAAAACGAATAACTGAGCAATCGAATTTCACAGTTAGGCAGTGAAACAGACGTTTCTGCAACATCCCGATTTCCGCCCTTGTGATCCTTTTCTGGTTTTTGACGTCATGAACTTTGATTTGTATATGAAGGTTTCTTCTTTTGTTTCCTGCTAGGCTTTAAATTATGGATGATTTATTTTATGTTACTTATCGGTCTAAGTATTTGCGTAATTTCGTTAAAACCATGTGCTCCCCTAATTGTTTTGAGCAGTGTATATATATATATATATATGTGTGTGTGTGTGTGTGTGTGTGTAAGTAACAATAACGCCCTACTATTATTAACTGACCTAACTTAACGTGCATTCTAAATTATCCTTGTATCAACCTCAATAAAGCACAGTCCTATTTCAAAAACGAAATCGAAATAACCGAATATTCTATCCTCTTCAATGCACGCGCGGTAAAGTTATTTTTAGACATGATTTAAGAATCCCGTGATCTCGATTCCCCCTTCGAAGAATCATACGAATTTCGACTCATATACAACATGATCTGGGTCAGCCAATTAAAAGAATTCTAAGCAGCTAGCGCCCTCACAGTATATAAAAGGTTAAACAGCGATTTTCGCGCCCTTTCTGCCTGTTTCCTTGTCCTGTCCTGGTGTCGTCCTTCTGTTGCTTTGCTATCTCCGCTTGATGTATGCCGCTGCTGTACGTCCCATTATGTGGTGCCCAGTATATTCAAGTTCTCGCAGGTCCTGGCTAGTGTGTTTGCGTCCTTTGGTCAAGTTACACGTACTTCGATGTCTGCTGAAATGTCCTCCGTAGTGTCTTCGTTTTGTTACCGGAATAAATATATCTAATGGATACCATTCGTGTGTCTCTTCTCTAATGTGTCTACAGTACGGTGAGTCAGGGTGTTCATCTCTCCAGTGTTCTGTTCTAGAGTGTGCTTCTCTAGTCAAGTGCTCACGACTACATATTCAATAGTGACTGTCTTCTATATGTGTTTCCATTTCGTCAAATCTATATAAACTAGAAGGTAACCCGTCATTTTGACGTCACAATACTAATAATGACGTCATAATGGAAAAAGTTTATGAAAGTTAAAAAATATCCCGAATTATCTAACAATATTGCATTTAATCCACACCTTGTAAATGCAAACCATTTCATTATTTTTCATTTATTTAGTTTTTCATGCGATTGGAGTAGTAGACTGCCATCCAACCCGTCATTTGGACGTCATAATACTAATAATGACGTCATAATGGAAAAAATTATATAAAGTTAAAAAATATCCCGAATTATCTAACAATATTGCTTTTAATCGACACCTTGTAAAAGCAAACCCTTTCATTATTTTTTATTTATTTCGTTTTTCATGCGATTGGAGTAGTAGACTGCCATCCAGTTTTTTACAGCTCACTACGCGATATGAATACTTGAGCTACTTGATTCATTCACATTCAAGTTTGTGTACTTTCAGAATTCATCGCAAAAAAAACAGATTTTTAAAAACTGTTAAATATACAGCTAAAAGCATCCAATTTTTTTAGTTCTGAATGTTTTATAGAAAAATAGGCTGAACAAACGTGATTCGATGGAGAAGATATTAGATTTTAGGCAAGAAAAAATTCTGATCCACATCTGAAATTGAAATTAAGCCTAACCGGCTGTTTGTTTACTGAGGGATTCAATTGAAAGATGAGTACAGCCCGGAAGTGTTATACAGAGACAACGGCTATTATATATAAATAAAGCAAAGTGTCTCTATGCATGTATGTATGTATCGTATACAAATCTACATTTCTTGACGAATCTGGTTGAAACTTCGTATACTTATGTTTTGAAGCCTTGGGATAATTCTAAGATAAGTTTGGAAGCTTTTAAATAATTTTAAATAAATACAGTTTTTAAATAATATTTCATCTCCAGGCTTTGGAATCAATCATACGATGATTGAATCTGCGCATGCCCACATATTGTATGTTAATTCTGGATGTTTCGAACGCACGGATTTCAATTTCTTTAAATATCTTTACACATATTATTGTCATTTTGTAGTTATTTGGTGTTATAACTGAAATAAACTATTTTCCAGATTGTAACAAGATGGAATACGTCATTTTCAACATCGTACCCCGTTGGAACAGCTTTGGTATAGTAGAATTCGTATATTGGTAATTTGGTATACACAGAATTCATTTACAAAGTTAACGCTATTTTCCTTATTGCATTATTTTTTAATTTATATTGTATTATTTTTTAATTTATATTTTGCCAAATAAAATTTTTATGTAATCCATACGATATTTACGATGCGATGTTTGGCTGTATGTATGTGAATATCGTCACACACACACACACACACACACATATTTTATATATATATATATATATATATATATATATATATATATATATATATATATATATATATATATATATATATATATATTTATATACAGGGTGTCCATAATTAAACTTCCCTACTTTAAAGTTGTCTACAGTCGAAACTATTGTTCAAAAAGTTATGAAATTTTGTGTAGGACACATTGGAAGGACGGGAATTTGTTTGAGCGAATAAAAAATTTAGTTCAAAATTTCACCACCAGATGGCGTTTTTTTGATGAATTACACATTTAGCCAACATTTACTATAGTTAAAAAAAATTATTACTATTACAACAAGACATGCTCAACGTGACGGCCATCAATTTCAGCTACCATTTGAAATCGTTAAGATAGCATGTTCTACAGTTGACCGCAGTGTGTCCGAGGAAATGCCGAGAACATGTCGTGAAATGCTGTCTTTCAGATCAGGTATAGTTCTTGGTTTATTAAAACTGACTAGATGTTTCACATTTTCGTAGAGCAACTAATGCTGAATTATCGTTTTGGTAAAACAATTTTACTAACAAAGCTCGATCTGGTAATCGTAACGATGACATTCTGATTAGCAATAGCAAGCATGTTGAAATCAAAATCTCCACGAAAGTTTCTAGGTTTTATAACAACTTCTGCTCTACGTCGACAAAAATTAATTTGCATTATTTGTTTCTTCTTCGTTCCTTCAAATCTTTTGTCCGAAAATTAGTTATCGAACAAGTCTCCGATCGACTTTGTAATCAGTTTAAAGATTGTAAAATTTAATGAGTATGAGTTATTGTGTTAGGGTGACCTATGGATAAAAAGATGGTGAAATCTCAAGTATAGAACCAGTCGTAAATGTGTAATTTATCAAAAAACGCCATCTGGTGGTGAAATTTTGAACTAATTTTTTTATTCGCTCAAACAAATTCCCGTCCTTTCAATATGTCCTACACAAAATTTCATAACTTTCTGGACAACAGTTTCGACTTTAATTATGGACACCCTGTATATAGCAAATTATAAAAAATGGATATGTGTAACTCCTATGTATTATTTGGTTCCTCTGTTAAATAAAAACATGAAGAAGCACCGATAAAAATTCTTCCTCTGATAAACTTTAAGAGCTTTTAGTACCCAGAGAAATTTGATCATTAAAAGAAATAACTTTTTTTTTTGTTCACTTTCTTCCGCTCGACCTAATTTCAGGAGAGGGCGTTTTTGTTTATGATCGGGTGGAAAAAATTCATCTATCATTTTAGCAGGTTATGACGTCAAATCCAAAAGCCTGGGAAACTCGAGCGGTTCGCAATTTTTTCGCGTGGGATAAAGATTTTAGTTTCCAAGACAAAATAATTCATAGATAACTGTAACCCATTTGAGGGAATATTTTGTTGCCATTTTCATGTGAACTTATTAAGGAATGCTGTATTAAAATTATCAAGAAATTATCATTTTAAAAATAAAATTATATATATATATATATATATATATATATATATATATATATATATATATATATATATATATATATATATATATACAGTGGAATCTCGATCGATCGTTTTCGGATCCATCGTTTTTCCGTATGTGTCGTTCATTTTATCCAGTACCAACGATCATATTGCTTTGTTATGTTTCCGCATCTATCGTCGTTCTGTGTCGCATCTGTGTCGTTCATTTTAATCGGTCCCTTGAAAAACGATGGATCGAGATTCCACTGTATGTATATATATATATATATATATATATATATATATATATATATATATATATATATATATATATATATATATATATATATATATATATATATATATATATATATATATATATATATATATATATGTGTGTGTGTGTGTGGGATAGGATAGCCGTGCGGTGTTTCAAATAACTAAACTATTATAATGTAATATTTAACGAATAGATATTACTTGTTTACAAATATTAATATTTACAAGGCTATATCGTTAATAATTAATAACATTATATAGGCTAATGACTGAACCGTCGTCTACTGCTATCAGACAAACGCGTCATAGTTCGTTTTCGTCAAACCACTGACTGGGGTTGCCAGATCTCTTCTTCTTTGGTTAGGCTTGAGCGGCGCAAACTGATGATAGTGTCACCTGGTGGCATAGTCAGGTATCACAGTCCGATGTAGGCTCAGGAACCCACATTTCCCTACATATATGTGTGGATGCAGTGGCGCCGGAAGAGTCAAATATAGAGGGGGGCAAAGTAAAAGATTAAAACTTTTACATCTTTATTAAAAATACATATATACGGTTATAAAAAAATAAACTTATGTTATTTTATGTTACATTATGCCCTATCACGCGTCAACTTGTACACGTTTAAAATGCATCGGATTCAAGATTCCCTTTTGCGATGCAAAAAACATTGTGTAGGGTTGCTTTTGAATCGCAAAAGCAAACGTCTGGCATTGGCGTTTAAACGCACTTTGCGTACCTGAAATTGGCGATTAATTGTTCCTGCGTATATGGAATGACGTTTATCCCGCTTGCGTTAACGAGTGTGAGGTTGCAATTTAGTATTCAATTTTGTTAGGCTTTATGATTTTAAATGAAAATTCTAATATTTTACGAGGGCTAGCTAGGTAGAAACAAAAAATTCAATATTCTAGGGGGGGGGGCAAGTGCCCTCCCTTGCCCCCCCCCCTTTCCAGCGCCACTGTGTGGATGTGTGCCATTCTCTTTCGAGGAGATAGGTCCTGTGGGTCCTGATACCGTTACGGTCAATGATGAAAGCTATGAGACTGTTTTGCGCAACCACGTCATTCCAGCACTGCAAAAGCGTGCATGTGTGGGTGTAATAATCATTTATGCAAGATGGCGCTCCTCCACACATTCTTAATCTAGTGAAGCAGCTGCTCAACATGCATTTCGGAAATCATAGAATTATCAGCCGTGATTTTCCAACAGCCTGGCTGCCAAGATCACCTGATCTTAATCCTTGTGATTTCTGGCTGTGGGGTTGCCTTAAAAAATTTTTCTTCAGTGGTCGGATTGCCAGCTTAGCTTATTTGAAGACACGCATCGCGCAACACGTTCACAACGTCGCCACTGATACATTCCGATCTGTTGAGGAACGTGCCGTTCCTCGGTTTTCAACTTGTGGCAGAAAACGGTAGACAGCATACTGAACATTTATATAGCAAGTCTCGCGACAGCTAAAAACCGATTTTTCCCATTCGATGCGGCAGCAACTTGTCGTGGAGGATTGGGATTCAAATGTCACTGGTAGCCGACCCAATTTACGTTATGACGAATAAAGCGCCATCTATTGCTAAAATTTCGAACTATATTTTTTCTTTATGCCATACCCTTTCCTCCTTTATCGCGTATATTCAGGTCACTATTCAGTTCATTCTGACCAGTGGTTGTTTTTTTACAGCTTTTTGAAAGCAACTTTAATTATAATCACCTATATATATATATATATATATATATTATATATATGTACATACATACATATATATATATATATATATATATATATATATATATATATATATATATATATATATATATATATATATATATATATATATGTATATATATATATATATACAGATGGAGTACAAAATAATACGAACACCTGTGAAAAAGTATGACGTATTTCACACCTGCAGTACAGCCGCGCCACCTGCAACAGAAGTCTGCCACCTAGTGAGCGTGAAGAGGAAGGTATCAGTCTCTCAACAGCAGTCACCTACGTTGCATGCTTCTATCGAACTGTCTGTGTTAAGTTGAAATGTCAGACCTGTCAGAGTTCCAAAGAGGAATGATTGTTGGAGCGCGTTTAAGTGGAGCATCGATTACGGAAACAGCAACCCTTTTGGGGTTTGCAAGGAGTACGGTATCAGCCGTTATGACAGCGTACACGAAAGAGGGTAAGACGACGTCTTCAAAGCACAACAGTGGCCGAAAGTCCAAGCTTGCTGATAGGGATAGACGGGTCTTGAAGCGCATAGTAGCCCGAAAGCACAAGCAATCGTTATCCGAGATAACATCCGAAATGAACAGTCATCTCCAGGACCCGGTTTCAACAAAAACTGTCAAAAGGGAACTTCATGCTGCGAACATTATGGCAGAGTGGCAATTCGTAAACCCTTGGTGACAGCAACTAATGCTTTCAAGCGACGCCATTGGTGCAGAGATCACAAAGGCTGGTCCCCACAGCATTGGAAACAGGTAATATGGTCAGATGAATCATCATTCACCTTATTTAAGACGACTGGACGCGTTTATGTCTGGAGAACGCCCAAAGAAGCGTTTCATCCTGAATGCCTCTTGCCGACTGTGAAGCATGGGGGTGGCTCCATTATGGTATGTGGTGCGATATCATAGCGCGGTCTTGGGCCACTTGTTATTCTGCATGGGAGGATCAAATCCAATCACTATCAAAGCGTTCTAGGGGATCATGTCCATCCTTTTGTCCAGACTGTATTCCCTGGAGAGCGACCGCTTTTTCAAGACGACAACGCCCCTATCCACACTGCTAGGTGTGTTCAAGAATGGTTCGAAGAGCATGACGATGCAGTTGAACATCTCGCCTGGCCCCCTCAGTCTCCGGACTTGAATATTATTGAACATTTATGGCAATATTTGGAGTCCAAACTTCGTTCCCGATTTCCACCTCTATCCGGACTTTCGTAATTAAAGACCGCTCTGCAGGAGGAATGGCTTAATATTCCTTTAAATATTGTCCATGTCCTTTATGCATCTATCCCACGTCGCATTAAATCTGTACTTCAGTCAAAGGGTGGTCCAACCCCCTATTAATGAAGATTTTCTGTTATTTCACAGGTGTTCGTATTATTTTGTCCACCATCTGTATGTACATACACACACACACACACATATATATATATATACAGTGGAATCTCGATCCATCGTTTTTCCGTATGTGTCGTTCATTTTATCCAGTCCCAACGATAATATTGCTTTGTTATGTTTCCGCATCTATCGTTTTCCCGTATTTATCGTTCATTTCAATCGGTCCCTTGAAAAACGATAGATCGAGATTCCACTGTATATATATATATATATATATATATATATATATATATATATATATATATATATATATATATATATATATATATATATACATACAGGTATATGCCTCCACGTTTGAAAATAAGAATGAAGAATAGAAATATAAGTTTCTGAGATCTAAACTTGTTAATTAATTGCAATCATTTAATTGACTGAGATGCATATGACAAAAGGTCAGAGTGCCACTTTAAAATCAATATATTTCTAAGTTATTCCTTTTACTTAAAGGCATTTTTAAAATAATAGAGTTAGCTATTAAATATAAATTAATACACCGTGCATTCGAGATAATTAGCGAAAGAATTTTCAACACAGGACTGATTAGATTCGATCTAATTCGATCCTAAAATTTTGAATATGTAACAGACTGCTTTTATTGACTTTTAAAATACCTGTTTAATAAATTTCATCCCTGGTAGTTTTAAATTAAAATTCCATTTATGTGTATTGGTATTTTGAACATGATCATTTCGAGATTCGTTGAATTTTTCTTCTTTTTTTTAGTTGAATATGCATTTTTTAAGTAACCGTTTTACAAATAAGGTCATCAATATTTGAAATCTTTTGCAAGTTGAAATGTTCAAGATTTTTATTCTACATTTATTGCATTCGATAATTTTTCATCGACTTTTGACGATTTGCAGTTTTATACCACTTGCGAAATTGAGTCCTCAGTTTTTTAAAAATATTCCCTCAATGTACCCGCGCAGTGAATTTATTGCAGCCGGCTTGATATTCTGTTCCAACGGCTTTAACCTTAAGTGGCAACAGCTTGGCGTTTCAGCGCTCGTTCGGTTAGGCAGATGAAGTATAAATGGCGGTGATTTTAATAATGCTCTCTCTTTCATTCTTTATTTTCAGAGGCACAATGTGTAGACACAATGATCTTAAATGCATATCTTTGCATAGACACAGTGTCATCTCTTTAGACGTTATCATTGTATACATCGTTATTATCTGGCCCCTTGTTCTATTTGAAGGGATTTGTTTGCTTGAAGTGGCAATAGTAAGGAGTTTCATATCTCGTTCTGTTTTGCTGTGTGAAACTGGAATGGCGACGGTATTAACGAGATATGGCTTCCATTTTTTACCACGTTTTTATTAACTCGCTCTCTTGTTTGCCCAGTACAAATCTTGCAATCGATTTTTAACTAACTTCCCGACTAGCTAGACATTTGAAACTTTTAGAATAGCTCAGAACACGATGACAATGCATTTTTTAAATACTTTTAGCCATCTTTAAGCAGAATCGAAACAATTTTCAGTTAATTTTGTTTTGTATGGAAAGTTAGTTCGACAAAAAAAATCCGCAAGGTGGCTCTTCGATAGAATTCAATGCTTACACTTTTGCGTAACGGCGTTTGACGATTTTGAAAACAGAATACATGTGAATTTAGTTTGTTTACAAAAATATTGTGCCAAAAAATAAAATAATTATAAGATAAATAGAACGTTTTATATACCATGTTTTTAAATTTTCTGTTGAATCATACAAACTTAACAATTCTATGTATTAATAAATACTTTTCTAAAATTTTTTTGATGAATTATCCCATCAACTTGAAAGAAAATGATCAAATGCGTAATGAAGCTTTTAGCTCGGGAATTTGAAGTTAACTTTTGATTAACTTTTCGTTCCCGTCCCGGCCCATAGATGGCTGCACCATTCTACAAAACAAAATTAACTAAAAATGAATTCAAATCTGCTTAAAGATGGCTAAAAGTATTAAAATAATGCATTGTCATCGTGTTTTGAGCTATTCTAAAAGTTTCAAATGTCTAGTTAGTCGGGAAATTAGTTAAAAATCAATTGCAAGATTTGTAGTGGACAAACACACACACACACACAAACAAACAAACAAACAAAAAAGCGAGTTAATAAAAACATGGTAATAAAAAATTATAAAAGTTAGCAGTTTATAAAGTCTGTGGATAGTGGAAACGACTAAAAAGTGATTAAAATTAAATAAAAGAAAGTGAAAATGAATAATTAAGTGAAGGTTTGTGGAATTAGTTTATATGATTCAACAGAAAATTTAAAAACGTGGTATATAAAAAGTTCTTTTTATCTTGTAATTATTTATTTTCTGCTCCATGGTTTAATACCATAGGAATGTTGATTTTAATGTATCTTCAGAAATACCCTGATTTTGTTTATTTGATCGTGTAGCTCCTTCTGATGACGATATACGATTGTATGAATTATATTTTTCTCGTATGCTTAGAGTTAGTTTGTTGATTCAGTTGTATTCATTATACTATGCTTCTGTTCTTGATGTATATGCTCGAACTGAAATCGGTAGTAATTTTTTGACGTTACATAACAAGTGAATAATAAATGAATTTGGAATTTTTTTTTATTAGTTTTTTTTTCGTATAAGGAGTAAACGAAATATTCGTTACGTTCTTTATTAGTTTAGGTTCGGTTCAGATCATCAAATCCCATGTTAAGCTATGGGGAATGATCCTCCCAGTATTTCTCTAACACTATACTAGCAAATGCATTTATTTATTTATTTAACATATGAAGGTAGATGCTTAAGGCTGCTGTGTACTAAGGGCCTGTTCACATAGGAGTCCGTTGCGTTGCGTTAAGGAAAAGATGACGTTGAGACGAAAATAAACCAATCATAGGCCTCCAAACGATTAGCAATGAAATTTTTAACGCCTATGATTGGTTTATTTTCGTCTCAACGTCATCTTTCCCTTAACGCTACGCAAAAGACTCCTATGTGAACAGGTCCTAATCCTGTTGGATTCGTTCACCTCAATGTTAACCTATGGAGAAAAACTATATACTGTTTAAAGCTACATAAATGCCGATAATCCAATAAAAATGGTATTTTCTGATAGCCTGAATATTTCTGCACCTTGCAACAGGTTTCATTTTATAAATTTCGTGCACCAAAGGAATTTAGGAGCGTTTAAAACACCCTAAACCAGATCCCCCCCCCCCCGAATAATTTGAATTTTAAAATGTTATTTACATTTTTTATAAGGGCGAAAAATGTCCCAAGGTGTAAAATTTCTTTCTCTATTACGTAATACAAAAAAAAAATTGTTTGAATCTGAGTCGGCAATACTTGGACACATTTTCCCCATAGGTTAACATGGAGGTGAACAAATCCAATAGGTTTGTTGCTGTACTAGCCCCATAACAGCCTTAAATAATGAGAGCGTAGTTTTTAGAAATTTTAACTTTTCAGCGCTTCATTTTTTTACGGGGCATTAAATTATGGATGTCTATCGCTTCAAATTTAAAACTGTTTTTGAAAAAAAAAATAGTAAAAAGGTTTTTGAAAAACGCATTTATTAATTTATTACCTACTTTCAAATGGATAATAATTAAAAAATTTGCATTTGCATATCCGTGATTGAAAAAGCAAAGCAAACCGGAAGTAAAATTTCCAATAGTTGGAATTGAACATTTGAGAACACAGATCTCGCCGTACAATACTCCCGCCAGAGTAACTCGCCATTTAATTTGTTCCAGACTATCACTTTCTCTGGAAAGGACATCGTCCTGCAGCGAAAAGCCGCTAGTCTTAAAGAAAATTTCATGGTCTAAGTGCAGAATGATATATTAGTCTCGTTCTCAGATCCTGACAATCAGCGCAAGACCAAAAAACTCTTCCTACTGTAGCCATATTTTTGGAGAAATCTCACAAGGAAGTGTCGGGGGGAACCTCTAACGTGCAATAGAACTTTCACCCCCATATGCATGCAAATCTAGACCTAAAGATGACAAAATCTCGCCCATTTACATGCGTAATAATCGTTCCGAGTTTCGATCCTCCATGGTTCGTGAGTTTTTGTGCGGTCGCATCTGGAACGAATCACGCGAACGCTTTGTTTACTTTTTCTTCCCTAACTGTTTTATGGGTTTACGGAATTGTGTTTGTGTTCCGAGTACTGGACCAGCTGCCGTGGTACAGATTTAGAATTGAGGTTCGTTTTTGTTTATTTCGTCGTTTAGAGATAAAGGTGTAATGTAATTTCACTGATTATGAATTATCTTAAATGAATCGCTTTTAAACCGGGAACGCCCGAGTTATTTGCGTTAGAACATATTTTTGTACTCGGATTTATAAATTATTTATCAGCTGTAAGTGGATTGTAGAAAGTATTAGGGAAAAGATAGCGAGTCATACCGAAAATAGACCCGATTAAAAAAAAATCGATTTTCTTGAAGTGAGAATTCAGTAGCGTGGAAGTAGAATAAAAAACGAAATATTTACATAATATCGCGTACCCACATTCCGAGTTATATTTGGCGGGTTTGCGCCCAAATAAAATTCCCCAAATATGAAATAAGAAAATATTTCGCGATTTGTTCGTTCATGACAGGAGTGCAATTTAGATCACTTCGGGAGATGGGATTTTGCATTTTCAATTTAAAATCCTACTATATTCCTCGTGGTCTTCTCTCCATGTCTGCTGGGTATTTTTGAAACAATTTTTTTATCTCATTCATCGAATCGGACAACGTAAATACAGAATTCAGAACTACAACGGAAATCAACAAAATGGTACAAAAAGAAACAAAACTATAGCAAAGAAACTTTCAGAATAATATAGTACAGTGTAACACAAGGTGACAGGACACTTAAAGCTTTTATGAAAGAGATTCTGATTACATTATTACAACACAAATCGAAGTGCATTTGCATGTCACATTTAATATTGCTATATAAATAGTATATTACTTATTATGTTAAACGGATATTCACAAAAGTTATTGGACTGTTTGTTACTGTTTATTCAAATAAAAAACAAGAAACCTTTTCAATTAAAATCTTTTATCATTATCAATGATTTAATAAATATTTAAAGCATGGTTTATCTTTTCCTCTATGGATTGAACTGGATTCTTTTCCACTCATCTTGCATATGCAAGTTCAATTGTTTTTAAAATATGAAGAAGAAAGAAATTGTTCTCAAATTTATATTCCTGTTAATTCCAAATATATTCTCTCGGGGGTTCATTTTGGGTTTTTTTATTACCTCGGGGCAGTTGATTAATTTTTATTGGAGCTGTATGTGCATTTAAAGTAATATGCTTTTTATTGTCTTGGTAGAATTTTGAGGTTAAGTTATTGGGTAAAATATCCGTATGCTTACATTTTACATGACAAATAAAATTTTACCGAGCTGTGCTGAAGATTTCAAATTAAGATTTAAAAGCTCGACGTATTTGTACTTAAACTTTACATCCTCAATAAACACAAGATTCCTGACTATGGTCGACATACACGATCAACTTGACCCTCCTCCCCCCTCTCCTGGTTTTAAAGGTCGTACTAAGCTTTGCCCTCGATGTTCTGTGGGTCTTTCTCGCATCATAATTCCAACCGAGCCAGACATATTAGATTTGCTTTCGCCATAAACGGTAACATTAATCCAGTATTTTAGGGTTCCTTATTTTTCATTGTTCTTGCGGGAGAAAAACCCAAGTTATGAACTTCGGTAGTTTTCACCGACGTAAAATCTTTTTCCTTGGCATGCAGCAACGACATCGGATTAAATCTCGCATGATTCATGCAGTTCTGCTGAGAATTCGGTAGTAATGAGTCATGGATTTTTTTCAAACCTCTGTGTTAACAATGCGAAGAACTCTGATGGTATTGTTGGTCCTCGATTTTTAATTCTGTGACGCCTTGTTTTTTTATATTTGAAACTGTTAAATGGCTTAAATTGTCTTGTAGCAATTTTCAGTCGGTTTTTCTTGACACAAATAAGGAACTAACATATGATGGCATGCGATTGTTACATATTATTTAATATGATAATGATATATTTATAACGTATGATTATGACTTGTGATTTTGGCATATAATTATGACATATGTTTATAACATATGATTATGATATATGATTATAACATATGATTATAACAAATGTTTGTAATGTATGATCATGACGTATAATTATGGCATTTGATTACGCCATATTTATGACATGTTTATAACATGATTATAACATGCCCGCCCGGATGAGTTACGGTCACGTGATCTCTCGACTTCCACTTGTCCCTTTATAAGTATAGATGATTGTGGCATATGATTATGGCATATGTTTTGACACATCGCTCACTCCTTTCAACAACGTCACATCTCAAAAAACGTGATTTTTCAGGAGAGTGATTTTAAAATTTAAAAGTAGAATAAAATGTATTAGGAATAAATATTATTCTGCTCTCTAGCGGCTAAAAATTGAGCGGTGAGATAAGATGATCTTGCAGGGATATACTACTCTTTCAGGGCATTCTGAAAACAGGCAAACTAAAAATCGCCGATTTTTGAGATATGACGTTGTTGAAAGGAGTGAGAGATATGTTTATGATATATGATCATGACATATGTTTATGATATATGATTATGACGTGATTTTAATATGATTATAACGTATGACTATCACATATGATTATGACATGATTGATTGTGGCATATGATTATGACATATGTTTATGACACATTATGTTTATGACATATGATCATGACATATGTTTATAACATATGATTATGACGTGATTTTATCATGATTATAACGTATGACTATCACATATGATTATGACGTGATTTTAATATGATTATAACGTATGACTATAACATATGATTATGACCTGATTATATCATATGACTGTGGCATATGATTATGACATATGTTTATGACACATTATCTTTATGACATATGATCATTACATATGTTTATAGCATATGATTATGACGTGATTTTATTATGAATATAACGTATGACTTTCACATATGATTATGACGTGATTTTAATATGATTATAGCGTATGACTATCACGTATGATTATGATATGATTATATCATATGATTGTGGCATATGATTATGACATATGTTTATGGCACATTATGTTTATTACATATAATCATGACATATGTTTATAACATATGATTATGACGTGATTTTAATATGATTATAGCGTATGACTATCACATATGATTATGATATGATTATATCATATGATTGTGGCATATGATTATGACATGTTTATGGCACATTATGTTTATGACATATGATCAAGACATATGTTTATGACATATGATCATGACATAGGTTTATAACATATGATCATGACATAGGTTTATAACATATGATCATGACATAGGTTTATAACATATGATTATGACGTGATTTTATTATAATCTTAACGTATGACTATCACATATGATTATGAAGTGATTTTTAATATTATTGTAGCGTATGACTATTACATATGATTATGGCATGATTATATCATATGATTGTGGCATATGATTATGACATGTTTATGCCACATTATGTTTATGACATATGATCATGACATATGTTTATAACATATGATTATGACGTGATTTTATTAGGATTATAACGTATGATTATCACATATGATTTTGGCATGCGGTTTTAACATCTTATATGATATTCCAATGATGTGTCCTTTCTTGAATCAGATTTTACTCACAAAATACTGAAATAACGAAATCTCCGGGAAAGCTTTATAGTATAATTCAAGCAGATTATTTCTCCTTTATTACCCATTGTTTTTGATTGAGAATCATATCATAAACTTAGGTTTCAAATGAATCTATTTGCAGCCCCAACAGCGTCTGAATATTTGTGACACAATGTGTCCCTTATCAAAGGAAGGTGTTTAGTTTTATGTTCAGTTTTTTTCTCTTTGGGATAAATTAAGGCTGGTGTGTAATAACCCTATTGGATTCGCTCAACTCAATATTAACCTATATAGGAAATGTGTGTACTAATAACAGCTACATAAGTGCTGATATCCAATAAAAATGGTATTGTTTTTCTCGACCTAACATTAGAAATCGGGAAATGCAATTGCTAAGTGTTTGAACTGTGCCCAACGATAATCAGCATTTTGTACAGCACAGGTCACTTTTGAAGGAGCATATATCTTCACTAGCTGAAAACCCGCGCTTCGCTACGGAGTACATTCAAATTAAATACAACGGTAAACTTATGCAATTAATGCCAAAAAAAATAAATATATATATTTATAATAAATGAGACGATCAATATATACAATTGATGTAAAAAAATATTTATATATATATATTTATAAAAAAATCATAAGGAATATTTATTTTTTTTTTTGGATAATATCCAATCGTCTGCTGCATTAGAAAGAAAAAATGTTTTTTTTTGTCTATTTAGTTGTTACGCACGTGACGATAAATTTATTGAAAGTATCAGAAAAAGAAATCACGTGATCAGCATTTAATAAATTAAATTCTAAAAATTAATCTTTAAAAATTCACCAAAAATCAGGAAATAGAGGTAAAAATTCGAAAAAAATTTCATTTTGAAGGAATTTTTATTATCTTTCTCGTGATATAAATTTTATAACCCTCAATGTATTGTTTTAAATGCAAACGTAAAAAAAGTTTTAAAAAGAGCTTAAAAATTTAATTTTAAAAAATCTAAGAAGAATTTTTGAAAAATCTTTCTTAGTGCACCCCTACACTATTAGAAGAATCGCCATGCAAAATTTCAGCCCTTTAGGTCCAGCGGTTTGGTCTGTGCGTTGTATGTCAGTCAGTCAGTGAATGAATGAATGAATGAATGAGTCAGTTACGGAACTGTTTTATATATATAGATAGATCGAAATTGGGGGATCATGCGACTGTAAACACTCCTGCCACGTGTGATTTTTAAAAAATATTTTTCTGTGCAAAATCTCTGGTGAAATTCATATGCTTTATATGTTTATCGCGGGAAGGCTTTTAATGCCATACAAAGTGATAATATTAATCAAAATGAGTGGGAAAAAAAGAAATATTTTAAGGTTACTAAGTGTTCGCTCTCACTGACATTCGCTCCAAGAGATGGCATGCCAAGCGCATATCACGTGACTGACTTTGTTTTTATTGTTTTGTTGTTGTTGAGTTTTGCTCTGTAAAGTTGTAGCAGTAGCTTCGCATTAAATAATTTTTTCTTTAATTGTCAACGACTTAGGGCCTGTTCACACAGGAGTCCGTTGCGTTGCGTTAAGGAAAAGATGACGTTGAGACGAAAATAAACCAATCATATGCTTCCAAACGATTAGCAATGAAATTTTTAACGCCTATGATTGGTTTATTTTCGTCTCAACGTCATCTTTTCCTTAACGCTACGCAACGGGCTCCTATGTGAACAGGCCCTTACTCACCATTATGTTCACTTTGCGTCGCAGTCACTTTGTGAACAAAATCACTTTAAAATGAGAATAACATTCAGGGTAAATTTTGCCTTAAGGCTGCCATGTACTAACCCTATTGGATTCTCTCACCTCAATATTAACCTATATAGAAAATGTGTCTACTAATGACAGCTACATAAGTGCTGAAAATCCAATAAAAATGATATTTTCAGAGAGCCTGAACTTTTCTGCACCTTAAAACTGGATTCATTTTATAAACTGCGTCCACCAAAGGAATTTATGAGCGTTTAAAACACACTATACCAGATATTTTCCCCGAATAATTTAAATGTTCTAGTTAAATGCAATTTATTTTTAATGTTTGGCGCCATTTTTGAAATTAAAAAGTGCCAAATGGTGTTTTTGGTGAAGCTGTTGATTTAGGATTAAAAAAAAAAACACCGTTGAACATACTGAATGCTTGTAACATTCTTTCAATTCAAATATTGATTTAAAAAATTGAAGCTAATCGAAACTTTTGACGTGGAATTTCAATTTACGATGTTAGAATATCGCGCTATTTGACGAAACAGTTTAAAATTGTGAAGATATTCCTAGAAGTCAAAAACGTGTTAGTAACTGATTTGCATGTAAATTGAAAATTTAAATTTTATTTTTAGTCTGTTTTAGGGCAAATGTAAACTTACGTTATATAAATTTGTTTTTCATAGAAGAAAATTGTAGAAAACATTAAATTGATAAATAACGGTTTCTTGAAATCCAGTCTATAATGGGATTATGTTCTATTTGTGTAAATGGGTTTTATTTTAAGTTTTAAAAAGTTCTTATTTGCAAATTTTTATACATTTAGTTGTAACGTATGTAAATTTAATGCTTACATTTTACCTTTAGTCTGTTCTAGGTCAAATTCAAACTCGTATGCATTTCTATTACAGTAAACATGCGTTGGCATACAATTTGTAAATAGTTGTTCTTAAAATACCGGGTGGTTATAATTAAACTTCCCCTATAAACGGCATCCTACAGCGCGCAAACGGGTGAACGGAATGCAACGAAATTTTGTATATGGGCTATAGACGAGATGCGCTCACGGAATTTCGAAAAAAAAAATTTAGTTTCAAAATGTCCACCAGAGGGCGCCTTTTCGGGGAAAAACATGAGATTTAACACAATAAACTACCGAAACGGAATACAGAAACAATATTAACATTTATTGACTAGTTTCTGATCACCTTGTCGTCGAACCACATTAAGTAAAGGTAAGGGAGAAGCAAAAACAATTCAGTTTGCAGAAACAAGAACAGATTAGGACGAAATTGCACAAGAG
Organism: Dolomedes plantarius; assembly: GCA_907164885.2. Taxonomy (NCBI): domain Eukaryota; kingdom Metazoa; phylum Arthropoda; class Arachnida; order Araneae; family Dolomedidae; genus Dolomedes; species Dolomedes plantarius. The sequence goes on along the minus strand of OU015499.1, from coordinate 118,127,350 downwards.
GAGCAGTTGTTAATCGTGTCCACAGGACGATGTAGGGAAAGCTGCTCCACGGGACCACCTTCATTCACCTGCAAAATTTCAAGTCGATGGACAGTGTGTTCAACAGCAGATCGTAACTGATCAGTTGTGAGTCTTCGCACATGAAGCGTTATGGAGCTTTTCCCGGTTTTACATTTTATTACTCATAATTCTTGTTCTGGATTGTTAATATTGTTTCTGTATTCCGTTGGTCGTTTATTGTGTTAAATTTCATGTTTTTTTTCTGAAAACGCGCCCTCTAGTGGACATTTTGGAGCTAAATTTTTTTTTTTTTTCGAAATTCCGTGAGTGCGTCTCGTGTATAGCCCATATGCGAAATTTCGTTGCATTCCGTTCACCCGTTTGCGCTGTAGGATGCCGTTTATTGGGGAAGTTTAATTATAACCACCCGGTACATTCTATTGTAGTATAACGTTCTATTCGAATAATTACTTGATGTAGTAAGTTCTAACTATCTGTTATTTATGAATTTGTTAAAAATAAAAACTTGTATGCACTTATATTGCATGATCGTCTGGTGGACAGCAATTTGCAAGAATCGACTTCTCAAAATTTTGTCCTATTGTAAGAATTATTAAAGTTACTGCGATTATAGTTTTTTAATGTTAGTTTTATTATTTACGAATTTATGGTAGAACTCAGATGGTTTTTCCAGATCATGAAAGCAACTCGCAAATGTGATCAAATTGTGCAATTCTAAAAGGGAAAATAGTTCGTGAACAATCCCTGTATTCAATAAATTCACTGTCCCGCGTTTCGGCATACAGAACATCTAAGAACTAATCAAAAATACTTAATTTTTTTTCACATTATACAATCATATCCTGTTTTCATATATATCTACATTCATTTACAACTAGAAGGTAACCCGTCATTTTGACGTCATAATACTAATAATGACGTCATAATGGAAAAAAGTATATGAAAGTTAAAAAATATCCCGAATTATCTAACAATATTGCATTTAATCCACACCTTGTAAAAGCAAACCCTTTCATTATTTTTTATTTATTTAGTTTTTCATGTGATTGGAGTAGTAGATTGCCATCTAACCCGTCATTTTGACGTCATAATACCAATAATGACGTCATAATGGAAAAAGTATAAAAAATTTTTAAAATATCCCGAATTATCTAACAATATTGCATTTTACCCACACCTTGTAAAAGCAAACCCTTTCATTATTTTTTATTTATTTAGTTTTTCATGCGATTGGAGTAGTAGACTGCCATCCAGTTTTTTACAGCTCACTACGCGATATGAATACTTGAGCTACTTGATTCATTCACATTCAAGTTTGTTTACTTTCAGAATTCATCGCAAAAGTAAACAGATTTTTAAAAACTGTTAAATATACAGCTAAAAGCATCCAATTTTTTTAAGTTCTGAATGTTTTATAGAAAAATAGGCTGAACAAACGTGATTTGATGGAGAAGATATTAGTTTTTAGGTAAGAAAAAATTCTGATCCACATCTGAAATTGAAATTAAGCCTAACCAGCTGTTTGTTTACTGAGGGCTTCAATTGTAAGATGAGTACAGCCCGGAAGTGTTATACAGAGACAACGGCTATTATATATATAATATTACAATACACAAACAAATGTTACATTAGTACAAGTATTCAGTTACAATCAATATTATTATAATTAACATCGACTAATTATATATATAATAGCCGTTGTCTCTGTATAACACTTCCAGACTGTACTCATCTTTCAATTGAAGCCATCGGTAAACAAACAGCCTGTTAGGCTTAATTTCAATTTCAGATGTGGATCAGAAATTTTTCTTACCTAAAAACTAATATCTTCTCCATCAAATCACGTTTGTTCAGCCTATTTTTCTATAAAACATTCAGAACTAAAAAAAATTGGATGCTTTTAGCTGTATATTTAACAGTTTTTAAAAATCTGTTTACTTTTGCGATGAATTCTGAAAGTAAACAAACTTGAATGTGAATGAATCAAGTAGCTCAAGTATTCATATCGCGTAGTGAGCTGTAAAAAACTGGATGGCAGTCTACTACTCCAATCGCATGAAAAACTAAATAAATAAAAAATAATGAAAGGGTTTGCTTTTACAAGGTGTGGGTAAAATGCAATATTGTTAGATAACTCGGGATATTTTAAAATTTTTTTATACTTTTTCCATTATGACGTCATTATTGGTATTATGACGTCAAAATGACGGGTTGGATGGCAATCTACTACTCCAATCACATGAAAAACTAAATAAATAAAAAATAATGAAAGGGTTTGCTTTTACAAGGTGTGGATTAAATGCAATATTGTTAGATAATTCGGGATATTTTTTAACTTTCATATACTTTTTTCCATTATGACGTCATTATTAGTATTATGACGTCAAAATGACGGGTTACCTTCTAGTTACTTACAATAGTTATGTAATGTACACACTCAAACAAATTGAAACAGGGAAATGATTTTGCATAAGAACATCCATAATGCAACTAATCACTTTTTTTACTATAAAGTCCGTAAATAATTTATGCTTATCCCAATTTCTAAAATTAGAAGGTCTATTCTTTCTGAATTCAACAAATAACGGGCTATCGATTATGAAATGATTTACAGATTGTTCAGCACCACAAGGGCAGCAACTACTATTATTATGGAATCTATTATGATAAAGACCGAAACATATATGTCCGGTGATGGCTTGGTTCCATTTAAAGTCCGCGCTTAAGGGGACAGTGCACATTCAAAATTGTAAAATTTGTCCAAAAATTCGATTTTTTTTTATTTTATTGAATTGTGAAACTACGGACGAGTAGGAATGTGTTTCAAAAAGAATTTTTAATTTCTGTGATTACTTTCCCAGTTATAGGCATTTGTATTTAATTTAGATATTATGTGGTTATTAATAGCAATAACTTTAAATGTGTTTTTCTCAAAATAAAAATTTTCATGTCATACGAATATTCAAACTGCTCCGGGTGCATTTCTAATTATCGTATTGCTTTGAAATTTAAGTTTTATATACTTAGCTGTATATCAAATAAATCATATTGAAAATAATGATGCTTCGTAGCTCAGAATTTCTGAATTTTGTACTTGAAAAGATGATTTAGAGGTATTTTGCGTAATAAAAAGGGTCTTTTCCCTGTTATTATTTTTTTCTCTTTATATTTTTAAAGAATGATTAAAATAAGCAATAAGTTTCATTGTTAGTTCTATAAGGTATCCTGTAAATAAAAATGACCGTATTATATGCAAAAGAAATGCGCATGGAACATTTTTAATGAGGCCAATTTTTGATATAATTAGTAATTCATAATTCATAAATTATTAATATTTCATCATTAAATTTTAACCACTTTTACATATCTATAGTACTAATCACATATTCCAATTTCACGAAAATCCATTGAAAACAAAATAAGTTAGGTTTGAAGGTCCACTGTCCCTTTAACCGTTTTAAGCTAACCTTGGGATATATTTCATATACTGGCAACTGGTTACAAACCCGTCGACCGGGTTTGTAACCAGTTGCGACGTGTGCGTGGCTCCATTCAATTACATAGGTTACGACTCATCACGGACTGGTTTGTGATTGGAGTCAGTTATCAGTTTCTTTTGAGTTGCTCCGTGTGCAGACGGGCTAAGGGTCTACTTCAAACAGATCAGCTCTGATAGATCATAGCTCAGCAAATATCTACCGTCCCCCTGCATTTCCCCGTAATCTTTAAATGAACGTCCGTTCGTTTTGGGGGCGTTTCGTCCTTCTGAGCACCGGACATCCGCTCATGTTCTCGACACATCCCACCTCAATTAAAAAGCAGCAACAGGAGAGGGGAGCTGTGGGCCACACGGGTAGGATGCGGTTTTCGAACTCCTATCGTGATCACGCACCCCTCTTCGTCTCTCCAGAGAACACAATGAAAAGGGGTAACTTGCGCAATGAGGACGTCTCGTGAAATCCGGGACAGACACCCTCCCCGTGACTGACATCTGCCGCGGTAATCAACGGAATGACTCACCCCTGCCTCGGATAACTGAGACAAAGTAATGGTGTAAAAGAGTAATCTCGCAACACCACAGTACACGGTTGTGCGAGTCTTACTGTTGCACCACCATTTTGCGGTATCGCGCGAGGTTAGAAAACTCTCGCAGGAAACATAATTTCGTAAGGTGAAAGTGAGCCACGAATTAACTGAGATAATAATCACAAGGTAAAAAAGAACTTTTTATATATACCACGTTTTTAAATTTTCTGTTGAATCATATAAACTTGACAATTCTATGTATTAATAAATACTTTTTTTCAAAATTTTTTAATGAATTATCCCATCAACTTGAAAGAAAATGATTGGCCTGCACTGAGCACAAAATGCAAGGATGTACCGTGAACCACGCAGTTCTGTACCTCGGAATAAAACTCTTCGCCACGGGACAGGTTTAAGTCGCATTAAGCCGAGTTAGAACCTTGGAAGGACTGCGAATAGAAGAGTTTAGCGCCCTTTACACGTACGTTCTTTCGCGAGTGCTTGGAGCGTACGGGATTGTTCGCTCGCTCCAAGCACTCGCGAAGGAGCGTACGGGATTGCGGTGTTAAAAAATGATGGGTAAAAAAATGATGGGTTTGATAATATTCTCGCGAAACTTAGTACACGGTTGCTGGAGTCTTATTACCATGTTTTTATTAACTCGTTTTCTTGTTTGTGTGTGTGTTTGTCTAGTACAAATCTTGCAATCGATTTTTAACTAACTTCCCGACAAGCTAAACATTTGAAACTTTTAGAATAGCCCAGAACACGATGACAATGCATTATTTTGATACTTTTAGCCATCTTTAAGCAGATTTGAATTCATTTTCAGTTAATTTTGTTTTCTAGACTGGTGCAGCCATCTATCGGCAGGGACGGGAACGAAAAGTTAAACGCAAATTAAATTCCAATTAACTTCATTTTCTTTCAAGTTGATGGGGTAATTCATCAAAACAATTTTTAAAAAGTATTTATTAATACATAGAATTGTCAAGTTTATATGATTCAACAGAAAATTTAAAAACATGGTATATAAAAAGTTCTTTTTATCTTGTAATAATTTTGCAGATGAATTTTGCGGTATTCCGCAGTAGTAGAAATCTCCCCCCCCCAAAAAAAAAAGCACAATTTCGTATGATAAAAGCTTGATTAAACTTGAATAAAATATCGCAATCTAAGATATCAATCATACTACAAGGTGCGGCCATTAATTTCCAGGGCTGATCTAATAACTCCAGAAAATATTACATGAAATACATACCCATATAATATATTTTGAAGTAACTCCCACCTGCCGTAATGCACTTCTGCGCTCGGCTGTATTAGCTTCGGAAACAAGTCGTCTTTCGGAATGCTCTTTTATGTGGACGTCACCGTTTTCTTGATAGCTTCGACATCCTCAAATCTTGTTCCCTTCAGCTAATTGGCCCAGCATGAGGTCGTGGAGATGCGACATCTTCCATACTCTCCAAACTTGGCACCGACAAACTTTTTCTTGTTTCCAAAACTGAAAAATTTGCTCATTTATTTATATATATACTAGCTGAAAACCCGTACTCCGCTACGGTGTACATTCAAATTAAATACAACGGTCAATGTATGCGATTAATGCCAAATATATATATATTTATAATAAATACAACTATAAATGTATGCAATTGATGTAAAAAAAAACGAAAAAATATATTTATAAAAAAATCGTAACGGATATTTTCATGGACAAAATAATGAAGAAGAAAATATTCAAATTAAATCTGATAGAACATACTAAAGAATATAGTACAGTTAATATAGTACAGTTTGAGGAACATTCCTTTTACCGTATTTTAATATTATTTTTTTGGATAATGTCCAATCGTCTGCCGCATCAGCAAGAAAAAAAATTTATCAATTTATTTCGTTGTTATGCACGTGACGATAAATTAATTTTAAATAACACAAAAAGAAAATAAACCACGTGATCAGCATTTAATAAATTAAGATCTAAAAATTAATCTTTAAAAATTCACCAAACATCAGAAAATGGAGGTAAAGTTTCGAAAAAGATTTCATTTTAAAGGCATTTTTATGATCTTTCTCGTTAATTTTATAACCCTCGAATTATTATTTTAAATGCAAACTTAAAAAAAGTTACAAAAATAGCTTAAAAATTTAATTAAAAAAAATCTAAGAAAATTTTTTCAAAAATCTCTCTTAGTGCACCCCTATACTATAAGAAAAATCGCCATGCAAAATTTCAACCCTTTAGGCCCAGCGGTTTGGTCTGTGCGTTATATGTCAGTCAGTCAGTCAGTTACGGAACTATTATATATATATATATATATTCATTCTTGGGTCCGTATTCTTGAGATACATGCTATCCCAACCTTTAAGGAAAAGGTCAATCTTCGGGAAAGAATGGACGTTTGAATTACTTATTAAAATTTCTAAAAATGTCCATCATAGTCCTTGAAAAAGCAGTAAGATTTTGGAGTAGATATTTACTCTCAGGCATTATTTTCTAACCTAGCATTTCGAAATTCAATTATGGTGAGCTGATCGCTTTGATGTGCACGCTTCCAATTTGAAGTCATTAAAACCAAGCATGGTTTATATGCCCAGTACCTGAATGTAAAAGGGTGTAGACAAATTATTTCGTGCTATAAAAAGGTGGTCTGCAGACAAAATTCTTGTGGAAAGTAGGAAAACTTACGTTTCGCAATTTCCTGCTTGCAGTTTAGATAACGCTAAATGCTCAGAATTTTCTAGTTTACTCTACGGATAAAATAGATAATGCTTTGTTTGAAATGCTTGCTTTGCGTTGTTTTCTATCCTCAAATCGATAAGCTGGGCTATTTTCTCCCCCAAGTTCTAGAATCACACTCTTCCCTAATGCTCTAGAAGAAACAAACTCTGATTAGAGTTGACCGATAAAACGAAATACTACGGAGGTTTAGATTAGTTACTTTCTTCAAGTTTCTTCCTTTACAGAATGTTTTTCCCAACTCGGCAGGTACAATTTCTTCCGACATTCGTCTGATGTAACCGTGAGATTTGTCGGTTGTTTGTAATAGGGTGAAACAACACTACCCCCTGTTGCCTCCTCAGTTTTAATCAAGCATACTAAGGTACCGCATCTGGTGGCCTCGATTTGCTGAAATAAAGGTCCACCGTTCCCTTAAAGAGCTTTTCCTCCCACAGCTTACAACTCCCCAAAACTCTAAAAGATTTGTTTTATATGATTTCACGGAATAAGTAATTCAAATTCATATCGTATGTTAACTCTGTTTCGCGAACTTAGGGCAAAAAACCTGTAGAACTCTTAAACTTCTTCCCATTTTATGATCCTCAAACGATTAATATATTTAGATCAACAGAAGGCTTCCAAAAACTGGCATGAGAAAAACTTAATTTTTTTTCTTCCTTTTTTTTCCAAACTTTATTAAGTTCTATTAGTTTGAACGCCATTGGCTAAAATTGTCTAAAGCAGTGGTTCTCAACCTTTTTAGACCCACGATTCCACTAAACGTAAGAAAAGTAAAATAAACACTTGGACCCCCCTCCCGGTCACCCCCAGACCAACCCTCAGACCACCCCCAGATCACCCCTCAGAACAACCCTCTTTTCTCTCGCGTATCGAATTTGACTGGTTGTGGTGAAGGGGCTGTATCCACATTTAAGTGGTACGCGGACCTCTTAGGGGCACAAAAATAATTAAAAAATTAATTTAAAAAAACTAATTGAGCTCCAAATTTCGTTTTTGCTGCGTTAAGTTTCTCGGGTCCTAAACATTAACTGTGCCGAATTTGGTCCCGGTGGATGAAATAGACTATGATTCTATAGCGGACAATCAAACAGACGAGCTCTTTTATATATATAGATGAATAAATTTTGTTTTTCGTTTCTATCACAGGTGTCCAAATATAAGCCTTCAGCCACGAGTGATTTTGATGTTTTTTCTGTATAAAATTATCGCTGAAATTTACATCTCGTACAGGTTTATCGTAAGGAGACTTAATTCAATACAAAAAAAAGGAAAAAATCTATACTTTGGGACCTGTATTTGAGGAAAAAATCTATACGGTGGACCTTTATTTGAGCAAATTTACATCTCGTACAGGTTTATCGTAAGGAGACTTAATTCAATACAAAAAAAAGAGGAAAAAATCAATCTATACGTTGGGACCTTTATTTGAGGAAAAAATCTATATGGTGGACCTTTATTTGAGCAAATTTACATCTCGTACAGGTTTATCGTAAGGAGACTTAATTCAATACAAAAAAAAGAGGAAAAAATCTATACGTTGGGACCTTTATTTGAGGAAAAAATCTATACGGTGGACCTTTATTTGAGCAAATTTACATCTCGTACAGGTTTATCGTAAGGAGACTTAATTCAATACAAAAAAAAAGGGAAAAAATCTATATGTTTAAGTTACTAAGCCGATTCTTTGGGCAATCCGTGAGTGAAAACTACTACGTTCGTTACGTTACTTCATTTTGGTCTTAAACGAAAGGTTTTAAACTACAGATGTGTCAAATTTGGTTTTTATAACCGAAATTTCTATTAATTAGCGATAAATTACAGTTAAAAAATATCTTTCTGCGCATGCCCAGTGACATGTTTAAATTTGATTTTAGATACTCACTAGACACGAGGCCCCATAAACACATTAATTTGTTTCTGCGCACGCTCAGTGACATAGGAACCATGGGACCATAGGAAATGGGTCGCAACTGCAATTCCTGGGCCACGCCCTCAATTGCAGACTTTCAGGTAATAAGCAGAGGGGAACCAATGAAACAGAGTATAGGAAAGGAGAGAAATGATTGGGCCGCTGCTAATCCGTGAGTTCATAGTAAAAGAAAAAGTGAGTAAGCATCTTGCAGGGCAGTACGCTCAGTGACATGTTTAAATCTGGCTTTATATACTTGCAAAGCACGAAGCCGCATAAGCACGTTAATTTGTTTATTCCGACAAATCTCTCTAGCTCTCCCTCTGCCATTTTTATTTTTAATTATGTTCGTGAGATAAACAATTTCCGTCAGGTTTAATTCTATATTTCACGCTGTTGAGTAACCTTACTTCTTTTTATTGGGTTCAATAGTAATTTTTTAAAGTGTATTTCTCTATTCTTAATATTATGATTTTCAATATTTGGCATGAGTTTTGATGCGTTGAGTATAATTTGTGCATTAGTACATTTACTTACTATCCAGGCGTACTATACACGTGCAGGAAATCGTCAAGGAAAAGGTCTGCATGTTTTCCTTGAGGATTTCCTCAACTGAATCCTCGCGCACACACTTGTAATACACGCGCCCTCATTTCAAACGGGATTTCGGCGACTGTACAGTCCGCCACCGGTCTCAAGGCTTCTCCACACACGTTGGAGAAATCCTGAAGGTTTGGACTGCGCATTCAAAACCTCAAGGATTTCCTCTGCATGTATGGGTACCTTTAGAGCAAAAGTTCCCAAACTTATTTGGCCTACCGCCCCCTTTTCTGACACAAAAATACTCACCGCCCCCTGGAAATTTTCCTTCTTAAGCGAACAAACATAGAGGCAGTGACAAATTTGCTTTCTTTTATGTATCTATATCTCTATCTATATCCTAGAACACAGTAAAGAAAGATGTCCTAAATTAGACATCTTGAAGCTTGAAATAATCAAATTATTTATTAAAATCAACGATGGTATTGCACAAAGAACTTTTAGGTAACGAAGGATAATATTAAAGCAAAAATTACGAACAATAAAAATAATTCATTCCCTGTGCCCAGTGTCTTCGAGATGTTTCAGAAATTTCTCATCTTCTTTCTTTATGCTTCCACCGCCCCTTTATTTTCATTTAACGCCTCCAATTTCCACCCGAGCTACGAACGCCCCCCTGTATTACTCCAACGCCCCCGGGGGAGGTATAACCAACTTTGGGAAACCCTGCTTTAGAGGGTTCAACAAAACACATTTATGTCCCATGTCCGCCAAAGAGTCGTTCGAGATATTCTTTTAGGCAGAATCTTCTGAACAACCTTTACTCCAAATGGATATCTATAGTTCATTCTAGATACACACTAAGTTACTTCTGAACGCAGGCATTGGAACGTCGATGATTTGTCAAAGAGGCTGCATTTTTTCATTGACTGTGTTTATGTCTTTGTAGGATGTCGGAAAGTTAGGCCAACTGGAATCTCAATAGAATGGGACTGATGAGTTTTAAAAGAGACGGCTGGATGTTGCCGGATATTTCTGCGTTTTGGTGTTACTTTACTGATGACAGTTGACCCTTGGATAACCTCTAATCACCAAATTAGCCCCGCAAAGGTCCTAAGAACAACAGAGGATATTACATAATACAAATCAGCTGATAAAGGTAAGTGATAAGGAAAAAGATCCTTTACCTTTTTATCGTTTGTTTATCTTAACCTAACATTAGAAATCGGGAAGTGCAATTGCTAAGTGTTTGAACTGTGCCCAACAATAATCATCAGTTTGTACAGCGCAGGTCACTATTGAATGAGCATATACAAGGTGCGCCCATAAAGTAACCGGACAATTTTTTATAAATAAGAAAAATAGTACTAACCTTCAAATAAATTTAACCCCTTCAAAATAATCACCAAAGGAGTCTATACAATTTTTCCAACGTTTCTCCAAGTCATCGAAACACTGTTTATAGGCGTTGGAACTAACCGTTCGCAATAACATTTCCGAGACGTTTTCAAATCTCTCTCTGTTCTTTCATGGTCATCTTCAGCTTCGGAAAAAGGAAAAAAAATCAGCTGGCGATAAGTCGGGAGAAAAAGGTGGGTGATTTATCACTGTAATTGAATGCCTAGCAAGATACTGTTGTACAGAAAGGGCCTATCATTATCGTGGAAAAGAAAACATTGCCGAGAATCAAACAGTTCCTTCCTAACTCGCCTTATCCCGTTTCTTAATCGGAAAAAGCATCTCCGATAAAGAAACATGTAAAACTTGTAAAACTTGTAAAAATGCTGATTAATTGTTTGATTTTCAGGAACAAATTCTTGGTGAATAAGTCCTTTGTAACCAACAAATGCAATTAGCATCACCTTAGTCTTTGATTTTAAGAATGAATTTTCTCCACATTTTCCTCATCCTTTGAAGTTTAAGGGCGTCCTGTCTTTGGTTCATCTTCAATGCTTTCCCGCCCACATTTAAAGCGGTTGTACCACTCATACACATGTGTTCTTGATAACGATGCATCACTATATACTGTTCGAAGCCTCTCTAAAGTTTCGGTAGCAGATTTACCTAATTTGTAACAAAATTTAATGTTACAACGTTGTTCCATTCCTGAGCAAATTTTTTTGTACAATGCCTTCTCAGTAAATGAAAATTACTACGGCGTTTTGATACGCAAACGACTAAATAACCAGTTTAAACTGGCTTTAACAAGAGTTGAGATGTCGCTCTTTCTAGCCAGGTGATTATTCTTTCACCTTTTTTTATTTTATTGTTTGATCTTTTAATTTGTCCAGTTACTTTATGGGCGCACCTTGCAGCTTCATACATCGAAATTGGGGGATCATACGATTGTTGGCACTCCAGCCACGGGTGATTTTTAAAAATATTTTTCTGTACAAAATCTCTGGTGAAATGCATTTCCTTTATACGTTTATCGTGAGAAGACTTTTAATGCAATACAAAGTGATAATAATAATGAAAATGTGTGGAAAAGAGGAAATATTTTAAGGCTTTCAAGTAATTTGTGGACAAAATTCCTTTAAAAGGAGAATGAAATTCAGGGTAAATTTTGCCTTAAGGCTGTAGTGCGCTAACCCTATTGGATTCGCTCACCTCAATGTTTACCTATGGAGAAAATGTGTTTACTATTGACAGCTACCTAAATGCCGATAATCCAATAAAAATGGTATATTCAGATAGCCTTAACTTCTCTGCACCTTGAAACGGAATTCATTTTATAAATTGCGTCCACCAAAGGAATTGAGGAGCGTTTAATTCAAATTTTAAAATATCAACTTTTTTTTTTAAAACGAAAAGTGCCCCAAGGTGTAAAATTTCTTTCTCTGTTATGGAGTACAAGTTAAAAAAAAATTCCATCCAAGTCGGCAATCCTTGGACACATTATCTTCTTAGGGTAACACTGAGGTGGTCGAATTCCCTAAGGTTAATACAGCAGCCTTAAGGCAAAACATTCTCTGAAATTTTATAAAAGAACAACGAAAAAACCCCGATGACAGTTTATTGAAAATATAACAATGTGTGAACTCTCTGCAAAATTTCACAGAGGTTTCTTGCAAGGATTTTATGTTAATTCTCTTAAAGATAAAAATAGACTGGTCGCACAAAGATTAACAGCGGAGTACGTACAGAACAGTACGGTTTCAAAATATGCCTGTTAGCAATAAAGTCCTCGTGCAAGAATGTGCGTTCTGCGTTATTTGAAATTAATAGGTGTAAAGTTTGGCAAAGAAAACAAAAATGCGGTTTCTTTTAAAATTTTTGTGGACCTAAATAAATCGTATGATGTTTTTACCGTTTTAATTAAAAACAACATGAAAATACCCCAAAACTTAAATTCATTTTTTCTTAATATTTATTTCAAATAAAGAACACTGAGACCTAAATGAACTTAAATTCATTTTTTCTTAATATTTAATTTAAAAATAAAGAACAGAGACCTAAAGGAACTTAAATTCATTTTTTCTTAATATTTACTTTAAATAAAGAACAGAGACCTAAATGAACTTAAATTAATTTTTTCTTAATATTTAATTCAAAATAAAGAACACTGAGACCTAAATGAACTTAAATTAATTTTTTCCTGATATTTACTTCAAATAAAGAACAGAGACCAAAATGAACTTAAATTCATTTTTTCTTGATATTTACTTCAAATAAAGAAAACTGAGACCTAAATGAACTTAAATTCATCTTTTCTTAATATTTAATTCAAAATAAAGAACACTGAGGCCTAAATTAACTTAAATTCATTTTTACTTAATATTTACTTCAAATAAAGAACAGAGACCTTAATGAACTTAAATTCCTTTTTTCTTAATATTTAATTCAAAATAAAGAACACTGAGACCTAAATGAACTTAAATTAATTTTTTCTTGATATTTACTTCAAATAAAGAACAGAGACCAAAATGAACTTAAATTCATTTTTTCTTGATATTTACTTCAAATAAAGAAAACTGAGACCTAAATGAACTTAAATTCATTTTTTCTTAATATTTATTTCAAATAAAGAACACTGAGACCTAAATGAACTTAAATTCATTTTTTCTTAATATTTAATTTAAAAATAAAGAACAGAGACCTAAATGAACTTAAATTCATTTTTTCTTAATATTTACTTTAAATACAGAACAGAGACCTAAATGAACTTAAATTCATTTTTTCATATAAAGAACACTGAGACCTAAATGAACTTAAATTCATTTTTTCTTAATATTTAATTCAAAATAAAGAACACTGAGACCTAAATGAACTTAAATTAATTTTTTCTTGATATTTACTTTAAATAAAGAACAGAGACCAAAATGAACTTAAATTCATTTTTTCTTGATATTTACTTCAAATAAAGAAAACTGAGACCTAAATGAACTTAAATTCATCTTTTCTTAATATTTAATTCAAAATAAAGAACACTGAGGCCTAAATTAACTTAAATTCATTTTTACTTAATATTTACTTCAAACAAAGAACAGAGACCTTTATGAACTTAAGTTAATTTTTTCTTTATATTTACTTCAAATAAAGAACACTGAGACCTAAACGAACCTAAATTCCTTTTTTCTTAATATTTAATTCAAAATCAAGAACACTGAGACCTAAATGAACTTAAATTCATTTTTTCTTAATATTTTCTTCAAATAAGAACACTGAGACCTAAATGAACATAAACTCATTTTTTATTAATATTTATTTCAAAATAAAGAACACTGAGACCATATAAAAATAATATAGATTTAATGTGACAATAATTTATTGTATCCACAAAATTAGGGAACAAAATAAGCCTGTGCTAATTTGGCCCTATATAAATACAAATGTAACGCAATGAATTGATTTTGTTTTTTTACCCTAATGGAAGACAGTGTTTACTCACAATATTAAGGTAACGAACAAAAACTTGCGCTACAACATCCATCGTCTTATATTGTTTCAACAGTTTGATATTTTAGCCTTTTTTTACCCATATTTATCTTCAGATGTAACACAAGTTAATACTTTTACTAGTTTACAATAATAATAGGAAGAGAGTATTTATCCCTAATATTTAGCTAACGAATAAAACATACGCTGTAACATTGCGTTTTATTAGTTCAAATGTAACGCATTTTAAAATTTTGGCCCTTTTTTAAACCCTTATTTATCTTCAGATGTAACACAAGTTAATATTTTTACAAGTTTATAAAAAGAAAAAAAAGTATTTATCCACGATATTAAGGTAACGAAAAAAGCCTGCGCTGCAACATTACCTTATATAATTTTAATCATAAGGCATTTTAATATTTTGGCCCTTATTTAGCTTCAGATGTAACAGAAGTTAATATTTTTACAAGTTTGCAATAAGAGGAATAAGGTATTTATCCACACTGTTAAGGTACCAGAAAAACTGCTCTGCAACAGTGCTTTACATCATTTTAAATATATATCATTTTAATATTTTGTCCCTTGGGTACCCGTATTTAGCTTCAGATGTAATACAAGTTAATATTTTTAAAAGTTTACCCTGGTAAGAGGAAGAGAGTATTTATCCACACTATTAAAGTAACAATAAAAACGCGCTTTAACATTGCCTTATTATATCCAATGTAATTCAGTTTTATATTTTTGCTCTTTTTTACCCTTATTTACCTTCAGATGTAACACAGGTTTATATTTTTACTGTTTTACCCCAATACAGAGAAGAGAGTATTTATTCACAATATTAAGGTAACGAAAAGACTACATCTGAAGCTATATAAGGGTAGAAAAGGGACGAAATATTAAAATGATATTTTAATATTTCGTCCTTGTATTATTAAATTATATTTTAAATAATACAAGGCAATGTTGCAGCACAGTTTTTTCATTGCCTTAACAGTGTGGACATTTTGCCTTATATTATTTTAAATTTAACGCATTTTAAAATTTTGGTCCTTTTTTTACCAATATTTAGCTTCAGATGTAACATAAGTTAATATTTTTAATCTGCTACCCCAATAAAAGAAACAGAATTTTTTTCCCAATATTAAGGCAGCAAAAAAAATATATAAATAAACGCGCAACAAACTTTGCCTTGTATTATTTAAAATGCAACGCAATTTAATATTTTTGCCCTTAATGAAAGATAAAATTTACTATCCAAAATATTTAGGTAATGAGAAGCTTTCAGACCACCAGTTTTGATGTGACACATTCACAATGCATAAGAAATCACCACTTACAATAAAGATTTATCGACGACTTAATTGTTACGACCCGATTGCATGTATATATACCATAGTTCTAAGTTTCACAGTTCTAGCCTGGACGAGATCAAAAGGAACACATATATATGAGATTCCATCTGAAAAATTATTTACTGCTTCGCTGATTTTTAGCCTCAGATATGCAACACAAATTAGTATTTTCACTTTTTCACCCTTTTAAAAGGAAGAGAGTATTTATCCAAAATATTAAGGTAACGAAAAAAAAGTGCGCCACAACATTACCTTATATTATTTCGAATCTAACGCATTTTAATTTTTTGGCGACTTTTTTTACCCTGATTTAGCTTCAGATTATGTAACACAAGTTAATATCCTAACAAGTTTACTCTAATAACAAGAAGAGAATCTTTATCCACAATATTAAGGTAATGAATAAAGCCTACGGTGCAGCATTAAATTACATTATTTCAAAGGTAGCACAACTCAATATTCTTGCCTTTTTTTACCCCTATATAGCTTAAGATGTAACAAAAGTTAATATTTTTGTAATTTTACCGTAATAAGAGGAAGACAGTCTTATCCACAATATTAAGGTATCGAAAGAAACCTATGCTGCAGCACTGAAATATAGAATTTCAAAATACAACGCAATTTAATATTCTAGCCTTTTTTTACCCTTATTTAGCTTCAGATGTAACAAGTTAATATTTTTACAAGTTTACCCTAATAATAATAAGAGAGCCTTTATCCACAATATTAAGGTAACGAAGAACACAATATTAAGGTAACGAGAACCTATGCTGCAGCATTGAAATATATTATTTCAAAATGTAACGCAATTTAATATTCTAGCCTTTTTTCCCCCTGTTTGGCTTCCGATGTAACACAAGTTAATAGTTTTACAAGTTTACCCTAATAATATGAAGAGTCTTTATCCATAATATTAAGGTAACAAAAGAAACCTATGCTGCAGCATTGAAATATATTATTTCAAAATGTAACGCAATTTAATATTCTAGCTTTTTTTACCCTTATTTAGATTCATATGTAACACAAGTTAATATTTTTACATCTTTATCTTAAAAATAAGAAGAGAGTCTTTATCCACAATATTAAGGTAACGACAAAAACACGCTCTGCAACAATGCCTTGTATTATTTCAAATGTAATGCTAAATTACATTACATTTGGAAAAATATAAGGCACAGTTTTTTTATCGTTACCTTAAATAGGTTTCTATTTATTATTTTTCCTAATATTTTTGCCTTTTATAAAAGGAAAAAATTACTATCCACAATATTTTGATAATGGAAAGCTTTCAGGTGAACATTTTGGCCGCCAGTTTTAATGCGACATTCTCACAATGCATAAAGAATCGCCACTTAGTATAAAGATTTATCGAAGACTTAATTGTTACGACCCGGTTGCACGTATATATATGCCCATTCAACGTCCATCAGAATGGGAGCTAGAAGGTCTTTTCATAGTTCCACTGCTGGACGAAATCAAAAGGGGACACATGCATATGAGACTCCATCTGAAAAATTATTTACTGCAGCGCTGATTGTTATGGCGCATTCAGCGACCAAGGACGCTTGCATTATTTAAGGCCGATAGAAACTCTGCCTCCATTCAGGCACCCGTAAAAGGGAAATGTTAAAAAAAACAAAGACAGCTCGCTGTACAAGGCGAAGAAAGGGTTCTGAAAGAAAAGACGGGGAAAAAATTGAATGAATAATTAAGGGTACGAGAGTTTGAAAGTCATAAATTTATTTTTTTAATAGGCGTGTTTGTTGCGTATAACTTAATTATTGCGTCTGTCAAAATTTCTCTGCAGCGTAACGCGTTGTAATGGAGACTCTGTTGATTGTCTTAGAATGAAAATACACGCAAGCACACACACACACATTAATATATATATATATATATATATATATATATATATATATATATATATATATATATATATATAATCTTCAGAATAATCTAATTTCTAACGCTAAATATCACTATTTGTCGTATTGCGAGATGCATAGCGGGAGGGAAATCTCCGTTTCTAGAATTGAATTTAATCCCCGTGTTGAGAAGTACCATCGAAGAATCTAAATATAGTATCAAACTTAACTGCGCCCATGCCTCATCTTCGGTGCAAACGTCATGAGCGCATGCGCAATGACATTAGAAGGTTTGAAACAAAGGGTTTTTAAATTAGAGAGGGATTGATTTCGATCGTGGCTGGTCACGCAGCGCGAGGATTGAGATGATGGCTTAGCAGATAATTAGCATGGATTGAATTGAGGTAGTTTAACATTCGGAAATAAACTCTTAGGTGTATTTAGATTGTAGTTCTTTACCACAGGCCTTTATTCACGGACTGCTATATCAATAATAATTACATTAGGGAAAGGTTAAGATGGAGCTACGTGATGTAAGACACCATGTCATAAGCCGGTAAAAAATAGGTTTCTTGTCTCATATATATATATACTCACACACAGACATATTCGATTACTGTAATGGAAACATTATTCATAGTCTTCGAATGGGTATGTACACATTCGAAGTCTACCGATATCGTTTCCATGAAAACATGTTTGAACATTTTAGTTTAAACGAGCATTTATGTGTGTGTGTGTGTTGGTGTGTGTGGTATACATACAGATATATTTGTGCATATGCGTGTATGTATAGATAGATGTATATACATATCTATCTATCTATCTAATGTATATATATATATATGTGTGTGTGTGTGTGTGTGTGTGTGTGTGTGTCAGTCACATCAGCACGGGCGGCGGCTGCGTGGAAGGAGAAAGGTTGATAGCCCGCCGTGCGATGCGTCACAGAAAGTCTAGTTCGAAGTTAGTCAACATATTTTCCTCGAATAGTAGTCGTGTTGGCCGGTAAGGCTCACTGGTGGCTTGGGGCACTTGAAGGCACTCTTAAAAGTCTTTTACGGCCCCTCCAGCCCCGGACACACAGGATCACTCCAAATTTAGCGAACAAAAACTTTATTTCTTACATGGTTACACGTTATCGGGATAGCGACAATTCACAAAATCCCCGGCCAAAACCTTGGTGGTTCTTTTAAAACTTCCTGAGGTCGTAGTCACATGACCCTTGCCCTCTTGCATTGATTGGACAGAGGGTCCCAGGCCAGTTCTCTGGGATTGAGTCCCGTGGCCTGTTATATAAGGTTTGGCTCCTACGAAACTGGGGTTTAAAGGGAGGATATATTGATTACCTACTTTAGTTTTTAGGAAACTTACAATTCCTGTGTTCTTAAAATGAAAACGAAATTAACTTTACGTCCAAGGGAGTTTAAAAGAATTTATAAATTCATTAAGTTTTTTGGGTTTTGTATGTTATATATATATATATATATACACACACACACTTGTGTGTGTATCTATGTATATATCAAGCGCTATCCGCAGTCCTTTTAGATCACTAAACCTATAATTTTTATCAACTACACTGGTGAAATAAATTAAGAGAATTTGCATATTTTATCGAATTTCATGAAAAGAACTGAACTGAATGTAAAATCACTGCTTCTAGACAAAAATGCAAATCTTGTACGTCAAATACTTAAGCGTACACGTGTGTGTAGGCGGAGCCTGTAGAGAAACAGGCTTTATAAGCTCGCGTAAGTTAAGACGCATTTCGTTCGCTAGAATACCTCGGCGAATTTCTTGGTGTTAATTTGCAGCAATCGGTTAATTTCAAATTGTAACAGTAAAAATGAGTAACCACCAATGTTTAGATGATGGAATGAGGTGGCGAATTGTGGGGAGGGTAGAAGCAGGCCAATCTCAAGTCCAAATTTGTAGAGAGTTCAATTTAACGCCCAGCGTCGTGTGTAACTTATGGAAACAGTTCTAGGATACCGGATCCATCGAGAGAAAGGCGTAACAGGAGTGGTACAGCTTCTCAGCTCTCTCGTATGCAGCCACAGGAACCAGTGTATCAAGGGTGACTTCTATGAACAGGAGAATCCGTTTGTTATGGTGCAGAGTGCATAGAGATTGGAGTATGGATCAATGGGCGACCGTTCTCTTCACTGATGAGTCCCGGTTCAGCCTAAACACCGATTCTCGCCGTACGTTCATATGGAGAGAACCAGGGACCCGCTACCTACCCTCCAATGTCCGCGAAATCGACCATTATGGCGGAGTAGGTTTAATGGTCTGGGCAGTCATCATGTTGGATGGCCGCACACCTCTCCATGTCTTTGAAAGAGGCACTGTGACTGGAGTGAGGTATAGGGATGAGGTCTTGGAGCCCTATGTTCGCCTTTTCAGTTGGCCCTGAGTTCATTTTAATGGAAGATAACGCGAGGCTACATAGAGCTCTTCTGATCGACGAATTTCTAGAGAGTGAGGATATTCGCCGGATGGATTGGCCAGCCAGATCTCCAGACCGTAACCCTATAAAGCATGTCTGGGACGCTCTGGGGAGGGCAATTGCAACTCGCAACCCCCCTCCGAGAACCATCCAGGGAATGAAAACAGCATTGTTGAACGAGTGGGACCAATTGCCACAGGAAATGATAAACTTCCTTATTTCAAGTATGAAATCACGCTGCGAGACCTGTATATCTGTAAGACGGGACCATACCCCCTATTAACCCATCTATAACCCATTTTTTTTGTCTGCAATCGCTGTTTCATACCTTCCGACTCCAACGAGTGTTACGCACGATCATGTGTGTGTATTACAATTATTGAATGGTTATTTGTTTTGTATTTATCAATGTATGTACATATCAAATTTCATTAAAATCGGTACAGTAGTTCTAGAGATAATCGACCAAGTCTGCAAATTCTCTTAATTTCTTACACCAGTGTCCAACCCGTGGCCCGCGGTCCACATACAGCCGTGGACAGCTTGAAATACGGCCCAATAAGATCGCAAAATTTACAAAAATCTATCTTCCCCAGTGTAAATTATGCCTTGCTTCACA
The DNA here is from genome assembly GCA_907164885.2 of Dolomedes plantarius. NCBI lineage: Eukaryota > Metazoa > Arthropoda > Arachnida > Araneae > Dolomedidae > Dolomedes > Dolomedes plantarius. Next base: position 118,106,942 of record OU015499.1, on the reverse strand, counting down.
ATCGCGCCTTATTCAGGTCATCACTTTTTTGGCACTGCGTACATTTGTAGACAGCTACATATTTCCATAGGCGAAGCACACGAAATTAGATAAATTCCTGATGAGCACTTTTTAAGAATTCACTAAGAATTGCAACCACTCCCTTCGAATCAGACAGTAATGTATTAGTTTCCCGAAAACAAGGTCAAATATCTCACTAGCTCATATTGTCCTCTTTTGAACGTTATGATAAAAAATTTAAAAAATACAGAAAGTTTAGTCACTTAGATACATCAACAATATATATTTTATTCGTGGTCCCTAGAGGATTCCTCATCACTCAGTGTAGCTCAGGTAAGCCAAAAGGTTGAACACCCATGATCTAGAACAGCGGTTTCCAACCGGTGGGTCGCGACCCACTAGTGGGTCGTGGAAGGGTTACAGGTGGGTCGCGACTCCATCCTAAAACCATCAGAAAAGATAAGAAAAATCGAAACTTACTTAAAAACAGCAATTTTACATATTGATAGATTGTGATAACAATTTTCTTAACTGTCATTATATCAAAGCTGTATGAATTTTTTTGCCTGAAAAATTAAAATGGTCTTTGTGTACTTTTATAATTGTAGTTTTTATCTTCACCTAGGAACACTTGTTAGTGAGTATGAAACCACTTATTGCATAAATTGCAAACATATATCTATTGTTAAATTAGGCGAATGTTTGACGACAAGTGCCTCCGCATTTAAAAAAAAAAATATATATATATATATATATATATATATATATATATATATATATATATATATATATACACTCATGGACAAAAAAATTAGCGCACCAAGAAGGAGTCTTCAAAATGAAACGAAATTTTACATACGTAATGACTACTTTGATATAAGTAAATGATAAGAAAATCAAAGAAAAAGGATAATTTATTTCAGAGAAAAAGGCAAAAGAACGGAGGAGTTAATACTCCGTTGGATCCCCTCTAGCGCGAATGCACGATGCGATACGATCGGGCATTGAGTCATACAAGTTCTGTATGATGTCTTGAGACATTTCGTTCCATATTTGCTGTAACCTTGCCTCTAGTTCGTTCAAACTCGTGGGATGCCCAACTCGTCGTCCCAAATGATCCCAGATATGCTCGATTGGAGACAAATCTGGGGATCGGGCAGGCCAAGGAAGGGTAGTAACAGTGCGGAGACAGTCTTGTGACACCCTTGCCGTATGAGGCCGAGCATTGTCTTGTTAAAAATGGCTCCTGGGAGCCGTTGCATGAGTGGCAACACATGTGGTTGCAGGATTTCATGAACATACCGCTGGGCTGTCATGGTGCCACGGAACAATACTAGGGATGACCATGTATTGTAGGCAATGACATCCCATACCATCACACCAGCTGTGGGAGCGATGTGTCGCTGTACAGCAAAGGCAGGATTGAAGCGTTCACCACGGGCTCTACACACACGAACACGATTGTCATCAGTGCCGAGATTGAATCTGAATTCGTCGCTAAAGACGACCTGGCTCCATTCCGCCGCAGTCCAGTTTCCTCCTGCGCGGCAAAACTCCAAACGGAGGCGTCGATGGGTGGGCGTCAAGGGCAGCACACGTAATGTGCGCCGCGATACCAACTGTCCTTCAGCCAGGCGCCTTCGTATGGTTCGAGAAGACACAGAGGCCCCTAGTGAAGGTGCTACCTGTGCCTGGATGGCGGCCGATGAAGCAGTTGGTTCTACGCGTGCATTTCTTACGATGTGGCGGTCTTCTCGACGACTGGTCTGTCGAGGGCGTCCTGAGCCTGGTCTTCGTGTACATGACATCTCTCGGGTCTACTGGTCCCAACACCTCCTCACAACACAATCAGAGCGGCCTAATTGACGAGCTACTCGCCTAGCTGACCACCCAGCTTCCATCATCCCGACGATTCTCCCCCTCTCAAACTGCGACAACTGCTTATATTGTCTTCGAACATGGCGTAATGGAATGTCTATCTCAGCTCTTCCTTTGTAAATGATTCAGCACACTCAAACAAGCTTTGGTTACCTGTTTTATACTCCACAGAGTACGATGTTCAACGCCCTCTACCGGCTATACGTAATGCGCAATCACGCTGCATTTCTAATCATTTGCATATCTCCCCGACATGTACCTTCATTGCAAGTTTCGTTACAATCCCGCAATTATTTCTTGGTGCGCTAATTTTTTTGTCCATGAGTGTATATATATATATATATTGTTAAATAGATAACCGTTTTTCTGCAAAGTGCTTATATTTTGTCAACCATTTTCAAATCAGAACACAAATTGTTTATCAATAATCGATCTGTATCTTCAAAAAAGCATATATATATATATATATATATATATATATATATATTTATATATATATATATATATATATATATATATATATATATATATATATATATATATATAATATTAAAGACTAGTAATTTCTTAATTCAACACTCTTAACATTTAAAAACTATTAATTCCTCACTTTACTATTCCAAATTACAAACCCTTTTTTCATTCCTTAAAACATTTAATTTCCTTTGGGCATTCGCGATAAATTCCATTATTACAGCCTTAGGCAAAATCATTCAAGATGGCTGTCTTTTTTAACTAAAAGGACTCGGCGCGGCGTCAGTACAAGTTTTAATCAGTTCTGCACATCAACAACAACTTTAAACCAATGAACTATTAAGACACACCCTTTAATCACGTGATGGGGTGAAGTTTATATAACTCGTGACGTCCGGAAGTAGGACGGATTTCTGTATTTTCTATTGCTGCACCCATACCGACGGATCGGTCGGTGTATTGAATAAAAATGTTCCCGTAAAAACTTGTGTCGACGATTTGTTCTTTCGGACAGACTACCATTCCAGCGTCTACAGAGATGACTGTGATGTGGGGTTGCGGCATTCTTCTTTTTAATGACCGACGGCCGTTCTCCCCATGTCACATATATATATATATATATATATATATATATATATATATATATATATATATATATATATATATTTGCAATATTTGATGGTAAATTATATATACATAAGGCAGGGATACGCTACAAATAAGGTTTTTTACTCCACCATGGACCGATGGACCGTGGAGGTATTCCGATAAGGAAAGGTGGGTCGCAGGCTGAAAAAGGTTGGGAACCACTGATCTAGAACCTTCATCGTGTTCCTGAAGTTAAATTTCACAACTTCGTGATACGCTGATATCGAATTTCTTTTCTAAATTTTTCACTTTATAAGGCAATCTCTACTTCTTCAATTATCATGCTTAACTAAACTAGTGGTGGCAGAAAAAGATTTGAAAAATTTCAATCAATATTTTAAAAACTGTTCTTTGTATTTCAATTTTCCACCTCGTTTCAGGCTTTCATTTTCTATAGTTGCCCAAGCAGTTTCGGTGCACATGAAACTAGTCTAAAAATTGTAAAATGTTCTTAATCGGTCTTATCACGTGATTGTAATATTGCTAGATCTGTTCTGGTGTTATCACAAGCAATGCTCATTTCTCCTCTTGTATATGTAATTAATTTTAGGCACAGTTAAATTTATGTTTTGTTATAAGAAAATGTTTTTCCACATACCACGGCGAAATAATATTTAATGAACAAAAATATTTAAATATTTAATCTCTCTATTTTACAAAAAAGTAACTCCCGCGGCCGCTGTCAAAAGCTTGTCACGCTATCTCTTCCGAAACCGCTGGGGGTATGGGGTCGAGAGCGATACCAATGGATGCAGAAAAATGGGGGGACCAAAGTAAGACATGTCTCATCTTCGTCGGACTTTAAGTTTTTTTTATTTTATGTTTTGTGGGAAAATATTGACTTATTCATCTTAAGATTACGATAACTCGCCAAAAAAATGATCGTAGAATTTTGACCTTTTTACAGTCTAAGACTACAGACATTTCTCTTTCAAACTAGACCTCATTTGTTTAAAAATATTTTAAAACAGACTAATATTTTCATCAACAAATGAAACGCAGTTTTTCAAGAAATATCGTCCCCTATGTGGATGTAATATCGATGCTCCTCGAGTTTTTATCTTACAAAGAAAATATTTACATCATCTGGAAGCTGAAAGCTTTCTTATTCATATAAACCTCATTTCAAGTCTATATCTTAAATTTTCGATTTTTTATTGAATTTTAAAGCCGATAATTCAACAGTGATGAAAAGCCCTTCGCATTTAGGGTGACAACAGTAAATGGATGGAAGCTGTTACATTGCCAGAGAATCACCCCTATGTATCTCGCTATTAGCCATAACAGAGGAGCGATCGTAGCGAGCCTAGGGGCGAAGACCCTAGTGTTTATGGAAAAATAATTAATGCACGTTTAAAAATTTCAGAATTTGCTATAAAAAAAAGGAAATTTATGTTTTATTATAAGAAAATACTTTTCCACATACCTCGGCGAAATAATATTTAATGAACAAAAATATATAAATATCTAATATTTATCAAAAAATAATTAATGCACGTTTAATAATTTCAGAATTTCCTATAAAAAAAGGGAAATTTATGTTTTATTATAAGAAAATACTTTTCCACATACCACGGCGAAATAATATTTAATGAACAAAAATATTTAAATATCTAATATTTATCAAAAAATAATTAATGCACGTTTCATAATCTCAGAATTTCCTATAAAAAAGAAAATTTATGATTTATTATAAGAAAATACTTTTCCACATACCACGGTGAAATAATATTTAATGAACAAAAATATTTAAAAATATTTAAATATTTAATGTTTATGAAAAGCACAATTAATGCACGTTTAAGAAATTCAGAATTTCCCATAAAAAAAGGAAATTTATGTTTTACTATAAGAAAATACTTTGCCACATACCATGGGGAAATAATATTTAATGAACAACAAATATTTTAAAATATTTAAATATTTAATGTTTATGAAAAAACAATGCACGTTTAAGAAATTCAGAATTTTCCAAAAAAAGGAAATTTGTGTTTTATTATTAGAAAATACTTTGCCACATAACACGGTGAAATAATATTTAATGAACAAGAAATATTTAAAAATATTTAAATATTTGATGTTTATGAAAAAAATAATTAATGCACGTTTAAGAAATTCAGAATTTCCCATTGAAAAAGAAAATTTATGTTTCATTATAAGAAAATAGTTTTCCATATACCATGGTGAAATAAAATTTAATGAAGAGAAAATATTAAAAAATATTTAAATATTTAATCTTTATGAAAAAAATAATTAATGCACATTCAAGAGATTTAGAATTTCCCATAAAAAATAAAATTTATGTTTAATTATAAGAAAATACCTTTCCACATACCAAGAAAAAATATTTAAGGAACAGAGAATATTTTAAAATATTTAAATATTTAATAGTTATGGAAAAATAATTAATGCACGCTTAATAAATTTATATAAAATAATTATCCAAGATAAGAAACAAAATGTCGAAAAATCCAGATTTTTTACTGGCATATTACAATTCCCAATTGGTTGAAATTATTTAATAAATTTGTCTGAGAATAATTTATCAAATACAAGTTTAAATTTCATTTTAACTCCATTTCAAATATTTTTAACAAGTTCGCAGATATGACTAAAATATCTTTGATGACTTATCCCTGTATTAAAATTTCTGCGAGAAACTTTTCCAGTCAGATATATGAAGCTCTGTTATTCAGATGAGCGAGTGTGAAATATCATTTATTCAAATTTCCGTTGGAAATTTTTCGGGAAAGATTCCGTTCCAAGATTCGATTTTATTTTATTCAAATCTCAGTCCTTTTCCGGAAATGGAATTGTGTATACCGTGTGTAGAAACTCCAAGTCCTCCATATATGGTCACACCACAAAATGGTGACCAGTGTAAATATGTTTATTAGACTTAAGCTTTAATAATTTCCTGGAATGAGAAAAACAGAGTAAATTAATATTTATTATTATTATTATTATTATTATTATTATTATTTTATAATAATAATAATAATTATTATTATTATTATTATTATATTATTATTATTATTATTATTATTATTATACATTTATGGTCATATCACAAAACGTAACTGCTGTCGATAAGTATAACAGACTTTCATATTCCCTGGAATAAGGAAAAAGCGAGTAAATAAATAAACAATCGTTTTGATGATGATGATGATCATCATCATCATCAACTACCACAAAAAGTGTCTGTCGTAAATAAGTTTAACAGACTTAAAGATTAATATTTCCTGGGAGAAAAAGAGCGAGTAAATTAATAAATACTTCTTATGATGATGTTGATAATAATAGTAATTATTTTTATTATCATCATCCATTTATGGTTATACCACAAACGGATCATATTATTAATAACTAATTATATTAATAATATCATATCATTGATAATATTATTGTAACTAATTAGGTTAGCATTTGTAAGATATGAAGAATCAAAGCCATTTTCGAAACTGTACCTATTAGAAGATTATTTTAAGGAGCGAGAAGCATAAAATGTTGTTCTTTTAATTTACCCACATTTTTATAATGATAGTTTTTTGATCAAATGTGTCTTTAAATAGATGATAACACTTGAACAATTTGAAATTTTATTTGAAAAGCTTCAAAATTCCATATAATGCAAGTTTTGTTGGCTGTATCTACAAAGCCCGTTGATTGATTTTTAACTTTTTCGATTTTGGGCATAGGAAATTCCGGAAGCCTCAACATGTTCAAAATGTCCATTACATGTATAATTAATTATCATTTATATATTTTATCTTTTATATACTTTTGGATAGTAATTTTTATAGTGGCCAGAAATTGCAGAGTTAGTACAGATAGTCATTCGATATTCTGGAACAAAACAAAAAGGTACAGTTTGAAAAATTGGGAGAAATTTTAAATATCTTTTTTCCCTCTATATTTTCGCGATAAATTTTGGCAGGAATATAGAAGTAATATAACCTAAATTAATATTAATAATTCCGAGTGTTTGAATTTATAAAAGTATGAATTTTTCATTAAAGGGTGGATCTGAAATCTAAACAGGCAGCAGAATTTTAAAGCAATATATTTTTCCTCGTGTGAGACAATGCCAATATACCCTAATGATAAATTCATTTTGTCTTGTTTTGTATCAATAATTACAGACCTATGAGAGCCATAACTATATTTAAATTATTCGTTCAAATATATATCTATATATTTAAGTTGCTAAGCCGACTTTTTGGGCAGTACGTGAGAGAAAACTACTGTATCAATTTACTTCATTTTGATCTTAAACGAAAGATTGTAATCTGTAGATTTGTCAAATTTGGTTTTTGTAACCGCAATTTCTATTAATTAGCTATAATTTATAGTTAAAAATTGATTTCTGCGCATGCTTAGTGGCATGTTTAAATCTGGCTTTAGAAACTCACTGTTTCTGCGCATGTTCAGTGACATGTTTTAATGATTAAACACGTTTATTCCGAGAAGTCTCTCTAGATCTCTCTCTGCCATTTTTATTTTATGAAAATTATGTTTGTGTAATATAAGATTGAACCTCATAAAAATTGTTTATTTCCCGCTGTTTAATGAGCGATAATTTACAATTTTAAAAAATTTGCTTTCTGCGCATGCTCAGTGACATTTTTAAATCTGGCTTTAGATACTCACGAAGAACAAGGCCGCTTAAACGCATTAATTTGTTTCTGCGCATTATTATGATTTTCAACATTTGGCAATGATGTGTTGAGTATAATTTGTGTATTAGTACATTTATTTACTATTTAGCCGTCATGTTTTGACGGGTATCAACTAGTATTTTATAAATCAATAAAACTTCCTGGAAACTTGCAAGAAAACACGGTAGGGAGTGCTTAAAATAAAATGAAGTGATACCCAAGTGGTATGCGTTGTCACATTTATCATTTAATCCCGTAACACTGTAGTCACATGTTCGAAATAAAATACGAATTGAAACAGAATAAACAGTATCAATATCGATAAAGAATATGTCGAGATAAAATCGCGTGTTCCCTTGTTCCGGTCATGTTATATCCATTCTTACATCGTGACACGTATGAGTAATCGAATATATGGCGAAAGTTCTAACGTTTCTCAAAACTAAATGGCAAATCCGTTTTACGCCGTTCCCCAAAACAAAAACAGTTTCCATCGTCATTATCCGGCTGCTTTTTCTTCTCTCACAGAAAGTTGGTAATTTTTTTTACATTTACACATTCATCAAAGAAGAAGAAAAAAAAATGTTTATCTTTGAGAATCGAAATTTGAAAAGAAAGTGTTGCCAAACGTAGAGAGAAAATTGATTAAAATAAATGTTTACAAAAGCTGGCTTATTTTTTTACACAGTTTTACCCATTTGCGAACGAAAATTTATTTCTTTAAAATATCGTCTGACGCAAACGAAAAATATTTCTTTTAAATATCGTCTTATAAAACTGTTTAAATTACATTAAAAATTTTAGGATGGGCATTAGGTGAGATATGACGAAATAACGCACATCCTTTTGTAGCAGACGATTATGTAACTTGCGTTAGAATCAAACTTACGATAAATTGCTGAAGCGCTCTGGAGTAATTAAATTTTTTTGTAGACGATTGTTTGCTTAAGGGCTTTAAAGACGCAATGGTAGCTCGTAAAGTATTTGAAAAAGTATTAAAACAATATCTGTGTATTGGACATAACGAACAAGCAACTCTTTCCTTTAGTTTTGATAATTAATAGTGGCATCATAAAAATAAAATTTTCATCTAATAATCTTCCACTTATGACATTTCACAGCAGATTAAATGAAATGAAATATGCTTCAGCATACTTTTTCTTTAAGATAATTTCCGTATCGCCTCGAATTAAAACAAACAAACAAAAAAAGACAACCAAGTTTAAGAAAAATAAATGAAATTAATGGGTTTTTACCGTAAGTTCCGCGGATAATAAATCTTACTTAATCCTTCATTTTTACGGTTCCCAACTTGGTTTTAAAGGAAGTTTTTTTTTTTCTTTTTTTGGCGGTGGAATGGGGAAAACCGCCTGTATTTATTATCAGTCCACTTTTGTGAAATTTATTACTAAAACTGTGATAATGCAAGCGTAGATAATTGAGCAGAAAATGGTTTTTTTATGCTAAGAATAAATTTAATATTTTATCGGAGGAAACTTTTTTTTTAATGTAAATTTGTTTTATACAGTGGCTCACAAAAGTTATTGGTAGACTCCTTTTCTGAAAGAATTTATCCAAATTGATAATTTAATTAATATAATATCTATGCATATAAAAGGATAATGCTTCTCCTCACTTTTTTGACTGCGCATGCGCCCCAGTTCATCCGATCTCGCGTTTATTGTGAGAATGTGTAAAGTTCACTATAGCTGGCAACTTATCGCAATTTTTGTATCGCCAATGGATTCATTTTAAGACTGCGTGTACTAATATTATTGGATTCGCTCACCTCAATGTTAACCTATGGAGAAAACGTGTGAATGTTTTTTTTTTAATTGAACTCCGTAATAGAAAAAGAAATTTTACACCTTGGGGCATTTTTCGTTTTTTGTTAAATGCAAAAAATATTTTAATATTTTATTTATTTGGAAATAAATTCGATATAGTGTGTTTTGAACGCTCCTAAATTCCTTCGATGGGCGAAATTTATAAAATGAATCCTGTTTCAAGGTGCAGAAAATTTCAGGCTATCTGAAAATACCATTTTTATTGGTTTATCAGCATTCGTGTAGTTATAAATAGTAGACACATTTTCTCCATAGGTTAACATTGAGGCGAGCGAATCCAATAGGGTTAGTACACAGCAGCCTTAACACAATAAGATCACCATATTTGGCGACTTGACTTTTTTCCATGGTAAAACTTATTTCTATCATTTTCTACTTGGAGATTCATCTCTGCACATATACAGGGTACCCCCTATATCCGTTACACCCCCCTTAACTTCTAAACGGTGACAGCTTAGGCCATAAAGTTGGTGTCTATGTGTAGTAAAAAGGCTATGCGCTACTCGATGAGACAACTTACATCGCCATCTATCGGCAACTTTTGGAGTTAGCGTTTTTATCTCAAAAACGGTACAAGATACGGGAAAAAAAGTCAATTACAAAGTTGTCTAGCATCATCGATTTAGTAAGAAAAGTCACCTTACGCGCATTAATACTTACGACAGAATATAAAAAATGAACATTTGTTTCGTCCTGATTTTCAACACTATGGCTACGTGAAACGCGAGTGAAGCTCGGAGAGACTAGAGAGTCCAGTCCAGAGTGCAAATGTGTATTGTGGCTAATGGAGAGCATTTTCAGCAACATAAATAAATGATCCTGAAGATAGGGAAGTGTCTCAGTTTCTTTCTGCCACTCTTTATGACATGACAATTTTCGAAATCGTGACCAAACAAATGTTATTTTCTACATTCTATTTTAAATATTAATATGGCGCAAGATGTCTTTTCTTACTAAATCGATGATGCTGAACAACTTTGTAATTGACTTTTCCCCCGTATCTCGTACCGTTTTTAAGATAAAAACGCTCATTCCAAAATTTGCCGATAGATGGCGTTGTAAGTTGTCTCATCGAGTAGCGCATAGCGTTTTTACTATACCTAGACGCCAACTTTATGGCCTAAGCTGTCACCGTTTAGAAGTTAAGGGGGGTGTAACGGATATCGGGGAACCTTGTATAAACTGTGTTAAGTCAAAATAACTTAGAATGTAAAATGATACTTTAAGGTAAATGCACCTATAATGGGCCATGTCCCTATAATGGGCCATGTCCCTATAATGGGTCGCCCTTTAGAAATGTCGAGAAATTAAGGGTCTATTGTTACCTAAGGCAGTAGAAGGGGTGAGGGTCATTGGCTACTAGTAGCCACCTATAATGGGCCGCCCTTTAGAAATGTCGAGAAATTAAGGGTCTATTGTTACCTAAGGCAGTAGAAGGGGTGAGGGTCATTGGCTACTAGTAGCCACCTATAATGGGCCGCCCTTTAGAAATGTCGAGAAATTAAGGGTCTATTGTTACCTAAGGCAGTAGAAGGGGTGAGGGTCATTGGCTACTAGTAGCCACCTATAATGGGCCGCCCTTTAGACATGTCGGGAAATTAAGGGTCTATTGTTACCTAAGGCAGTAGAAGGGGTCATTAGCCGTGGCACGGCCAATGACCCTCACCCCTTCTACTGCCTTAACTTTATTACATTCCAGTGACAAAGTCGCATAGAGCTATCGCTAAGGAAGACAGCTTTACGACGATGATGGGCGGCGCTTCTGTTTTCCAAACAGTTACCCTCACAGCTTGCTAGAGAAACCGCTATGCCTGGGATTAACTTTCAGGCCCAAAACTCTGGCGGCATTTGTTGGTATCGTTTTTTAATCCCCCACGTGTTCAAAAATTTCGGTGGGAACTTGAATTGGAATCCTCGAAAAATATGCAGCTGGTCCGTGGGGCGTGAGAACGCACCCCATTAAAGGCGTGATGTCACAACAAATTCTCAACCACTCCGGCTCTGGGTATAGCTCGTTGATAGTTGCATAGGAAATACTCATGATGGGAAAATACCATACTCGATTATAAAAAGTCAAAATATGACCCAGGTATGTAATTACTTTAGAAAAATAACCAGATAGGAGCTATTCATAAGTTTTAGTCTATTGGTGCTAATAATGCCCCCCTTTCTCACTACTATATGTAAGTCACAAGGACAAACATTAGAAAATGTTTGAATGCCTTTACCTGATTCTGTTTTGAGTAGCGGTCCACTTTAGGTGGCAATGTCCAGAGTACGGAGTCTTCAAAATCAAAACTATTAGGGCATGGAACAGGGGAAGTTTGTACAAGACTTACACAAAGAAAAGCTGATTGAAAAGATATAAACAAACAAGTGGATGATGTTATGGAAGAAAAAAAACTTTAAGTAATCCATCATAAATTCGGAATAAATATCTGTTCAAGAATTTCGATTAATTTAATTCGGAAAGCTAATATGAAACCCCCCCCCCCTGATTTAGTAAGTCATAATTTTCGAGTTCTCTTTTTTTATTTCTAGCCTTTATGTTACGATACTCCCTGGTTTCTCGTTTCTTTTCCGTTTCGCAGTTGGCAGTTTCCAACCATCACAGTTTTCAGCTGTCGAATGGCAACCGTATCTGCTCGCCATTTTGCGGCCTTAGCTTGCACAGGGTACGCGATTTGTTGTTCAGCTCCTGATGATGTTGAAAACAGTATTGGACTTTTAAAATTCACGAATCTGATATTTATCATTTATTTATGGTGAATTATTTTAGGTCCCTCCCCCCAATTATTTAGGTCTAGTAAGATATGACGATGCATGATAAATATGGTAATTACAAGATAAAAAGAACTTTTTATATACCATGTTTTTAAATTTTCTGTTGAATCATATAAAGTGGACAATTCTATGCATTAATAAATACTTTTTTAAAATTTTGTTGATGAATTATCCCATCAACTTGAAAGAAAATGAAGTTAATTGGAAGATAACTTGCGTTTAACTTTTGGTTCCCGTCTCGATCGATAGATGGCTGCACCAGTCTACAACACAGAATTAACTGAAAATTGATTCAATTCTGCTTAAAGAGGGCTAAAAGTATTAAAAGAATGCATTGTCATAGTGTTCTGAGCTATTCTAAAAGTTTCAAATGTCTAGCTAGTCGAGAAGTTAGTTAAAAATCGATTGCAAGATTTATACTGGACAAACACACACACAAACAAACAAACAAGAAAGCGAGTTAATAAAAACTTTAGTGGTATTTCCTATTTAAAGGTACTATAACAATTTTTCTACGCCTGCCTAAATCCAAAAACAAAACCTCTTAAAGTTTCATATTAGAAAGAAAATGCATTACCTTATTTTGTGGGACTCAAAATATCCTTTTTCTTTTAAGCCACTCACTGTTTCAAAGTATCGATCGTAAATGCCGTTATTAATTATAAGATTAACTTCAGAATACACCGAATTATATTTTAAAATTTCAACCACAATTAATGAAGCACTCTTAGCTCTTTCCCAAATCTCCATACTTACGCTTTAAGGTAAGTCAAAAGATAAATATTTTATCATTTTCAGCCGGCAGGTGTTTGTTTCTACATTCATTTTCTTTTAATTTCCCCCCCGCTTTCAAGCGATTAAATTACAGTAACGTGTAAGATCGGGATATAAGTAGGGAAAAGCGTGCCTATGGATATTTTCCAATTAGATTAAACTTCGTTTTAATCTCGCTTAAATTTCAATTACTTCGAGCCCCTTTTCAAAAACAACTTGTCTTTTCGGATTACGTTCGTAATGCGTCAGTCTTTTGCCGACGTTTTCGCGCGCGTAATGCTGCCATGGCAACCGATGGAAATTCCACGAAAACTGACTTCGGAAATTTTCAGGTGATCTTCTCAAGAATTTCCGGGGAAACTTCTTATAAACATATGAATTCAATTACCATTTACCGGGAAAAAATTTTTAAAACTTGTGATAAGTCTCGGGTAATTTTTTTTCTTTTTCTATTTTCGTAAATAGAAATGGGATACCAGCTTGCTGGAAGTATTAAATTTTATTTTTCCCTTCTTTCCAGAAATAAACTCCGAGTTGTTTATTTTCCTGTCTGTCTAAAATTTTAACTTAAAAAAAGATGTTTCTCGAGAAAATGTTTCGTTAAAAGTACGTTAAAAAGGTAATATGGAAACGTTCAAATGTGTTTTGTTGAGATCCAAAATGGGGCCAGGGGATGACCGAATGGCTAGCGCGCTGGCATTCGGTTTAGATCCTGTGGGTTCGAGTCCCACTGTTGGCATGGATGTTTGTAGCCGTTCGGAATCGGTTTTAACCCTTTCAGGGGCAAGAACCTCCACCATTGCCACGGTGTAGATTTTTTTTCCCGATTTTTTTAACCTAAAGAATTTTGAAAAAATTTCCAATTAAAGGTTGCAAAATAATTTTATTTCTTTACACTGATAACAGATGGCAGTACTAACCATTTTTATGCTCATTTAGTTGGAATACATTGAATGCAAGTGAAAAAAAGGGCTATATTTCGACGTTTTCACGGTGCAAACGGCGCCCCTCAAAGGGTTAAACTGTAGGTCCCGGTCTAATTAGTCATCGTGTGATGACCGAATGGCTAGCGCGCTGGCATTCGGTTCAGATCCTGTGGGTTCGAGTCCCACTGTTGGCATGGATGTTTGTAGCCGTTCGGAATCGGTTTTAAACTGTAGGTCCCGGTCTAATTAGTCATCGTGTAGCAAATACTTGACCGTAGCGTTCGAAACCTGATCCAAAATGTTAAAGTAATCTATTATATTATTTCTAAAAGCTGTTTTATTTTTGTTTTATCCCTTTTCTACCTTCATATTTATCCAAAATCGATAAATAAGCTACCATTTTAAAGACTAAGATCTCCGCTTCGTGCGCGAATTGTTATTTTAGAATTACACATCTTATTGTTCATTTAAAAATCGAAATATAAACATTATAAAAAAAATTTCTTCCCCTAGAGGGCGCGCGCGCGCTAGCTATTTTTATTTTACTATTATCAATCGCACTGAACTTTAAAATTTAAAAATCTTTTGCTTTTATTATCATTCTGTGATTTTATTGATGAGTATCTTTATTGGCAACATCCGCGTAGGTGTGCATTATTATTTTTGCATGGGTAAACCATACATATTATTTCTAAAAGGTGATTTTTTGTGACGATACCGTTCTCTCCCTTCATACTTAACCAAAATCGATAATTGAGGTGCCATTTTAAAGATTAAGTTCTCCGTTTCTGACGAATTGTTGATTCAGAATGACACATTGTATTGTTTGTTTAAAAATCGAAGTGAAAAATTGAATTCTGGCCCTAAAGTTCTTTTTCTGGATGCGTTGAAAAGGTACAGTCAAGTAGTGTGCACAAATAGGTTTTGTAATGTAAATATCATATTTTCCACAAGTTTGTATCATATTTAACTTTCAATATTGTCTACAAACGTGTTTTGACGTGTACATGTGTCATGCTCCTCTGTTTTGTCTTATTCTTCACCTCCAATATTGTGGCCAAAGACGTTTTCTAATTGGTTTTGTGTTATCCTTACGCACCATTGTTATTTGAGAAATAAACAGTTGCTACAAATGAACCGGTTCTTCTTTAATCCTACTACAAACCACCAACCTCGCAATAAAATTTATCGTATTTTAATCGCATGCGAAAGGTTCGCACGGGCCTTCTAGTATGGATAAAATGCTATTCAAAACAGCAAATATAATGCTAATATAATGTAATACAGTCAGATCTAGGTACTAATCGCATTTCGACGGGGAAAAAATGCTTCCGTACTCGACGTTTGCTCTTTACTCGTCACACATGCTAAAACATGTACGAGACAAGACGGCTTACCCGAATTCTGTATCTCCGTACAAAAAGAGAGGCCAAAATAGGTTGAATTACAAAATTTTGCTCAAGAATATCACCCTGGCAAAGAGAGCTCAAGCAAGCTTATATGTGGACTTATGTAATGATCATGCAATATCTCACTTCAGAAGCATTTTGAAACGCAGGCAGATTTAGGTTTCAATTGTTAGGTTTGTAATGAAACTCCCTAAATCTGACTCTACAACAGGGATCGGTGGTGTTTAGAGACACAAAAGAGAGAGAATCCCTGTGCAAGCGCCTCATGTTTTATTGGAAGGAGACTCCCCTTCCAAGCAATAAATCCTCTCCTCCTCTACTACACCACTATCCCATTAGGCCATAAACTCTTTTTAGTACAGGCTGAGTGAAGATCAATTTTATTTTATTTCATCTAATTATTGTTTGAAATTATATTTGTATAATATCCAAAACTGTAAATATTGAAATTTGTATTTTGCCAATATTCAAAATTGCGAAAGGAATACTTATGTAATGTGATACTAATATTCAAAATTGCAAAAGGAATACTAATGTAATGTGATACTAATATTCAAAATTGCAAAAAGAATACTAATGTAATGTGATACTAATATTCAAAATTTCAAAAGGAATACTAATATAATGTGATACTAGTATTCAAAATTGCAAAAAATAATACTAATGCAATGTGATACTAATATTTAAAATTGCAAAAGGAATACTAATGTAATGTGATACTAATATTCAAAACACCAAGTATAATTCTAATATAATATAATACTAATATTGAGAATTACGCTAAATTTCCCCCTATTGCTAGAAATAAACTCAGAGTTCTTTACTTCACATGCTTTTCTGTCTATCCAAATTTTGACTTAAACGAAATATTTCGGAGTCCAGAAGGAGAGAATAATTTAGGTTAACTTATAAAAAAATCAATTTATATAAAGTTGCCCAATAAAATGGGAAATTTCTGGATTTCAGGAACGAATTAATTCAGTTCACATTAATCCTAATGGGAAAAATTGTGTTCGGTGCTTGTTATTTTTGGTACTTCTGGAACCATCTGGAACTCATTAATGATGAGGACCGAGGTACCTCTGTACTGATGTTCAAAACAGAAAACATAAAATAATGCTAATATTCGAAATAGCAAATATATATTAATATAGTGTAATACTAAAATAATACTAATATTTAAAAAAGCAAATACAATCCTAATATCATGTGATAGAAGTATTCAAATTAGCAAGTTATAATTCTGTTATAACACTACTGTTGAAAAGAGCAACTATAACAACATATTACTAATGTAATGTAATGTAATGCTAATATTCAAAATAGAAAATGTAATTCTCATATGACGTATTATTAATATTTCAAATAGCACTTATAGTTTCTATAAAACATAATACTAATGTTAAAAAGAGAAAGTATGATACTAATTAACGTAATACCAATATTCAAAATAGCAATATAATTCTCATATTCAGAATATCAAATAAAATATTTATGTATTGTAATACTTAAGTAATATTAATACTGAATAGAGCCAATACAATTGCAATATAATGAAATGCTAATGTTCAATATAGAAAAGAGAATACTAATGTAATGTGATATTAATATTCAAAATTGCAAAAGGAATACTAATGCAATGTGGTACTAATATTCAAAATTGCAAAAAGAATACTAATGTAATGTGATACTAATATTCAAAAGAGCGAAAGGAATACTAATGTAATGTGATACTAATATTCAAAAGAGCGAAAGGAATACTAATGTAATGGTACTAATATTCAAAAGAGCGAAAGGAATACTAATGTAATGTGATACTAATATTCAAAAGAGCGAAAGGAATACTAATGTAATGTGACACTAAAATTCAAAATTGCAAAAATAATACTAATGTACTGTGATACTAATATTTAAAATTGTAAAAGGAATGCTAATGTAATGTGGTACTAATGTTCAAAATTGTAAAAAGAATACTAATGTAATGTGATGCTAATAATCAAAACAGCGAAAGAAATACTGGTGTAATGTGATACTAATATTCAAAATTGCAAAAGGAATACCAGTGTAATGTGGTACTAATATTCAAAATTGTAAAAAGAATACTAATGAAATGGGATAACAATATTCAAAATTGCAAAAGGAATACTAATGTAATGTGATACTAATATTCTAAATTACTAAAAGTATACAAATGTAATGTGATACTAATATTCCAAATATCAAGTATAATTCTAATATAATATAATTCTAACATTGAGAATTATTATTAATATTTCCCCCCTATTTCCAAAAATAAACGCCGAGTTGTTTACTTCATATGCTTTCCTGTATAACCAAATTTTGACTTAAACGAAATATTTCGCGAGTAAAATTTCACTTAAAATAAGTTAAAAAAGTTAAGTGAAAACTTGAAAAATATATCTTGTTGATATCCTAAACGATAATTAATGTCTAAGTAATAATAATATTCAAAGCAGAAAATATAATGCTAATATTCAAAATAGCAAATTAAATACTATTATAGTGGAATACTAAAATAACAACTTCATTGAACATAGCAAACACAATGCTAATATAATGTGATACTAATATTCAAAACAGCAAATATTATCTTTCAAAGCTTTATTCAAAATATTTTTCTTACACAAAAGAAACAGATTAAAACAGAATTAGATTTAGCCGGGCGATTCGTTACTGTGTCATAAATTTTTCAATTATATTTCATTGTGCTATTAATCATTATATTTAGATGGAAGTCGTTTGCCTTAATTTCCAATTTCATTGCTGAAATTTGAAACAAAAATCGTTTTGTAAATGGCCAAATTTTCGACCGCTTATTTAAACTTGGTAATGGGGCACTGAGCCAAAGAAAATGTTGACTGAAAGAGGAATCTTTTGTTGGTTGGAAAATTATTTAGTTATGAGAAAAATGATAACTTGGTATTGTTAATATTACAGTCCGACCACGGAAGCAAGGTCCCTGGAAGCTGTTACGCATGCGCGAGAAAAGCTAGTCTACTTAGAAAAATAGGGGGAAAACGTCATATTTTCGGATGTGTTTGTTTATGAAATACGGAATGTATTTCAGACTGCTTTTGTCCGCAATTTTAAAGTTATTTTTTAAAACTTTATTTTTGATCGAATATGTGAATAATAAATTCAAATAATAATAAAACTAATAATAAAAAAACTAATAATTGAATTGGAGCAAAAAACCTTATATATATATATATATTATATATATATAATATATATATATATATATATATATATATATATAGATATATATATATATATTCAAAAGAGCAATATATATATATATATATATATATATATCTGATAATTCTTATTGTTTAAGAAAAAAGACACTAGGTCAAGGTACATATAAAATTAAAGTGAGAAAAATAAATTGCACTTTTGATACTAAATTACACTGCCCTCCAGAGAGATTGCATAGTATTCTTTTTCAGAAAAAATCTCAGTATTAGTTTTTTTTTAAAATTAAATCAAGTGTTTTGCTTTACTTCAACTTTTCTTTTTTACGATATTTTTTATTCAACTCTATTGAAGTAGAAGAGAATATGAGACGCAAAGAAAACAAGGAAAGTAAAGAGAAACGCCTACAAATTGTTTCAATTAGATTTCTACTGTCAAATCTCCTTCTGTCTTCAATTATTTTCAAATATTTTGAAAACAATTTTACAGTAAGACTTTTGATATCTTTTACGAGCTTTTCTTGAATCCGCCGTCATAGTAACAGATACGAATTGCTCTACATGAAAAATGAGAATAAAAATTGCCCAATAAATTTTTTGGGCATTTTTTAAAAATCAAAATTTCTACACATAGTATAAAAAATTATTGAAATTAGATACCTACTAGTTTTTCCTTTGAAAAGAAAATAATGCTGATTAATCGTTTGGCATAATTCAAATCAGTATTTAAAATAAATAGAGGGGCAAGATATATTATTACTTTTATTTGAAATAGGTCATTGGTAACCTCATAATTTGTCATAGCCTATGAAAAACTGAAGCTAATTTCGATATTATATCGAAGAAAAAAAAATTGTTTGAAGTAATTTATTTAATTATTTTAATTTATTCGCGTGACTGATGATTCGGAGACGGAAATGTTCATTTTTCTTTATTTTGAAAAGTGACTTCTTTGAGCTGAACAAAACATGTTTTTGGTGACATTTATTGCTGATTTCAGATCTTCCAAAAATTCTCGAGAAGTGTTTGACCTCACATTAATAAGCTTATACTATCAACCATATTAGTGCTGTTTTTCTGTAATTAAAATAGTTTTCCATGAGTTGAAGTTTCCTTAATCAGCCAACAGATGGCAGCATAGAAATTTGTGATGAATCGATGTTTCCCCAATGATGTTTTGTCATGGTTATGGAGGCTTATGAATTAGCCATCATTCATGATTTTTAACGTAGGATTACGTTCCTCCACAACGGTCCGCGGTAAAGCAAAATTTATGACGCCAGCGCGAGTTATAAATCAAGAGTAGCAGAGTAGAGTTCCAAGTTACAAATACACCTTTTCCGAAGGTTTCCACAATTTTGGCCACCACTGTATATATATATATATATATATATATATATATATATATGGGGTAAGTATGTCTAAGACCCCAGCTTATAGGACATATAAAGTCCTGCCGCCTGGCGACTGGAATGTAAAACAGTAGTCTATTGCATCATTCGTAATCGGTGAGTCAGTCGAGTGTTTGCAATTGCACACAAAGGTGCAGTATTTTTTTTTCCCTGAATGTGTGCTCGTCGACTTTTTTGCATCACCATTTTCTTTGGCTCTTTTCACCTTCAAGGTAAGACCCTTATTAAAACTGTTAGTATTGGATAGGTAGCTATAAATGTGGAGTGTAAACACGCCCGTTTGTTTTTAAGCTAACGTCAATCCTAACCTAAAAAATTCGTTTGGCGTGTTTTAATGGCCCTGCCCAATATGAGACCCCAAAGCATGCCTAATATGAGATAGGGTCTCATATTAGGCATTTTAGTTTTCACTCTCACAGCCTTGTTTCCTTTGAAGCTGCAGATGCAATGACGCCCAGGCGTAATCCACAACCATGTAGCAGTAGTGACAATGTGGAAGGTATTTATCAAACAACAAGTTCAAACCAGTTCTTAGTGACTCCTGAAGAAATAAATCCCTTGCCAACGTTACCTGAGAAAAAGACCTCGAAACCAAGTAGGGCCCGTAAAGTTGATATTATAACATCATCGCCCTATAAAAATAAATTGATTGATAGCATTAATAAAAGAACTTCAGCATACTCGAAAAAACTTTGTTTCCTACAAGAAAAAAGGAATAGACCTAAAAGATAAGAAATCAAATGATAAACAAGGAAAAGGAGATTAAGATAAAAAGAAAAGGATAAGGAAGCAATAAAGGAAAATGGAAAAGGCAAAGGGGTCCCTACAGGAAGGGGAAAATTAAGGATGGATGAAAATGCAACACTAGTTAAAAAACAGAGAACGGATAAGCCTAATTTTAGCTATGATGATATCAGCTCGTTTGAAGATGATAAAAATCTTTCTCTCCATGACAACAGTGATGATAGCATTGATGAAAACGACGCTGAATGCCTTTTTTGTAGTTGTTTATTTTCAGGATACAAATGGAAAGAGCAGTGGCGTCAATGTAAAAGGTGTTTAAGGTGGGCTCTTGAAGATTGTGGAGCTGGCGAATTTTTTATTTGTAAACAATGTGAAAAGTTTGAATCTAAAAACAAAAAGTAAACAAAACGTGTAGTGTAAACCAACAAATTTGTTTAAAATGTCACTTTACCTTTTTTTTTTTTCACCTATTAGTGTATATAGGTAACTGTTATCTAATTATTGTGTACAGTTTTGCTTTTGCGAACTTTCAGTAATTCTAATTCATATTTAGAGTTGCTAGATGGGGGTCTCATTTTTCAGACCCCAAAAATGGATCAATTGTGTTTATAATTTCATACACGAAAATTGTAAGGTTATTTTCAATTTTATTTCATTGTTATATGTAGTAAAATATATGTATTAAAAGGATGTAAAGTTGGCACTATAATCCCTCACTTACTTTCCTAGTTATGTATGAAACTAAAAAGGAGTCTCATATTCGGCATACTTACCCTACATACATACATACATATATA
>OU015499.1:118076605-118084873 GCA_907164885.2 Dolomedes plantarius | reverse complement strand
ATAATATATATATATATATTATATATATAATATATATATATATATATATAGAGAGAGAGAGAGATGAGAGAGAGAGAGATATACATATATATATACATGTATATATATATATATATATATATATATGTATATATATATATGCATATATATATATATGCATATATATATATATATATATATATATATATATATATATATATGTATATATATATATATATATATATATATATATATATACACACACATATATATATATATATATATATATATATATATATATATATATATATATATATATATATATATATATATAGAGAGAGAGAGAGAGAGAGAGACATTTGACGCCATTTCTTACCGTAATTTTTCATTATTATACAAATACAGAGTTTGATTAGTTTGGCATGAATATAAATGCCTGAAATCTTTTAAAATTTCATCTCTCCCCGTTCCGTTTAATCTTAGATTAACAAAACATTGTAATTCAGGGTGTTCTCTCTCGGCGCCTCCAGAGTAATTAATCACTGCCTCCTCGCATTTGCATTTCGGGGGCTTGCTGTCAATTCAACTTTCTTCTCCATGGACGTGCTCTCCGAAACACACTTTTGAAATTCTGTCTACAACTTTAGGTAATCCGTAAAATGACGTACGCTTTGAATGTTACAAGTTGAAAATTTATAATCTTAGTAGAGTGTTTGTTTTAAAGATAGTTTAAAATTGAGACAAATGGCATTTTTAAACCAAAATCTTATTTCGGATTTTTATTTAAGAAAAGTATGTTTTGTAGTTCTAGGTTTCAAAAGTCTGTATTATTATTTCAATCGTTACATCCCGTATTATATTTTCAAAAGTTAATTATATATATACCGGGTGGTCCAAAAGTCAGGATGAACTTTAAAAATGAATAATTCGAAAACGAATAAAGATGCGGTTTGCACCAAACGGATGGAAAAGAAGCCGGGTTTTGTGTGGCAACGAAACAAAAAGTAGTTCTG
Organism: Dolomedes plantarius; assembly: GCA_907164885.2. NCBI lineage: Eukaryota > Metazoa > Arthropoda > Arachnida > Araneae > Dolomedidae > Dolomedes > Dolomedes plantarius. Next base: position 118,083,881 of record OU015499.1, on the reverse strand, counting down.
TTGGCGACCAACAGATGGCGCTGTCGGATTTCTGATATAGGATTATGCAAAGCAACAAACGATATAAAAAGAAGCAACTGCAGCAGGTAATGGTAGTCGGAGCTTATATGCATCGAAATGCTGTCCATAGTTGAGAAAGTCCTCTTAGTTGAACTGCATTATAAGAATTCGGAATTGTTTTACCATTGCGGCATTGCGAGCTTATCGCTACATGAAAAGTATGCGATTTAGCAAAGGACCAATAACGCCTTCTGCATTGAACAAAAGGATGAAAAAATTAGAAGCTACACGTTCTTTGGCGTCACGTACAGGAAGTGGACGCCCCTCAGCAGGCGCTGCTGTTGTCCCGACAGTGGAGCAGACGGTGCAATCCATGTCGGCGGTTTCTGCACATGGGGAGTGCAGTGCTCGAGAAGTTTCGAGGCAGACAGGAGTGTCGTACGTAAGTGTCTGGAAAGCACTGAGAATAGCCCTGAAACGGTATCCCTACAGGTTGCAACATAACCAAGAACTGAAATCTCTTGACTTCGACTCTCGCCAAGATTTTGCAAATTTGGTATTCAATAAGATGGAAGAGCAGCACGACTGGCTTCACACTGTGCTTTGGACAGATGAAGCGCATTTCACACTCTCTGGCGCTGTTAACACCCACAATTGTCGAGTGTGGACCACAGAAAATCCACATACATTTGTTGAGGTACCCTTGCAACAGCCTAAAGTGACAGTCTGGTGTGGCTTCACTGCTGATTTCATAATTGGTCCATTTTTTTCGAGGAAGTCACAAAGACGGGTTTCAAAACAGTTTATGTCACTGGTAAGTGATATGCAGCACTGTTACAGAACAACATTATTCCTAAACTGCAAGCGCGACAGGCACTCCAAACAGTCACCTTTATGCAAGATGGAGCACCACCTCATATTGCTCTGCCTGTGCAACGCCTGCTACTCTCAACATTTGGGGAGGATCGCATTATCAGTCGATGCTTTAATCACGCATGGCCTCCAAGATCTCCCGATCTGACACCCTGTGACTTTTGGCTGTGGGGATTCTTGAAGTCAAAAGTGTACCGCGACCCACCGGCATCAGTAGCAGCACTGAAAGATGCCATCCGCCAAAATGTGTCTGCCATAACGCAAGAAATGCTACTCAATGCTGTGAACGGTGTGGTGACTCGTCTCATAGCGGTACTTCTGAATGATGGACAGCACATTGAACATTTACTGCAATTAACTGTAATTAAGCTGACTTGTAACTTGTAAACATTTTTTCATTTGTGAATCATCTGTTGGTGGAATAAAAAACAAGCGCCATCTGTTGGTCGCCAACAGAACTATTTTTTTTCGTTGCCACACAAAACCCGGCTTCTTTTCCATCCGTTTGGTGCGAACCGCATCTTTTTTTCTTTATTCGTTTCCGAATTATTCATTTTTAAAGTTCTTCCTGACTTTTGGATCACCCGGTATATATATATATATATATATATATATATATATATATATATATATATATATATATATATGACGATTGTCGTCTTACGCCCGTTCACTAATTTAGTATTTGCAGTCTTCTTAGTTTACAGTTCGTGGCACCGAAGTAAGGCAGACTACACACATCAAGACGACACATTATTCTCCAAATGAATTAAGGTTTATTTTCTTCAACTTCGTGAAAACCATCACTCCAACGTTCGCACATCTTAGCGCTCGCCATTTTAAAAAACGCGGATCGTCCCTAACGCATGTCCACTATCATCGAATTAACATCCCGGTCTGAACACTAACCTACGCTCTGTCTTAAGGTACGCGTGACGCAATTAGTGACGTTTACACCGAAGATGGGCCCGGGGCGTGGCTAAGCGCGATGCTATTAATAGATTTCCCCCTTCTTTGTTTCCTCCAGCACCTCGTGAATTAAATCAAACTAATCAAATTATCCAAAAACATAATTGGTTGTTTTTGTTTTAATGAATAGTTTGTTCTGTTGCATTAATAAGTTAAACATAAATAGGTTAAAATAAAAATAATAACTACTAAAAACAAAAATAAAAACATAAGAATAATAAAAAATAATTAACTAATAGTAGTAACAATAATAAAACTAAATAAATAATGGAATAATAGTCTTAAAATAAGTTACCTAAGTAAGTCTGTAACTGAGTATCCACTACCTCAATGGTTGCAAGTTATGACGTCAGTCATCTTGCGGTTACAAGTTCTTAACTTCCACTCTGACTAGCGCCAGGCTTGGTGTTCTTTGGTTAAGTACTTTAATACAAATTCATTTATTATTCAATTCTTCTGTTAATAATGGATTGTACGGTGTCTGAGTGTGTTTATTTAATAGATCATACTCATCAGAAACAATCCATTGGTTTTTAGACAGTATTGACACCGCTGATGAAGAAATGCTGTCAAAAACCGTATTCATACTTATCTTTACATGTTGGATGTTCCTGGCTTCATGTAGCTTTAGAGCTATTACTGGTTTTCTCTTTCAACTTATTCTTATTTATATATATATATATATATATTATTATAACATGCCCATTACATCACGTCCTTAAATTATAACCTGAAAGGGAAAACTAGCTCATATTTGCATGGCTGGAGGTAGACTCAGCCTGAAGGGAATAGCATTTAGAAGCAGTCGGTTCGAATCGTTTGTTAGAGCTACAAAAGTACATCCGTCCTTTCAGAAGAACGGTTCGGAAGTAATATCACCACTCAACCTTAAGCGCGAGAGGCGAAGTAGACCATGTGAATATTATTTGTTGTGTCAGCAGATTTTGGGGCTCGCGATGCGAACCCACTCCTGAATTCTAACTCGAACACATGTAGAAATGCCATGCGATTCTGCGGCAAAGGGTTTTAAAGCGATAAATTAATATTACTGCGTATTAGATTTAGGAAAGGGAATTGAAATGGAGGGCATAATATTTAATATATTACTTACTTACACACACACACACACACACACACACACACACACATATATATATATATATATATATAGAGAGAGAGAGAGAGAGAGAGAGAGAGACAGACAGACAGACAGACAGACAGATAGATCTGAGGGTTGCGGGTTCGAGGCCGAACAAAATCCACCGCCGTGTTCACTAATGGTGGCCGGGGCACATAAAATAGGTCATGGCTGCAATGTCCTCAAAGTTCTCAAATTTACCTCTGGAGTTGCGGGGTCAAGTGTTCCGGTCTCGTCACTTGATTCGATTCAAAATTGCGGGACCGGCCCATAGGAGGGTAATGCTGGTCCACCTATACTGTGCTCCCAGAAAAGTGGCCAGCAAAACCGCGGTGCCCTATGACGGTAAGGATGATATCCAAGTAACCGTCTGCCGCATTGGAGAAGCTCTCTCTCTCTCTCTCTCTATATATATATATATATATATATATATATATATATATATATATTCTAGAAAAAAGTAACTCCCGCTGAAGCAGTCAAAAGCTTGTCACGCTATCCCCTCCGAAACTGCTGGGGGTATTGGGTCGAGAGCGATACCAATGGATGAAGAAAAATGGGGGGTGGGCCAAAGTAAAACATGTCTCATCTTCGTCGGACTGTAAGTTTATTTTTTAAATTTTATGTTTTGTGGGAAAATGTTCACTTTTTCATCTTCAGATTACGATAGCTCGCCAAAAAATGATCGTAGAATTTTGATCTTTTTACAATCTAAGACTACAGACATTTCTCTTTCAAACTAGACCTCATTTGTTTAAAAATATAATTATAACAGACTAATATTTTCATCAAAAATTGAAACTCCCTATGTGGATCGATGCTCCTCGAGTTTTTATCTTACAAAGAAAATATTTCCATCATCTGGAAGCTGAAAGGTTTCTTATTCCTATAAACCTCCTTTCAAGTCTATATCTTAAATTTTCGATTTTTAATTGAATTTTAAAGCTGATAATTCAACAGTGATGAAACGCCCTTCGCATTAAGGGTGACATCAGTAAATGGATGGAAGCTGTTATATTGCCCGAGAATCACCCCTATGTATCTCGCTATTAGCCATAATAGAGGAGCGAGCGTAGCGAGCCTAGGGGCGAAGCCCCTAGTATATATATACAGTGGAATCTCGATCTATCGTTTTGCAAGGGACCGATTGAAATGAACTATAAATGCAGGAAAGCGATAGATGCGGAAACATAAGAAAGCAATATGATCGTTGGGACTGGATAAAATGAACGACACATACGGAAAAACGATGGATCCGAAAACGATCGATCGAGATTCCACTGTATATATTCTGTAATAAATTTTAACCACCTATAATCGCCTGTAATCTGATTTCGCTCTTTCTATGGTAACCTTTCAGTCCTTTACTCCTTTGCCAATACTAACTCTCTCAGCCAATTCCTGGCAACCCCTCATTGATCTAATTCTAGATTCGAGTGAAACGAGAGACGCGGGCTGGCTTCGAAGCGAGAAACATGCTGCTGTTTTCGTGGAATAAATTCCTTTGCCCGTGAATCCGACTTGTATTATTTCGGCCTCGATTGTATCTCTTCAAGAGATGACCATTCGAGTCATTTCACATATATATATATATATATATATATATATATATATATATATATATATATATATATATATATATATATATATATATATATATACACATACATATATATATATATATATATATATATATATATATATATATATATATAATATATATATATATATAATATATATATATATATATATATATATATATATATACATATATATATATATATATTTATATATATATATATATATATATATATATATATATATATATATTTATATATATTTATATATATATATATTTATATATATATATATATTTATATATATATATATTTATATATATATATATATATATTTATATATATTTATATATATATATATATATTTATATATGTTTATATATTTATATATATTTATATATACTAGGGGTTTCGCCCCTAGGCTCGCTACGCTCGCTCCTCTGGTGAATCAAGTGAATGAATGACTCAATACTTGTTTACAGCGATTGAGTCATTCATTTGTTTACAGTTGAAGCTTCCCTCCCCCCTCCCGGCGAAATGGATGAAGCCCGGGTAGATGGGGGGTATAAGCCCGGATGAAGATGGGTGAAAAATCGTATCTTCTTTCAATCCTTATATATATATATATATATATATATATATATATATATATATATCTAATATATAAAAATGAATGTTTGTATCTCTGTAATTGTATAGAAATCCACAGTTTAGGAGCAACGATCGTGAAATTTTACATACAGGCGTCTTTAAAAACAGCCGAGGGTCTGAAGAACTTCAAAAATCGAAATTAATTACCGTTGATTTTTAATTAATAAAAAACCAAGAATATTGAAACTAAATGTAAGCTGTTAGGGCCTGTTCACATAGGAGGCCGTTGCGTTGCGTTAAGGAAAAGATGACGTTGAGACGAAAATAAACCAATCATAGGCGTTAAAAATTTCATTTCTAATCGTTTGGAGGCATATGATTGGTTTATTTTCGTCTCAACGTCATCTTTTCCTTAACGCAACGCAACGGACTCCTATGTGAACAGGCCCTTACACTTTGTGGAATCACCCCTCTGAATATGGCGTCGCGTTAGGGTTAGCTGGCAAACAGCGAGCGAAAAGATAAAATAAATAAAATCAAAAAGTTTCAAGTTATATATTAAACCAGAATAATAAATGAAAATAATAATCTTTCAAGTCAGATTTTATACTCTAAAATAAATCGGATCCAACGGCATATTGACACTACCACACCCGATGGAAAATTCGAATCAACCACGCTAAGTGTCACGAGATCTTTTTTAATCGCTACTACAACCCCCCTCGCTTATGTCTTTGTGTCTATTGAAGAGTTGAAGACTAAGCTTTTATCTTGCTAAGTTATTTCTGACTTAAAACTCCTCTCACTCCATAAATACATGTATATTCACCAACCCATAGCAACTTTCCAGTAAACTTAGTCAAATATTTTCCTCTTTACGCAACAACGTAGCATGTCATTGTGGCGCATTCAGTAAAAGCGTTCATTTACCAAGCTACACGCCGCTGGTTCAAATACGGATCGTTCACATTTTGCTAAACCTGTATTTTCAGCTTTTTTATAGAGGCTTTTTTATTTCAGCTTTTATTTTATTATTTTTTAAATTATTATTATTATTATTATTATTATTTATTTATTATTTTTTTAATTATTTTTATTTTATTTTATTATTTTTTAAATTATTATTATTATTATTATTATTTATTTATTATTTTTTTAATTATTTTTATTTTATTTTGTTATTTTTAAAAATTATTAATAATATGAAAAATAAAATAAAATAAAAATAATGTGTATAACATTTCGTATACTTTTTTTTCTATGTTATTTATACTGTGTTTAGTTTTTTAATGGATTTTGGTAGGTTTATTATAAATTTATATATTTTATGCTTTACTTTTCAGGATTTTTTGTCCAATGATAAAGGCTAAATCTTTTCTATGTTATTTATACTGTATTTAGTTTTTAAATTGATTTTGGTTAACAAACATTCGACAATTTGACATTTTTACTTTTCAGCTTTACTTTTCAAAATTCTTTACTTTCCTAAAGACAATTTGACATTTTTCCTTTCCAGCTTTTAGTGGTTTATTATAAATGTATATATTTTATGCTTTACTTTTCAGGGTTTTTTTGCTCCAATGATGAAACGCTAAATCTAGCTGAATTCTGAAGAAATTATTGTAAATTTATGGTTTTTTATGTTGGGTTTTCTTTTTATTCATGCGTATAACATTTGACATGCTTTTTATTCTATGTTATTTATACTGTACTTAGTTTTTAAATTGATTTTGGTTAACAAACATTCTTAAAATCCCGGGCAACGCCGGATAAATTATCACCTGTGTAGGTTGATAATTTATAAATTTTAAAACTGTTACCACATGTATATTTACAGATCCACAAGAACTTTCCAATATTTTTAATTAATAAATAACCAACAACTTTTTCTCGATTCACAGGTGTTCAGTAGATGGCGCCACTATTTTAAACTTTTAGTATTCTAACCATAAGACAAAAAAATATATTTTTTTAAAAATCGTAAGGGATATTTTTATAGACAAAATAATGTAGAAGAAAATATTGAAATTAAATCTAATATTACATACTAAAGAATATAGTACAGTTTGAGGAACATATCTTTTACTGTATTTTAATATTTTTTGGATAATGTCCAATCGTTTGCCGC
>OU015499.1:118026605-118071605 GCA_907164885.2 Dolomedes plantarius | reverse complement strand
ACGATTTTTTTATAATTTTTTTTGGCATTAATTGCATATATTGACTGTTTTATTTAATTTGAATGTACTCCATAGCGAAGCACTGGTATTCAGCTAGTATATATATATATATATATATATATCCTGTGTCTTTTCTCTGTTCACCACAGTGATAATAATTCAAGAATACTTCATATCGTCATCTTACAGTTGATAATATTCCCATGCATATGTTTTTAAACTATTGCGTACGAATAAAATTTTTCTTTACCAGTCGCTTTAGATCTTTTTTTTTTTTAGTCCGGTTCATTTCAGCACAACATTTTTATAAAATACGAGGTGATTTTCGTTTTCGAGGTGATGAAATGGACCTCCGAGCTATTTTCATAAAATCCTTTCCTCGAATAATTCAGCAAAATATACCATTTTATTCTGGAGGGATTTCAAAACACCGGAAACAGAATATCTTTCTAATCCGCGTTCTCTTCAATTCGTTTTAAGCTTTGATTAAACGGCGCGTTTTAAATTAAGGAATTCTCCTTCAGTGCATCGAGCAATTAATCACAGAGTCTTAAGAATAATTTTGCTTCCAAACGAATTTCATCCAGCTTCCATCTTTTGGGAAATGTTTACTTAGAGATTTAATCGTTTGGCATTTTACAAAATCCTTTGTGTTTTGCATTCGAGTTTCGCTCGGGAAGTTTTGCTGGCCTGTTGAAGCTGTAGATTTTGCATAACGAATTACGTTGGTATTTCAATCTGACTTAAAAGGAGATGTCAAATGCAACTGAAGTTGTAAAATTAATGTTCTGCTAGGACGTCAGAACCTGGCTGCAAACTTTACTGTAGAGCATTGTGAAACATTTACCTACTGTACTGTCATCATTACAATGCGTTTTATTGCGTCATGGGTATTGTTTATCTCAAAGTGATAACTTTTATTTTACAAAGAAGTAAGTATCTACCAGATTTATTTTCTAATCAAAATTATTTTAGAATTATAAATAACTATAGTAAGATATCGAAACGAATTGCATCCAGCTTCCATCTTTTCGGAAAATGTTTACTTAGTGATTTAATCGTTTGTGTTTTGCATTTGAGTTTCGTTCGGGAAGTGTTGTTGGCTTGTTGAAGCTGTTGAAGTTGCCTAACGGATTACATTGGTATTTCACTCAGTCTTAAAAGGAGATGTCATATCCAACTTAAGTTGTAAAATTAATGTGTTGTTTGGACGTCATAACCTGGCTGCAAACTTCACTGTAGAGCATTGTGAAACATTTACCTACTGAACTGTCATCATTACAATGCGTTTTATTGCGTCATGGGTATTGTTTATCTCAAAGTGATAACTTTTATTTTACAAACAAGTAAGTATCTACCAGATTTATTTTCTAATCAAAATTATTTTAGTATTAATAATAACTAGAGTAAGATATCTAAATAAATTTTATCCAGCTTCCATATTTTCGGAAAATGTTTACTTAGCGATTTAATCGTTTGTGTTTTGCATTTGAATTTCGTTCGGGAAGTGTTGTTGGCTTGTTGAAGCTGCTGATTTTGCCTAACGGATTACATTGGTATTTCACTCAGTCTTAAAAGGAGATGTCATATCCAATTTAAGTTGTAAAATTAATGTGTTGTTTGGACGTCATAACCTGGCTGCAAACTTCACTGTAGAGCATTGTGAAACATTTACCTACTGAACTGTTATCATTACAATGCGTTTTATTGCGTCATGGGTATTGTTTATCTCAAAGTGATAACTTTTATTTTACAAACAAGTAAGTATCTACCAGATTTATTTTCTAATCAAAATTATTTTAGAATTAATAATAACTAGAGTAAGATATCTAAATAAATTTTATCCAGCTTCCATATTTTCGGAAAATGTTTACTTAGCGATTTAATCGTTTGTGTTTTGCATTTGAGTTTCGTTCGGGAAGTGTTGTTGGCTTGTTGAAGCTGCTGATTTTGCCTAACGGATTACTTTGGTATTTCACTCAGTCTTAAAAGGAGATGTCATATCCAATTTAAGTTGTAAAATTAATGTGTGGTTTGGACGTCATAACCTGGCTGCAAACTTCACTGTAGAGCATTGTGAAACATTTACCTACTGAACTGTTATCATTACAATGCGTTTTATTGCGTCATGGGTATTGTTTATCTCAAAGTGATAACTTTTATTTTACAAACAAGTAAGTATCTACCAGATTTATTTTCTAATCAAAATTATTTTAGTATTAATAATAACTAGAGTAAGATATCTAAATAAATTTTATCCAGCTTCCATATTTTCGGAAAATGTTTACTTAGTGATTTAATCGTTTGTGTTTTGCATTTGAGTTTCGTTCGGGAAGTGTTGTTGGCTTGTTGAAGCTGCTGATTTTGCCTAACGGATTACATTGGTATTTCACTCAGTCTTAAAAGGAGATGTCATATCCAATTTAAGTTGTAAAATTAATGTGTTATTTGGACGTCATAACCTGGCTGCAAACTTCACTGTAGAGCATTGTGAAACATTTACCTACTGAACTGTTATCATTACAATGCGTTTTATTGCGTCATGGGTATTGTTTATCTCAAAGTGATAACTTTTATTTTACAAACAAGTAAGTATCTACCAGATTTATTTTCTAATCAAAATTATTTTAGTATTAATAATAACTAGAGTAAGATATCTAAATAAATTTTATCCAGCTTCCATATTTTCGGAAAATGTTTACTTAGCGATTTAATCGTTTGTGTTTTGCATTTGAGTTTCGTTCGGGAAGTGTTGTTGGCTTGTTGAAGCTGCTGATTTTGCCTAACGGATTACTTTGGTATTTCACTCAGTCTTAAAAGGAGATGTCATATCCAATTTAAGTTGTAAAATTAATGTGTTGTTTGGACGTCATAACCTGGCTGCAAACTTCACTGTAGAGCATTGTGAAACATTTACCTACTGAACTGTCATCATTACAATGCGTTTTATTGCGTCATGGGTATTGTTTATCTCAAAGTGATAACTTTTATTTTACAAACAAGTAAGTATCTACCAGATTTATTTTCTAATCAAAATTATTTTAGTATTAATAATAACTAGAGTAAGATATCTAAATAAATTTTATCCAGCTTCCATCTTTTCGGAAAATGTTTACTTAGTGATTTAATCGTTTGTGTTTTGCATTTGAATTTCGTTCGGGAAGTGTTGTTGGCTTGTTGAAGCTGCTGATTTTGCCTAACGGATTACATTGGTATTTCACTCAGTCTTAAAAGGAGATGTCATATCCAATTTAAGTTGTAAAATTAATGTGTTGTTTGGACGTCATAACCTGGCTGCAAACTTCACTGTAGAGCATTGTGAAACATTTACCTACTGAACTGTCATCATTACAATGCGTTTTATTGCGTCATGGGTATTGTTTATCTCAAAGTGATAACTTTTATTTTACAAACAAGTAAGTATCTACCAGATTTATTTTCTAATCAAAATTATTTTAGTATTAATAATAACTAGAGTAAGATATCTAAATAAATTTTATCCAGCTTCCATATTTTCGGAAAATGTTTACTTAGCGATTTAATCGTTTGTGTTTTGCATTTGAGTTTCGTTCGGGAAGTGTTGTTGGCTTGTTGAAGCTGCTGATTTTGCCTAACGGATTACATTGGTATTTCACTCAGTCTTAAAAGGAGATGTCATATCCAATTTATGTTGTAAAATTAATATGTTATTTGGACGTCATAACCTGGCTGCAAACTTCACTGTAGAGCATTGTGAAACATTTACCTACTGAACTGTCATCATTACAATGCGTTTTATTGCGTCATGGGTATTGTTTATCTCAAAGTGATAACTTTTATTTTACAAACAAGTAAGTATCTACCAGATTTATTTCCTAATCAAAATTATTTTAGTATTAATAATAACTAGAGTAAGATATCTCAATAAATTTTATCCAGCTTCCATATTTTGGTAAACGTTTACTTAGAGATTTAATCGTTTGGCATTTTACAAAATCCTTTGTGTTTTGCATTCGAGTTCCACTCTGGAAGTTTTGCTGGCCTGTTGAAGCTGTAGACTTTGCACAACGAATTGCGTTGTTTATTTCACTCTGTCTTAAAAGGAGATGTCAAATGCAACTGAAGTTGTAAAATTAATGTTTTGCTAGGACGTCATAACCTGGCTACAAATTTCTGTAGAGGATTGTGAAACATTACCTACTGAACTATCTTCATAAAGTAAGTTATTTTCCACCGTACGAATTATTTTTGTCCCCGTGATAACTTTTATTTTACAAACAAATAAGTATCTACCAGATTTATTTCTAACTCAAAATTATTTTAGAAGTATTAATAACTACAGTAAAATATCGAAACGAATTTCATACAACTTCCATCTTTTTGGAAAATGTTTACTTGGATATTTAATCGTTTGGCACTTTACAAAATACTTTGTGTTTTGCATTTAAAGTTTCGTTCGGGAAGTTTTGCTGGCCTGTTGATACTGTAGATTTTGCGTAACAGATTACGTTGGTATTTATTTTCTAATCAGAATTATTTTAGAATTATTCATAACTGTAGTAAGATATAGAAGCGAATTTCATCCAGCTTCCATCTTTTGGGAAATGTTTACTTAGAGATTTAATCGTTTGGCACTTTACAAAATCCTTTGTGTTTTGCAATTAAATTATTAGAAAATAAATATCAACGGATGACGTTGGTATCAATTTTCTAATCAGAATTATTTTAGAATTATTTAAATTATTTAAATTATTAAAAAATAATTAAAATAATTTAAATAATTCTTGGCATTTAAATTATTAGAAAATAAATATCAACGGATTACGTTGATATTTATTTTCTAATCAGAATTATTTTAGAAATATTAATAACTACGGTAAGATATCGAAACGAATTTTATCCAGCTTCCATCTTTTGGGAAATGTTTACTTAGAGATTTAATCGTTTGGCACTTTACAAAATCCTTTGTGTTTTGCAATTAAATTATTAGAAAATAAATATCAACGGATGACGTTGGTATCAATTTTCTAATCAGAATTATTTTAGAATTATTTAAATTATTTAAATTATTAAAAAATAATTAAAATAATTTAAATAATTCTTGGCATTTAAATTATTAGAAAATAAATATCAACGGATTACGTTGATATTTATTTTCTAATCAGAATTATTTTAGAAATATTAATAACAACGGTAAGATATCGAAACGAATTTTATCCAGCTTCCATCTTTTGGGAAATGTTTACTTAGAGATTTAATCGCTTGGCACTTACAAAATCCTTTGTGTTTGGCATTTAAAGTTTCGTTCGGCAAGTTTTGCTGGCCTGTTAAAACTGCAGATTTTGCATATAGGATTACGTTGGTATTTATTTTCTAATCAGAATTATTTTAGAATTATTAATAACTACAGTAAGATATCGAAACGAATTTCATACAACTTTCAACTTTTTGGGAAATGTTTACTTAGAGATTTAATCGCTTAGCACCTTACAAAATCCTTTGTGTTTTACATATAAAGTTTCGTTCGGGAAGTTTTGCTGGCAAATTAATTGCAGACATTGACCGTTGTATTCAATTTGAATATTTTCTTCTTCGTTATTTTGTCTATAACATTATATATATATATATATATATATATATATATATATATATATATATATATATATATATATATATATATATATATATATATATATATATATATCCTGTGTCTTTTCTCTGTTCAGTACAGTGATAATAATTCAAGAATACTTCATGTCGTCATTTCACAGGTGATAATTTTCCCACGCACAATCTACAGTTTCAGCCTGTTGAAACTGTAGATTTTGCGTAACCGATTACGTTGGTATTAATTTTGTAATCAGAATTATTTTAGAATTATTAATAATAAAGTAAGATATCCAGATAAATTTGATTCATGAAAACAAAGATTGTTGGACACATGTTTACAAAAGTACTTTATTAATCGCTGATTACGAACTTTTAAACGGAGCGCTGTGAAACTTTACTTTTTAAAATATCAGTGCATACAACACACATTCATACAATGCATTTTATGGCGTCTCACGAATTATTTTTCTGCCGTCATTATTTCTTATGAAAAAATAAATTACCCCTCTATCATATTCATTTGCATTACTGTAGAATTATTAATAAAGTTAAGGCTGTTGTGTACTAACCCTATTGGATTCGTCCAACTCAATGTTAACCTATGGGAAAATGTGTCCGATGATTACCGACGTGGATTGAAAGATTTTTTTTTTAATGGTACTCCGCAATAGAGAAAGAAATCTGACATCTTGGGGTGTTTTTCGTTTTTTTCTTTTAAAAATGAAAATAATCTCTCTATTCTAGAAAAAAGTAACTACCGCTGCCGCTGTCAAAAGCTTGTCACGCTATCTCTTCCGAAACCGCTGGGGGTATGCGGTCGAGAGCGATATCGATGGACGCAGAAAAATGGGGGGAACAAAGTAAGACATGTCTCATCTTCGGCGGACTTTAAGTTTTTTTTTATTTTATGTTTTGTGGGAAAATATTCACTTTTTCATCTTCAGATTACGATAACTCGCCAAAAAAATGATCGTAGAATTTTGATCTTTTTACAAGCTAAGACTACAGACATTTCTCTTTCAAGCTAGACCTCATTTGTTTAAAAATATTTTAAAACAGACTAATATTTTCATCAAAAAATGAAACACAGCTTTTCAAGAAATATCGTCCCCTATGTGGATGTAATATCGATGCTCCCCGAGTTTTTATCTTACAAAGAAAATATTTACATCATCTGGAAGCCGAAAGCTTTCTTATTCATATAAACCTCATTTCAAGTCTATATCTTAAATTTTCGATTTTTAATTGAATTTTAAAGCTGATAATTCAACAGTGATGAAACGCCCTTCGCATTAAGAATTACAACAGTAAATGGATGGAAGCTGTTACATTGCCCGAGAATCACCCCTGTGTATCTCGCTATTAGCCGTAACAGAGGAGAGAGCGTAGCGAGCCTAGGGGCAAAGCCCCTAGTATTTTAAAAATTAAACTATTCGTTGAAAAATATCTGGTCTAGTGTGTTTTAAACGCTGATAAATTCCTTTGGTGGATGACATTTAACAAATGAATCCTGTTGTAAGGTGCCGAAAAGTTCAGGCTATCTGAAAGTACCATTTTTATTGGATTATCAGCATTTATGTAGCTGTCAATGGTAGACACATTTTCTCATTAGGTTAACATTGAGGTGAACGATTCCAATAAGGTTTGTACACAGCATCCTTAATAAACTATCATATCCAGATATATTTGATTTTATAAAAACTGAGATTGTTAAATGTATCCAGATATATTTTATTTCTAAAAACTAAGATTGTTAAATCTAACCAGATATATATTTTTTCTAAAAACTAAGATTGTTAAATCTAACCAGATATATATGATTTATAAAAACTAAGATTGTTAAATGCATCCAGATATATTTAATTTATAAAAAATAAGATTGTTAAATGCATCCAGATATATTTGATTTATTAAAAACTAAGATTGTTAAATGCATCCAGATATATTTAATATATAAAAACTAAGATTGTTTAATGTATCCAGATATATTTGATTTATAAAAACTAAGATTGTTTAATGTATCCAGATATATTTGATTTATAAAAACTAAGATTGTTAAATGCATCCAGATATATTTGATTTATAAAAACTAAGATTGTTTAATGTATCCAGATATATTTGATTTATAAAAACTAAGATTGTTAAATCTAACCAGATATATATGATTTATAAAAACTAAGATTGTTAAATGCATCCATATATATTTAATTTATAAAAACTAAGATTGTTTAATGTATCCAGATATAGTTGATTTATAAAAACTAAGGTTGTTAAATGCATCCAGATATATTTGATTTTTAAAAACTAAGATTGTTAAATGCATCCAGATATATTTGATTTATAAAAACTAAGATTGTTAAATGCATCCAGATATATTTGATTTATAAAAAACTAAGATTGTTAAATGCATCCAGATATATTTGATTTATAAAAACTAAGATTGTTTAATGTATCCAGATATATTTGATTTATAAAAACTAAGATTGTTAAATCTAACCAGATATATATGATTTATAAAAACTAAGATTGTTAAATGCATCCATATATATTTAATTTATAAAAACTAAGATTGTTTAATGTATCCAGATATAGTTGATTTATAAAAACTAAGGTTGTTAAATGCATCCAGATATATTTGATTTATAAAAAACTAAGATTGTTAAATGCATCCAGATATATTTGATTTATAAAAACTAAGATTGTTTAATGTATCCAGATATATTTGATTTATAAAAACTAAGATTGTTAAATCTAACCAGATATATATGATTTATAAAAACTAAGATTGTTAAATGCATCCATATATATTTAATTTATAAAAACTAAGATTGTTTAATGTATCCAGATATAGTTGATTTATAAAAACTAAGGTTGTTAAATGCATCCAGATATATTTGATTTATAAAAAACTAAGATTGTTAAATGCATCCAGATATATTTGATTTATAAAAACTAAGATTGTTTAATGTATCCAGATATATTTGATTTATAAAAACTAAGATTGTTAAATGCATCCAGATATATTTGATTTATAAAAACTAAGATTGTTAAGTGTGTGTGTGTGGGGGGGGGCGTCTAAGGGTTACGACCCCCTTGTAAGATCGATATATATTGCTGTTGTAGCCAAGCGGAATCGAAGATCGACCCTCCACACGTGTGGCATCTATTGTTGCAGCGGCCATTGGTAAGACGATATCTGCCACTACTGTTCGTCGAAGGCTACACATGAATGGTCTGTACGCCCGGGTACCACGAGTTAGTGTTCCTTTATCCGTCCAATCCAGAGGGGAACGATTAAAGTGGTGCCGCCAGCATGTGAATTGGACTGTGTCTGATTGGGGCAACGCTATGTTCACAGATGAGTCCAGTTTTGCCCTACAACCCGATGATTAGCGTGTAAGGGTCTGGAGGGAACAAGGCACACGCAATCGGCCAGAGAACATCACCGAACATCACGAATGCCGCGGTGGAAGCATCATGGTCTGGGCAGGGATTTCGTTGGGATATCGCACCGACCTGCACATCTACAGGCGAGGTTCTGTGACGGCTGTACGGTATCGAGATGAAGTCCTAGACCCCAATGTGAAACTGTACGCTGCAGCAGTTGGCCCTTCTTTCGTTTTAATGGACGATAATGCCCGTCCCCATAGAGCTTTCATCGTTGACGACTTTCTGGAGAGTGACGGGATTGCGCGTATGGAGTGGCCGGCTTACTCGCCGGATCTTAATTCAATTGAAAATCTCTGATGCCGTCGGCCGTGCTGTATGTAGACGTTTCCCCCCTCCAGTCACTCTCAGAGATTTAGAAACTGCCCTACAGAAGGAATGGCGATTACTGGACTCTGCGGTGGTTGATCACCTCTTAACAAGCATGATCACACGCTGTACACTTTGTATGAAGGTGAGGGGTGCTCACATATTCTATTAATGTCGGTTTTTGTTGTTTTTTTGCATTTAAACATCATTTTGTTAATGACGCAAATATGACGTCATCTTATAATTTATGAACATTCAATATTTTTTTTATATCTGTATGTAATTCTTTGTTTTGTTTCATGAATAAACATAGAGCTACTTACTTGCAGCATTTCATGTCAATCAAAGCAGTACTTGTCCATTTTTTCGCATTTTACCGCTCCGTGCTTAACTTTTGGAAGTGAGTGTATATATATATCTATATATATAAAACAGTTCCGTAACTGACTCATTCATTCATTCATTCATTCACTGACTGACTGACATACAACGCACAGACCAAACCGCTGGACCTAAAGGGCTGAAATTTTGCATGGCGATTCTTCTAATAGTGTAGGGGTGCACTAAGAAAGATTTTTCAAAAATTCTTCTTAGATTTTTTTAAATTAAATTTTTAAGCTGTTTTTTAAACTTTTTTTACGTTTGCTTTTAAAATAATACATGGAGGGGTTATAAAATTTATATCACGAGAAAGATCATAAAAGTTCCTTCAAAATGAAATTTTTTTCGAATTTTTACCTCCATTTCCTGATTTTTGGTGAATTTTTAAAGATTAATTTTTAGAATTTAATTTATTAAATGTTGATCACGTGATTTCTTTTTCTGGTACTTTCAATAAATTTATCGTCACGTGCGTAACAATTAAATAGACAAAAAAAAAATACTTTTTTCCCTTGCTAATACGGCAGACGATTGGACATTATCCAAAAAAATATTGAAATACAATAAAAGATATTATGTTCCTCAAACTGTACTATATTCTTTCGTAGACATTAATTGCATACATTGACCGCTGTATTTAATTTGAATGTACACCGTAGCGAAGCGCGGGTTTTCAGCTAGTATATATATATACATACAGTGATTCCTCGATTTACGAACAAGCGCCACAGATGTGCTGCTACCTTGTGATCTGCGAAGCAAGTATTCACCACACTTGCTTCGGTACGCGAACAGTCCACATGTCAAGCTCAGTTGGGTTTCTCTAGCACAGCTTAAACGTCGGTTAGTCAAGTATTTCACAGTTTTTTTTGGTTTTTTTGGAGGAGGGTAAATTTTTGTTTTTGTGTAAATTATCCCTCAATATGGCTTCTAAGAAAATGGTAAGAGCAAGTGATATTGCTAGCAGCAAACCTAACCTAAATATTGATAAATAGAAGGAAATGATAGCTATACATGAGAATGGTGTGCGTGTATCTCACAACGAAGTCTACAATTTGTACTATCCTCAAAAGCAAAGCGGCAATAAAGGCAGCTGATGTGGCTGAAGGAGTGAGTGTTTCAATGAAGCCTCAAGTAATAGGAAGGTAGAAAATTCGTTATCAGTATGGTTACGTAAAAAAAGAGCTTGCTGGTGATTGTATTAGTGAAGATTTAATATGCGAAAGGGCTAAGAAGTTGCAAAGTGAATTCGTAGCAAAAACATCGAGTATAAATGATGTAGGATGTGAAGATTTTAAAGCCAGTAGAGACTGGTTTTAGAAATCCCGCAAGCGAAGTAGAATTCATAGTATTGTTAGGCATGGGGAGGCTACTAGTTCAGATAAAAAAGCTGCAGATGAATTTGTTGATGAATTCCAAAATTTTGTGGAAAGTCTAGGCTACATGCCAAACCAAGTTTTTAACTGTGATGAAATAGGATTGATTTTGAAAAAAATGCCAAAAAGAACCTACCATAGAGAAGAAGACACTTCCTGGGCTTATTCGATTTTGTCTTATTTTTAAGGCAACGGATCTTTTTAACAACGGCCTACGCTAGGGCAGAATATCTGACCCAGGCAACTGCCGTACGTATTTATCCAAATTCAGCCACCATGTTGGTAATTATAATTCGTAACGTCAACACATGCTAATTTTAACTCTCTATCCGTTCGAGGTTGAAGGTAACAGCTATCATGCTTCACCAGGTACCTCGTAAAACCCCAGTACCTTGATCTTGACCTAAGCCTATGAAAGTCAGGCTCACACTTTTATTGTGTACTAAAGCAAGTGGCGATTGTAAAATCAAGCCACTCTTGGTTTACCACTCTGAAAATCATCGTGCATTCAAGAAAAATAATGTGCGGAAGGGTAAACTGCGTGTAATGTGGCGAGCAAATGCTAAGGCCTGGGTAACAGGAGTCAATTTCATGGAGTGGATTATTGAGGCCTTCACACCAGCTGCCAAAAAATATATTGAGGAGAGTAGTTTTTTCCTTGAAGTATCTTCTCGTCGTAGATAACGCTACTGCTCATCGTCCAAATTTCGAAAAACGCCCTGACATCAAGTAGAACTTCTTTAAGGTCTAATTTCTCTCACCCAACACAACTCCTTTGCACCCGCACAGTATTTTTCTTGAATGCACGAGAATTTTCAGAGAGGTAAATCAAGAGTGGCTTGATTTTACAATCACCACTTGCTTTAGTACACAATAAAAGTGCAAGCCTGTCCTTCATAGGCTTCTGCCCGGGAAGTGTCTTCTCCTCTATTGTAGGTTCTTTTTGGCATTTTTTTTCCAAAACAATCCTATTTCATAGCAGTTAAAAACTTGGTTTGGCATGTAGCCTTGACTTTCCACAAAATTCATCAACAAATTCATCTGCAGCTTTTTTTATCTGAACTAGTAGCCCCTCCCCCATGCCTAACAATACTATGAATATACCCTAGGGACCAGCAGGTTATTTCTAATTTAAAAAAAAAATGTATATCATGACACCTTTTTTTCAAGGTATTTTCTAGTCAGAAATGACACCTATTTGACTCAGATTTTTTGGATATTTTGGATGACAGAGATTTTTGGAAGGAGCACTTCCATATCCTCAATTGCATCAACATTACTGATAAGGCCTGGAGAGAGGTCTCTTATCGTACCTTACAGTCTGCCTGGAAGAAACTTAGGTCAAATTGTGTGCCGGAGAGAGACTTCCAGGTCACTTATAATGAAGAGACGGAGGTCAAAGTTGTGAATGATATAGTGTCCATGGGCAAAACTATGGGCTTGGGGGTCGACCGTGAAGATGTGGTGGAGCTGATGGAGAAACAGCGAAGAGCTCACCCCAGAAGAACTGGTTGAGCTGCAGAATCAACAGGTGAACGCTATCCAGGAAGAGCATTTATCAAAGAAAGAGAACGGTAGGGAGAAAGTTTCTATTGCCATAATAAAAGAGATTTGCAGCGAGTGGAGTGCAGGCATTTATTGAAAAGAATCACCCTAATAAATTTGTTACCAACAAAGTAGTTATATTCTAACTAGCTGAAAACCCGTGCTTCGCTACGGAGTACATTCAAATTAAATACAACGGTCAATGTATGCAATTAATGCCAAAAAAATAAATATATATATTTATAATAAATGCGACAATCAATGTATACAATTGATGTAGAAAAATATATATATATTTATAAAAAAATCGTGAGGGATATTTTTATAGACAAAATAATGTCCAGTCGTCTGCCGCATTAGCAAGAAAAAAAAATTTTTTTTGTCTATTTAGTTGTTACGCACGTGACGATAAATTTATTGAAAGTACCAGAAAAAGAAATCACGTGATCAGCATTTAATAAATTAAATTCTAAATATTAATCTTTAAAAATTCACCAAAAATCAGAAAATCGAGGTAAAGATTCTAAAAAGATTTCGTTTTAAAGGAATTTTTATGATCTTTCTCGTGATATAAATTTTATAACCCTCAAATTATTATTTTAAATGCAAACTTAAAAAAAGTTACTAAAACAGATAAATAATTTAATTTTAAAAAATCTAAGAAGAATTTTTCAAAAATCTCTCTTAGTGCACCCCTACACTATAATCAGAATCGCCATGCAAAATTTCAGCCCTTTAGGTCCAGCAGTTTGGTCTGTGCGTTGCATGTCAGTCAGTGAGTCAGTTACGGAACTGTTTTATATATATAGATTGACAATGTGATATCCCACTTCTGTGAAATTCTTCAGAAAAGCAAAAGACAAATGTATTTGGATCCGTTTCTGGTACCAAAATCAGCTAGTGAGATGGAAAGTAGACAAAGAGAAAAAAACGCTGAAATATGAATTGTGTAGTGATATTACGGAAGGTGACTTACCTTCCAAGCAGTGACGTGTGTAGTCCTCCCTCCCTTTTCAACAATCAATCATCTGCACGAGCAATTATTCACTTGAAAGCTAAAATGCTGTACTGAACAATTCTCATGCGTTAGTTCTTCATAATAAAGTCAGATTTCATTAATTCTCATCATTTCTTTATCCGTTAATTTATATGGGAAACACTCTTCGGTTTGCGAACCGAGTCTCGGAACGAATTAAGTTCGTAAACCGAGGAAACCACTGCACACACACACACACACACACACACACACACATATATATATATATATATATATATATATATATATATATATATACAGTCGAACCTCCATATATCGATACATCACCTCCATATATTTGAAGATACATCACAGAACTAACGGAGTTTTTCTGAAAATTAAATACATACGTACGAAATGTTCCTTTTTTAGCCGACAGAGGGCAGCAACAAAAGTTGAAATGAATCCATATTTTTCTATAGCGATTCAAGCAAAATAGATGATTGTGACACGGAATATATATATATATATATATATATATATATATATATATATATATATATATATATATATATATATATATATATATATATATATACAGTCGAACCTCCATATATCGAAGTAGCAAATTGCTGGAAAAAAATTCGATATATAGAAATTTCGATATATAGAATTGAGCTTAGCTTTATCATAATTCTCCTAGAAAAATTTAAGCTAATATTCGTATACGAAACTCCATTTCTAATTTACATTCGAATCCCATTAAATAAAAGTTAATAACTAAAAAATTAATTAATAGGAAAGATTTATTAAGTACTACATACCTTTAAAAAAACAATAATTCAGACAGTGGTTACAATGATAACAGTTACATTCTTATAAAAAAACTACGAATATCTTGCTGAACAGCCAGCTTTGCGGAAAGTTCAAAGAAATGTTCGTATTTATTCAGTCCACTAAAAACTTAATCAGGAACATTTTCCGCGAATTGAAGTCCACGACATATTGTTTCAAATGCCGAAAATTGGGAGATTTTATTCTGAAGAGGAATAAAATCTCCCAATTTGTCTTGAAAAAAATTTCGATATATAGAGGTTTTTTCGATATATAGAAACAATATTTCTATGTAATGAACATGGAGATTTGCTAAGAGTTCGATATATAGAAAATTTCGATATGTGGAAGTTCGATATATGGAGGTTCGACTGTATATATATATATATATATATATATATATATATATATATATGAATGACACGAAGCTTATTAATTACTGGTTTATGACATGGTTTCTTATTTCACGTTACTCCATCTTAACTTTTTCCCTAAATAATTATTCTAATTAGCAGTCAGTGAATAAAGGCCTGTGGCAAAGAACTACAATTTAAATACACCTAAGAGTTTATTTCCGAATGTTAAACTACCTCAATTCAATCCATATTAATTATCTGCCAAGCCATCATCTCGATCGTCGCGATGCGTGACCAACCCGATCAAAAATCAATCCCTCTCTGCGTTAAAACTCTTGTTTCAAACCGTCTAATGCTATAGCGCATGCGCTCATGACGTCTGCATGACGTTGCACCGAAGATGAGGCCGGGGCGGAGTTAAGTTTGATACTATTTTTAGATTCTCTTTAAGGCTCTTCTCATAAAGGGAATTTCCCTTCCTTAGGACTGAGAATTGGCGCGTTTCGAAATACGATAAATAATGATATTTAATGCTAGAAATTAGATTATTCTGAATCCCCCCTGTAAATTGTTTAATTATTATTATTTTCTAATTAATTCTTAACATATATATATTGTATATACAAACAACCACACACACACACACACTAAACAGCTTTTTCCTCAGACTGTATCTTTTTTCAGTTTAAGATTGTTGCCTTGTTAAATGATCGTTTAAAATGAAATAGCATTCCATTCGCTCGTAAATATGATCCCTGAAAAGTAAATAAATTTCACCCGCGAGTTAGGTTTAGCAATGCAGAGGCTTAAATCTTTCCCGGGCATCTCCAGAAAATAACTGCCGAATTCCGCCGAAAGTGGAAATTTTTCGAGAAATATGTCGGCTGATAAATTGGAAATATAAACTCACAAAAGGTTTCCAAAAAGAAATAAATTAAAAAAGCAGACTTTCAGAATTTTGTTACAATTCGATACAGTTCTTGCTACCTCCTGGGAGAAAATAGAACGTAAAAGAAGGATCCCTAAAAGCGAAAATAATATTCTTCATGTTTTTTAAAGTAAAAATAGCGTTCTTAAAACGCAGTTGTTTTTAACAAATTCGGTTTTTTTTCCCCTCCGAAGAAAAGATTTCTTTGATGTATTGTATTTGCGAATAGTTTGCTATCCTGTTTTCCGGAACTTTACCCGGGTAAGGAGGGTATTCAGGGTTTGTTTAGCGAGTGGGATTGCGTTTGTGGCTGTCTGTTAGAATTTAATACAAATAAGCAAGATACGGGATTGTGAACCTATTTTTTCCTGTTGAAGATAGAAAACATTCATAGCCGGTGTAAACAATTTTTTAAAGTGTTTAAGGTGCAGAAAGATGCGGGTAATACCTGACTTCTATATTTATATATGTACTAGCTGAAAACCCGCGCTTCGCTACCGAGTACATTCAAATTAAATACAACGGTCAATGTATGCAATTAATGCCAAAAATATGTATAAATGTATATATTTATAATAAATACGACGATCAATGTATACAATTCATGTAATATATATATATATATATATATATATATATATATATATATATATGTAATAAATTAAATATTAGGCCCTCCATTCTATCATTTAAATTCCCTTTCCTGAATCCAATCCCCAGTAACATTACTTTAACGCTTTAAAAACCCATAGCAACAGGACTTCCCATAAAACAGCAAACGTTGCATTTCTACACGTGTATACGTCTCGAGAAAGGCGTCGGTTCGCATCCCCAGCCCCAAATTCCGTTGAGACTTCAAAATAACAGACACATGTACCTCGCTTCTAGCGCGTAAGGTTGAAAGGTGATATTACACTTCGCTCCGAGCTGTCGTCTGAGATGGACAGATGTTACTATCGCTCTAATAAAACTATTCGACACGACCGCTTCAAAATTTTAATTCCTTTCAGGCTGAGTCTAGCTCCAGCCATGTAAATTTGAGCTAGTTTTCCTTTTCAGGTTGCCTTTTAAGAACGAGATGTAATGTTATATTACATAGTCCGACCCTCAGACAGACGTGGCCCCGGGTAGTACCCGAGGCCGCAATGTGCGTTCGAAAAATCAGTGCTCAATGTGTCCTGCAATTCACACCAAGTCTCGCAGCTGGCTGCGTTCTTCATCGACCCGTGAGCCGAGTGATCCACTGCTCAGAGTTGTACAAACGTTACTTATTAAAAATAAATCCCTGTATCTTGTCGGCAATCCGTCTGTGAGACCTTGAATTATAATTTCTTCTTCAAGTTTTAATGCTTTACCGATATTAATTTTCTTTTTAAAATAATCATTTATATTTTGACTTCCAGAAAGGCTCAACCTGCTGAAATCTTCGAATGAAAACTGTTTATCTTCTGAGAAATAGTCACTGATTTTTATTTTAACTTCATCCCACTTTTGTGATTCTATTAGGTTTTCGATGTAAAATTCCAAAGCCTCGTCCGATAGAAAATCCGAAAATATTTGTAGTTTTTCTTCTTCCGTCAATTCAATAGTCTTTTTCTCGAAGAATTTCAACCAGTTATTAATTTTGACCATTCCATTAGGATTAAATTTCGGAAGATTACTTAATTGATTTGGTGAAGATATAGCACTGTTTTCCAATAATTGTTTGTCGTAAACTCCAGAATTATCCACTTGTTTTTCTTCAGGTTGGTCAGAGTCACGATGATCAGCCAATTTTTTATTTAAATCTTTCGATGTCATTTTCCTTTGCTCGTTTCGAAAAGCGAAATCAAAACTAGGTCATTTCATTTTCAAGTATTAAGCTGGCGAACTCCTATTGCGCTTCTCTCAAGGTCGGTATTTCACGCGCACACACATAGTCCAAGGCTTAGTCCAAAGCGATTCTTCACGTGCTAATCAACCTCAACGGACTTCGAAATCCATTGGGGTTTCCCCGCACAGGTTCGAATCCTGTCGACTCTATGTAATATAACATTACATCTCGTTCTTAAAAGGCAACCTGAAAAGGAAAACTAGCTCAAATTTACATGGCTGGAGCTAGACTCAGCCTGAAAGGAATTAAAATTTTGAAGCAGTCGTGTCGAATAGTTTTATTAGAGCGATAGTAACATCTGTCCATCTCAGACGACAGCTCGGAGCGAAGTGTAATATCACCTTTCAACCTTACGCGCTAGAAGCGAGGTACATGTGTCTGTTATTTTGAAGTCTCAGCGGAATTTGGGGCTGGGGATGCGAACCGACGCCTTTCTCGAGACGTATACACGTGTAGAAATGCAACGTTTGCTGTTTTATGGGAAGTCCTGTTGCTATGGGTTTTTAAAGCGTTAAAGTAATGTTACTGGGGATTGGATTCAGGAAAGGGAATTTAAATGATAGAATGGAGGGCCTAATATTTAATTTATTATATATATATATATATATATATATATATATGTATATATATATATATATATATTATTTATTTATTTATTTATATTTATAAAAATATCGTAAGGGATATTTATTTTTTTTGGATAATATCCAATCGTCTGCTGCATTAGAAAGAAAAATTTTTTTTTGTCTATTTGGTTGCTATGCACGTGACGATAAATTTATTTAAAGTACCAGAAAAAGAAATCACGTGATCAGCATTTAGTAAATTAAATTCTAAAAATTAATCTTTAAAAATTCACCAGAAATCAGAAAATTGAGGTAAAGATTCGAAAAGGATTTCATTTTAAAGGAATTTTTATGATCTTTTTTGTGATATAAATTTTATAACCCTCATATTATTATTTTAAATGCTAACTTAAGAAAAGTTACTAAAACAGCTTAAAAATTTAATTTAAAAAAATTTAAGGAGAATTGTTCAAAAATCTTTCTTAGTGCATTTCTACACTATAAGAAGAATGGCCATGCAAAATTTCAGCCCTTTAGGTCCAGCGGTTTGGTCTGTGCGTTGTATATCAGTGAGTGAGTCAGTCAGTCAGTCAGTTACGGAACTGTTTTATATATATATATATATATATATATATATATATATATATATATATATATATATATATATACATATATACACGTTGAAGTGCCATAATAACTTTAATAGTCGATCCCGTTTGAAAGACGTAGCAATTCACACTTTCTCGTAAATAGTTTCATCAAAAATATTGTACAATCAAACCTCGTTATAGCGAACCCGGTATATAAGGAACTCACGGATATAACGAACGAAAATTTTGATCCCTCCGTTTTCCTATCGTATTTGATGCTAATTTATTCTTTTATAGCTTACCCTCGAAATCTTAAGAATCGGCTATAACGAACCTTTTTTCAGTCGAATACTAATTTTTTTTTTGTTTTATAACTTTTTAAGAATGTTGAAGATAAAACAAATGTTGAAGAAGAAGATGATGAAGATTTACCTATCGCGATGTGGATAGAAAAGCACAAAATTTCATCATTCTCAGATTGTGACACGCGATTGTTCAAAACATGTGATGATGAAGTTATTACATGTGAAAATCCGAGTGATGAAAATATTGTGGAAGAAATTAAAATGAATCATTCTGAAATCAAAGATTCTGCATCTGATGCTGATGAAGAGGAGCACATAAATGACGAAATACCCACGACTTCAGATGCTAAAGCAGCGATGAGTGCAATTAATAAGTTTTTGCCTACACAAACAGAGGAAGAAAGAATGTTGGAGTCATTTGATGTATTGGATAACGAAATCCATGAAATGTTTTTGAAATTGGCATGACGTCCGCAGAAGATGACCGATTATTTCTTTATCAAAACAGTGAGCAACGAGTAAAGGTAAAGTGAATTTAGTTCCATTTGTCTTCATTTTTAGTAATCAACTTTAGTCAATTTAATTCATTAATGATAATTTTTACCATGTTTTTATTAACTTGCTTTCTTGTTTGTTTGTGTGTTTGTCGCTTACAAATCTTGCAATCGATTTTTAACTAAGTTCCCGACGAGCTAGACATTTGAAACTTTAAGAATAGCTCAGAACACGATGACAATGCATTCTTTTAATACTTTTTTGCCATCTTTAAAGCAGATTTTGAATTCATTTTCAGTTAATTTTGTTGTTTGAAAATTTCTTATAATTGCTCTCTTTATTGCGCATTTGATCTTAGAAAATTTAAAAACATGGTATATAAAAAGTTCTTTTTATCTTGTAATTATTAATAGATTTTATCATTCTTTTAAGGGGGTCCAGGACACAAAATTGTTCGAATTTTCGAAAAATATTTTATTGAATTAAAAATTTTTGTGTTCTTTTACGCTTAAAATGACGTTTAAATAATATTTCTATCTTAATTAGAACAGGAGAAATCATTATTTTTTTTTGCAACATTTTAATAGTAGCCAATTGTTGTTTAAACCTGTAAGTGCGTTTTTCTGCATGACGGGTTCTTTTCCCCATTTCTCGTCTTTAAATTGTTATAAGTCAAGAAACGCTAAACATAAATGGTTGAAACTTATAACATGTCTTTTTCAACTATTTTACTTTCATTTTGATTCAGCAAATTTGAAAAAAAATTTTTACTTTTGAAAACATGATTTTTTTTAAAAAAGTTACATAATTTTTTTTCTAATTTTTCATCTAAATATTTTTAATTTTTTTAAAAATTAATATTTAAAAAAAAATGGTGAATCAAAATTAAAACTTATATATTTCTGTTTAATTAAATGAAAAAAAAATTTGAAATTCGACGAATAATATTTCGATTTATAACGATTTTAAATTACCCCACTTTTATTAAAAATTTTAAATTAAAAATTTTTTAAAAACTTTTTGAGAAGTTTTATGATGGGATTTTCTTTACAAATTATATGGTTAACCATCACAAAAAATTTCAAAATTTTAACTCAATAAATAAAAAATAATTTAAAATGTGTCCCGGACCCCCTTAATACATCATTATTGGATACACACAGCAACTAATGAGTTATACATTTTGTGACCTCTAACATTGTCCTTAACGGTTCGGATATAGCGAACCACCGGATATAGCGGACAAAACCTTTGGTCCCTTGAAGTTCGTTATAACGGGAGTTCGACTGTATATCGAACGATAGACATCTTTAGAAGTTTAAAGAGTTGATTGCATAATAAGAATAGCAGATAATCGGGGTTTTAAGCTAGTTTTAATGAGGTATTATAGTTGGTGCTTAGGTCATGACATTTCGGAGTTGAAGCATAGATTTTGCCATTCGACCATTTCAAGGGGAATATTTTGAACTATCCGGGCTTCGCCTAGCTACGGTCAAGCCATCCGTGTAACATATTTATGTACTTCGGGCCCCACAAAAGAAAAAAAAAGCCTACAAATGTATTAAATTCAAGTGAATAAATTCCTTTCAATTTTCATTCCCGTCGCTGCCGACAGATGGCAGCACCACTGCACCAGATGATTTGGTTTCTCAGCAGTGAGTGATTTTAGAATGAAAATATCTCTAAAACTATTGAATTAACAGAATAAGTGTACGCAGAAAAAATTATCAGTTTTCGAAGCTCTTTTCCAAATATGTAACATTTATGTACTTTCATGAGAAAAAAAATTACACCGTTTCCTGTATATTTGTCGGGCATTTTTTTTTCCCGAGGATTGGCCCGCTCGGATGAGTTACGGTCACGTGATCTCTCGACTTCCACTTGTCTCTTTATTAGTATAGAAGATGCAAGAATCCT
This sequence comes from Dolomedes plantarius, assembly GCA_907164885.2. Taxonomy (NCBI): domain Eukaryota; kingdom Metazoa; phylum Arthropoda; class Arachnida; order Araneae; family Dolomedidae; genus Dolomedes; species Dolomedes plantarius. The sequence goes on along the minus strand of OU015499.1, from coordinate 118,050,118 downwards.
ATTAAAACATCGCACCTACGGCAACAGTGTGGCCGTCGGAAGGCCCTGTATGTCCACGACCGGCGTTTTCTCTTCAGAATCATATCAAGCGAAAGGAGTACATCATTAACGCAAATAACATCGTAATTCAATGCTGGGCCCTTTACTTAACATCCATTTAAGGATTCTACAACGGGCCATACGACTGTTAAACCGTCAAAAAAAATCGATATTTTGAAAAGAAGGCAAATGAAAGACTAACCTTTTCTGAGTATTTTAAGACAATCCGCTTGAAAAAATTCTCATAATTACGGAAGTTACGAATAAAAACGTGTCAGATGTTTACTGTAAACAGATTTAAAGGGCAATACTTCAAAGGGATTTATCTCAAAATGTGATTTTTTTTTCACATATCGCACTTGTTATCTCTAGAACTATTGCATATTTTTGCATGAAATTTTCCCAGAGGGTACATATTATCATTTGCTTGAAACTAAACCTAAATTTGCTTACAGATCTCTAGAGAATGCATTTTTCATGCATAGATAAAATTTAATTTATTGAGAAAAAAATGCACTATTTTCAGTTTCATAGTAAAAATAGAAATATACCTTAAATATATACAAATTTAGATTCAAATTAAACTTTAGTTTCTGCAGTATATGTTAAAATGAGAAATTTTGTCTTAAACTCAATTTTTTTTTTTGGAATATTATGTGCGTTAGCTTTGATATCACTTTTATCCAAAGCAAACTGCTTATTGTTTATGACTATCTAACACAAATTATTTTTAACTATCAAACAAGAAACAGGTATATATAGTCATAAATCAAACATTGTTCTATTAACACAAAAAAATTATGATTTTAAATCTTATACTTTTGAAGATATAGAATGTCGAAAGTGACACAACTTTTATACTTTTTCGACTTCTAACAGTCGTATGACCCCTTAACTGCATAATATGGATTTTAATAGCCTATGCCCCACCCGAGTGCCATTGCTTTCCTCGTGGCACAGAGCACTGTGCGCCGTTTTGGGCTCGGGAACAACGCACGTGGACTCTAGAAGACTGCAGACGAGTAGCCTGGTTTGACGAGTCTCGTTTCCAACTGATTCGGGCTCATGGAAAGGCAGGCCCGCTTGCAAAGAACACGCCGTTAACGAATGAATCCAGCACGTCTGAGTGGGACTGTACAGGCTGGTTGGGCCTCAGTAATGGTATGGGGTATGTTGAAGTAGCATGAATTAGGACCCCCTCATGCATCTACAACTTCTCCGACAGACGAACGCTACGTTAACATCCTTTCAGTTGTGTTACAGCCATTCATGCCATGCATTCACTCTCATGGGTTTGGACGTCCTCCGACCTGATGCAAGTCTCTGATGACGTCGCCAGAGTTACTTCTGCGGCATTATCCTCTCACCAGTGTGAAGAATCCATTGATTCTCACAATCTTAAATAACAAGACCCCTTCTTTTCATGTACGTTCCAGGAAAAAGCAACAGTGAACCTGCGGGCGGACCCAAACAGCTGTTGACGCTAGACCAATCAAACTCCAGAGAAATGAGGTCACTTTCAACGGCGCCAATTAGAGCCCTTTTAAATTTAGAGCGATACCAGAGCCAAATTGAAAGTGCGTCGCTACGAGAGTTAAAAAATTCAGTTAGCTCTGAGTTCTCACGCTGAGACTTGCTACTCCGGCAATTGCAGCCGTGACTTCGTTTCAAGTCCTTGGTGAGGCAAAGTGTTTTACTTTCGATTCGGAGAAGAATCGTTCGACATCTGGGTTCGACTTCGGGCAGAAGTATATTGAAGGCTGAGTTTAGGATCTCAAGCTAAGAAGCGCTACTCAGGCCTAGCAGCCAGAATTTAAATTCTCGATAAGTCCTTGTGATAGGCGAAGAGCTTTATTGACTTCCTGTCGACCCCCAGTATCTTACATAGATTGTTTTATGATCCCAGAAGGATTTGGACAATTGTTGAGTTTCTGTGGACTTGAATTCTCGCAGAAGTGATCGTGACGCATTCCGAGTTCCCGTGCACGATCTGAAGAACTTTAGTACCTGAGTGCAGACATCTAATATAAACTGAGGTGTGGTAGCTGACTTGTATATCCGCACAGCATTAGAGAGCATCGCTCCTGTAATTTTCATAATTTTCATCGACTCAATCATCTTGTAAATAAATTGTTCATTTTAAATAATATTAGATTGTATCGCTGATTTATTTTCGCTACCATTCGGCGAATTCTTTACACCAGCTACATTCTCCTTTTCCACAGCAAGTGAAGTATCTTCGCCGTCCAACCAAAATTTCTGAGGAGCAAGTTTCATGCTCGAGGCTGACCTCTTCTATACACAGACCTCTTTAAAAAAATGGACTGGTTATAATTATTGTAGACCTGGTATTTAAAATTGTACCCTCATTATCCTTTAATTCTCCTCCGACCAGAGAATGCGCCACCACACGCACCCACATCCACCAAATTATGATTTGAGGAGCATTCATCTGAGTTTTGGACCCTTGTCACCCAGATCTCAACGTTATTGAATATATCTGGGATGCCATGCAATGTTCCGTTAAACTCAGAGATCCACCATCTAGGAATGTTACAAAATTGTGGACCCATTTACAGGAGGCATGATGTCCATTGTCTATAGACTTCCCTAGAGAGCTCGTAGAGTCCAAGTCCAGGCGTGTTTCTATAGTTGAGCATTCCTCTGAGTTTTCGAGCATGGAATATCCCCCCTTGTCACCCAGATCTCAACGTTATTGAATATATCTGGGATGCCATGCAATGTTCCCTTTAAACTCAGAGATCCACCATCTAGGAATGTTACAAAATTGTGGACCCATTTCCAGGAGGCATGATGTCCATTGTCTATAGACTTCCCTAGAGAGCTCGTAGAGTCCAAGTCCAGGCGTGTTTCTACAGTTGAGCATTCATCTGAGTTTTGGAGCATGGAATATCCCCCTTGTCACCCAGATCTCAACGTTATTGAATATATCTGGGATGCCATGCAATGTTCCCTTTAAACTCAGAGATCCACCATCTAGGAATGTTACAAAATTGTGGACCCCTTTCCAGGAGGCATGGTGTCCATAGTCTATAGACTTCCCTAGAGAGCTCGTAGAGTCCAAGTCCAGGCGTGTTTCTACAGTTGAGCATTCATCTGAGTTTTGGAGCATGGAATATCCCCTTGTCACCCAGATCTCAACGTTATTGAATATATCTGGGATGCCATGCAATGTTCCCTTTAAACTCAGAGATCCACCATCTAGGAATGTTACAAAATTGTGGACCCATTTCCAGGAGGCATGATGTCCATTGTCTATAGACTTCCCTAGAGAGCTCGTAGAGTCCAAGTCCAGGCGTGTTTCTACAGTTGAGCATTCCTCTGAGTTTTCGAGCATGGAATATCCCCCATGTCACACAGATCTCAACGTTATTGAATATATCTGGGATGCCATGCAATGTTCCCTTTAAACTCAGAGATCCACCATCTAGGAATGTTACAAAATTGTGGACCCATTTCCAGGAGGCATGATGTCCATTGTCTATAGACTTCCCTAGAGAGCTCGTAGAGTCCAAGTCCAGGCGTGTTTCTACAGTTGAGCATTCATCTGAGTTTTGGAGCATGGAATATCCCCCTTGTCACCCAGATCTCAACGTTATTGAATATATCTGGGATGCCATGCAATGTTCCCTTTAAACTCAGAGATCCACCATCTAGGAATGTTACAAAATTGTGGACCCATTTCCAGGAGGCATGATGTCCATTGTCTATAGACTTCCCTAGAGAGCTCGTAGAGTCCAAGTCCAGGCGTGTTTCTACTGTTGAGCATTCATCTGAGTTTTGGAGCATGGAATATCCCCCTTGTCACCCAGATCTCAACGTTATTGAATATATCTGGGATGCCATGCAATGTTCCCTTTAAACTCAGATATCCACCATCTAGGAATGTTACAAAATTGTGGACCTATTTCCAGGAGGCATGATGTCCATTTTCTATAGACTTCCCTAGAGAGCTCGTAGAGTCCAAGACCAGGCGTGTTTCTACTGTTGAGCATTCATCTGAGTTTTGGAGCATGGAATATCCCCCTTGTCACCCAGATCTCAACGTTATTGAATATATCTGGGATGCCATGCAATGTTCCCTTTAAACTCAGAGATCCACCATCTAGGAATGTTACAAAATTGTGGACCCATTTCCAGGAGGCATGATGTCCATTTTCTATAGACTTCCCTAGAGAGCTCGTAGAGTCCAAGACCAGGCGTGTTTCTACTGTTGAGCATTCATCTGAGTTTTGGAGCATGGAATATCCCCTTGTCACCCAGATCTCAACGTTATTGAATATATCTGGGATGCCATGCAATGTTCCCTTTAAACTCAGAGATCCAAAATCTAGGAATGTTACAAAATTGTGGACCCATTTCCAGGAGGCATGATGTCCATTGTCTATAGACTTCCCTAGAGAGCTCGTAGAGTCCAAATCCAGGCGTGTTTCTACAGTTGAGCATTCATCTGAGTTTTGGAGCATGGAATATCCCCCTTGTCACCCAGATCTCAACGTTATTGAATATATCTGGGATGCCATGCAATGTTCCCTTTAAACTCAGAGATCCACCATCTAGGAATGTTACAAAATTGTGGACCCATTTCCAGGAGGCATGATGTCCATTGTCTATAGACTTCCCTAGAGAGCTCGTAGAGTCCAAGACCAGGCGTGTTTCTACTGTTGAGCATTCATCTGAGTTTTGGAGCATGGAATATCCCCCTTGTCACCCAGATCTCAACGTTATTGAATATATCTGGGATGCCATGCAATGTTCCCTTTAAACTCAGATATCCACCATCTAGGAATGTTACAAAATTGTGGACCCATTTCCAGGAGGCATGATGTCCATTTTCTATAGACTTCCCTAGAGAGCTCGTAGAGTCCAAGACCAGGCGTGTTTCTACTGTTGAGCATTCATCTGAGTTTTGGAGCATGGAATATCCCCCTTGTCACCCAGATCTCAACGTTATTGAATATATCTGGGATGCCATGCAATGTTCCCTTTAAACTCAGAGATCCACCATCTAGGAATGTTACAAAATTGTGGACCCATTTCCAGGAGGCATGATGTCCATTGTCTATAGACTTCCCTAGAGAGCTCGTAGAGTCCAAGTCCAGGCGTGTTTCTACTGTTGAGCATTCATCTGAGTTTTGGAGCATGGAATATCCCCCTTGTCACCCAGATCTCAACGTTATTGAATATATCTGGGATGCCATGCAATGTTCCCTTTAAACTCAGATATCCACCATCTAGGAATGTTACAAAATTGTGGACCCATTTCCAGGAGGCATGATGTCCATTGTCTATAGACTTCCCTAGAGAGCTCGTAGAGTCCAAGACCAGGCGTGTTTCTACTGTTGAGCATTCATCTGAGTTTTGGAGCATGGAATATCCCCCTTGTCACCCAGATCTCAACGTTATTGAATATATCTGGGATGCCATGCAATGTTCCCTTTAAACTCAGAGATCCACCATCTAGGAATGTTACAACATTGTGGACCCCTTTCCAGGAGGCATGGTGTCCATTGTCTATAGACTTCCCTAGAGAGCTCGTAGAGTCCAAGACCAGGCGTGTTTCTACTGTTGAGCATTCATCTGAGTTTTGGAGCATGGAATATCCCCCTTGTCACCCAGATCTCAACGTTATTGAATATATCTGGGATGCCATGCAATGTTCCCTTTAAACTCAGATATCCACCATCTAGGAATGTTACAAAATTGTGGACCCCTTTCCAGGAGGCATGGTGTCCATTGTCTATAGACTTCCCTAGAGAGCTCGTAGAGTCCAAGTCCAGGCGTGTTTCTACTGTTGAGCATTCATCTGAGTTTTGGAGCATGGAATATCCCCCTTGTCACCCAGATCTCAACGTTATTGAATATATCTGGGATGCCATGCAATGTTCCCTTTAAACTCAGAGATCCACCATCTAGGAATGTTACAACATTGTGGACCCCTTTCCAGGAGGCATGGTGTCCATTGTCTATAGACTTCCCTAGAGAGCTCGTAGAGTCCAAGTCCAGGCGTGTTTCTACTGTTGAGCATTCATCTGAGTTTTGGAGCATGGAATATCCCCCTTGTCACCCAGATCTCAACGTTATTGAATATATCTGGGATGCCATGCAATGTTCCCTTTAAACTCAGAGATCCACCATCTAGGAATGTTACAACATTGTGGACCCCTTTCCAGGAGGCATGGTGTCCATTGTCTATAGACTTCCCTAGAGAGCTCGTAGAGTCCAAGTCCAAGCGTATTTCTACAGGTCTACGATCCAGAAGTGGATTTACCAGGGCATTAGACAGGTATACCAGTTTTTTCTAGGGTTATATATATGGTTATCTGGGTTATATATATATATATATATATATATATATATATATATATGTAATGAACTCGTGGCGATGAACAATAGGCCTGTGAACTTAGATATTTCAGGGGGTAGTCGTGCCGGAGCATTAGGCAATAGTAGAAGTGGGAAGCCAAACTAAAGCAAAGTCCAGTCGACAGATACAATCCTCCACATGACTAGTTACACAGTTTTTTTTATTTCGGAAGCATTATCGTGGCTGGCTGTACAGTTATTTCATACTTTCACATTTTGGACATATTTTAACAGGATACCACATTAAGAACAGTCCGGGGGCTTCCGGAACAGCACGCAGGAAACTAACATGTTCGCAGCGCAAAAACTACGACTGTATAGGACGACTGGCTGACACAGAAGGCCCGCGAAAGATCTAAATTCACGCCCGGAGTACGGGTGCATTGAACTCCTAATTGGTCAATTTAGGACACCTGACTCTAGCACGTCATGTCGGATGATGATCTCGCCAGGCTTCTAGAACATGTCCGTTATATAACGCTTATATAAGGCTATCCTCACGTGGCTTAGGGGAAAAAGCTAATAGGTGACTTTGGGTTAATCCCAGGTCGAATTCAAGATGATAATATAAAAGAATTTTGAATAGAAGTTTCCTTTAATGGTTATGAAAGTTATCTTTTCATATATATATATATATGTATATATATATATTATATGTGTGTGTGTGTGTGGTAATAAACCACAATCAAAACACGGGAGAGATGATGGCAGTCTGATCCAGGACAGCACTTTTATTAGATTTAAAGTTCAGGAACACAAAAAGCGAAAGGCTACATTGAAATTTATCAAGAGAAGAGCCGTGGCCTTATATACTGTGAGTGGAGATATGGCGTCCACGACAGGACAGGGTACAAAAAAAGAGAAGGTACGCATTACATGATACGTATCTGACAGCAGCTATGCAGGGCCCCCCCCCCTATATCCGTTACACCCCCTTAACTTCTAATCGGTGACAGCTTAAGCCATAAAGTTGGTGTCTAAGTATAGTAAAAACGCTATGCGCTACTCGATGAGACAACTTATAACGCCATCTATCGGCAAATTTCGGAATGAGCGTTTTTATCTCAAAAACGGTACGAAATACGGGAAAAAAGTCATTACAATGTTGTTCGGTATCATCGATTTAGTAAGAAAAGACACCTTGCGCACATTAATACTCAAAACAGAATGTCGAAAATGAACATTTGTTTGGTTACGTTTTCGAAAATTGTCATGTCACAAAGAGTGGAAGAAAGAAACTGAGACACTTCCCTATCTTCAGGATCATTTATGTATGTTTCTGAAAATGCGTTTCCCCTTCGTCACAACACAGGCTGGTATTTAGTCTGTGAGGTGGTCTTTTCGAGCTACGCCATAGTGTTGAAAATTACGACCAAATCAATGTTCATTTTTTACATTCTGTTTTGAGTATTAATGTGCGCAAGGTATCTTTTCTTACTGAATCGATGATTCTGAACAACTTTGTAATTTACTTTTTTCCCGTACCGTTTTTGAGATAAAAACGTTAATTCCAAAATTTGCCGATAGATGGCGCTGTAAGTTGTCTCATCGAGTAGCGCATAGCCTTTTTACTATACCTAGACACCAACTTTATGGCCTAAGCTGTCACCGTTTAGAAGTTAGGGGGTGTAACGGATATAGAGGGGAACCCCGTATACAAGGAAAGTTAAGAGAGAAGTCTTCCGTTCAAGCTATTATAAAATGAGGGTTTCTTAATCTTGCCAGCAGGGGGCCGAAATTATCTATTACTTACGGAGAGTGCCTACGTTTGAAGCCAATTTTTTTTAAAAAAACAGCATTTTTTAAAGGATTTTTTGGTTTTTTATGATAAAATAGCACTTAAAAATTAAAGAATGAACAAAACTTACCTGTAAATATCATACTTTTTTATAAATTGGTCAATTTGAAGTTAGTTTCAGTGAAATTTAGCTAAAACGCCTATCACTCTGTACAAAATTCTAATGGTGCCATTTTAATTTCCTTCTCACACATGATACATATGACAGTTATCTTCAAAATGACCCACAATCTAAGAGAAATTTTAAAAATGCAAAATTAATACAGACAATTTTATGATCCAATATGAAAATTTTCCCCGATTCGTCTTTCCTTTCCTTATAAAAAGAGCCTCAAATAAAAAAACAATTTATTATACATCAATTATTGTGCGTCATTTCATTGACAATAGCATGCAAAACATTTCCTGAAAATTCTATCAAATTATATGCATTATTATGTGAGATATCATGATAATAGTAGAGATTTGTGCTAAAAAACATAATTTTGAGAAAACCGCAATTAAAGTTGTTAGTCACTTGAATTTTGTAGCAGACGATGTTTTTTAAAATAGCTATAACTGTGCTTCTAACTGAAGTAGAATCAAAATCAAATCAGTTTTGAAAAGATTGAATTACACGATTCTTACAAAAAAAGATAAAAAATAAAAAAATGACCAAATAGTCAAAAAAATGACATTTTCAACATAGGCAGTTACCTTAATTGGACAAATTTAGTCTCTTGGTGTTCACTTGTCCACGTCGTTCCGCGGGATTAACTAATTGCTAGATCACGCGCTTGCTCTGCGTTTTATTAAAAAGGAAGAATTTGAAAGCAGGTCGTATTTATTGTATACAAATTTAATGAGGACGTCGGGTTCGGACCAGATATTATGCTGATGTTATTGAATTCAGATATTTCAATTGCCTGCCTAATGATCCGTACGTGTCTTACGGGCCAATATAAATTATAACTTACATTATTTTTAGGTTATAATTTGCAAGAGGGGTCGCACTTTATTAAATAGATAATTTAGAATACGCGTTAAATGTAATTTAATAGGAGGACGCGTGTTTTCGTTGCTTACACACACACACACACACACACACACACACACATATATATATATATATATATATATATATATATTTGTAATAAATTAAATGTTAGGCCCTCCATTCTATCAGTTAAATTCCCTTTCCTAAATCCAATCCCCAGTAACATTACTTTAGCGCTTTAAAAACCCATAGCAACAGAACTTCCCATAAAACAGCAAACGTTGCATTTCTACACGTGTATACGTCCCGAGAAAGGCGTGAGTTCGCATCGCCAGCCCGAAATTCCGCTGACATTTCAAAACAACAGCCACATGTACCTCGCTTCTAGCGCGTAAGGTTGAAAGGTGATGTTGCACTTCGCTCCGAGCATCTGAAATGAAAGGACGTATGTTACTATCGCTCCTAATAAAATGATTCGACCCGACTGCTTCAAAATTTTAATTTCTTTCAGGCTGAGTCTAGCTCCAGCCATGTAAATTTGAGCTAGTTTTCCTTTTCAGGTTGCATTTTAAGAACGAGATGTAATGGATATATTACATATATATATATATATATATATATATATATATATATATATATATATATATACATATAAAACAGTTTCGTAACTGACTGACTGACTGACTGACATACAACGCACAGACCAAACCGCTGGACCCAAAGGGCTGAAATTTTGCATGGCGTTTCTTCTTATAGTGTGGGGGTGCACACTAAGAGAGATTTTTGAAGAATTCTTCTTAGATTTTTTTAAATTAAATTTTTAAGCTGTTTTAGTAACTTTTTTAAAGTTTGCATTTAAAATAATAATTTGAAGGTTATAAAATTTACATCATGAGAAAGATCCTAAAAATTCCTTTAAAATGAAATCTTTTTCGAATCTTTACCTCGATTTTCTGATTTTTGGGGAATTTTTAAAGATTAATTTTTAGAATTTAATTTATTAAATGCTGATCACGTGATTTCTTTTTCTGGTGCTTTAAATAAATTTATCGTCACGTGCATAACAACTCAATAGACAAAAAAAATTTTTTTTTCTTCCTAATGCGGCAGACGATTGGACATTATTTTGTCTATAAAAATATCCCTTACGATTTTTTATAAATATATATATTTTTTTCTACATCAATTGTATATATTGATCGTCGTATTTATTATCAATATATATATATATATATATATATATATATATATATATATATATATATATATATATATATATATATATATATATATTGGCATTAATTGCATACATTTACCGTTATATTTAATTTGAATGTACTCCGTAGCGAAGTGCAGGTTTTCAGCTAGTATATTTATATATATATATATATATACAGGTAACCCTCCTATAACACGAAAGATAGGTTCCTAGAAAATGCCGTGTTGTGTGAGACCGTGTTATACGAGACCCAGAGCCAGTACAAAAAGGGGGGTTACGTTCCGAAAACATATTAAAAACAAACATTTTTTTTTATAAATTCCATATAAGCAACTTAATTTTTATTAAAAATCTAAATGTATGTATAACACAAAACGAAAAGAAACAAAAAAATATTATTTTCATTTAATGCGACCTTAAATAAATAAATTTCTCCCTCATAAATACCTTAAATAAATAAATTTCTCCCCCTGGTTACAAACCCGTCGGACGGGTTTGTAACCAGTTGCGCCGTGTGCGTGGCTCCATTCAATTACATAGGTTGCGACTCATCAGGGCCTGGTTTGTGATTTGAGTCGGTTATCAGTTTCTTTTGAGTTGCTCCGTGTGCAGACGGGCTAATTCTTTCAGGAGCAACAAACTCCCCCGTTCGCACGGATGAGATTTTTTTTCCCAATTTTTTTAACTTAAGGGAACGGTGGACATTAAAATTTACTTTTTTTACTTTTAATCATAGAGATACGAAATTTTGTACATATACACATTTCACTATAAATAAATAGAATACCTTAAAAGAAATTTCCAATCTCATTATAATTTTAAGATTTTTTTTTTTAAAAATTTGAAATTTACAAACAAAATTTTAAAATGCTCCTTGCTACTTAATTTTTGAGATATTTCTTCGATTTTGCATTTTAATCTCTTTAAACTGTATAGCAAGCAAATCTGGGTATCAATTATTTAATTCCTCGAATAGTTAATTTTTGAGAGATTTTTTTTCTGAATTCCATCCCGATTTTCATCAAAATTTTGCCTTTTGAAAAGTTATAAATCAAATTTAATTACCTTAATGAAGTCGAATTGCAAAATGCATACCCAGTTTTTTTTTTTGGTAAACAGCATCAGGATTCTTCCTTATCAATTTCATGAATTTTGAAGAAAATTTAAGTAGCATGGAGCATTTAAAAAATCTAAAAACCTTGAAAACTCTGGTTTGAGAAATGCAGATTTAAAATTTATTACTACACTTACCCATTATAAATTACTTTGTAGAAGCTTCATAAATGATTTTTTACTTGAAAAAATTTATTTTGGTACTAATAATCTACAGACATATATATATTATGTTCAATAACACAATCAGTATTACAATGACGAGATTTGCTGAAATAAAGGTCCACCGTTCCCTTAAAGAAACTTGAGAATTTTTCCAAATAAAGGTTACAATATATTTTTACTTCTTTAAACTGATAACAGATGGCAGTACTAATCATTTTTCAGCTCATTGAACTGGAATACATTGAATGAAAGTGAAATAAAGACTATATTTAGGCGTTTGCACTGAGCAAACGGCGCCCCTCCAAGGGTCTCCGGAAACCTATCAGACACGCGGCTACCACGCTCATACTTAGCTATTACCCCTTTTTCCTGATCTATCGTGATTATCACTATTGTTCTTTAATACAGCTGAATCACTGAACTTCTTCAGGTATCACTGAACTTCTTCGAGCACATGATGGCTTGTAAGGGAAAAATAACAAGCATCAAATGAGAAAGGAACAAGAAAGGGAGTACACGGTGAAATGTGTATTTTACCGCACAGAGCGCAAAATACTATGAGAATGGCGAGACGGTCTTTCTCCACGTCCGGAGAGACAGGTGCTGGGCTAGGGATGCGACATCGATGTCGATGTTTTGATAAAAACATCGATTTATTGAAGCCGATGTTTTTTTAACATCGATGTTTTGTGCTCGATGTTTTACGTTGTCTCGATGTTTTTTTTAACGAAAAAGTACCGTAATAAAAAAAAATTTATCACGTAGCATAATTTTCACACTCAGTAAATGTAAGTCTGAATTCTGAAAAGTACGAATACAAAAGGGGAAATGATTCCTTAGCAAACAGACAAATGGTAATTAACCACCAATGAACCAATCAGAGCGCTTGGAATGTTCCTGACACTCCAGAACCTTCCATGAATGACACTCCAGAACCTTCCAGATTTACCCCTCCCCCCACGACTACCGGAAATAACATTAATGTTAGAGATTACTAAACCAGTTTTAAAAAATGAGTGTTCTAAAACATCGATGTTTAAAAACATCGATGGTTTTTGGGCGATGTTTTATTAGCATCGATGTTTTAATATTGAATATCGATGTTTCAGAACATCGATGTTTTATTATCGATGTCGCATCACTATGCTGGGCCACCTTCTTGTCTCACACATGTTTTAGCATATGCGACGAGTACTGAGCAAACGCCGAGATACGAGGTACGAGTCGTACACACGTTACGGTTTTACGCGAATGTTACGCTGTTTTTCATTTTACCCCTTTTCCTCTGTCTAGTTTGACAACGCCATGCTGTCCTTTGTTTACACATGACCTTGCCAGGACGTTAAAAACAATTTAACAGGAACATAATTTCATAGATACCAATTTAAGGGGACTCACGACTCTTAAGTCGAGAAAATAAGACATATTTTCATACTTTTTGACTCTTTGTAACTATTTCAATTTACTCCCATTTTTCATTTTACCCCTTTTACTTCTCATTTACTTCTCATTTTACCCCTTTTCCTCTGTCTAGTTTGACAACGCCATGCTGTCCTTTGTTTACACATGACCTTGCCAAGACGTTAAAAACAATTTAACAGGAACATAATTTCATAGATACCAATTTAAGGGGACTCACGACTCTTAAGTCGAGAAAATAAGACATATTTTCATACTTTTTGACTCTTTGTAACTATTTCAATTTACTCCCATTTTTCATTTTACCCCTTTTACTTCTCATTTACTTCTCATTTTACCCTTTTTCCTCTGTCTAGTTTGACAACGCCATGCTGTCCTTTGTTTACACATGACCTTGCCAAGACGTTAAAAACAATTTAACAGGAACATAATTTCATAGATACCAATTTAAGGGGACTCACGACAAGTATGAAAATATGTCTTATTTTCTCGACTTAAGAGTCGTGAGTCCCCTTAAATTGGTATCTATGAAATCATGTTCCTGTTAAATTGTTTTTAACGTCTTGGCAAGGTCATGTGTAAACAAAGGACAGCATGGCGTTGTCAAACTAGACAGAGGAAAAGGGGTAAAATGAGAAAATAAGGGGTAAGTCGAGAAAATAAGACATATTTTCATACTTTTTGACTCTTTGTAACTATTTCAATTTACTCCCATTTTTCATTTTACCCCTTTTACTTCTCATTTACTTCTCATTTTACCCCTTTTCCTCTGTCTAGTTTGACAACGCCATGCTGTCCTTTGTTTACACATGACCTTGCCAAGACGTTAAAAACAATTTAACAGGAACATAATTTCATAGATACCAATTTAAGGGGACTCACGACTCTTAAGTCGAGAAAATAAGACATTTTCATACTTTTTGACTCTTTGTAACTACTTCAATTTACTCCCATTTTTCATTTTACCCCTTTTACTTCTCATTTACTTCTCATTTTACCCCTTTTCCTCTGTCTAGTTTGACAACGCCATGCTGTCCTTTGTTTACACATGACCTTGCCAAGACGTTAAAAACAATTTAACAGGAACATAATTTCATAGATACCAATTTAAGGGGACTCACGACTCTTAAGTCGAGAAAATAAGACATATTTTCATACTTTTTGACTCTTTGTAACTACTTTCAATTTACTCCCATTTTTCATTTTACCCCTTTTACTTCTCATTTACTTCTCATTTTACCCCTTTTCCTCTGTCTAGTTTGACAACGCCATGCTGTCCTTTGTTTACACATGACCTTGCCAAGACGTTAAAAACAATTTAACAGGAACATAATTTCATAGATACCAATTTAAGGGGACTCACGACTCTTAAGTCGAGAAAATAAGACATATTTTCATACTTTTTGACTCTTTGTAACTATTTCAATTTACTCCCATTTTTCATTTTACCCCTTTTACTTCTCATTTACTTCTCATTTTACCCCTTTTCCTCTGTCTAGTTTGACAACGCCATGCTGTCCTTTGTTTACACATGACCTTGCCAAGACGTTAAAAACAATTTAACAGGAACATAATTTCATAGATACCAATTTAAGGGGACTCACGACTCTTAAGTCGAGAAAATAAGATATATTTTCATACTTTTTGACTCTTTGTAACTATTTCAATTTACTCCCATTTTTCATTTTACCCCTTTTACTTCTCATTTACTTCTGATTTTACCCTTTTTCCTCTGTCTAGTTTGACAACGCCATGCTGTCCTTTGTTTACACATGACCTTGCCAAGACGTTAAAAACAATTTAACAGGAACATAATTTCATAGATACCAATTTAAGGGGACTCACGACTCTTAAGTCGAGAAAATAAGACATATTTTCATACTTTTTGACTCTTTGTAACTATTTCAATTTACTCCCAATTTTTCCAACTTTTATCTATATGATAAATTGATATATTTATTTTAATAAACAAATTTTCAACTCTAAAAATAATTTTAAATTATTTTTTTAAAAAATGCTTTAGATATACCTTGTTTTTTAAGTATTTTTATTGTATACTGGCTTGCGCGCAGAACTATGAAATTAATTTTACACATAAATGTGTTATTCCTGTTTTATATTTAAAATGAATAATTCAGAACAGAATTGAACATAAAACATTAAAAACATTAAGAACATAAAACATCAAAACATTAAAATATTTTTTCAATTTTTTTAAAACTGCTCAAAATATATTTGAAATTTCCTTAAATTTTTGCATTAATTTATCCCTGAAAAAAATAACAAAATGTGCAGTGATTGCAATAATTCTAGTTCAGACGCAATAAAATCACATGATTATGCAGTGATAAAAATTTCATGGAATTATGTTTCATAGCTTTTGAGATATCAGTTGCGGAATGATGCAAAATTACATTTTGAGAAAAATAAGTTTAAAATTTTTAGGTCTAGCGGTTTGGTCTGTGCATTGTATGTCAGTCAGTCAATCAGTCAGTCAGTTAGTTAGTTACGGAACTGTTTTGTATATATATATATATATATATATATATATATATATATATATATATATATATATATATGTCGGACTTGACTTCTACTCCCATACTATTTAATATAAATCCGAACCTCTTTTGTATCATGAGGCAGTCGGTGAACCGGTGGTGACACTTATCCTCTAAATATTTCCATCACACAGCAAGATGTTAACACAACAGGCATAAAAACACTCCAATTGAGCATCCTAAACATCTTTATTAATTTTCCAATAATTACTCAGCTCCATCAAACTAATTCCCAATATCCCACCCAATTTAAATCTGTGCGCCTAACAGCACACGTCCTTTCCATTCCCTAGTTATCCATGACTCTGAAATAAATCCTTTGTTCATAGCTTTTTAACCAACGCTTAGTGACGCTCATTACTTATGCGTGATGGCATATCGTACATGTTCTTTTGCTAAACTAAGCATTTTCTTAGCGCCAAACTGCAAGGCTATACGTCTACCTAAAATTCTCCTCGGTTCTTCGGAGATTGAATCAAGTCGAACTCACTAATTCTATTTTCACTGCAATGCCTTATGCCGATTATTTGAACTCCCAGACTTTTAAATTGTTAATCCTATATTTTAATAACCAAAATCCCGTTTTAAGGTCGCGCGATCGCCCCCCATATTTTTAGCCTCTCTCACACACACACACATACATACGCATATATATATATATATATATATATATATATATATATATATATATATATATATATATATATATATATATATATATATATATATATATATATATATATAAAACAGTTCCGTAACTGACTCATTCATTCACTGACTGACATACAACGCACAGACCAAACCGCTGGACCTAAAGGGCTGAAATTTTGCATGGCGATTCTTCTAATAGTGTAGGGGTACACTAAGAAAGATTTTTAAAAATTCTTCTTAGGTTTTTTTAAATTGAATTTTTAAGCTGTTTTTAAAACTTTTTTTACGTTTGCATTTAAAATAATACATTGAGGGTTATAAAATTTATATCACGAGAAAGATCCTAAAAATTCCTTCAAAATGAAATTTTTTTTCGAATTTTTACCTCCATTTCCTGATTTTTGGTGAATTTTTAAAGATTAATATTTAGAATTTAATTTATTAAATGCTGATCACGTGATTTCTTTTTCTGGTACTTTCAATAAATTTATCGTCACGTGCGTAACAACTAAATAGCAAAAAAAAAATATTTTTTTCTCTTTCTAATGCAGCAGACGATTGGATATTATCCCCAAAAAATGCATATCCCTTACGATTTTTTTATAAATATATATATATAGATAGATATATATTTTACATCAATTGTATACATTGATCATCGCATTTATTATAAATATATATATATTTATTTTTTGGCATAAATTGCATACATTGACCGTTGTATTTAATTTGAATGTACTCCGTAGCGAAGCGCGGGTTTTCAGCTAGTCTATATATATATATATATATATATATATATATATATATATATATATATATATATATATATATATATATATATATGGATATATGTAATACTCCATCATGGCTGAAAAATTGTCTAGAGAAATATACTGGCCTCATCCGTATCTTGCTAATCATGTGAAATGTTACAGGGAAAAATTTAGGCAGGAAGGGAGCCATTTCTTTTCCCTACCTCCCCTGGCGTGGGGTTGGAAGGTGGGAGGAAGGGGAAGACGAATCTTCCCCCGGAGAGGAAAACGGAGGCGAGGAAATCTCCCTCCGTGTGCACCGCAAAATTAGTTTGAACAAACCCCTCTTATATTCTGATAGTGCCAGAAAAATATTTCGTCAGCCATTCTACTCGACTTTTCGCCCTGACCTGCTTCAGGGTAGTGGAGTTGGGTCTGAGGCAAAATCTACCTTACTAAAAAATTATTGGTAGTAAAGTGTTGATATATTTATATATATAAAACAGTTCCGTAACTGACTCATTCACTGACTGACATACAACGCACAGACCAAACCGCTGGACCTAAAGGGCTGAAATTTTGCACGGCGATTCTTCTTATAGTGTAGGGGTGCACTAAGAAAGATTTTTGAAAAATTCTTCTTAGATTTTTTTAAATTAAATTTTTAAGCTGTTTTTCTAACCTTATTTAAGTTTGCATTTAAAATAATAATCTGAGGGTTATAAAATTTACATCACGAGAAAGATCATGAAAATTCCTTTAAAATGAAATCTTTTTCGAATCTTTACCTCCATTTTCTGATTTTTGTGAATTTTTAAAGATTAATTTTTAGAATTAAATTTATTAAATGTTGATAACGTGGTTTCTTTTTCTGGTACTTTAAATAAATTTATCGTCATGTGCATAACAACTAAATAGACAAAAAAAATAATTTTTTTTCTTGGTAATGCGGCAGACGATTGGACATTATCCAAAAAAATATTAAAATACAATAAAAGATATTATGTTCCTCAAACAGTACTATACTAACTGTACTATATTCTTTAACATGTCCTATTACATTTAATTTGAATATTTTCTTCTACAGTATTTTGTCTATAAAAATATCCCTTACATTTTTTTTATAAATATATTTTTTGTTTTTTTTTACATCAATTGTATACATTGATCGTTGTATTTGTTATATATATATATATATATATATATATATATATATATATATATATATATATATATATATAATTACAAAAGAGAGAGAAAGAAATAAGATAAAAGATAAAAAATAAATGAACATGTTGACACCAATAAGCGCTATGCAGCTCCAAAGCGTCAAACAATAATATATATTAAAGATTGATATTTAAAAACTATAAAAAGAAAAAGTCAAAACCCAAACAGCAACAGTATGAACAATTGAAAGATTCCACAGAAAGAATACTTATATGGAGATGCACCTAAGTGACCACCCCTCTCCGATTAAACATGTTTATGTGCCATGGCAACACTCTCGGTGGTCTGGTACATCCCCTAATTATAAAGCAGTGCCTTTAGCCAAACTAACAGCATTAAAATAAGAAGTTGAACAATCTAACTAAAAAGTACAACACAATAATGACATCAAATAAGACACTATAAATGTAAAAGAATACTTAAAAAGAATATAGCCCAGAATTAACTATGGAGATTGTGACGTAGGCAGTAATAAGACAAGCGTTTCGCTTCAATTACTTTACTACGCCACCTTAAACAACTACAAACTACAACTACACACTACAACTACAAAAAGCAAGTATGTACAGCGAGTTAGAATTTTACAGTTAGATATCTCAGGACGGCTTCGGGTTCACAGACCAACTCTGGCCTATCAGGCCGAAAGACCAGCAGAGCTGCGTCCTCTCTGGCACTCAAAACAGATCTCTCTCTCGTGGAGTATTGGGGGTCTTGTTTTATACGGTCGGCGAATTCAAAAGCTTTCTCCGGCGTTTTAAGTGGTCGTAAGGGTCCAAAGTTTATGGGATTCCACATGTCGCTATAGTGTCAAAATTCTGGAGAGTCCTCGATCCACTCTGGTATTTATGCCTTTTTTAACGTCAGAATCGCATATTATACAAAGTTTATGGCCTCTTATCCTAGACCGCTCAGTTTAACATTTCGCCGATAGATGACATGTTCATGTTGAGGGGTAGGAACGAGCATCACAGACTTATATAATTACAATTTCGTGGAGTAATGGAGACAACGTCACAACTTGATAACCAAAAACGTATCAATATGCAAATGCACCAACTACAACCCTTTAACCAGAATAATCACAACATGATTACCCATACGTTAAAACCATACGTTTACTTAAAAACTACAACAAATAAAATAGACAAAAGGAATGAAATAAAAAGCAGCTCAATCTATCACTATGTAAATTTAAACATTTAAGCCTTATAACCAACACATATTATAGTGATCACAAAAAGAAAATGATTACACCAAATCAGAATCAATACCTATACACTAGATCAATACAAAATACAAAACTAAATAGCTCAGGATAAATCCAAGTAACAATATATAAAAATAGGTATTTAGATGAAAATGCACTCACCTGTATACGCAAATACCACCCTCCAACACCTGAAGATCTTTTTGACAAGTCTTAAGATTTTATTTCAATAATGATTCAATTTTGTTAAAAGAATCGATTAATGCAATCTTTCCTGGGTATTTTCAAACAATTGCTAGTGATATTGATAAGAAAATTTCTTGGGAATTCTTTTAGCTTATCGAGGCTATTAATATATATATATATATATATATATATATATATATATATATATATACGCATATGCAATACAGTGATTTCCGCTTATAAGAATCACGTTTGTTATTACTGTTTTTGATTCTTATAAGCGGTTCATTCTTATAGCCGAAATTTAGGTTTTTGGACAGGCATACACACCTATATATACATATATTAGATAATTTACCATAAAATACTCTTTAATTTACGTTAATTATCTTTTATTAAAATTATTTTTTATAATTTTAAAAATACAACTTCATTTCTAGACTAATAAGTAGATACATATGATTATAGTAAGAGAAGAAAAAGATCCAATATTTGTTACAACATACTAGCTTAACAGTTTTAACATTTCAACTACAGGAAGGGAGCAAGAAAAAGTTTTCTATGGTAGTTTGACGTAATTAAGTTTTCAGGAGACTGCTTCAATACTCTTTCAATACTAATAGTCGCAGACGAAGATTCACCTTCTAGCTTACGTTTCAGGGTTTGATAACGTGCTGAATCTACTAATGTCACGTTTGCCTAAATGATAGTGGACACTACGCCGAAGATTTATGTGTTTCAGGGTCAAGGAAGCCGCAACAAAAATGTGGGAGGTGGGAAAAAAAGGTCCCCTATTTTTGTTTGTCAGTGCAGAAAAGTGAAATCGGACCCGGACGGGTAAAGATGCCCCTGGGTCAAGCTAATAGGACAGTGTTGTGCTAAATTGTTTAAGGGGAAACTATTATGTTATGTCTAACAAAGAAAAGAATGAATTTTAAGACTATATTCCATCCCATCTTATCAATATTTCTTTAAAAAAAAAGAAAGAACTTCGTGGCTTTTTAGGGTTTAAGTGGCTTTTTTTTGAAAAATGAAAGGAAAGCGAAGATTGTAAACTGATTCTTATAACCGGTGGATTGATTCTTTAAAGCGAAAATTTTAACGTGGAAATAATGCATTTGTTTTTGTTTTCGCGATATTGATTCTTATAAACGGTTGATTCTTATAACCACTGATCACTATAAGCGGTGGTTACTGTACTTGATTAGGGATGTAAAATTGTCTCGAGGTAAACACCGGCTTCCTTCGTCTCCTGCTAATGATGTGAAATGATTTTTATGACAATTTTTCCTCTTTATACTTCATATGTATAAACCCATTTGTACATCATTTATATAATTCAATTTAAATTAAATTATTTTTACAAAATGCACATTAAAGGCTTATGCCTCCAGCCGCGGGTGATGTTAAAATCTCGTTCAACTTAATAGCTATAATGGTGGCGCTTCGAATTTTTTGAGTATCTTGTAACAGCGGCAGACGTTATTTCCCTGCCGGTAATGAATTTTATTATGTATTGGCATCGTGGGAGATGCTATTTCACCAACAATGCTCCCAGGAAATGTGTTTCATTCTAATTGATATTGTTTCTTGGAAATGTTACATTAGCTTAATTGTTTGCTGGGTTTTTTTGTTGTTGTTGTTTGTAGTTGTTGTTTTTTTGAAGGCGATATTTCCCTATCCTTCAAGTTAACAAAATATCTTCTATTTTGCCACTCATTTTGATTTTCCTTTTGTTGTTGTTGCATTAAAACGTCTCTTTTGGGATAAAGCCATGCAAAGATATAAATTCACCTGCGATTAAGTGCAAAATAATATAGAGAGGCTTGCTTTGCCCTTCTGTAAGTTTTCGTATAGAACGCAATTAGTCTTATCCTTTTTAAAGGTATTGCACTATATTAGGAATTAATTGTAAACGGCATTTTATTGTATATATATATATATATATATATATATATATATATATATATATGTATGTATGTATGTATGTATATATATGTATGTCTGTATGTATGTATGTATGTATGTATGTATGTGTATATATATATATATATATATATATATATATATATATATATATATAGTGCTTAAAAAAATAGGTGGATATAAGGTGTTTTCTCAAATAAAGGTGTGTATTTTTAGTAACGTGTTTTCACACATCACGTCACAGGGGAACAAAAAACTCGCAATTTTTAAAAAATACTTTTTGTTTTACATTAACAATTGATTCGTAAGTTTCTTAAAATTTCGTCTAAGTTAAGCAAAATTATACTTAAAAAAATGTGGGGATACGCTGTATCCTCGCGTACACCCAGAAAAAAAGCCTTATATATATATATATATATATATATATATATATATATATATATATATATATATATACACTGCTGGCCACCCAAATTGCAACACCAAGAAAAACAAGAGATATCACAACAAAATTTATTTTGTAGATAACATGTTGACCAACTATCAAATGATTAAATTTATAGACTTCTGTGAAGTGTGGTTCCTGCCAAAATCAGTAGCCAGAGTAGCCGCCATTGTTGGAGATCACCGCTGCCACAGGCCTCGGCATTGATTCAAAGAGACTTTGGATGAGTTCTTGGGGTACAGCAGTCCAAGCAGCTTCCACACGTTGCCAAAGTTGATTTGCTGTGGCAGCTGGGGATGGAATCTGGGTCAATTGTAGACCAACCATGGACCACATGTTTTCTATCGGCGAAAGATCCGGAGAGCGAGGTGGCCAGGGAAGCAATTCAATCTGGCGATTGACGAAGAACCGGTGGACAATGCGTGCCACGTGTGGTCGCGCATTATCCTGTTGAAATATGGCTGTGGGCAAGCCCTGAAGGTAAGGAAGGACAACTGGCTCCAACACCTCGGAGATGTAGCGCTGGCTGTTTAAAGTACCGGCAATGCGTACTAGAGGTGTGCGAGAGTGATATCCAATACCGCCCCATAGCATAATACCCGGTGCAGGACCAGTGTGGCGGTGCATAACGCAGCTGTTCAGCATCCTCTCTTCACGGTGTCTCCAGACTCGAATGCGACCATCGTGGTGTTGCAGACAGAAGCGTGACTCGTCAGTAAAGACAATTTCATTCCATTCTGCCGTCCACATCCTTCTGTCATCGCACCATTGGCGGCGGAGACGTCTGTGGTCTGCGTCAAGGGTAGACAAAGCAATGGACGTCTTGCGGACAGACCACTCTGCTGTAAACGGCGTCGAATGGTACGCGCAGACACTGGATGATGCGTTACAGACTGCATGTGCTGTGCTATGGTTCATGATGTGACTGAGCGATCCGTCACTGCCATGCGCACAATTTGCCTGTCATCACGTGATGTGGTGCACTGAGGTGGATGCGATCGAACACGCCGGTCCGTCGTACCCTCCTGCATCCAACGATCACATATCCGCATTACAGTTGTTTGGTTT
Source organism: Dolomedes plantarius (assembly GCA_907164885.2). NCBI lineage: Eukaryota > Metazoa > Arthropoda > Arachnida > Araneae > Dolomedidae > Dolomedes > Dolomedes plantarius. The sequence continues at coordinate 118,026,976 of OU015499.1, read as the reverse complement.
CGTCCAACACGACTACCGATTTCCCTCAAAGATAATCCACAATCTCGGTAGGCCACTATCCTTCCTCTGTCGACTCGGATACTTGATCAAAAGATGATCGCTGTTTTCGACGAGGCATAATTGATCGTTTTTTTGAAAAAACCACAAGAAAAACACAATTGCCGAACTGGAAATCGTCGAAATCTCCAAGCCTTAAATAGCGCTTTGAAGTGGCGCCACAGGCGCGCGTCATGTGCGTCTGCGCTGAAATTCTAATCATTTGCATATCTCACCTCCGCAAATGCATGTTGTAAATTTCATGTTTTGTGCATGTTTCCTTCAGGGTGTTGCATTTACAGTGGCCAGCAGTGTATATAGGGTGGTCACAAAAA
>OU015499.1:118019756-118024756 GCA_907164885.2 Dolomedes plantarius | reverse complement strand
AGGGACTTGCACATCCGGTTCGTAAAAGGCAGAATTGCCATATTGGGGAATTTTTCGCCCGTCTGGCGTCATCTAGTTATGGTTTCTGATTCGCTCGACAACGCGGGACGAGTCTTTGTTTACGATACCTGTGGGTTTCGAGCAAGGCATGAGTTTTAGAATTTGTTCATGGGCTTTCTAAAATATCAAGGCGTGGCTTAAATGTTAATATTCTTTATTTAAAACTTGATACCTCGTAGAAAGATATTTTCAATCTCTTACTTAATCTATACAAATAAAACAGTTCCGTAACTGACTGACTGACTGACATACAACGCACAGACCAAACCGCTGGACCTAAAGGGTCGAAATTTTGCATGGCGATTCTTCTTATGGTGCAGGGGTGCGCTAAGAAAGATTTTACAAAAATTCTTCTTAGATTTTTTTTAATTAAATTTTTAAGCTGTTTTAGTGACTTTTTTAAAGTTTACATTTAAAATAATAATTTGAGGGTTATAAAATTTATATCACGAGAAAGATCATAAAAATGCCTTTAAAATTTCGAATCTTTACCTCCATTTTCTGGTTTTGGGTGAATTTTTAAAGATTAAATTTTAGAATTAATTTATTAAATGCTGATCACGTGATTCCTTTTCTGGTACTTTAAATAAATTTATCATCACGTGATAACAACGAAATAGGCAAAAAATATTTTTCTTCTTTCTAATGCAGCACACGATTGGACATTATCCAAAAAATATTAAATACAGTAAAAGATATGTTCCTCAAACTGTACTATATTAACTGTACTATATTCTTTAGTATGTCCTATTAGATTTAACTTGAATATTTTCATTTACAGTATTTTGTCTTTAAAAATATCCCTTACGATTTTTTTATAAATATATATATATATATATATATATATATATATATATATATATTTTACATCAATTGTATACATTGATCGTCGTATTTATTATATATATATATATGCATATACAGTCGACGCTCGTTAATTCGAACTCAAAGGTTCACAGAAAAAAGTTCGAATTATCCGAAGTTGGAATTATCCGATGTTAAGAGAAAATATATAACTTTAAATGTGTATCACTGAAGAAGAAAATCTCCTAGTATGTATAACCCCAGAAAATATATTATACTATGTTATCTAAAGTTAAACATATTAAAAAGCAATACAGACTTACTTTAATCATAAAATGAAGCAGAAGATTTGCAGTATAAAGTAAACTTTTATTAAAAATATGAATTACACTTTGGGGGAAAACTGTAAAATGGATGTTTTCTTTTGTTTATGATGCCTACATTGTTCAGCCAGCTTCTCGATTTGAAGTAAACATTTCAATTCATTTTCAGAGGATGGTTCCATCTGAATAAATGCTTTCAGAGTTTTAATAAAGTCCATTATGGCTTTGTCCATTATGGCCGCATTAAAAATATCTTTCGGCAGGTAAGTAGAGAAAAGCCCTGGCAGTTTCCTACCGAAATTAGTGCATGCGTCTTCGTTTACATCAGAGCTTTGGCCACATACAGTTTGATAAGAAATATTGTGCCTTGACTTAAATCGAGAAAGCCATCCATCACTGCATTTAAAATCATCAATACCCATTCGACTTGCCAATTCATCAGCCTTCGTCAGCACTAGGGGTCCATTTATCGGAAAATTTCGAGATCTAACATCCTGGAACCATAGTAGTAGAGCTTTTTCTAGAACTTCTTGGGACGCATTTCCCATGCGTTTCCTTCCTCTAGCAAATTTTGATTTTTCCGATGAATCTAAAATTAACTCCTTGTTTTAAAATTAGTTGACAAGGCATTTTTTTTAATTCCATAGTCAGCTGCTAACTTTGTTTTACATTCGCCATTCTCTACTTTCATTAAAATTTCTACCTTTGTCTCCAAAGTTAGGGTTTTGTACTTTCCACGTATAGAGATCCTGAATTTTTACACGTTCACACCACACAATGAAGAAGAAAAACTAGACCACATTAACTTGTCTGCACTGCAGTTATAACTGACGCAGCTCCCTAGAATCTGTAGTAAAGACTAGTTTTTCTGAAATTCTAATAAAATCGATCCAAATAAAGGAAAATTGCCTTTTCCGTTTAGCACTAATAAGGACAATAGCTACTAACTTTTAGCGGACATGCAATAGTCTAGGAAAGCAGGCATGTGCCTCTTTACACAGAAAAGAAATTTTGACACACAAAATAATAAATACAGTGTGTATTTTTTCCATTAAACGAGGAAAAAGAATTTTTTTTTTGTCAAATTTTTAGTTCGAATTAACCGAAGTGATAAAAATTTAGTTCGAATTAATGAGATTTTTTTAACATTAACTCCTATACAAGTTTTTTGGGACTTTTGGATTAGTTCGAATTAACCGAAAGTTCGAATTAACCGAGTTCGAATTAACGAGCGTCCACTGTATATATATATATAATATATATATATATATATATATATATATATATATATATATATATATATATATATATATATATATATATATATATATATATATATATATATATATATATATATATTTATATTTATATTTGGGCATCAATTGCATACATTGACCATTGTATGTAATTTGAATTTACTCCGTAGCGAAATCCAGGTTTTCAGCTAGCAATGATAAAAAGTATAAATAATAAATACAATAAATAATGTATGTATATATATATATATATATATATAAATTCTGGTGCGCGGTAAAAAGGGCTAAGTTAAAAACAGTGACTTAAATATACCAAGTTATTGGCTTTTATACCAATCGCAGAACAATAATTTCAACTTCAGTCTTTTGTACAAAGAAATGTACTTTTGTATACAAAATTCATAGACTTAAGCCTTTTATAAAAGTCAAAAGATTTAAAATTTTTTTAACACTACTAACAAATATCTAAAAATCCCAATTTTTGACTTAAGCCCTTTATATGGGCTATATATATATATAATATATATATATATATATATATATATATATATATATATATATGAAATGACCCAAATTGGGTCATCTCATGAAGTAACACAATCGAGGCCGAAAGAATACAATTTAAAATCATAAAGAAGAATTGAAGTTTATTTCATGAGAACAGCGACATAACATCTAATTCGCTTCGAGTCAGCCCAGGGTCTACTCGCAAGAGCTCCAAAATACAATTAGCTCAGAGAAGGTTGCCAGAATTGGCGGAGGAAGTTAGTGTGTGGAAGGGCAAGGTAAAGAAGAAAGAGGGGTTACCAGGACAGAGATAAAGCTCAGAATGGGCGATCATAGGCAGTTAGTAATATTATGACACACACACACACACACACATATATATATATATATATATATATATATACACTATCTGACCAAATGTACTCGGACACCCACCTAAAGATGTGGATCTGGAAGGTGACGTAATTTGATGTGCAACCGAAAGCTATAGAAGTGTTGGTAGTCGTTTTTCGTACCACTGGGCGTCCGGATACTTTTGGCCAGATAGTATATATATATATATATATATATATATATATATATATATATATATATATATATATATATATATGACTGTAATGTATGTACACCACGGGCGCGATTCATGCACTTATTGTAGACGTGGCAGTAAAAACTTTCGAGGTTCGAATACACATGATGGAAGATAAACAGTCTTTATTCTTTGGATTCCCTTTGTTCCATGAATGTATATTTTAAGAAGCAGACATCAACACTTCACGAAGGCAGACATCGAAGAAGATCCTACGTCTGCCCCCGTAGGACAACGTTGGACGAAGTGGCACATACCGAACATAACGGCACCGGAACCTGCCACTGCTTGAGTCTATAAGGTTTTTACATTGGAAGGCAGTGGCGGAAAAGGCACAGCAGAGCAAGACATGACGAGAGAGAGCACGGAAGAAGACAGAATAAAGTCCGCGAAAATCGTTGTTGGGCCTTTTATACCAAGGGTTCGTGGATCTGACGCTAGGTCTCTGAAAAAAAATTTTTAATTTCCTACCGGCGAACATCTGACCATAACCATGTGGTATGTAAGTCAAAGTCGTATGATATTTCAAAAGGCGATCGAGAACACGCGCTTCTGAATCATGTCTGAAAATAACTTTAATGTTTCGCGGGTGACGGTTAAGGGAATAGAATAATTGGTTAGTTCGTTTATTCCTAGGTCGCAATTTGGAATAGGGCTGTGCGTTATTGAGATGATAGTTCAAAGGTAATTAATAATGGGGGGCGTTATCGTTGCACACACTCACACACATACACACACACATATATATATATATATATATATATATATATATATATATATATATATATATGTAATATACTCATTACATCATGTCCATAAATTATAACCTGAACGGGAAAACTAGCTCATATTTACATGGCTGGACCTAGACTCAGCCTGAAAGGAATAAAATTAAATTTCGAAGCAGTCGGGCCGAATCATTTATTAGAGCGACAAAGGTGCATCTGTTCATTTCAAAATAACGGCGCGGAAGTAATATCACCTATCAATATTAAACCGGAGAGAGCGTGGTAGACATGTGACTATTATTTGTCTGGTCAGCAGATATTGGGGCTCGCGATGCTAACCCACTCCTGAATCCGAACATACACACATGTAGAAATGTAAAGGCATGCGATTCATGGAAAGTTCTGTGGCTAAGGTTTCAAAGCGATAAATTAATATTACTGGGAATTGTATTTAGGAAAGAGAATTTAAATCCTAGAATGGAGGGCAAAATATTTAAGGTATTACTTACACACACACACACACACACATATATATATATATATATATATATATATATATATATATATATATATATATATATGTATGTCCAAACAATAATTTAATACTTGATGGGTTCAGGGTAGTTAATTTCGTAGTGTAAAATGCCACTATTTTCATATCGTATTTCGAAACGCGCCACGAATTTCCTTTTTGAACGAACAAAGAGAGAGTCTATTAACAGTATCAAACTTA
>OU015499.1:117992256-118014756 GCA_907164885.2 Dolomedes plantarius | reverse complement strand
AAATTCATCTATACATTACATTTATGTGTGGAAGTGTGTGTTTGTGAATAAGTAAATAAGAGAGTAGGAAATAAAAGAAATATCTTGTAACAGATGATGATCTATCTAGATAACTAATTCAAAATTCTACGAATTCTTTTCCTTTTATACTAATAATTGTCAGTTTATAAACTAATTTATTCTCCTAAAGATTTGATACATTTTAGCTTTATATAAACACCTTAAAACAGAAGGAATTCTGTAATGATAATAAGGTAGCTGGAAAATTCAAATTGAATTAATATTCCTGCAGAATAGAGAGGGAGGGGGGCGATTGTTTTTGAAAATTTTCATGGCATGTATAAAGTAAAGTGGCAATTTTTCTTATCTAATATTAAAAACATAATTTGAAGTTTATTTTACAAACTAATGTTATTGTTCTGAGTTGTCATTTTAGCTGTATAAAATTTAAATGATTATCTAATTTGGGTAACAAAATTTCATTTAAAAAATTCGATGCAAACACTTTCAGACTAGGCATTTTGGAAAATTCTTTTAAACATGAAGGCTAATGTACTGCAAAAGTTAAAGATAAAAAGAATTTTTTTTAAAGTGTAAGTATTTATTACTAGTTGTGAAGTATGCTTTATAACTTTTAATGATAATATTTTTAATGTTCAATAGATTAAAGAAGTGCTAATTTGATTCATTTTAATTCAACGCAAACAATCTTTATATAATTTATAGTTCTCAGGATGGCAAGTATCAAATAAAGGTGTCTGGAATAAAATTATAAATCACTTGCTTCAAACTGAGATACATAATGCAGTAACTAGGAATTTAGAATATATATATAATTTTTGATATATATATATATAGGCTCAATACACAACTCGCTTTAATTAACTCAAAGAGTTTTTAAACTCACAAAGGCAGGTAAATGTACTCGTTTTCGAAAGTGGGTTGTATTACCCACTTTCCAATGTGGGTTGTTCGACTCACCAAAAGCGAGTTCCACTGTGCAGTGGATTTCAACCCAGCAAAGTGAGTTCACCGACCAACTTTTTTTTCTCTGTGTATACCAAGTTTGGTGTCATTTCGGTTGTTAGATCGAGCTCTAAATAGTGTCAGTTTTAAAAAAAAATCACCCTGTGTATACTAGCCCCATTGGGTTCGCTTAACTCAAAGTTCTCCTATGGCGAAAAGTGTTTCCAGTGACTGCCGTTTTGGATTTAATGATTTTTTTTCTTCCATTATTGTACTCCGCAATAGAGAAATTTCTTACCGCCTATTCTCATTGAAACCGGAGCGTTACGCAGAGTCAGCGTTAAACATTTTAACCAATCACAGGGCTCAATTCATTGACCACGTGATATGTCAAACCAATCACAAGTCGTGGCAACATAATGAAGTAACGGAACGCTCCGAATGCAGTGGGAACAGGCCTTTACTCAACTATATTTTTAATTTTAAAAATATTGTCCACCAAAGCACACTGTGTGTTCTAAACACATCACTACTACATTTCTTCAAGGAATCATGGAAATTTAAAAATGTTATTGTCGTTTCTTTTAAGGGAACAGTGGAAGTTAAATTTTTTTTTTTTTTTTTTACTTTTTATCATAGAGATATGTAATTTTGTACATATATACATTTCACCTTAAGTATTTAGAATACCCTAAAATAAATTTCCAACTTGGTTATAATTTTAAGATTTTTTAAAATTTAAAATTTATAAACAAATTTTTAAAATGCTTCTTGCGACTTAATTTATGAGCTATTTCCACTATTTTGCCTTATAATCACTTAAAACTGTATTTCAAACGAATCTTGGTATCGATTATTTAATCCCTTGAATAGTTAATTTTTGAGAGATTTTTTTTTTCTGAATTCCATCCCAATTTTCATCGAAATTTTGCCGCTTAGTAAGTTATAAATCTCACACACACACACACACACATAAACATATATATATATATATATATATATATATATATATATATATATATATATATATATATATATATATATATATATATATATATATATAACGGGTGGCCATAATTAAACTGACAGTGCTCACAGTGTTCTGTAGCGCGATCTATTTGCGAGAATGACGCCACATTTTGTAGGAAGATTAAACAAGACGGGGGACGAAGGATTCAGCGAAAAAATAAATTAGTTCCAAAAGTCACCGCTAGGGGAATATTTGGTGCTGTGTAATAGAAAATAGAGTGCTGTATAGAAAATAGAGTGTAATAGAGAAGCAACTGCTTCGATTGTATCCTGTGGTACAGGTTTTCGTCCTCTGCCTGACTGAACCTTCAGAGAACCTGTTTTCTCAAACGTCGCAACCATTGCTTTTAGCCCATTAACTGACACAGGACCGTTACCTTTACGCATTTTTCTGTGCGTTCTGAAAGCACGAAGAGCGGCTGACGCGTTGCACTGGTTGAGGTAAAAGAATTTGACCAGTAACGCACGCTCGACTAAAGAAGGAGACATTGCACATAAACTTTCAATCCGATTGATTCGAAACGTAACACATTGCCTTTTAAAACCCAAGCAGCTGGCACTGTGCCAATGGATGTAACGTGAAATTTGAATAAAGAACTTCTTCTGCTCAGCGTACGTGATATTGCAGATCACGAGACTTTATCGGTGTTTATGTAGATTTTACGCTTTTTTAAAAGTGTTGCCATATTGCACTTGAACTAAATAAGAAAATGTGCATAATAAAAGGTAATTTTATTCCGTATTAATTTGCATTTGTTAACACTCTATTTTCTATTACATAGCGCCAAATATTCCCCTAGCGGCGACTTTTGGAACTAATTTATTTTTTCGCGGAATCCTTCGTCCCCCGTCTTGTTTAATTTTCCTACAAAATGTGGCGTCATTCTAGCAAATAGATCGCGCTACAGAACACTGTGAGCACTGTCAGTTTAATTATGGCCACCCGGTATATATACGTATATGGATATATATATGTATATATATATATATATATGTGTATATATATATATATATATATGTATATGTATATATATGTATATGTATATATATGTATATGTATATATATATATATGTATATATATATATATATGTATATGTATATATATATATATATGTATATATATATATATATATGTATATGTATATATATATATATATGTATATACATATATATATATATATATATATATATATATATATATGTATGTATATATATATATATGTATGTATATATATATATATGTATGTATATATATATATATATATATATATATATATATATATATATATATATGTATATATATATATATATATATATATATATGTACATATACCGGGTGTCCCAAAAATGACCTACGATTTGAAAAATCAATTAAAGAAAAACGGAAGGCGATAGAAATGTACGGTTTGCTCCATTCTGCTTAGGTAACCAGGGAATTTATTCTCACCAATTTTCAAAATTAGTTACAAAGTTCGTCAAAAGATGGCGCTGCTGACTAGAAAAACTATAAAACAATGTTTTGAAAATAACCACTGTTTGCAGCAACAACGTGGCGCAGTCTGAGGTGAAAATTTGCAGACGCCCGTGCAATCATTTCAGTTTGAATGTTCTGACAAGCAGCAGAGATGTATTGTTCCAGTTCATCTACAGTTTGTGGATTGTGACGATACACCTGGTCTTTCAAGTACCCCCCAAGAAAAAATCAAATGGCGTCAAATCTGGCGAATAGGGAGGCCAATCCATGCCAACTTGCGTAGCTTCTTGCTTTGAAAACATTGTTTTATAGTTCTTCCCAGTCGGCAGCGCCATCTGTTGACGAACTATGTAACTAATATTGAAAATTGGTGAGAATAAATTCCCTGGTTACCTAAGCAGAATTCAGCAAACCGTATATTTTTATCACCATCCGTTTATCTTTAATTCATTTTTCAAATCGTTGGTCATTTTTGGACACCCGGTATATATATATATATATATATATATATATATATATATATATATATATATATATATATATATATATATATATATATATGTGTATGTATATATACATATGTATATATATGTATATATATATATATAATTTTTAAAAATAATTTCAGGAAGAGTCGACAATAATTTGAAACGGGTTTTTTTAATTTGATAGTAGACCTATAATCGCTGGTTGTAATCAGACATATAAAGAGTTTGAAGTATCGATTGAAATAGTCACATGATGATATTTTAATCATAATTATTCCTTCTATTTACGCAGGAAAAGCAATTTATTCTCAAATTTTAAACGTTTTCCGGTGGTTGAAAGTATCAGCCCCTGAGAACCCAATTTTACAGCCATAATTGGATTTTTGTTGACGTCACACGCTTTCGAAGACCTTTCCTTCCTATTGGTGATCGAGGCTTCCAATTGTAAATATAATCACGCTGACGTCATTTTTACGTTTTCGGAATTGCCTAGGAATGGGTAATTTTCGCAATCATACGGCTATTAGGAATTATCATGATCATCATTTTAAAGTTCTGAAAGCTTTATCCATCAAAGACCGTTGCTTTTTCATGTGGGAGTGATGTCCCTTTGACGTCATTTTCGTGTGTTCGAAATTTCAGAGTGTTCCAAGATTTGCACTTTGATAGCAAGACTATAAGTAAGACTACAAGATAGCGTAACGACAAGTACTCAAAATATTCGCGTTGACGTAAATTGACGTAGCGTGACCGTGCTTCATGTAAACACCACACCTGTTTGAAACAGAAGACGCAGACCAATTCGTTGTTAAGAAATAATAATGGGAAAAGATATTTTTATATTTTTTAATGTCTTGTAAACAATACTATGTAATTTTGTTACAAAACATAGTTTTTTAACGTAATAAACGGTAAGTCTGATTAGTTATTGATTTTGTTTTGCTTATTACACATATTGCGCATATTATCCGGATTTTCGATTTTCCGGATTGCCTACGGCCCCAGTTCGTCCGGATAAACGAGGTTCTACTGTATATATGCGTGTGTGTATGTCTGTATGTATGTCTGTATATATATAAGTATGTATGTATGTATATATATATATATATGTATGTATATATATGTATGTATATATATGTATTTATGTATATATATAAATATGTATGTATGTATATATATATATATATGCGTATATATATATACATATACGTATATATGTATGTATATTTATATATGTATTTATGTATATATATATATATATATATATATGTATATATATATGTGTATGTGTATATATATATGTATACATATATATATGTATAATATATACATATACGTATATATGTATGTATATTTATATATGTATTTATATATATATATATATATATATATATATATATATATATAATGTTAAGGATTAATTAGAGAGACAAAAATAGTTAAAATAATTTACAGGGGGCTTCAGGATAGTTTATTTTTGTGGCATTAAACGTCACTGTCTTTCATATTTCGGAACGCGACAGATTTTACGAGGGGAAACCACGGGGAAGGACTATTAATAGCATCGCGTTGATTGACATGTTGACCACGCCCCGGGCTCATCTTCGATGTAAACGTCACGGAGCGTTGCACGTACTTTGGAACAAAGGTTTTTATCAGAGAGGGATTAGATTTGATCGTTGCTGGTCGCGCATCGGGGGATGTGAGATGATGAATTTGGCACGTATTGAATTGAATTAGTTAATATTAGGAATAAAACTCTTAGATGTAATTTAATTGTGGTTATTTGCCACAGGCCTTTATTCACTGACTGCTATATCAATAATTATTACTAGGTGAAAAGTTAAGAGGGATTAACGTGTATAAGAATCATGTCATATATATATATATATATATATATATATATATATATATATATATATATATATATATTAACAAAGATGTGTTTGTAAGCAAACTATAGAGAAAAGGCTGAAAAGCCAAAACATAAATTAACATAGAACATTATTAGTATAGGACATTAAAACAAGTAGGTTTATTGATTAGATCATACTTATCAGAAACAATCCATTGGTTTTTAGACAGTATCGGCACCGCTGATGACGAGTTGATGTCTAAAGCTTATTTAATACTTATCTTTTCATGTTTTTAGTTCCTGCCTGTAAGTAGTTTTAGAGCTTATACTGGTTTTTCCCTTTCAACTTTGTCTTATATATATATATATATGTCGGACTTAAGCGGGAACGAAATAATTATTCTAAATTTAAAGGGGGCTTAGTAATTAATTTATTGTCGTGGCGTAATTCGCCACTATTCTCATATCTTGGTTCGAAATACAGCGAGAGATCGGGGAATTTCCCTTTGGAGTGAGTGACATCTGTAGCTCCACCCATGGTTCATCGCCGGTGTATGCGTCACAGAGACCATGTAGACATGCGCGGTGGCTTTGGATGGAGAAAAACAATACCGTGTAATCAGACGGCGGGATTTAATTCATTGCTAGTGGACGCGTGTCAGCTGGGTCCCTAATTTGAAAATGGCGAGAGCTCAAATATGCGCTACTTGGATCAGTGGTTGCTGGAAAATGAAATAAATTGGAAAAGCTTGAACTATGTTTATTAATTGGATTTAGACTACTTACCACTCGCCACCAGTATTAACATGATGACTGCTAATGCAAACCACACGCCTGTCATATATATATAATATAATAATAATAATAATAATTTAAATTTTAAAATATAGTTTACGTTTACAAAAAAACGAAAAATGCCCCACGGTGTCAGATTTCTTTCTTATGTACAATTTCAAAAAGAAATCTTTGAATCCAAGACGGCAATCCTTGGACACATTTTCGCCATAGGTTAATGTTGAGGTGAACGAATCCAATGGGGTTAGTACACAGTAGCCTCAACACTAAGGTGATATTGTTATCACTTTGACAGATTTACGTTTCTGCCTTTACCAAGTCCGTCAAAATTTCCAATAAAACAAGTGATATACCCATGCCTTGGCGACTATTAACACAGGAAGAAAAAAATAACTAATTTAATCATAACACCTTGCTGCATATTTTGAAGGTTTAGCCAAGTTTTAGTTTAAAAAATTTAATTTTATCATAAAAAAGTTATAAGTATGAATAATAAATATAAGAAATAAACGGTACTCATAAAAGTGGATATTCAAACAAGGTATGTTCGTAAAAAAAAAAAAAAAAAAAACTTAATCAGAGAAGTTACAAATGATGAATGAAGCTAATCTACTGCCGAAGCCTGTAAAGTTGTTTTCCGAGAAGTCCATTTGTGTTCGCGAACTGGGGCATGCGCGTTAATTCTAGCCCTACTGATGTTAACATACTCGGGGAAACCTTTTAAGATGTGATACAACAATGGTGAACCAACGCTGAAAAAGGTTTCGAAGTATGATACACCATTACAAACATATATATATATATATATATATATATATATATATATATATATATATATATATATATATATATATATATATATATATATCTTTGTATGTATGTATGCATGTATGTATGTAAATTTGTCCAAAGTTTTTTATCCTTTTTTTTTTTTTTATCATAAAATATTATATGTTTAAATAGCAAATATACTTAATCTGCGACTGGACTCATAAAAGTGGATTTTCAAACAAGGTATGTTCGTAAAAAAAATAAACGTAATTAGAGAAGTTACAAATGATGAATAAAACTAATCTACTGCCGAAGCCTGTAAAGTTTGTAAGGTATACACAAGATTCGATTCACAAGAATCGAACCTTTGAGTGAATTAAAGAAGCTGCTTTAGATATGCTAATTTCGGCATACGCGCTTAGTATAAATACCACGCAGCGTCATTAATGAAAAGGGGTGGTTGTTAAGGTTGAAAAGGTGTTATCCTGCGCTAGTGCTTAGCGGGCCAGAAGTTTACATGGCAGTACTGCTGGTTTGACTTACTGTTCGTGAGTATAAAAATATATTGTTCTTGAAAGCTGTGTTTATACATTCCTTACAAGTAGTACGCATGCTTATTGCTGTAAAAGCCAATTATATGTGCAACGAATTCAATAAACATTGTTTCATGTATAAACTGCGTTTGTATAAAATTCAAATAGAGTGCCACTTCAAATTATATACACCCAAGTCTGGGTAGAAGTGAACAAGATTCTCTATAAGTTGTTTTCCGAGAATACTAATTTGTGGTCGCGAGGTAGGGCTTGTGCGTTAATTCTAGCCCTACTGATGTTGACATACTCCGGGAAACACTTTAAGATGTGATACACCAATGGTGAGCGTGAACGAGGCAAATGATATAAAATATTGCTGAAATTTTATATCATAGGCCTCGAGTATGTTAACATCAGCCCTACTGATGTTAACTTACTCGGGGAAACATTTTAAGATGTGATACACCAATGGTGAACGTGAACGTGTCATATGATATAAAATATTGTTGAGATTTTATATCTTTATGATATAAAATATTGTTGAGTCATATGATATAAAATATTGTTGAAATTTTATATCATATGCCTCGAGTATGTTAACATCAGCTCTACTTATATTAACCTTCTCGGGGAAATCTTTTAAGATGTGATACACCAATGGTGAACGTGAACGAGTCATATGATATAAAATATTGTTGAGATTTTATATCATATGCCTCGAGTAGGTTAACATCAGCCCTTCTGAAGTTAACATACTTGGGGAAACCTTTTCAGACGTGATACACCAATGGTGAACGTGAACGAGGCGTATGATATAAAATATTGTTGAGATTTTAACTATGCACAGTGTGACGTACATGTAATCTCTCTTATTTCAAATTTACAACGCAGAAAAATGTTTCAAAGGTACACCACTATAAAATAAATAAATAAATAAATAAATATATATATATATATATATATATATATATATATATATATATATATATATATATATATATATATATATATATATATATACATGCATGTGGATTCTATGAACAATTTTATAAATGTTTAATATTTGTGTTGCCTGTGACACGTTAAGTCGGTATTCGATTTCATGCCAAACGCGCTGCAGCATGTCACTGGTAACATTTATCAAAGAGATACCGATTCTCTATTAAGTTCCTCTACACTTAAAGTAAGTGGTGGGTATATAAACCAGGCCTTTAACATACCCCCAGAGGAAGAAAAAAATATATGGTGTCAGGTCTGGGGAACGTGGCGGCCATTTCAAAAGAAAAATGCTATGTAAAATATCGAAATAAAAATTTGACGCTTTTCCACAGTTGACATTGGTTATTTGAATGAAGACTGGCAAAATTACTAGATCATGAAAAGATGTCAGATTTTCTGAAACACCATGTATATATATATATTATATATATATATATATATATATATATATATATATATATATATATATATATATATATATATATAATTTGCATATGTTTATCGACATCGAAAACAAATTATTTCAAAGTATGGTACATTATACCAAAGTGTACCATATCACATCTATGGTACAATATATTAAAGTATGGTACACTATTGAAACACTTGGTGGCCACGTGATCATGGAATATTAATGAAATTTTTAATTTTTTTCCAACGTGACATAAACGTAAACGATAAATAGATAACAAATAAATAAAAGACGTTAAAATCAATACCTCTTTAATTTTAAATTTAGGACGTCGAAAATAAAATCATAAAATATCTCGATTCTTTATATTTTAAAATTCATTTCTAAGAAATTCTGACAAATTACTTCCATAGGAAAAAAAAACCAGAAATAAAAGTCCTTTTTATTTTAAATTTTAGGACGGAGAAATTTTTTTTTGCGTGATACCACCGATGAACTGAACGATATATTCTAGAGGTTTTTAAACTTTTTTAATGTTGTATAAACGAGACAATAAATAAACAAGAATAAATAAATTAATAACTCCATTCTTCTATAAATTTACCCAACGCCGATGGAAAAATATTACAAAGTATTTCCATTTGTTACACTTTAACATTTATTTCTTAGAAATCTTTCCTGGAAATAATTACTCCCATAGATTAAAACTTTAACCAGAAACAAAATATTCGTCCCTGCATTGCTATTTTGATGAAATAAACCGTTTTCCCTGGAGTCTTTTCTCTGAAGTGGTTTTAATTGGAAAGCTTGGGAATTTGTTTCTAAATAGAGGATGTCAAAGTTAGGGAATATTTTAAACGGGTGGCAACATCGTATTGACTTATTTATAGAAACTCTTCTTGGAATACTCGCTTAAGATATTTATCGTAAAGGGTATTATTTCGTTTTTCGATCCCCTACGGCTCCTCTTTATGCTTCATTAACGTCTACTTAAGACAGGGAACGTCCCAATTAAATAGCTAAATATTTCAAGGGATTGATTTAAAGTCTACCTGAGGCAGGAAGAGTTCCAATTAAATTTCTTAAACATTTTGAAGGATTTATTTTTTTTAAGCTTCAACTATGTATGATCGCTAAAATAATGAAGTAAATTTAAGTTTTGATATAATGCTAGGCCAAGTGTGAATCGTTGCAGGCTGTTATAGGCCAGGAATAAGTCAAGGAATTAATGTCAGTATTGAAAGCGAAGGATAAATTTACATTCAGGAAAATTAATGAACTAATTTAATGTATTCCAGTAATTTATAATTTAAGAATCTAAATTACTTATTCCGAAATATTTCGGGAAGAAACTATCTTTCCTTAAAAGGTGCATCAGTTTTTGAATTCTGGTTTTTCTATATCAGAAAAAGACTAGTTTACTAGACATTTAGAAAGAATGAAAAAGTCTAGAAAGTTTACTTGGCGTTTAGGAAGTTTATTACACAAAAAAAGAAAATATCTGGAAAGAACGAAAAGTTTTACTTTTTATTTTTTACGAAAGAGCGACAACTTTTAACGAAACGTCTAGAAAATTTACTAGACGAAACCGAAACGTCTGAAAATTTACTAGACGAAACCGAAATGTCTGAAAATTTACTAGACGAAAACGAAACGTCTAGAAAATTTACTACTCGAAAACGAAACGTCTAGAAAAATTCTTAGACGAAAACGGAACGTCTAGAAAATTTACTAGACGAAAACGAAGCGTCTAAAAAGTGCGAAAACCAAGAACGATACCTTTTAAGAACCGTTTTTCTTTTTACGAAAGAACGAAAGCTTTTTAAATTTATTCATTTTTTGTGCATGTGAAAGCAATGATGAAATATTAGCGAGGAAATCAGCAGTGGATACACCCTCTCCCTCATTGGTGGATCGCTCACCTTCCTATCCGTTCATTTTTTGTGCATATGAAAGAAAAAGCGAAAGATTGGCATGAAAATTATACGTCATATATAAACGTTACACAAAAAGTCACAGATTTCAGTGAGTTATATATATATATAAATATATATGCATATGTATAATATATATATATATATATATATATATATATATATATATATATATATATATATATATATATATATTTATTTATTTATATATATATTTATATATATATTTATATATATATATATATATATATATATATATATATATATATATATATATATATATATATATATATATATATATAGCTTACAAATTTACTTAACGAAATTTTAACATCTTTAGAAATTAATTTTTATCCAGAAAATCTTAATTTGGTAGAAACTGAAATAGACAATGAGGACAATTTGGTATTTTTAGACTTAAGTTTGAAAGTAAATAAACAAAATAACGTCTCGTTTTGCCTTTATGATAAATGAGATCATTATAATTTTAATACTGTTAGGATTATGTCTTGGAATAACGTTCTTCATAAAAACGTAATGTAATAATAAACCAGTTAACGCGTTGCCTACGCTTACATTCAAATGTAATAAACATGGATTTTAGAATAAAGAAATACATCAAATTAGCTTCTGAACAGGGTTTCCCTATTAAATTCATTACGTCAATCTTACCCAGTTTTTTAATCTAAATAATACAGTTTGCAGGCAACGTTTCATCTTATAGATGGCAACAGTAATACCCTAATTTTGACTATATGGCCGTCTGCACACGGGGCAACTCAAAAGAAACTGATAACTGACTCCAATCACAAACCAGTCCGTGATGAGTCGTAACCTATGTAATTGAATGGAGCCACGCACACGGCGCAACTGGTTACAAACCGTGGTTTGTAACCAGTTGCCAACTCCATTCAATTACATAGGTTACGACTCATCACGGGCTGGTTTGTGATTCGAATCAGTTATCAGTTTCTTTTGAGTTGCTCCGTGTGCAGACGGCCTTAAAGTGTGTGTATTGGTGAGTCGTGACGCTGGCTTGGTGAGGTGGTATGTCCTTAAATGTGTTGATGTATTTTATGTTTATTTTTATTTTTATTATTTTTATTTAGTTAGTTTCTTAGCGTTTTAATTAATGTTATTTTAATTAATATTATTTAATGATAACCTCTGGTTTAATTTGTTTGTCTCACTTTAATTGTTTTCACTCTTTTTTATCTATAAGGTTTTGGTGTTGTAGCCAACCACTGGGAGTGTTGTCCGGACAGAAAACATGTTTAACCGGGGATGGGGGTCACAACTCCCTCCAGTCATCAACTATAACACCTCCATTTCCTTTCTGATTTAGAACTTTTCTATTTTACCGTATTGATATCTGGGTTTACTGTATTATTATGTCACAACATCCCCCTATAGTTTGTTAGTTTTCAAATATCTAACATATATATATATATATATATATATATATATATATATATATATATATATATATATATATATATATATATATATATATATATATATATATATATATATATACAGTCGAATCTCCATATATCGAGCTTCCACATATCGAAATTTTCTATATATCGAACTCTTAGCAAATCTCCATGTTCATTACATAGAAAATTGTTTCTATATATCAAAAAAATCTCTATATATCGTAATTTTTTTCAAGAGATATTGGGACATTTTATACCACTTTAGAATAAAATCTCCCAATTTTTGGCATTTGAAACAATATGTCATGGACTTCAATTCGCGGAAAAGGTCCCTGATTAAGTTTTTAGTGGACTGAATAAATAAAAAATATAACTGTGATCGTTATAACCACTAACTAGATTATTACCTTTTTAAAGGTATGTAGTACTCAATAAATCTTTTATATTAATTCATTTTTGTTATTAACTTTCATTTAATGGGATTCACATATAAATTAGAGATGGAGTTTCGTATACGAAAATTAGCTTTATTTTTTTTTTTTTGGAGAATTATGATAAAACTAAGCTTTATTCTATCTATCGAAATTTCTATATATCGAATTTTTTTCCGGCAATTTGCTACTTCGATATATGGAGGTTCGACTGTATATGTATGTATGTATACATACATATATATATATATATATATATATATATATATATACATACATACATATATGGTTTTCTCTTTTCAACTTATATATTATACTAGCTGAATACCCGTGCTTCGCTACGGAGTACATTCAAATTAAATACAACGGTCAGTGTATGCAGTTAATGCAATATATATAATAAATACAACGGTCAATGTATGAAATTAATGCCAAAAAAGACAAAAAAAATATATTTATAAAAAAATCGTAACGGATATTTTTACAGACAAAATAATGTAGAAAAAAATACTGAAATTAAATCTAATAGAACATACTAAAGAATATAGTACAGTTTGAGAAACATTTCTTTTGCTGTATTTTAATTTTTTTGATAATGTCCAATCGTCTGCCGCATTGGAAAGAAAAAAAAATATTTGACAATTTATTTCGTTGTTATGCACGTGACGGAAAATTAATTTAAAATATCATAAAAAGAAAAGAAACCGCGTGACCAGTATTAAATAAATTAAATTATAAGAATTAATCTTTAAAAATTCCCCAAAAATCAGAAAATGGAGGTAAAGATTCGAAACAGATTTTATTTTAAAGGAATTTTTATGATCTTTTTCGTGATATAAATTTTATAACTCTGAGATAATTATTTTAAATGCAAACTTTAAAGAATGTTACAAAAACAGCTTGAAAATTTAATTTAAAAAAATCTAAGAAGAATTTTTCAAAAATCTTTCTTAGTGCATCCCTACACTATTAGAAGAATCGCCATGCAAAATTTCAACTCTGTAGGTCCAGCTGTTTGGTCTGTACGTTATATGTCATTAAGTCAGTCAATCAGTCAGTCAGATAGTCAGTCAGTTACGGAATTGTTATATATATATAGATAATTGTTCATAACTAAATAAGTTAAAAAATTACTGAAAAATAGCGAAAATTTAGAAGGACTTTTTTTTTTTAGCTTCGCAGCTTTCAAGTTCAAACTATAACAATCAGTGCCCGAAAATTTTGCATCCCTTGACCTGTCACATTTCCGATAAGTCTGCAAATATGAGCTCGGGAGGAATAATTACGCATTTGAGTGACGGTTGTGACATTACAGCCGGCTCACACTTCAACTGAAAATTTATCACGAGCAGTCATTTTATTGTTTTTCATTCTTACTCAATAAGGAAAAATTTTGTAAACGTGAAACTTCAAAATCATTCTTTTAATAACAAATTTTAGAATCGATTTTTTAGAATCGATAGAAATTGTAGAAATATTTTTACCATGATCGTTTTCTTTTAGTGTAGGGATTCCAAACTTTTTTGTGTTTGCGGCACCCTTGGGTTTTTACTTTAAGGGAAAATAAATGTAAGTATAATATAACTTACCGCCCTTTTTCGGAACTTGATCGAAACTTTCTTAATTATAGTTATACTATGCTTATCTTTATTTAAGGTAAAATAAAGGTAAGTATAATATAACTTACCGCCCTTTATTAGAACTTGATCGAAATTTTTTTAATTATAGTTATACTTACCTTTATTTAAGGTCAAATAAAGGTAAGTATAATATAACTTACCGCCCTTTATCGGAACTTGATCGAAACTTTCTTAATTATAATTATATTATACATAATTTATTTTACCTTAAATAAAGGTAAGTAAAATATAACTTACCGCCCTTTATCGAAACATTCTTAATTATAGTTATAATATACTTACCTTTATTTAAGGTAAAATAAAGGTAAGTATAATATAACTTACCGCCCTTTATCGAAACTTTCTTAATTATAGTTATATTATACTTACCTTTATTTAAGGTAAAATAAAGGTAAGTATAATATAACTTACCGCCCTTTATAAGAACTTGATCGAAACTTTTTTAATTATAGTTATACTTACCTTAATTTTAGGTAAAATAAAGGTAAGTATAATATAACTTACCGCCCTTTATCGGAACTTGATCGAAACTTTCTTAATTATAATTATATTATATATACTTTATTTTACCTTAAATAAATTTAAGTATAATATAACTTACCGCCCTTTATCGAAAATTTCTTAATTATAGTTATATTATACTTACCTTTATTTAAGGTAAAATGAAGGTAAGTATAATATAACTTACCGCCCTTTATCGAAACTTTCTTAATTATAGTTATATTATACTTACCTTTATTTAAGGTAAAATAAAGGTAAGTATAATATAACTTACCGCCCTTTATCGGAACTTGATCGAAACTTTCTTAATTATAGTTATATTATACTTATCTTTATTTAAGTTGAAATAAAGGTACGTATAATATAACTTACCGTTCTTTATCGAAACTTTCTTAAATAGAATTGGTATCCGAGAATTCGAGAGTGTTAAGAGCACAGTTGCTTTACAGAAAACTGCAGAAACAAACACAACTACTCACATCTTAATACACGAAAAACTAAAAGAAAGGAGCAAAAGCAAGGGATCATTGGAGGAACAGAGGACATCATAAACGCGCACTTGCAAAAGGTTCAGAGGTAATGCGCATGCATAGATGCTTTTCAGTGATTTTCGGCACTTGGGAATGATATTAGAAACTGGGGGCGCGTTTATTAGAATTTTAGTTTTTTCAATTTCAAATTTAAGTGGAATGTAAATCAGGAACATGTTAAATTTCAGTTCAAATAAATGCTGACTCAATTGCTCATTTTATTCATTTATTGAAAGATGGCACGGTAGAATACGATATATTAATACAGTTTCAAAAATAGCCATGGGTTTCAGTACAGTATTACACTAGAAGACTACAATGGAAATCGCGCAAAAAAGTTTTGTTTTATTAAGACTACTGTGTACTAACCCTATTGGATTCGCTCGCATCATTGTTAACCTATGGAGAAAATGAGTCTACTATTGACAGCTATATCAATGCGGATAATCCAATAAAAATGGTATATTCAGATAGCCTCAACTTTTCTACAGCTTGCAGCAGGATTTTATCTATCTATATATATATATATATATATATATATATATATATATATATATATATATATATATAAAACAGTTCCGTAACTGACTCATTCATTCATTCATTCATTCACTGACTGACTGACATACAACGCACAGACCAAACCGCTGGACCTAAAGGGCTGAAATTTTGCATGGCGATTCTTCTAATAGTGTAGGGGTGCACTAAGAAAGATTTTTCAAAAATTCTTCTTAGATTTTTTTAATTAAATTTTTAAGCTGTTTTTTAAACTTTTTTTACGTTTGCATTTAAAATAATACATTGAGGGTTATAAAATTTATATCACGAGAAAGATCATAAAAATTCCTTTAAAATGACATCTTTTTCGAATCTTTACCTCCATTTTCTGATTTTTGGTGAATTTTTAAAGATTCATTTTTAGAATTTAATTTATTAAATGCCGATCACGTGATTTCTTTTTCTGGTACTTTACATATAATTATCGTCACGTGCGTAACAACTAAATAGACAAAAAAAAAATTTCTTGCTAATGCGGCAGACGATTGGACATTATTTTGTCTTTAGAAATATCCCTTACGATTTATTTATAAATATATATTTTTTTCTACATCAATTGTATACATTGATCGTCATATTTACTATAAATATATATATATATATATATATTTTTTTTTTTTTCGGCATCAATTGCATACACTGACCGTTGTATTTAATTTGAATGTACTCCGTAGCGAAGCGCGGGTTTTCAGCTAGTATATATATATATATTTATATATATATATATATATATATATATATATATATATATATATATATATATATATATATATATATATATATATATATATATATATATATATATATATATTATTATATATATATATATATATATATATATATATATATATATATATATATATATATATATATATACAGGTAGCCCCCCTACAGCACGGTATCTTACAACACGGTTTCGCTCTAACACGATAAATAAATTTGGAAAACCTTTGTACAACACTGTACTTCTACAGCACTAGATAACATGATTTTTGATTAACACATTTAAAAATTAAATTACCTTAAAATAATGACGGGGAGGAATAATGATCTATAGTGGCTTTACATGAAAATGTATAAACAAATTATAATTTATTCATTTATAACTCTATAAAATTACAAGAAGGCCTAAGCTTAGCTGAAAATCTTGAATGCAAACCCTTCCGCTGAAAAAAGCCAAAAATTCAAAAGGGAGCTTTAAAATTGTCTATCTCCATACCGTGAATCTACCATGACCTTGTAAGAACAAGAAAATAAACCAAAATTATAGATTTTTTAAAGAGAATAGAAAGTGCAAAAAATCTAAATGAAGAAAAAGGCTCTGAAAGTGAAGGTGATATCCTTCAATCGAAAAAACGTTCTCGTTTAATTGTACTGAGCAGTGATGAGGAAGAAATTTATTAAATGAAGGTCGCATTAATGAAAATAATACTTTTTTGTTTCTTTTCGTTTTGTGTTATACATACATTTATATTTTTAATAAAAATTAAGCTGTTTACATGGAATTTTTTTTAAAAAAATGTTTGTTTTTACTAAGTTTTCAGAACGTAACCCCCTGATTTGAACTGTCTCTGTGTCTCATATAACACGGTTTCACACAACACGGCATTTTCTAGGAACTTATCTACCGTGTTATAGGAAGGTATATATATATATAGATGTGTTATATTCGTTCATTTTAGAAATTTTGTCCACCAAAGGAGTTGATGAGCGTTTGAAACACACTAAGACAGATTTCCTCTCCCCCCCGATTTATTTAAATTTTAAAATATTATTTGAATTTTTTTAATAAAACGAAAAATATCCGAAGTTGTAAAATTTCATTCTCTATTACGAAGTACAATTTTTTTAAAATAAGTCATATATATATATATATATATATATATATATATGACATATATATATATATATATATATATATATATATATGTGTGTGTGTGTGTGTGTGTGTCAGATCCGGGAGTGGAAAACAAATTCAAAATGTATGTCAAGGGGTAATTTAAAAGACTTAACATTCGATTACCGACAATTATTTATTAAAGATTAGAAATGTCGGCACATCACATGAAACTACAATATAACATAAAATGTAAACTCGTACACTGATATAGTTCTAGCAATCATAACAACGGTATGCAGCCCGCTATGTCTGCACACGACGGCTTCCACTCGCCGAATGTCCAGATGTGTAGACGTTCACTCTGGTCGCTGCGTACAGCGCCCGCTGGTGGATTTTTCATCATATATATATATATATATATATATATATATATACACATATCTATCTATCTATCTATCTATATATATATATATGTACATATATATATATATATATATATATATATATATATATATATATATATGTACATATATATATATATACATATATATATATATATATATACATATATATATATATATATATATATATATATGTACATATATATATATATATATATATATATATATGTACATATATATATATATATATATATATATATATATATATATATATATATATATATATATATATATATATATTCCGTGTCACAATCATCTATTTTGCTTGAATCCCTATAGAAAAATATGGATTCATTTCAACTTTTGTTGCTGCCCTCTGTCGGCTAAAAAAGGAACATTTCGTATGTATGTATTTAATTTTCAGAAAAACTCCGTTAGTTCTGTGATGTATCTTCAAATAATTCTGTGCCAAGGTAAAAGAAAGGAAAAGGTTGGAATTTTTTTTTCTTTTAAAGTTGGCAAACTCAGAGAAAAAAAATTTTATTCTTGAAAAGCAGTCGATCTTGTGTATTGAAATGTTATTTCATACTTTGATGAGCTAGTTTTAACTGCATGGTATTAAACTGAACTCTGTAAGCATTGTTTAAATTAAAGCCGCAAAGCTACAGTTGCGGTTACCTCGATAAATTGACCGAACATTTGTTTCGGAAATGACGTCAACAATAAGAAATAAAAGAAGATTAGGCTGATTCTTTGAGAGGTTTTTTTTCTTTGAAGCAGACGTCTTGTAGTCTTTTTTAATCCCATTAATTTTTTTATCGAAAAGACAATATTGGCTTTTTAAACTAACGCCTCTGTCAAAAGAGAAAAAAATTATCTAAAATTATATTATTTAGTTCTCCGATTTTAATTAATACATTTATCTGAATTAATTAATTAAAAATTAATTACTTGATTACTTTTAATTCTCAGTTAATTATCTCATCCAGTTCCCAAATAATCAGATACCTTTGAGGCTTCCATTAGGTTCATCTAAAACTAAAATAAAAAAGTTTGTTTATGATATCGTTTTGATAAAAAAAAGAAAAAAAAAACTGTTGGCAGCACTTAAAAAAATCGTCTGTTTGAATTATTGAATTATGTTTTCTAATTCAAAGTTAAGTTGTCAAGGCTCTAGACAGCAAACGATTTTAGAAATCGGAGGTTATTTCTGAATATGCATTTACTAGCTGAATACCCGTGCTTTGCTACGGAGTACATTCAAATTAAATACAACGATTAATGTGTGCAATTAATGCCATAAAAAAACAAAAAAAGATATATTTAAAAAACATCGTAACGGATATTTTTATAGACAAAATTATGTAGAAGAAAATATTCAAATTAAGTCTAACGAACATACTAAAGAATATAGTACAGTTTGAGGAACATTTCTTTTACTGTATTTTAATATTTTTTGGATAATGTCCAATCGTCTGCCGCATTAGCAAGAGAAAAAATTATTTTTTTGTCTATTTCGCTGTTATGGACGTGACGCAAAATTAGTTTGAAGTGTCACAAAAAAAGAAAAGAAACCACGTGATCAGAATTTAATAAATTAAATTCTAAAAATTAATCTTTAAAAATTCACAAAAATCAGAAAATGGAGGTAAAGATTCGAAAAAGATTTCATTTTAAAGGAATTTTCATGATCTTTCTCGTGATATAAATTTTATAACGCTCAGATTATTATTTTAAATGCAAACTTAAATAAGATTAGAAAAACAGCTTAAAAATTTAATTTTAAAAAATCTAAGAAGAATTTTTCAAATATATTTCTTACTGCCCCCCTACACTATAACAATAATTGACATGCAAAATGTCAGCCCTTTAGGTCCAGCGGTTTGGTCTGTGCATTATCTGTCAGTCAGTCAGTTACGGAACTGTTTTATATCTATATATATAAAACAGTTTCGTAACTGACTCATTCATTCACTGACTGACTGACTCACATACAACGAACAGACCAAACCGCTGGACCTAAAGGGCTGAAATTTTGCATGGCGATTCTTCTAATAGTGTACGGGTGCACTAAGAAAGATTTTTCAAAAATTCTTCTTAGAATTTTTAAATTAAATTTTTAAGCTGTTTTTTAAACTTTTTTTACGTTTGCATTTAAAATAATACATTGAGGGTTATAAAATTTATATCACGAGAAAGATCATAAAAATTCCTTCAAAATGAAATTTTTTTCGAATTTTTACCTCCATTTCCTGATTTTTGGTGAATTTTTAAAGATTAATTTTTAGAATTTAATTTATTAAATGCTGATCACGTGATTTCTTTTTCTGGTACTTTCAATAAATTTATCGTCACGTGCGTAACAACTAAATAGACAAAAAAAAATATTTTTTTCTCTTTCTAATGCAGCAGACGATTGGATATCATCCAAAAAAAATGCATATCCCTTACGATTTTTTTATAAATATATATATATATAGATAGATATATATTTTACATCAATTGTATACATTGATCATCTCATTTATTATAAATATATATATTTATTTTTTGGCATAAATTGCATACGTTGACCGTTGTATTTAATTTGAATGTACTCCGTAGCGAAGCGCGGGTTTTCAGCTAGTATATAGTAAAAAAGGAAAAGCTATTAGGGAAATCATTTAAAAATTGTTAATTTGAGCAGGTTAACAGTTTCTGGCGTAATGAAACAGTAAAGGCAAGAACAAAGAATCCACAAATAAAGACCTATGATATCATGAAAGCCTTATCGGGAAATCAAAAGCATTGTTGTTTGAAACATTTTTTTGAAAAAATCCGAGACAGAGTTTTCTCAAACTACTAGTAGTAAACATGAATCTACCTCTCTAGAGATTGTTATGAGAGTAATCAGACATGTAAGATAACATGGCCCGGAGCGAACGAAAGAAATTCCTGCGTTATAGGAAAGATCTGAGATTCTACACTTTCTTTCGCAAACTTTATGAAAAATAAGAATTCTGGATTCCGATTTAAGCTGACGAGAGCAAATTTTAAAGTCAGATGGTCGGATAATGGGGTGAAGGTCCAAATAGAATTTCGAAAAAAGAACTTTTTCGATTGAAAAATTAGGGTATGGGGGGTGGAGGGGGTGTATTTCGTCTGCTGGGTTGGTAATTGCAATGTCGTAGAATCAGCTGTTGACGAATTCACAAAACAAACAGACGGTTTTATTCTATTTAGACAGGACTAATTCGAACTGCAACATACATTTGCAGTCAAACATAAAAGCACATAACTTTAACAGCTTAAAACTCAGACTTCTACGAAAGTCGTCCTATTATACTAAAAGTTAATCTACTCGAACGTTCCCCTGCGTTCTATTGCTCTGGACCATAGGACCATAGGACCATAGGACTAGATGTTTAACTGAGTTCCCTAGGCCAACGCCTTCAAACTCAGATATTTCATAAATTATCATCGAATAGCTGGATTTCCTCAGGAAATAGAAAAAGTTCGTTGTGAAACGTCAAAAGTTCAGGATATACAATACTGCTCTGGCATTCAAAACATCTCTTATATACGAAGCCGAGAGAGAGGGGAATCTTTTCACTTCGCCTCCAATGCGAAAAGGCTGGGAGGGGATTGGTTGCATGACAGTAATCATGAACTAATAAGCAATATAATTATTCTGTACTATTATCTTAAGATGCATAAGAAGTATGAATTTTAAAACATAGTTTGAAATCTTCAGAGTTAAAACTGCAAATTGACTGCAAATAACGCTATAGAATACAACACCCTTGAAAACTTAATGGATTTAAAAAAAAATTAATTAATGGATTTTCTAGAGGTATTTATAACTATATTCCATGCTGTAATCATCATTTTGCTTGAATCCCAATAGAAAAACATGGATTCATT
>OU015499.1:117984756-117987256 GCA_907164885.2 Dolomedes plantarius | reverse complement strand
TTCACGAGCGCTAGAGGTGGCAACAATATTGTCTGGTCCTCTGTCGACAATCGCCGTGGCAAGTGCTTCGATTGTATCCTGTGGTACAGGTTTTCGTCCTCTGCCTGACTGAACCTTCAGAGAACCTGTTTTCTCAAACGTCGCAACCGTTGCTTTTAGCCCATTAACTGACACAGGACCGTTACCTTTACGCATTTTTTTGTGCGTTCTAAAAGCGAAGAGCGGCTGACGCGTTGCACTGGTTGAGGTAAAAGAATTTGACCAGTAACGCACGCTCGACTAAAGAAGGAGACATTGCACATAAACTTTCAATCCGATTGATTCGAAACGTAACACATTGCCTTTTAAAACCCAAGCAGCTGGCACTGTGCCAATGGATGCAACGTGAAATTTGAATAAAGAACTTCTTCTTCTGCTCAGCGTACGTGATATTGCAGATCACGAGACTTTATCGGTGTTTATGTAGATTTTACGCTTTTTTAAAAGTGTTGTCATATTGCACTTGAACTAAATAAGAAAATGTGCATAATAAAAGGTAATTTTATTCCGTATTAATTTGCATTTGCTAACACTCTATTTTCTATTATACAGCGCCAAATATTCCCCTAGCGGTGACTTTTGGAACTAATTTATTTTTTCGCGGAATCCTTCGTCCCCCGTTTTGTTTAATCTTCCTACAAAATGTGGCATCATTCTCGCAAATAGATCGCGCTACAGAACACTGTAGCACTGTCAGTTTAATTATGGCCACCCGGTATATATATATTATATTATATATATATATATATATATATATATATATATATATATATATATGTATGTATGTATACGATGGCAGGTGGTAAATGTATGAGCTCCTAAAGTAAATTAATTAAATCCAAGACTGAATCTATACAGAAATTGTTCAATTCAGCGAGTTACTAATTTGAGACGCTTTTATCTTTTCTTTTTCTATTTGCTTTGGTGTCTTGAGAACAACCTTAAGTCGCGAAGAATTCCTGTTTTAGGAATTCTTCGACTGGCTTGATGAAAAGTTCGAAAGCTGGTGAAGGAGATGTATGTTCGTTTGGGCAATTATTTTAATGAGTAAATGAATCAGAAATGAAGTGAACATAATTACAGTTTGGTGCCTCGGATTAACAATTTTTTTTCCTGCTCCTGATTAAAATGCTTTGATGTCCCCGTAAAAAGATCGTAAATTTAACTAAGAATTTCCTGGTTTTAACTAACGCAAATACATCTCATAAAACTCATTTACATCTATTGTACCTGTTTTATGTTATCTTCTGGTTTAGACGAAATTGTTCAGAATCTCGTGTCAAATTCTTCGATTTAAAGAGTATCAGTTTTTTTTTTCAAAACATATTTATGACTTTTGATTTAATGGATTCCTCGGCTTAGTCAGTTGTTTTAACAGGTACCCATTGAAATAAAAAAATAGTATAAAGTAATCCATTGTTAACATCCTATTTTTTCAATATCTTTCCGAAAACCGATTTTGATCATAGTACCTCGATTTTAGGTACATCAGCATTTCTCTTAAAGCTGATTTTAAATAATTACGATCATTAATATTTCTTTTAAAACTGATTTCAATTAAGGTGCCATGAGTTTAGGAGCATCAACATTTCTCTTAAAACTGATTTTGATTGAGGTACCTTTACGAACATCAATATTTCTCCCAAAACCCCTTTTGACTTTTAAGGTACCTCTATTTCCCATACATCAATGTTCCTCTCAAACCGATTTTGATTAGGGTACCTTGATGTTACGATCATCAATATTTCTCCAAAACTCATTTTCATTGTTAAGGTACCTCTATTTCACGTACATCAATATTCCTCCCCAACCGATCTTGATTATGGTACCTTGATGCGATCATAAATATTTCTCCCAAAACCCATTTTCATTATTAAGGTACCTCTGTTTCACGTACATCAATATTCCTCACAAATCGATTTTGATTATGGTACCTAGATGTGACGATCATCAATATTTCTCGAAAACTCATTTTGATTATTAAGGCACCCCTATTTCACGTACATCAATATTCCTCTCAAACCGATTTTCATTATGGTACCTTGGATGTTACGACCATCAATATTTCTCCAAAACTCATTTTGATTATTAAGGTACCTCTGTTTCACATACATCAATATTCCTCTCAAACCGATTTTCATTATGGTACCTTGGATGTTACGACCATCAATATTTCTCCAAAACTCATTTTGATTATTAAGGTACCTCTGTTTAACGTACATCAATATTCCCCTCATACCGATTTTGATTATGGTACCTTGATGTTACGATCATCAATATTTCTCCAAAACTCATTTTGATTATTAAGGTACCTCTATTTCACGTATATCAATTTTCCTCTCAAACCGATCTTGATTATGGTACCTTGATGTTACGATCATCAATATTTCTCCAAAACTAATTTTGATTATTAAGGTACCTCTGTTTCACATACATCAATATTCCTCTCAAACCGATTTTG
>OU015499.1:117974756-117979756 GCA_907164885.2 Dolomedes plantarius | reverse complement strand
TTTCTCTCCTCTTAAATTATTTAAATTTAGAAATATTCATGTGTACCTTCAATGGATTTTTTTTGCCGATCTAATATTATTGATTTTTTTATAGTTGATTATTATTTATCTTAAACAATATTATTTATCTTAAACAATTATTATTTATCTTAAACAATTATTATTTATCTTAAACAATTATTTTTTATAGTTGATTATTATTTATCTTAAACAATTATTTTTTATAGTTCATTGTTATTATCTTAAACAATTATTATTTATCTTAAACAATTATTTTTTATAGTCGATTATTATTTATCTTAAACAATACATTTTTTAAATTCATAACTGACAATCAACTATGTTAAAATCTCAGTTAAAGCTATATTTAAAATCCCCACTTTCTCTCCTCCTAAATTATTTAAATTTAGAAATACTAATGTGTACCTTCAATGGAAATTTTTTTGCCGATCTAATATTATTAATTTTTTTTTACTTTCATTATAGTTTTATTTCCTTCTCTGTTTTTAAAACTTAATTTTAATTTCTCTTTGGCAAAATATTTTATTAAGCATAAAATATTGAAATTACTAACTGAATACCCGTACTTCGCTACGGAGTACATTCAAACTAAATACAACGGTCAATGTAAGCAATTAATGCTAAATACAGTGGAATCTCGATCGATCGTTTTCGGATCCATCGTTTTTCCGTATGTGTCGTTCATTTTATCCAGTCCCAACGATCATATTTCTTTGTTATGTTTCCGTATCTATCGTTTTCCCGCGTTTATCGTTCATTTCAGTCGGTCCCTTGGAAAACGATAGATCGAGATTCCACTGTATATATATATATATATATATATATATATATATATATATATATATATATTTATTTATACGAAATGCAACGGTCAATGTATGCAATTAATGCCAAAAAAATATATATACAGTGGAATCTCGATCTATCGTTTTTCAAGGGACCGATTGGAATGAACGATAAATGCGGGAAAACGATAGATGCGGAAACATAACAAAGCAATATGATCGACGGGACTGGATGAAATGAACGACACATACGGAAAAACGATGGATCCGAAAACGATCGATCGAGATTCCACTGTATTTATAAAAAATCGTAACGGATATTTTTATAGACAAATAATGTAGAAGAAAATATTCAAATTAAATACAACGGTCAATGTATACGATTAATTTGTATGTTTAATATCCATAAAACATACTAATTTGAATTAAATTCTTTAAAAAAATTCAGGTAGTCTCCTCTAACGAAACTACCGCGGGTTATTAACGTAGGATTACTTATAGTTTGCTTACCTCTTTTTTTCTTTTTTTTTTTTTGACGCATTTTGGTACTTTTCTGTTTAACTGTTTACTGCTAACTGGGTTTGGCGAGGTGCCAAAATTATAACTCGCAACGCAGGACAATTTTTTTCTCTCCGGAGGACCGTTATTGAGGAACGTAATCCTACGTTTAAACTTCCATGTCAATTAGTCTTTAAATTCTATCTTTTACAGTATTTTAATATTTTTTTGTCAATTTATTTCGTATTGTTATGCACGTGACGCAAAATTAATTTAAAGTATCGCAAAAAGAAAGAAATCTCGTGATCAGCATCTAATAAATTAAATTCTGAAAATGAACTTTTAAAATTCACCAAATATCAGAATCTGGAGGTAAAGATTCGAAAAAGATTTCATTTTAAAGGAATTTTTATGATCTTTCTCGAGATATAAATTTTACAACCCTCAGATTACTATTTTAAATGCAAACTTAAAAAAGACACAAAACAGCTTGAAAATTTAACTAAAAAAAAACTAAGAAGACTTTTTCAAAAATCTTTCTTGGTGCACCCCTACACTATAAGAAGAATCGCCATGCAAAATTTCAGACCTTTAAGTCCAGCGGTTTCGTCTATGCGTTATCTGTCATTCTGTCACGGAGCTGTTATATATATATATATATATTAATACTTTTTTAAACTTTATTTAGTTTCTTCTCCGGTATTCAAAACTTACTTTTTATTGTCTTTAGAAAAATATTAATAATTTTAAATTTGCGTGAGATTTTAGAATAATCTTGCTTTTAATTAAAATAAAGCGTCTTAGATTAGAGTGAATGCAATTCCAATTTTTCAAAAATATAAACCAGTATTTTTCATTCGAAAATGGTTTTTTTTAGAAGTATTTATCGTCCGCTTCGTTTCCTACAGCAGCCTTGAATTTGGCCTTTTTACCTTTTCTCTATTTTGGACATAAATTTTATGTTTAGTAAATATTTTGCTTGCTCACTTATTTATAAAAATAAACATACGTTAAAAGCTTCGTTAAAACCCTCCACTTACCCTTAACTTAAATTAGTTAAATTTAGAAACATCAACCCGATGTTTAAACAAATGTTTTTCCTTCTGCCTTTCTGGCATTATCATTTTTACCATGCTAGGTTAATTAATTAATTATTTTTTTAGTTTTATAAACTTAGTTTTATTATCGTTTGCTAAAGATTATATTAACCGTAGAATATCGAAATTATCAGTTTTTAAAAATGTGTTAAATTAATTTCTTCCCCAGTGTTCCACACTTTTTAATTTGACGTTAGAAAAATATTTCTCTAGCCACAGGTTTTAGAATTATCTTGTCTTTAATTAAAATTAAGCTTATTATCGTCGAAGAAAATGCATTTCAATTTTCTACAAGCGTAAACCATTTTTTTTAAAAACCGAGATTTGTGTTTATTTAATCTATATATATAAAACAGTTCCGTAACTAACTCATTCATTCACTGACTGACTGACTGACTGACATACAACGCACAGACCAAACCGCTGGACCTAAAGGGCTGAAATTTTGCATGGCGATTCTTCTAATAGTGTAGGGGTGCACTAAGAAAGATTTTCAAAAATTCTTCTTAGATTTTTTTAAATTAAATTTTTAAGCTGTTTTTTAAACTTTTTTACGTTTGCATCTAAAATAATACATTGAGGGTTATAAAATTTATATCACGAGAATGATCATAAAATTTCCTTCAAAATGAAATCTTTTTCGAACCTTTACCTCTATTTTCTGATTTTTGGTGAATTTTTAAAGATTAATTTTTAGAATTTAATTTATTAAATGGTGATCACGTGATTTCTTTTTCTGGTACTTTAAATAAATTTATCGTCACGTGCATAACAACTAAATAGACAAAAATGATATTCTTTTTCTTTCTAATGCAGCAGACGATTGGATATTATCCAAAAAAAATAAATATCCCTTACGATTTTTTATAAATATAAATATATATATATATATATATATATATATATTACATCAATTGTATACATTGATCGTCGCATTTATTATAAATATATATATATTTATATTTGGCATTAATTGCATACATTGACCGTTGTATTTAATTTGAATGTACTCCGTAGCGAAGCGCGGGTTTTCAGCTAGTATTTTATGATCGTCTGCTTTATTTTCTAAAACAGGCATAAATTTAACTTTAATTTAGCCCCTCTCCCTTCTCTAATTTTATGCTTGGTAAATATTTTATGTTCATGATGAATTTAAGTTAAATATTTGGTGGCAACAGACCACGCGACAGGAAGAACAAAATCTTCGCGCGAAGTGTTTAACTAACCACTACGTAACGTAAATAACATACTGGACAAATGACGAATTGCATGTTTACTTTCGAAACACTGAAGCTGTTTGCAAAGTGACTGCGTCATTCACCTGCTCTAAGAATACATGACGTATGCATGCTATTACTTGACTGGACTTCATTTGACATAAATCTTTTAACTGTGAGTTAACTGTTTGTTTTCGCTGTTGTGTGCAAATTTTACATTTGTGCTATCGATATATAAAGTGTGATATTTATCAACTGATGACTGTCTTTGGGATGTTTCGTTACCTAAGCTTTTCAGCTTGAAGCAGTCTTGTTTTCTACTTATGTTTTGTTTTGCTAACTGTAATTACGCATAATAGATGTTTATCACATCAATTAAAATAAAATAGGAATAAACAAAAAAAAAATGGTTAAAACTCTTTCACTGAAATGATTTGAATTTGGAAACATGGTGTTCTTTGAATAAAATTTTCCCTTTTTGTTACCATTTATTCAAGCCACTTTTATAAAAAGTTTCACTAGTTCGTTAGCTAACTATTTCATTAACTATATAATATCGAAATTAGGATTTTTAAAAAACTATTCTCGTTTAATTTCTGTAGTATTCGAAACTCTCTTTTTAATTTGTGGTTTGAAAAGTTTTTCATTAGCTAGTAATTTGACAACTATCTTGCTTTAACCTTTTCCTCATATATACAATATATATATACATATATATATATATATATATATATATATATATATATATATATATATATATATATATATATGTATATATATATATATATATATGTATATATATATATATATATATATATATATATATATATATATATATATATATATATATATATATATATATATATATATGTATATATATATATATATATATATATATATATATATACGTGAGAGTGAGTTTGGCAACACAACTGAACTATTACTACAACTTCCACTCCTCACTACTGCGGCACGAAGGACTTTAAGCGGATGTGTTGTTCTGCAAGCTCCCGATGTTTAGCTCTTTTGATGCTTCTGTGTTTATTTTTTTAATTTCATACTAAATGTTAGTCCTGTCTTGTAAACATCGTCTAGTTTAATTAAATGTTCAAAATAATTAAGTCTAATGATTCACTTCTAAAGGAAGGAGTACTAACTCCTTCCTACATGGGTGCTCGGCCCTCGGACTCGAAAAATACCCCTAGCATGCTGAACTTAAAAAAAAAAAAAACTTTATTTTCTTTCGATGATACGACTTGATTTCATGTTCTATTCATGTTCTTGTCGTTCAGGTATGTGATGTGATTTTTGAATAAATAATAAGTTTTTTTTTTTTTTTTGTGTACGATCCATGTGGGGATTAGGCGTAGCTGGACTAAATT
>OU015499.1:117964756-117969756 GCA_907164885.2 Dolomedes plantarius | reverse complement strand
TTTCCGTTGGTGAATCAGATCAAAATTCATTGCCTTCAGTTGAAACTGCGAATCTCTCTTTCCAGTTGTTTAGTCTGAAAGACGTTGTTGATTTAATAAAACCTTTCTCGTCTCGTGATAATTACAGTGTTGAGAATTTTATATCTGACGTTGAAGAACTTTTTTGTTTATATCAGATAAACAATCCAATTCACCAAATTACTTTTGTTAGAAAATGTTTAACTGGTCCCGCTCAAACTTTAATCAGGTCTATTCGTGGAATTACAAATTGGGAACAATTGAAGCACCATTTATTAGACGAATTTTCGGACAAAATTAACGGTATTCAGTTACATAAATTAATGGAATCTCGACGTATGAAACCGTTTGAAACCCTACAAGAATATTTCTTAGCTATGAGAGATTTGGCACACAAAGGTTCTCTCGATGACTCCTCTCTGTTTGAGTATGTCATAAACGGAATTCCTGATTCAACAAACAATAAAGTTATTCTTTACGGTTGTAAATCCGTCCCTGAATTTAAGGAAAAGTTGAAAATTTATGAACAAATCTTTAACAGATCACAAAATTTCAGACAAAATAATCAGAAAAAAATTGATGCTTCCTACCTCAATGTGAAAGTCGATAATACACGTAGCCCAAATACACAGCCAGTATGTTTTTCCTGTGGCTTGAGAGGTCACAAAAGCAACCAATGTTTGAATAAGTCACATGGTAAACAATGCTACGGATGTAAAAGTTTTGGTCATGTTCATGCTAATTGCCCTAAAAGTTATCGAAATTCTAAACCAAAACCTGATTCTCAAAAACCTATTTCTGATAAAACTGTAAATGCACTTTCTCCTGAAACTTCATCGAAAAATCCCATGCATGTTGACATTCAACTTGCAGGAATTCAATTGACAGCACTCTGTGACACTGGGTCACAGGCAACCCTCATCAATGAGAAAACCTATCGAAGAATTGGTTCGCCACCATTGCAGCCCACCAACATTCCCTTTTCAGGAATTGGCAAAAACCAAGTTCACAGCATCGGATTCTTTCAGGATTCCATCGAAATTCAAACCATTACTTTACCTGCTAAAATACATGTTCTAGAGGATGACTTGATTCCTTTTGATGTGATTATCGGAATCGACTTTTGCAGCAAACCCAATTTACATTTGATGAAGACGGTATTCGTTTTACTCTTGATAATAACATCTTCGTTAATATTGCTAATATTCCTGATGACGAAGCTTTCCCATTTGATCTTTCACACATTTTGAATTCTGAAATTCGTGAGGAAGTTCAAAATATCGTTACTTCCTACAAACCACATAAAGTTCAAGACACTGAAATTAAAAGGACTATTTTATTACAAGATGAAATCCCCGTAAATCAACGTTCTCGACGACTCCCTTTTGCGGAACAGAAAATTGTAGAAAAACAAATTCAAGATCAGGGCCAAATATGCATGTCTGAAAAACCTCTAACATCTACTCAAGATAAGATTTCTAGGGTAGAGAAAATGGATAATCCAATTGATTTTGAACGTGATGATGATGATGATGATGCCAATGATTTAGATTTGTTTCATGATAATGATGATGGAAAATATTTAGATGATGCTGATGCCAGTGATTTAGATTTGCTTCATGATAACGATGATGATAATGCTTTTGATATTGGAACTATCAAGGCAACTCTTGAACCAAAAATGTTTGATGCCGATGATGATGCCCTTGAGAATGAATCCGTCAAAAGTGAAAAGGTTGAACCAAAATTTCAAGTTATTGAAGCTCCCAAACCCCTTGAACAAATAGCAGCTTTCCAACAACTGAAAGGCATTCTTTCACAAAACCCAGTTCTTCATGTTTTTCAACAGGGATACCCATTAGAACTCCACACTTATGCCAGCTCCTTAGGTTTTGGCGCTGTGCTCTTGCAACAATCCGATGATGGACAGTTTCATCCTATTCATTATTTTAGCCGTAAAACTACAGTTCAACAAGAAAAATATCATAGTTATGAACTGGAAGTTCTTGCCGTTATTGAAGCGCTAAAAAAATTTCGAAACTACTTGTTGGGAACAAAATTTAAAATTATCACCGATTGTGATGCTTTCCAAAAAACGATGCACAAAAAAGACCTACCAGCTAAAATTGCTCGATGGGCATTGATGTTAGAAGACTTTGATTATGAAGTTTGTCATCGACCCGGTAGACAGATGAAACATGTTGATGCTTTAAGTCGTAACCCCATTCTTGTAATTACCTCAAATGATATCACTCAAAAGGTGAAAAATGCCCAATACCAGGATGAATTTATATCTCAAATTAAATCTATGCTTGAATCTACACCTTCTGATGAATTTTTTGTTAAAAACGGAATTCTTTATAAACTTCATCAGGATGCCGAACTTTTAGTAGTACCACAAATGATGCAGAAAGAAATAGTGCTAAACGCCCATTCACAAGGTCATTTTGCTTCACAAAAAAACCGAATTAATTGTTTCTCGTGAATTTTTCATTCCTCAACTTAAGAAATTAGTTCAAGAAATTATTTCGAACTGTATTCCTTGCATTTTGTCCTCGCGAAAATCTGGAAAACAAGAAGGATACCTTCACCCCATTCCAAAAGGTGATGCACCCCTTGAATGTTGCCATTGCGACTTTTTAGGACCTTTACCATCGACAAAAAAATGTTATAAGTATCTTTTTACAGTAGTTGATGCCTTTTCCAAATTTGTATGGATCTATCCCGTGAAGTCCACCTCTACGAAAGATGCCTTAGACAAATTATCCTTGCAACAAACTACATTTGGCAACCCTTCAAAAATCATTACTGACAAAGGTAGCGCATTCACATCTTCAGAATTTCAAAGTTACTGCCAGGAACAGTCAATTGAACACATTTCAATAGCAACAGGTGTGCCACGTGGCAACGGTCAGGTTGAGCGTGTTCATGGCACAATTATTCCCGTTTTAACTAAGTTAGCTCTAGATGAACCTGACAAATGGTTTAAATATGTCCCAAGATTGCAACGTATCTTAAATAGTACCACCACACGCAGTACAAAATTCACACCCTTTCAACTTTTAATTGGTGTTAAAATGAAACAACAAGAGGATCTACAGATTAAAAATCTTCTTGACGAGGAACACCACCAAAGAATTCTTGATGACAAAGAAGCGTTACGTATCGAAGCTAAACGAAATATCCTCCGTTTACAGGAAGAAAACATACGACAATATAACAAACGGCGTAAACCGGCTTGTAAATACAAGATCGGTGACAAAGTGGCAATACAACGAACTCAATTTGGAACCGGATTAAAGCTCCGACCAAAGTTCTTCGGACCATATGAGATCACGAACATCAACCCCAACGATCGTTACGAAGTTCGAAAGTTAGGACATCACGATGGTCCAACCATAACATCAACTGCAGCGGACAAAATGAAACAGTGGTGCAGAAACTGAACACCAATACCACTGTGTTGAACACTGCTTGATTTTTTGAAATATTTTTCCTTTTTCTGCTCTTTTTTTTTTTTATCTTTTCAGAATTATTGTTGACAACCCAGCCGCGGACGTCTGGAAAGTCAGAACGGCCGTGTGAGAGTGAGTTTGGCAACACAACTGAACTATTACTACAACTTCCACTCCTCACTACTGCGGCACGAAGGACTTTAAGCGGATGTGTTGTTCTGCAAGCTCCCGATGTTTAGCTCTTTTGATGCTTCTGTGTTTATTTTTTTAATTTCATACTAAATGTTAGTCCTGTCTTGTAAACATCGTCTAGTTTAATTAAATGTTCAAAATAATTAAGTCTAATGATTCACTTCTAAAGGAAGGAGTACTAACTCCTTCCTACATATATATATATATATATATATATATATATATATATATATATATATATATATATATATATGTATATATATATATATATATGTATATATATATATATATGTATATATATATATATATATGTATATATATATATATATGTATATATATATATATATATATTTATATATATATATATATATGTATATATATATATATATATGTATATATATATATATATATATGTATATATATATATATATGTATATATATATATATATATATATATATATGTATATATATATATATATGTATATATATATATGTATATATATATATATATATATATATATATATATATATATATATATATATATATATATATATATATATATATATATATATATATATATATATATATATATATATATATATATTATATAGGGCTTGTTGTGGCCCAGTGGTACAGTGCGCTGGTTTTCTGTGATGAGGGTGCTAGGACCGAATCCTGGCATCACGCCACGAAAAATGACTCCTTTCGTGTCGTCCCTTCATAGGGGGTAATGCTGACCGCCTATATGGTGCCCCCACAATAAAATGGGCAGTAAAATTGCGCCGTGGTATAGGCGAATGTTTGACGACAAGTGCCTACGCATTGGGAATATATATATATATATATATATATATATATATAACCCCCTTAATGGCCGTTCTCGCAACGGGTGTATGAAATTTTGGGAAAATGGACCCCACAAGATGAAGGTTAAATTAAAACAGAATGTATTACAATATAAATAAATACATTCCAATCTTCCTTAAATATAAACCATCTCTTTTTTTTATCGAAACATCTGCTTCTATAATATTCAATAATCGTCTGCTTTTTTTCTTTAATTAACTTCCCCCCCCCCCCCACTGTTTTGTGGACACTTAATTTTATCGTCTAGTAAATATTCTATTTACGCTTCGAGTTTAGAACAATGAACCTACGTCAAAATCTCAGACTGCTCTTCACCTTCCCGTCGAACAGATGTCGACTTTTTTTTTTTTCTTCTTCTTTCTTGCTACTCACACATAGTTTATCTTGGATTGAACGTGAGCAATCATTGCTTCGTGGTCCTTCAAGGAGAGAAAACATTTAGTCACCCGTTATCAAACGTAAACTTT
>OU015499.1:117954756-117959756 GCA_907164885.2 Dolomedes plantarius | reverse complement strand
TTTTGTTTAAAGATCTATGTTATTTTGAAGTTTATTGTTCTGTGTTTTTTCTTTTAAATCGTCCAATTCTTGCACACAATGAACGGAGATGTATTGTTTCTTACCAGTGACATTTTAAAATCCCGTTAAAGCTTTGATTTGTTGTCATATTTCCGTGATTAAACATACTGATTGCACAGTGGCTATTGCACAGCTACCGAGAATCATACGGTGAACTCCTGTTTATGTTTTTGATGTGTACGGCAATGTATACGAAGAATGATTTCATAATTATAACGAAGCTGCGTCATTCATTTACTTTTATAAATAGTCTCTAATTCAGAATCATATTTTTTAATACACTCTTAAAAATCAATATCTTTCCCTGTGATTTAACGAAGAAAAATTTATAATTTTCGTCTGTTTATTGTATCAATATACCAATAATCGTCTATTATTGGTGCACGTAATTTAGTGGGTCTTTTAATAAATATTGTAGGGTTGGGGGAAAAAATTTAGATTTCCCATCTGTTTATTATATCAACAGACCAATAATTGTTCATTATTGGTGCACGTAATTTAGTACGTCGAGTCTTTTAATAAATATTGTAGGGTAAGGAGAAAAGTTTAGAATTCTCATCTGTTTATTGTACCAATATACCAATAATCGTCCATTATTGGTGCACTCTATTTAATGTGTCGGGTCTTTTAATAAATG
Source organism: Dolomedes plantarius (assembly GCA_907164885.2). Classification (NCBI taxonomy): domain Eukaryota; kingdom Metazoa; phylum Arthropoda; class Arachnida; order Araneae; family Dolomedidae; genus Dolomedes; species Dolomedes plantarius. The sequence goes on along the minus strand of OU015499.1, from coordinate 117,959,059 downwards.
TTGTAGGGTTAGGGGAAAAATTTAGATTTCTCATCTGTTTATTGTATCAACAGACCAATAATCGTTCATTATTGGTGCACGTAATTTAGTACGTCGAGTCTTTTAATAAATATTGTAGGGTTGACGGAAAATTTTAGAATTCTCATCTGTTTATTGTATCAACGTACCAATAATCATCCCTTATTTGTACGCATAATTTAGTAGGTCGAGTCTTTTAATAAATATTGTAGGGTTAGAGGAAAAGTTTAGAATTTTCAGCTGTTTATTGTATCAACATACCAATAATCGTTCCTTACTGGTTGGTACACGTAATATAGTACGCCGAGTCTTTCAATAAATATTGTAGGATTAGGGGAAAAGTTTAGAATTCTCAATAATCGTTTAATCGTTCATTATTGTTGCGCATAATATAGTACGTCGAGTCTTTTAATAAATATTGTAAGGTTTACCTTGACATTAAAGTGTATTTTTTGCGGTTACGTACCCACAATTTATGCAGCTTGAAATTAATTATTAGGGAACTATAAATATAAATATAAAATAATAATTACAATAAAGTAGGTTTTAGCCAATTTAGAGTACATCTTTACCTCATCCAGGTAGAATAAAAGTTGATTGCATATTTTATATATATATATATATATATATATATATATAGTTAGTGTCACAGTTTGGTGGAATTTTAAAAGTTCGTCCTTTATTAATCGTCCATAATTGATACACATAAATTAGTGTGTCCTTTTTTATAATAAATAGTATAGGATTTACTGTGACATCAAATGTCACAGCATAGCGTATAAAGTATAACTTTTCGTCGTTTCCTACCCACAGTTTTTACAGCACCAAATTAATTATCCGAGAAATAAAACATGGAAGTTAGTGTCACAATTTGGTGATATTTTATAAAGTTCGTCCTTTATTAATGGTCCCTAATTGATACACATCATTTAGTGTGTCATTTCTCATAACAAATAGTATATCGTTTACCGGGACATTAAATGTCAATGTCACGGCATAGCGTATACCGCATAAAGTATACTTTTCGTTGTTCCATACCCACAATTTATACAGCCTCAAAATAATTATCCCAGAAATAATAAATGGAAGTTAGTGTCACAGTTTGGTGATATTTAAAAGTCATTAGTCATTATTTGTGTGTTTCTATGTAAAAAATTCAGAATTTAATAGTTTATAATACATCTGTTTGTGTACTGATTGTACTTTTGTTTGTTTACTATATATTTAATACTACTCTACAGTAGTACTATATTTGTATAGTATTAATTGTTTATTATTCCATACAAAACCAATTTTATTGTTTTACTGAAACTACTACCGTGTAAAAACAGTTATGCAAATTCCGAATGAAGCTTAGTATTGTTATTTGGTGACATTTAAATGCCCTATATGTATCTATTTATGAAAGTTTTGATAGTTTACCAAATGGACAATACTGTATATGTGTACAGTTTTTAACCCATTTACCTGTTACACGAATAGTGTTAGTTAGAGGAAGTCAGTTTTGTTTACTCTTTTTAAAGTACGTCATCAAAGAATTGAAATAGAAACGAGAACTGATGCTTGTTGCTCATTAGATGGAACAAATCATATATTTGGAGAAATAATTGTCTATATATACATAACAGTTCCGTAACTCACTGACTGACAGGTAACGCTCAGACCAAACTGCTGGACCTAAAGGGTTGAAATTTTGCACTGCGATTCTTCTTATAGTGTAGGGGTGCACTCAGAAAGATTTTTGAAAAATTCTTTAGATTTTTTAAATTAAATTTTTAAGCTGTTTTTGAAACATTCTTTAAAGTTTGCATTTAAAATAATAATCTGAGCGTTATAAAATTTAAATCACGAGAAAGATCATAACAATTACTTTAAAATGAATTCTTTTTCGAATCTTTACCTCCATTTTCTGATTTTTTGTGAATTTTTAAAGATTAATTTTTAAGAATTTAATTTATTAAATGTTGATCACGTGGTTTCTTTTCTTTTTGTGATACTTTAAACTATTTTTGCGTCACGTGCATAACAACGAAATAAATTGACAAAAAAAAAAAATTATTTTTTTCTTGCTAATGCGGCAGACGATTGGACATTATCCAATAAATATTAAAATGCAGTAAAAGAAATGTTCCTCAAGCTGTACTATATTCTTTAGTATGTGCTATTAGTTTTAATTTCAATATTTTCTTCTACATTATTTTGTCTATAAAAATATCAGTTGCGATATTTTCTATAAATATATTTTTCTTGTTTTTTTTGGCATTAATTGCATACATTGACCGTTGTATTTATTATAAATATATTTTTGGGCATTAATTGCATAGATTGACCGTTGTATTTATTATATACACACACACACATATATATATATATATATATATATATATATATATATATATATATATATATATATATATATATATATGTATATATATATATATATATATATATAAATATATATATATATATATAAATATATATATATATATATATATATATATATATATATATATATATATATATATATATATATATATATATATATATATATATATATATATATATATATATATATATAGATAGATAGATAGATACATATATCAAACTACTATATGAAGCCCCTACTCATATATATATATATATATATATATATATATATATATATATATATATATATATATATATATATATATATATATATATATATATATATATATGAGTAGTGGTTAAAAGCGTCAAGCTGCCATCCCACAGGTCCAACATTCAACCCTGTGACTGGGCAAGGTCGACTCAGCCTTTCATCCCTTCAGTGGGTCGATAAAATGAGGACCAAGCATGCTTGGGAACTAAACTCTGGGGGTCCCACGTCAGGTTGACCACCTGACTGAGACATATGCTGTATGGCACCCCAAGCCCACGGTTACGAAAGCGGAGATGGGTACCGCCGGCCCTGGTCCACATCGGACTGTTGCGCCGTGAGTTTAAGAGTTTTATTTTATATATATATATATATATATATATATATATATATATATATATATATATATATATATATATATATATATATATATATATATATATATATATATTCATTAATTGCATGCATTGATCGTTGTATTTAATTTGAACGTACTCCATAGCGAAGCAGGGGTATTCAGCTAGTTAAATTATAAACGGTTCAAAGCATTTTTTTCGCTGACATATTTAGGAACGATAAATCTGCCTTCAATAAGGACTTATTTATCGAAGCGTATGTTGCAGTACATTAATGCTTGTTAATTAAATTCATACACCGTGCAATCTAAATTTACACAGCTTCGATGGTCGCGTCTCTCGCATGCTCTGATACTATATACCGGGGCTCCGGTTCTACTAATAGACCATTATTGGTATGTCGTGACAGCGGCATGCAGTGTTTACCAGGTAGTCGCTTTGCAGTGCAGTTATGCATATTTAATGGGGTATACGTTGATTGCTGTATCGTCGGTCGAGATTTGTACAGGCGGGCGGTTCGTCTTCGCCTGATAAAGATTCAAATTAATTCCGTGAATTTATTTCATCTCCCGTTGCTTGTGTTATTGTCTTTAGAAAATTGCATTTTGAACTTCTTCCGGAATCAGCGGCGGGTAAGTGGTCGAAGCAGTCGGCGTCGCTAGATTGGGGATAGAGATTGCTTGCTGTTCGGGTTTCTTGTTCGATTCTCTGGTGTGCGAAAACCCGTCAAAAACAGGCGTTTTGCATGGATTAAGGCATTAAAACATCTACTATGGGATGTAAAATGATTTGGGAGAAAGAGAGGGTAGGGAACGTACATATATATATATATATATATATATATATATATATATATATATATATATATATATATATATATATATATATATATATATACAGTGGAATCTCGATCTATCGTTTTTCAAGGGACCGATTGAAATGAACGATAAATGCGGGTAAACGATAGATGCGGAAACATAGCAAAGTAATATGATCGTTGGGACTGGATAAAATGAACGACACATACGGAAAAACGATGGATCCGAAAACGATCGATCGAGATTCCACTGTATATATATATATATATATATATATATATATATATATATATATATCGTTTTTCTGTATGTGTCGTTCATTTTATATATATATATACAGTGGAATCTCGATCGATCGTTTTCAGATCCATCTTTTTTCTGTATGTGTCGTTCATTTTATCCAGTCCCAACGATCCTATTGCTTTGTTATGTTTCCGCATCTATTGTTTTCCCGCATTTATCGTTCATTTCAA
>OU015499.1:117919756-117949756 GCA_907164885.2 Dolomedes plantarius | reverse complement strand
TAAAAATTTTTCTTGCACCCTTCCTGTAGTTGAAATGTTAAACTGTTAAGTAGCTATGTTGTAGCAAATATTGGATTTTTTTTTTCTTCTCTTACTATAATCATGTGTATCTAGTTATAGGTCTAGAAATTAAGTTGTATTTTTAAAATTATAAACAATTATTTTAATAAAAGATAATTAACGTAAATTAAAGAGTATTTTATGGTAAATTATCTAATATGTATATATATAGGTGTGTGAATGCCTGTCCAAAAACCTAAATTTCGGCTATAAGAATCAACCGCTTATAAGAATCAAAAACAGTAATAACAAACGTGATTCTTATAAGCGGAAATCACTGTATATATATATATATATATATATATATATATATATATATATATATATACATATATATATATATATATATATATATACATATATATATATATATATATATATATATACATATATATATATATATATATATATATATATATATATATATATATATATATATATATATACATATATATATATATATATATATATATATATATACATATATATATATATATATATATATATATATGTATATATATATATATATATGTATATATATATATATATATATATATATATATATATATATATATATATATATATATATATATATACATATATATATATATATATATATATATACATATATATATATATATATATATATATACATATATATATATATATATATATATATATATATATATATATATATATATATATATATATATATATATACAGGGTGTTCCAAAGGAATGTATGATCGTAAACGCAATTCTGACGCTGAAGGGCGCTGTTTACTCAATTGTACCGTACCTCTTACCAACCCCTCTAGATGGCCGGAAATATCGCATTTTTCTGGGGGAGGTAGAATACTCAAAAACAAAACAGAATCACATAAGAATGTATGACCGGAAACGCAAACCTGGTCAGCTAGAGGATAAACAAAGATAAAGACATGTTGGCTTTTCATTCCTCTAGCCTAAGGTGTATATATATACAGTCGAACCTCCATATATCGAACTTCCACATATCGAAATTTTCTATATATCGAACTCTTAGCAAATCTCCATGTTCATTACATAGAAAAACTGTTTCTATATATCGAAAAAATCTCTATATATCGAAATTTTTTTCACGACATATTGGGAGATTTTATTCCACTTTAGCATAAAATCTCCCAATTTTTGGCGTTTAAAACAATACTTCGTGGACTTCAATTCGTGGAAAATGTCCCTGATGAAGTTTTTAATGGACTGAATAAATGCGAGAATTTCTTTGATGAACTTTCCGCAGAACTGGCTGTTCAGCAAGATATTCGTAGTTTTTTTTTTTTTTTAAAGAATGTAACTGTGATCACTGTAACCACTGTCTGGATTATTGTTTTTTTTTAAAGGTATATAGTACTCAATAAATCTTTCACATTAATTCAGCTTATAGTTATTAACTGTCATTTAATGTGATTCGCATATAAATTGGAAATGGAGTTTCATATACGAAAATTAGTTTTAATTTTAATGTTTTAGGATAATTATGATAAAACTAAGATCAATTCTATATATCGAAATTTCTATATATCGAATTTTTTTCCGGCATTTTGCTACTTCGATATATGGAGGTTCGACTGTATATATATATATATATATATATATATATATATATATATATATATATATATATATATATATATATATATATACATACATATATTATAAGTTATGCTTCTTCCGTATACTCGACCTGATATACAAGTAACCCTTTTAATGCATTCTGATTTTGGATCGCGCATGTAAAATAATTCCCTTAGATCGTGAGAAATTGTATTCAACCGCGTCTCTGGGTCAGTCCATGTTCATTATAACCCAGTGGACACCCCTCTTTTTTTGACATTTGCGGAAGTTTGGTTAGGCAAAATGTCCGAGATTATTGTACGGAGCAGACGGATGTTAGAGAGTTGGGCATAGAGGAAAATGGCTAACATTTGAAAGACAAATATCGAATTGCTTTTAGTGGACAAAGATTTCTTGATATATATATATATATATATATATATATATATATATATATATATATATACATAAAATTAATCTGGGAAGTCAAATCCACACAAAAAATATAAAGATATAATGATACTAATTAAAAGTTAAAAAATTACAAACCTGCTCAGACTCATTTAGCCTTTTTTTAATTTTCTGCAGACGTGTTATTTAATAGCAGACGATCATTACCGATTTTTGTTGTTGCTGAAAAAAAAAAAGAAATAAACTGTTTCCCTCAAAATTGTTTCCTTTTTTTCGATTTCTGACTTTAGTTTGCTAAATTGCCTGATTCGTTTGCGTCTCATGCGAATGATTTCGTAATCAGTGTTTTTTGGCGGGATTTTTTATTATTGGATTATGAAAGGGAAATTTTGTACCTCACACGTTAATTTCTTTGTTTAGTAAAAAATATATATAAATAAATAAAATATGTCTGTCCGTTTAAATTACTATTGGATCGGATTTCGTGACTTTAATGAGTTTTTCTGTGCCGTGGAACCAAAAGGAAAGTAATTAGATTGTAAAAAGAAATTAACCTATATCCGATATATAAGTTATGAGAAGAACACGCCATTTTGTTCATTTGAGGAACATATTAGATTGTTTAGTAACAATTAAAAAAAGCCCTTCGGCTATCGACACAATTTTTCCTTTCTTTCTATGAGGTGCTCTTACGTTCTGGATATGAATTCAGGGGTTGATTCGGGGTATCTGTCTGTCTGTATTCAATGTGATACAATATTTAGTGTTTTAGGTGTTAAATTTTTTTATTATTGCCCTTAATTTTTAAATTACTGTATTTTAAAATTTCTTGATAATTGTTGTATAATTAAAAATTCTTAATAATTACACTTCGTTTAAAATCACTGCAATCTTAGAATTGAAAATTCTTAATAGTTGCAATTCGTTTTAAAATCACTGCAATCTTAGAAATGAAAATTCTTAATAATTGTATTTCGTTTAAAATCACTGTAATCTTAGAATTTAAAATGCTTAATAATTGCATTTCGTTGAAAACCACCGTAATCTTAGAATTGAAAATTCTTATTAATTGTATTTCGTTTTAAATCAGTACAATCTTAGAATTGAACATACTAAGTAATTGCACTTCGTTTTAAACCACTACAATCGTAGAATTGAAAATTCTTAATAATTGCACTTCATTCAAAACCACTGTAATCGTAGAATTAAAAATCCTTAATAATTGTATTTCGTTTAAAATCAATGTAATCTTTGAATTAAAAATTCTTAATAGTTGCATTTCGTTTAAAATCACTGCAATCGTAGAACTCAAAATTCTTAATAATTGCACTTCGTTTAAAAACAGTGTAATCTTAGAATTAAAAATCCTTAATAATTGTATTTCGTTTAAAATCAATGTAATCTTAGAATTAAAAATTCTTAATAGTTGCATTTCGTTTAAAAACAGTGTAATCTTAGAATTGAAAATTCTTAATAATTGCACTTCGTTTAAAAACAGTGTAATCATAGAATTGAAAATTCTTAATAATTGCACCTCGTTTAAAACCACTGTAATCGTAGAACTGAAAATTCTTAATAATTTCACTTTGTTTTAAACCTCTGTAATCGTAAAATTGAAAATTCTTAATAATTGCACTTTAAAAACTGTTTTAAATCACTGTAATCTTAGAATTGACTGTATTATTGTCTCAAAGCTTTACACGAGAGAATATTCCATCAAGAATGACGTCAGAAGCGAAATTTTTTTAACCCTTTAAGCGTTTGAGACGTATGTTTCAGTCACATACTTTAAGCGTTTGACACGGACAATTCAATCCTAAAATTTGATGACATTAACAATAAGTTTACACATAATTGAGGAATTGAAGAGGTGTTCATTACGTGACTAAAATTTGGTGTTCAAAAACATCTGAGACGGTACATTTTTGAGTTTTTAAATACCAAGCTAGAAAAATGTAATATTCGCCGCAAACGCTTTTCAGTCTGAAAATACGTGGCGTAAAAATACGCCGCAAATGCTTTTAAGGCTGCTATGTACTAACTCTATTGGGTTCGCTCACCTCAATGTTAACCTATGGAGAAAATGTGCCCACTATTTACACCTACATAAATGCCGATAATCCAATAAAAATGGGTATTTTCAGATAGCCCGAACTTTTCTGCACCTTGCAACACGATTCATTTTATAAATGTCGTCCACCAAAGGAATCGTGGAGCGTTTAAAACACACTATTCCAGATTTTTTTCCGCCCAAAAATTTAAATTTAAAAAATATTATTTGCATTTATTTTAGACAAAAAATGCTCCTAGGTGTAAAATTTCTTTCTCTATTAGGGAGTACAATTTTTTTTAAAAAACTTTCAATCTAAGTCGGCAATTATTGGACACATTTTCTCCATAGGTTGACGCTGAGGTGAGCGAATCCAATACGGTTAGTACACATGAGCCTTAATGGGTTAATTATATGACTGTAATAAGAAATGCCTCTTAAATCTCTTCGATTTCCTTTACAAAATGCACCATTATTTTATGAAGGCATCGAACCGTTGAATATTTTGTTTCTAAAATGATCAATTAACATCGCAAACTGTCGTGAAAAGGGGAATTCATTAGAATAATTGTTAAGCTTCGCTTCGGCTGAAAGCAACTTAATTTCCTCATAACGTACACGATAGAATTTTCTTTATCTAGCCTCCGTTTAAAGAGTGGACATTAATTTTTCTTCAAAACTCGTCTTTTTTTTCCTTAAACGGTTTAAAAGGAATTAATTAACCCCATCCGATAGTAATTTCGGTTAAAATATCGTTTTTAATTCAGTTACTTTTAACCCATTAAATATCGTAACTGAAAATTAAATGGCGGGGGAAATTGGCGTCCCCGCTCGTTAACTGTTGAAAGGTTGCCAAATCTCACCTTTTCCAGCTATTTTTATCTTTTAAAAAAATTTTTGTATCTGATATCGTTAACTTGACTGGCAGATAGATATTTAGAGCCTTTAATTTTTTTAATTTTTTTTTTTTTTGGTATCTTGATGTTATTAGTAAGTAACTGGAAGCTTGGTGATCAACGAACTCGCTTTGCTTTTTTTTCTAGAGCTTTTTTAAAGAACTTGAAAAGAAATATTTTTCGACTTTCTTGGAAACCTATATCAGTTATTTTTCTCTTGTATTCATAGAAATGTTCCCCGTTGTTTTTAGACGTTTTAACTCTTTGTTGTTTAATAATTAGACATTAGAATTTTTTTCTTTCCTAAATACCTATATTTTTTTTCTTCTTTTTTTTCTACTAGAGTTGAGTTGAGTTGAGTTGATTGGTTTAGAGCGCTGCTGCAAACTTTTGCTACACAAAGGCTAATTATATATATATATATATATATATATATATATATATATATATATATATATATATATATATATATTATATATTATATATATATATATATATATATATATATATAATATATATATATATATATATATATATATATATATGTAATATCTAAAATATTATGCCCTCCATTCTAGCATTTAAACTCCCTTTCGTAAATCCAATCCCCAGTAATATTAATTTATGGCTTTAAAACCCTTAGCCTCAGAACTTCCCATGAATCGCATGCCTTTGCATTTCTACATGTGTGTATGTCCGAATTCAGTAGTGGGTTAGCTTTGCGAGTCCCCTAAATTTGCTGACCCTACAAATAATAGCCACATGTTTTTTTCACCCCCTCGCGTTTAATGTTGAAAGGTGATATTACTTCTGAAACGTTCTTCTGGAATGAACGGATGTATTTTCGCTCTAATAAACGATGTACTAAGAAGTTTGGTCCGACTGCATTTAAATCAAAATTTTATTCCTTCCAGGCTGAGTCTAGCCATTATAATATGAGCTAGTTTTCCCTTTCAGGTTATAATTTCAGGACGTAAGGTAATGGGGATATATATATATATATATATATATATATATTTATATACATATATATATATATATATTTATATATATATATTTATATACATATATATATATATATATTTATATATATATATATTTATACATATACATATATATATATTTATATATATATATATATTTATATATATATATTTATTTATATATATATTTATTTATATATATATATATATATACATATACATATATATATATTTATATATATATATATATATATATATATATATATATATATATATATATATATATATATATATATATATATATATATATATATATAAAGTCGAACCTCCATATATCGAAGTAGCAAATTGCCGGAAAAAAATTCGATATATAGAAATTTCGATACATAGAATTGATCTTAGCTTTATCATAATTCTCCGAAAATATTAAAATTAAAGCTAATTTTCGTATACGAAACTCCATTTCTCATTTATATGCGAATCACATTAAATTAAAGTTAATAATTAATAATAATTAAAAAAGGAATTAATATGAAAGATTTATTGAGTACTACATACCTTTTTAAAAAAACATTAATCCAGACAGTGGTTACAATGATCACACTTACATTCTTTTAAAAAAACTACGAATATCTTGCTGAACAGCCAGTTTTGCAGAAGGTTCATCAAAGAAATGTTCGAATTAATTCAGTCTATTAAAAACTTCATCAGGGACATTTTCCGCGAATTGAAGTCCACTACGTATTGTTTCAAACGCTTCTGACTACAAGGCAACCGAAATTCGAAAATGAGTTGGGGGAATTTAGGAATTCCAGAACGGAACAAAAAACCGTTTGTCCACCCCTCAACCTCAGTTGAGTTGCGGGGTTCGTAATGACCTTCACTAAACTTTCTTTTTCCCCCTGACCTTCAATTTTCGTGATGTAAACGGTCTAAAGTGGAATAAAATCTCCCAATATGGCTTGAAAAAAAAATCGATATATAGAGATTTTTTCGATATATAGAAACAGTTTTTCTATGTAATGAACTTGGAGATTTGCTAAAAGTTCGATATATGGAGGTTCGACTGTATATATATATATATATAACTTTTGTTCATAGGAATTTCAAAAATTATTCTACACAACCTTTATCTTTATTTGTTAGCTTTGACGAGAGAAAACTTATTTTCTGACCTTGTTGCCATTCGGAACTGGAAGTTAGACTGAAATCCATTGATCTATTATCGTTTTTGAAACATTTTTCTTTGCGATTCCCCTTCACGGGTAAAACGTGTGTCAGCGTTCATTTTCTAACCGAATTATGCAGTGTGCATATAAATTCACATTCATTACGCAGAATTTAATTGCGAGAATTTCTGACGTCATTCTGAGTCATGTTTAGATCTGATTTTATTTCCCCCTTGTCCTTCCCGAATGATTTAAATATGCAGGAATTCAGGAAGTATACGTAAGAATTCCCGTTGACATAAAGGACAGAAAAAAAAATGGCGTAAGTTGTAGAACACAACACGGATATTAGTTTTCGTCGATAATGCCATTTTGTGTTGAAAATGTTTAAAATAAAAAAAAAAATTGAATAGCGAATTATATTTTAAAATACACCTGCGACTCGCACATCCGCTAGTTCTCAAACATATTCCGAGTGAAACATTTTTCATGTATCTACAAAACGCTGAAAGGCAAATATGTTTAAGGATCTTTCAAGGAAGTCTGACAAAAAAAACTTTCTTTCCTCTTATTTTATTCTTTTATTTTTTTTTACTTCTTTTTATTCTTTTTTTCTTCCGTCGCGTAAGCACACGACTCTGAAATGTTCCCAGAATCAAATAATTCGGCTCCGTGGTTTCTTTTATGAAATCACGAATCGTCAAACGATTTTCGGAATTCAATTTCATTTCGTTTTATTTTGTCACAAATTATTGGCAATTTGTATTAAAACGGTACATATATTTTTATTTCACGATAAACTGGGGCATCTAGTTCTTTCGAGGTCTAGAAACCTCTAACTTGATGAATTTTTGCCAAACAAAGATTTTCTTTTAAAAATGAACACGTTATCTTTCAAAAGCGAATGATTCATACCTTTTTTTTCTCCTGGTGTATTTGGAGGATAAACATTTGTGCTTCTAATTTCATTGCTAATTTGATGGGGTTTTTTCTTGTTGTTTAGTTTTCAAGGAATTTCAAATAACTAAATGCTGTATTTAATAATTAGAACTTGGCGTGATTACTTGGCGTTTATTGCTTAAGTGTATTACTTGGAGTGAAATTACATACTATTCAAATATCAAGACTTTTTAATGTATGTAGACACGATTTTTATTTAGTAAAATTATATTTATATTTGAAATTAAATTAAATATAATTTTAAAATTAAATTAAATATAATGTTTAATTAAATTATAATTTCAAGGAATTTCAAATTACTAAATGTTGTATTTAGTAATTAGAACTTGGCGTGATTACTTGGCTTTTATTGCTTAAGTGTATTACTTGGCGTGAAATTACATACTATTCGAATATCAAGCCTTTTTAATGTATGTAGACTCGATTTTTGTTTAGTGAGATTATATTTATATTTAAAATTAAATTAAATATAATTTTAAAATTAAATTAAATATAATTTAAAATTAAATTAAATATAATTTTAAAATTTAATTTAATTTTAAAATTAAATTAAATATAATGTTTAATTAAATTATATTTTCAAGGAATTTCAAATTACTAAATGTTGTATTTAGTAATTAGAACTTGGCGTGATTACTTGGCGTTTATTTCTTAAATGTTTTACTTGGCGTGAAATAACATACTATTAAAATATCAAGCCGTTTTAATGTATGTAGACTCGATTTTTGTTTAGTAAAATTATATTTTCTAAAAGAAGTAAAGTAATTCTGGCAGATGAAAAAATAAGTATTCTAAATATAAACATTTTTATTTCAATTGTAGCAGAGTAAACAAGTTACAATATTTTTCCCCTATAAAGAGAAACAATCCTAGAGACTGTTTCTGTTATGAAAATACATAAAGTTATTATGAATTTTTCTTTAAACCCAGAGGTTTATTTGTTTTGTGCTTATTTATGTGTGCATGTCGCCAAATTTCATCTAACATATTCAACGAAAAAGTATTTTAAATTTTTACAATATTTTTTTTTTCATCATAAGTTGTTCATGCTTTCTAAAAGAGGATGAAGTTTTTTGAAAGTTCGGCGAAACAGAAAGATTTAATAGAACGTGATCATGACGTGTACATATAATCGCATTCAGATGTATTATTTTTCTTCGTACACGTCATTTTGTGCAGGAAAAAGATGGAAAAATAAACGAAATTCGAATTATTTAAAAACAAACACTCACGCACACACAGTGGATCCATTTGTTCTATCTTCCCAAATATGTTTCTATGTAAAATGAATATCCTTCCTTTCCACATGCGAAAGTTCAGATTATAATCGGAACTTCTTGTATGAATAATTATTCATCCCAAGTTTTCGGCTATTACATACAGTATGGATGAATGCTGGATTCCCAAGGGTAGTTGCCATTCTCTGTTTAGAAATAAGGAAGAAATAAATTATGAAATATTGGTGGCTGTTTTCTTGCTGTTATTTGAATAAATTTGATTAAAAAAATCTGACTATTTTTTACCTTGTTGATATAATTATGAGCAAAAAGTAAATCTTATTAATCTATATATATAAAACAGTTCCGTAACTGACTGACTGATTGACTGACATATAACGCCCAGACCAAACCACTGGACCTAAAGGGGCTGAAATTGTGCATAGCGATTCTTCTTATAGTGTAGTGGTGCACTAAGTAAGATTTTTGAAAAAATTCTTCTTTGATTTTGTAAAATTAAATTTTTAAGCTGTTTTAGTAACTCTTTTTAAGTTTGCATTTAAAATAATAATCTGAGGATTATAAAATTTATATCACGAGAAAAATCATAAAAATTCCTTTAAAATGAAATCTTTTTCGAATCTTTACTCCAGTTTCTGATTTTTGGTGAATTTTTAAAGAGTAATTTTTAGAATTTAATTTATTAAATGCTGATCACGTGGTTTCTTTTCTTTTCGTGATACTTTAAACTAATTTTGCGTCACGTGCATAACAACGAAATAGACAAAAAAAAATTTTTTTTCTTGCTAATGCGGCAGATGATTTGACATTATCAAAAAAAATATTAAAATACAGTAAAAGATATTTTCCTCAAACTGTAGTATATTCTTTAGTATGTTCTATTGGATTTAATTTGAATATTTTCTTCTACATTATTTGTCTATAAAAATATCCTTTACGATTTTTTTTATAAATATATATATATATATATATATATATATATATATATATATATATATATATATATATATATATATATATATATATATATACATCAATTGGATACATTGATCGTTCTATTTATTAAAAAAAAAAATATATATATATATATATATATATATATATATATATATATATATATTTGGCATTAATTGCATACATTGGCGGTCGTATTTAATTTTAATGTACTCCGTAGCGAAGTACGGGTTTTCAGCTAGTTGTAATATTATTATCTAATTTTGTAAGGAAATTTTGAATACTTTTAAGGAAATATTAAATAGAAAAATAGTGAAAAAATAAATTAAACTTAACTGTATGGTTTTTGCATCGACGAGAAAGGTTAAAAAAAATAGACTCTTAAACTTTATTATGAGAAAGCACAAAAAAATTCTTAAAAAAAGGACTTAATTTTTGGTCCAGAGTCGTTAAAAGTACTTAAAAGGGTTCAATATTTGGTAAGAGTCGGAACAATGGAATGTTTTAAACGTAAAAAATAAATAAATAAAATAAATAAAATGCTAAATTTTCTTTTTACATGTTTTTAAATTTTTTTTTTATTTTTTTTTTTATGATTGTAACCTGAAAAAAAAAAAAGTGTCGAAACTCATTTTCGTCACAAGTCGTGCATGCATGCCTCCATCCTTCGCTCACTCGCAGAAAATATCCCAACCGCAGACGATCCCACCATTATGTCCGAATTAAATAAACAATTTATTGCGAATATGAAAATCAGGTTGAGGTTGTGAATACAGCTTCCGCCCTGCCGCCGGGACAACAGATATTTTTCTGTTCCATTATTTATTCCAACGATGGCACACATTCTTCGACACGTTGCGACACTGTTGCGTTGTCCTCTTCTTCAGAGGCAGTAGTAGCGCCCCTTCGCATGCTCTGTTAAACGTGCCTGGCCTTGTAGGTGGTGTGACCATGTGCTGCAGCGCACCTTTCCTTCCCTGACCTTGGGAGATACTTGGAACTTTAAATAGGGGGAGTTGCCCTTTGAACTCCCATACCCGGGAACTCCTCGCAGACGATGAGGGCCCGCTCGGGTCATTGGAAAGGAGGTTCCTGGAAAAAGACGCATTGGTTGGAAGATGACGTTCTCGTTCGAGTGCGCCCCTGTTATTCCGAATGGTAATAGCCAATCGTCGTTTTGTTATTAAGACAAAGAGACGTGTTGTCTTTGCGTTTGTTAACAGAGGTTGCTGTGGAATGCTGGAATAAACATGTCATGCGTTTGAGCAACTCTGATTTTATGCGTACATGTTATGTGTCAAGTTTATATGCATATTCAGTGAACATAGCCCTATTATTAAGTCATTCTGGCAGAGGAGGAGTGGGTATAGTAACCTCTCCCCCCCCCCCCTCCATGACCTCTTTTCTACTTTTCTTAGGCGTTAAATTTTTTTTTACACTTTTCTCGATTTTGTTTATTTGACTGGTTAGTAAAAAGTAATTTCATTGAACTGAATTTTTGTCATGGTTAATATCAAGTATGTATGTATCAAGTATGTATGAATGTCACTATCAAGTATGTATGAATAGGTTTTTATCTGAAAAGGATAGACATAATGTTGATAAAGATAGACATAATGTTGAATAAAGATAGACATAATGTTGAATTATTCATTTACCCTTCGATTTATTTATTTAGCATGCTTTAATGGAAATAGTTTTAGCTATATTTTTATAATGATTAATTATTTATCATCAAATATATATATATATCTATAATGTTTAACTGAAAAGAGACTTCAAATTTAAAAGCATGTTTTAAATTATTCATTTGCGTCTCGATTATCATTCATTTTATTCGTTTTAAAGTTAGTATTTTTTTTTTAAACTGAACTTTTATTATGATTAACCCTTCAGCGACCGTGTACAAAGTTGCAACATTTTCGTAATTTTGAATGTTTTGTTTTTACATGTAAGGTTTGAATGTTCTGAGCAGTTTCTATTTATAGCTACACCCTTTCTGATGCAGGTATGATTTTCTGATACGTTTATTCCTTTACATTCATTTCTTAGTCGGGATTTAACCGTGGTAAACCTACGATTATACTGGATTACAATACGACAAAATTATGAGTTGATGTACTCGATCGAATGTGCAGCTATTACACGGTATCCCGCATATCACGAAGATGGACAATCTCATTGCTTTTTAGGGTTTTGGACATAATAGGAATCCATTCACAAGTTGTCCTTAGATCCAATATTGCCGGACAGGTTTGAAATAAGGCGATTGTATCTGCGTTCTTTGGCCTTTAATTATAAATATATATATCTCAATATTATCAACATTTTATAGCTTGTCATAAAACGCAGAATTATTATTTTCAATTTGAAAAAAAAAGTTTATTACAAAAGAAATAATCAAGGTTGAAAGAGACCTTGTTAACTTTGTGCCACGTGTTCCAAAAATTGGCGCATCCGCTGAAGGGTTAATTATATGTCATCGACAAATCCATATCAGTTAGGTTTCATTGCAAAAGGACTTCAAATATAGAAACGTTTTAAATTATTAATTTTCCCTTCGATTTTATTTATATTACACGTTTTAAGGGATTATTGTTATACAGTGGTGCCTTGAGTTACGAGTTTAATTCGTTCCGTGACGGAGCTCGTAACTCGAATTACTCGTATGTCAAATCAATTTTCCCCATTGAAATAAACTGAAATGCCATTAATCCGTTGCACAATCATTTTTTATTTTTACACTGTTTTGAGTTAACATTGTCTAGAAAGAAAAAATTCGACTCCGTTTCTAAACGATTTCTTTTGATTTAACTCAATTCAAAAAATTGCCTTTTTGAAATCCCATTATGAATTGAATTTTCAGGAAATATATTTACATTAACCGTAACTTTGCACGAAATATTTAGGGAGTTCCCCTTGTTCGTTGATAAAATTCAATTTTATGTTTAGTTCCAGGTTCGCGATGTCTTTCTTTACACTTTGAGTATTCTGGAACGTAGAAAAATATTCTACCGTGTAAAAAAAAAAAAAAGAAATGGGTGTATTTCCCTTTTCAATACAGACTGTAGTAGGTGCTTGTGAAGAACGTTTGTCTGTTAAGGCTGCTATGTACTAACTCTATTGGATTCACTCACCTTAATGTTTGTCCATGAGGAAAATGTGTCCAAGGATTGCCGACTTGGATTGAAAGATTATATATATATATATATATATATATATAAATAAGAATAAGATGAAAGAGAAAACCAGTAATAGCTCTAAAGCTACTTGCAGCCAGGAACAAACAACATGTAAAGAAAAGTATGAATAAGGTTTTTGACAGCATTTCTTCATCAGCGGTGTCAATACTGTCTAAAAATCAATGGATTGTTTCTGATGAGTATGATCTATTAAATAAACACACTCAGACACCGTACAATCCATTATTAACAGAAGAATTGATTAATAAATGAATGAAGTTTGATTAAAAGTACTTAACCAAAGAACACCAAGCCTGGCGCTAGTCAGAGTGGAAGTTAAGAACTTGTAACCGCAAGATGACTGACGTCATAAAACTTGCAACCATTGAGGTAGTGGATTCTCAGTTACAGACTTACTTAGGTTACCGTATTTTAAGACTATTATTCCTTTAATTATTTAGTTTTTATTATTATTACTACTATGAGTTAATTTTATTATTATATATATATATATATATATATATATATATATATATATATATATATTTCAGCTAGTCTCCTCCAACGAAACTACCGCGGGTTATTGACGTAGGATTAATTATCGTTTGCATACCTCTTTTTTTTTAATTTTTTTTCTACGCATTTTGGTACTTTTCTGTTAACTGTTTACTGCTACTGGGTTTGGCGTGCTGCCAAAATTATAACTCGCGACGCAAGACAATTTTTTTTTCTCTCCGGAGGACCGTTATTGAGGAACGTAATCCTGCGTTAAAAAAGTGTACTCCGTAATAGAGAAAGAAATTTACACCTTGGGGCATTTTTCGTTAAAAAAAAAGCAAATATTTTAATATTTAAATTATTCGCTGAAAAAAAATCTGGTATACAGTCGAACCCCGTTATAACGAAGCCGGTATATAACGAACTCACGGATATAACGAGCGAAAATTTTGGTCCCGCCGTTTTCCTATCGTACGTAATTTAATTAGTATTGTGTCAATTTAATGTGATCGATTTTAGTCGATTTAATTCATTAGTGATCATTTTTAATAGATTTTATCATTTTTTAATACATCATTATTGAATACACATTGCACATAATGAGTTATACATTTTGTGAACTCTGGCATTTTTCTTAACGGTTCGGATATAGCGAACCACCGGATAAGGCGAACAAAACTCTTGGTCCCTTGAAGTTCGTTATAACGGGGTTCCACTGTAGTATGTTTCAAACACTCCTCAATTCTTTTGGTGGACGGCATTTCTGAAATGAATCCAGTTTCAAGGTGCAGAAAAGTTCAGGCTAATCTGAAAATACCATTTTTATTGAATTATCAGCATTTATGGAGCTGTCAATGGCAGACACATTTTCTCCATAGGTTAACACTGAGGTGAGCGAATCCAATAGGGTTAGTACTCAGCAGCCTTAAGATGTGTAATAGAATTGTAAATAAATTTTGTTAATAAGTATATGCTACAATGATTTCCTTTTTTTTTTGTGCCGTTTAAATATCATCAATGATTTGGGAAAATGATTTTTGTATGCATTTATGAATATAATAAATACATAACAATTGGGCAGTGTCTCGCAGCATGTCACATCTCAACTCTTGCAGATTTTACTTCTTGTTTGGCGAGGAGTGGCAAAACATTGCATAATTTAACATGGCGTTCGATGAGCATTCTTACAGCTAGTTGAATAAAATGCTCTCAGATTACGCAAAGTCTTTAGATACGGTATCCAAACAAAGGTATATCACTAAATTAAACATTCAGGTACAGCCCGGAAAGTTTTATTCAGTATGTGACCCGTATTTATTGACAGAGGAAGACTGGAGTTACGATACAAGACGCTGGCCTGAAGTAACTTATCCTGATATCTATACATATCTCAACATAATAATAATCATTCTCAACGAAAGAATGATTATATTCTCTTAAACCTTGCGAAATATTGAAAAAAAAAAGTGTTAAAATACCTGTTATATACAACTAATATGAGGAATTTTATAAATAAACTTAAATTATTTAACTCAAAATGAAGGTATCGTCCAAAAACACATGCAAACGCATATGAACTGCTTCTGTTTTCTGCCACCCGATAATGACGCCATCTACAGCAGACGAAAACTGACGAAGCCAGTGACGTTGCAGCGTTTCGCCTTATTGCCAACAGGTTTAATCTTATATTTCACAAACGTAATTATCATAAAATAAATATGGCAGAGAGAGATATAGAGAAACTCCTCGGAATAAACATGTTTATCCTTAAAACATGTCATTGGGCATGCGCAGAAACAGTGAGTTTCTAAAGACAGATTTAAACATGCCACTGAGCATGCGCATAAATCAATTTTTAACTGTAAATTATTGTTAATTAATAAAAATTGCAAATGGCTTTATTTGAAATATAAAAGAAAGCGCTTTATATTTCTGCACATGCTCAGTGGCATGTTTAAATCTGTCTTTAGAAACTCACTGTTTCTGCGCATGCTCAGTGACATGTTTTAAGGATATGGCTTTATTTTTCCAAATAAAGCCATAGGTAATATATATATATATATATATATATATATATATATATATATATATATATATATATATATATATATATATATATATAAATTGCGGTTTCAAAAACCAAATTTGACAAATCTACAGATTGCAATCTTTCGTTTCGGACCAAAATGAAGTAAATCGATGCAGTAGTTTTCTCTCACGGACTGCCCAAAAAGTCGGCTTAGCAACTTAAATATATAGATAACAATTGAGCGAGAACGTGAAGTTATAGTGCAACTCAACACCTGTCCATAAAATGAATATTAATATCCGTATTTTCTTACAAACTGGGAGTGGTCATGAACCGATAGATATCGCCTTGTATTCCTGCCCGGCATGCTTGTGGGGGCTTACTCCCCTATATATCCACCTGCCCGGCTTGCGTCTTTCACCTGCCTTGAGACCTTGCTAATTTCTTCCCCCCATTTATCTTTTACGTGAGACACGCGTGTAAAGGCAACAGGAGTGGAGTAAAAATTGACTGCACTTGTCTTTTCCTTCTTTCTGTGTCGCGTTCCAGGTTTTTTCCTCGTTCGCGCCAACTCGAGAACATCGAAAATTGTTCACGAATTTCCGATGTCAACGTCGTTGTTCGCGAGATAATGTTGGCGACATTTCTAAACCTGGTGATTTTGAGGTTTCTTTTCTTTTCTTTTCTCTCTCTTTCTTTTTTTTAACGTAGGACCACGCCGCGACAGCGCACAAGTTCGAAAATGAGTTTTTAGAAATAGCCATTTAAAGTTTAAAGTTTCCGTAAATTGCTTTCCTGTTAGCTTTATACATTTGGCCATAAAAGCAGTTCTAATTGTAGTATCGACTTTATTTTTTTAAAGATTCCTTACATTTCATTCTTTAAATTAAATCATAATAATAATAAAAAAAAGAGTTCTTGAAGGTTTTTAGGTGATCTCCCTTTAAATTAAAAAACATTTTCTTGTCTCATTTGAAAAAAGGAAACTATACATGTCTATGTAAATGCATTATATTCCCGATTATCCGGGTTACTGAAGGACAGGAGTAGCACGAATAATCGAAAAACATGGATAATCCGATTTATATTCGACTTTATTGTATTTCAAAATGTAATACTAAACTTGATTTTTTAATTTTTTGATTCAAGGTATGTAATCCATACATACATACATACATACATACATATATATATATATATATATATATATATATATATATATATATATATGTATATACGGATTGTACGGTGTCTGAGTGTGTTTATTGTATAGATCATACTCATCAGAAACAAACCATTGGTTTTTAGACAGCATCGACACCGCTGATGAAGAAATGCTGTCAATAACCTTATTCATACTTTTCTTTTCATGTTGTTTGTTCCTGGCTGCAAGTAGCTTTAGAGCTATTACTGGTTTTCTCTTTCATCTTATTCTTATTTATTTATATATATATATATATATATATATATATATATATATATATATATATATATATATATATATATATATATATATATATATATATATATATATATATATATATATATATATATATATATATATATATATATATATATACACTAGCTGAATACCCATGCTTCGCTACGGAGTGCATTCAAATTAAATACAGCAGTCAATGTATGCAATTAATGCCAAAAAAACCAAAAAAATATATTTATAAAATATTCGTATAGGCAAAATAATGTAGAAGAAAATATTCAAATTAAATCTAATAGAACATACTAAAGAATATAGCACAGTTAATATAGTACAGTTTGAGGAACATTTCTTTTATTATATTTTAATATTTTTTTAGATAATGTCCAATCGTATGCCACATTAGAAAGAAAAAAACAATATTTTTTATGTCAATTTATTTCGTTGTTATGCACGTGACGTAACATTAATTAAAAGTACCACAAAAAGAAAAGAAACCACGTGATCAGCATTTAATAAATTAAATTCTAAAAATTAATCTTTAAAAATTCACCAAAAATCAGAAATTGGAGGTAAAGATTCGAAAAATAATTTCATTTTAAAGGAATTTTTATGATCTTTCTCGTAATATAAATTTTATAACCCTCAGATTATTATTTTAAATGCAAACTTGAAAAAAGTTAGAACAAAAACTTAAAAATTTAATTTAAAAAAAATCTAAGAAGAATTTTTAAAAATATTTCTTAGTGCACCCCTACACTATAAGAAGAATCGCCATGCAAAATTTCAGCCCTTTAGGTCCAGCGGTTTGGTCTGTGCGTTATCTGTCAGTCAGTCAGTCAGTGAATCGTGTCCGGTGCCACACGCGTGCCGATTTTGGTACGATTCGGCCCCATAGTCTCGCTGTCAGCGAGGACAGCCGCGGAAGCTGTCGAAATAAGCAATTTTTAGGGGCAAAATCATTAAAACATTAATTAAAAACTCCGGGGACCGATTTTCAAAAAATTATATGCCTATGTTTTAATCTGATCTATCGAGTATATCTATACAAAATTTCAGCTCAATTAAAGCAATACTTTTTGAGTTATAAAGGAACAAACATAGGCCTATTCAAAATAATCAATAAATTTCACAGTTTCAATGAAAAACACTCTATTTTGAATAAAGTTCAATAATTCAAGTTTGATGTGTAGTAGTTTGGTGTGTTGCTATGGTTACTTGACTATGGTTGACAAAGGAAAAGTTGTAAAGGTGAAGTATCAGCTCAACATTTAGGCCCCTAACTTTCTTTCTACTGATCAGATATACATAATATATAGCCTATGTCCATCTAGAATAATGTACCTTTCAAATAGTAAAAGAATTTTTCAAATAGGTGCAGTGGTTCCGGAGATTACCCTCCACATTCAAAATCCGCTCTCTCCCTTTATATATTAGTATATATATATATATATATATATATATATATATATATATATATATATATATATATATATATATATATATATATATATATATGTGTGTGTGTGTGTGTGTGTGTGTGTGTGTGTGTGTGTATGTATGTGTGTATATTATATATAGTATATATATATATATATATATATTACCGAATCTTTGATATATTTTTTGATATCGCCATGAATTTTTCTAACATGATATAACATCACTGTACTTATGATCCCAGGAAGCTAAAGAAATATTATTTCAGTACATTATCCCAACCTTTATCAAATAAAAACCTTTATCAAATAAAAATGTTGTTTTAAAAATTTTGTTTATATATGTATGGATATATGTTTATATATGTTGTTGATATATGGAAGAAATTGGCATGCAGTTTTTAATAAATTTCGAATGTATTATTTTGGATAAAGATTTCAGATTTTTTTTTCTGCACGGATAATCCACAAGCTGGATAATCCGAACACGGATAATCGAGTGTTCACAGTAATGTCTTTTACGAGTTACAACTTTATTTTTAGTATAAGTTGATAATAAATGAGAAACTTTTCTGCGTAAGTTAACATTGAGCCGAGAAAATCCAGTAGAGCGGCTACCCAACACCCTTAATTTACGTTTATTATTGGATTACCTGCACTTTCTCAACGGAAAGTTTTTAACAAATTACTATTGGCTTTCCATATACTATTTCTATTATTGGATTACATGTAATGTCATTGGATTTACATATTTTTCTTCAGCATAAATAGACGTATCAGCTATAACAAAAGATAAAATAATTTGAAATTCATAATGCTTTGCTTTTATGAAACTTGTTTTAGAATACGAAAAAGATGGAGTGAAACCCATAAGTTTCAAAGCTTCGATAAAAGTTCTTTTCCGTTTGCAATTCAGCTTTTTTTTTCCGCATACCTAATAGCATAATTTCCGACATTCCGGCATAGCTTACAGGATTATCTCAAACTTAAAACAACCAAAATACACTTTAAATCACCGATTATGCGTTCATTTTCTCTCTTTTGCCGTTGTTTGTCAATTTTTATTGGACTCAGACGAAACAGCCGATATTTATTCTATTTATTTACCTCGCCTCGTCGCGCGCGATTGGCAACAGCGAGAAAAAAAAAAAAAAAAAAATCTTTTCATATCCTCGTACCCAGAGGCGAGTTATCGCCGTAATAACATAGTCTCAAACGCAGTTATTAACCCTACCGACCCCAGATTTTGTGAATGAAGTTAGTCAATGGGACGACTTTAATAGAAAGAGTTGGCGAGGGGAAGAGGGGGGGGGGAGGGTTACTTTGTGAAATACATGTTGATTAGATCGTTGTTTAATTGTCGCGTGGAGTAGAATATTTAATACTTGTTAGCCGTGAGAAAGTAACAAAGTTGATGGCATATTGACGTATTCGTCGAAGTAGAAAAAGGTTGCTCACACTGAAAGTTAAGTGAACTTAGGCTAATCTTGGTGATCTACAGTAACCAGCTATATGAAATGGATTCAGATTGGTGGGAAAAATCCCATAACCTGTGCCAGATTTTTTTTCTTTTATGGCGCCAAATTTGGCGATCGCATTTTATAATGGAAACTTTGTTCTGTTGCTCTAAGTTTTCAATAAAAAAAAAAAAATAACATTCCTGTATTTTTAATGCATTGTTTTCCCTTAAGATTTTTCATAAATATTTAAATTATGACCTACTCTTTGGACGTGACGCAAAATTAATGTAAAGCATCACAAAAATAAAAGAAACCACGTGATCAGCATTTAATAAATTAAATTCTAAAATTTAATTTTTAAAAATTTACCAAAAGCCAGTTAATGGAAGTAAAGATTCGAAAAAGAATTAATTTTTAAAGAATTTTTAGGATCTTTCTCGTGATATAAATTTTATAACCCGCAGATTATTATTTTAAATGCAAACTTTACAGAATGTTACAAAAACAGCTTAAAATTTTAATTTAAAGAAATCTAAGAAGAACTTTTCAAAAATATTTCTTAGTGCACCCCTACACTATAAGAATTCAAGCCCTGCAAAATTTCAGCCCTTTAGGTCCAGCGGTTTGGTCTGTGTGTTATCTCTCAGTCAGTGAGTCAGTTACGGATCTGTTATCTATATGTAGTATATATTGATAACAGTTCCGTAACTGACTCACTCACTGACATTAGGAGCAAAACAGCAAATTAGGAATGAACTAGCTGAGTGGCAACCCGATGTGTTGCATTTTCGATTTAAAATAAAATGGTTTTATTTCTTAAAGATTGATAACTGTTTAATCACTTAAGAATACAGAATTTTTAAAAAACGAAATGATGATTTAAATTTCCCTTTTTCAAATTTTGGTTTTTGGCTTTTGAAATAATTCTTTCAAATTTCCGTTTTCAAATTTTGCTTTTTAAATAAAAAAAAGAAGCTCATTCAATAAGGCAATGTCTCGCAGCATGTCACATCTCAACTCTTGCAGATTTTACTTCTTGCTTGGCGAGGAGTGGCAAAAAAATTGCATAATTTAACATGGCGTTCGATGAGCATTTTTACAGCTCGTTGAATAAAATGCTCTCAGATTACGCAAAGTCTTTAGATACGGTATCTAAACAAAGGTATATCACAAAATTAAACATTCAGGTACAACCCTGAAAGGTTTTTCAGTATGTGACCCGTATTTATTGACAGAGGAAGACTGGAGTTACGATACATGACGCTGGCCTGAAGTAACTTATCCTGATATCTATACATCTCAACATAATAATAATCATTCTCATTATATTCTCTTAAACCTTGCGAAATATTAAAAAAAAGTGTTAAAATACCTGTTACATACAACTAATATGAGGAATTTTATAAATAAACTTAAATTATTTAACTCAAAATGAAGGCATTGTCCAAAAATGCATGCAAACGCATAGGAACTGCTTCTGTTTTCTGCCACCCGATAATTACGTCATCTATAGCAGAAGAAAACTGAAATAGGCAGTGACGTTGCGACGTTTCGCCTTATTAGAAAAAAATTCTATAGGTTTTAACTTCTCCTTTCCTGAAACTAAAAGTATTTCTGGTACTTTAAAATTATTTCTGGATTTCAATTATTAAATAAATGACTCGTTCTCAACTATTTTGGCATTTGGTTATTTTCCTTTTGGCAACATGGCGGAATGTAAACATTACATCTTATAGGGCAAAAATTGCTTAAAAAAATAGAAACACAGTTCTGATGAATTCAAAATTGGTGGCGGAAGAATCCTCATCATTTGCTCATTAATTAGAAACAAATTTCACGAATTTGCTGGAATTATTAGTGAGTAAAATAATAAGTTGAAAAATTACGAACTCGGTATTCAAGTTACATTAAGATACATTGCGGGAAATTTCAAAAGTGAGTTTTGTAAGTACGCTTTTTTTAGAATAACATTTTTTCTATTAAATGTATTTGGTATATTTTGGAAGCTAAAAATCTAGAAAATACCGATAAATCGTAAAATTGACATTAATAGGTGCAGAAAACCGAAATATTTGTCCATCAAAATTGTCGATTTCGTGAAAATCGGAAAACTGCTTTGGGGAAAAAGCTTCGTTTGCAGTGAAAAACATTTTTAACTTTTTGAAAATGTGCATATCCTTAAAGATGAAGAGTTGTAGAACACATGGAAATAAAAAATTTGTCGACTGGTGGGCGGAAAAGTTTAATTTTGCATGCATGAAAATAGTGGAAATTTGCGAAACGGAAAGGAGCTGGCCCACCCGGAATGACATGTTTCTATTACCCACTTCTTTTGAGTTCGGCGGTTTTAATTGAATAATTTAAAAAGTTTAAAGTTTTGAAAGTTGAGGATGGTACCAGTGCACGCGTCTCGTCCGACCGCGTCCATCGGTACCAGTCGCGATATCCTGCTATGCTCGGTTCGCGAGATTAGCCCGTCCCCGTTTTCTGCTAACAAACTAACATTTGTTTACCTTCAGCTGTTATTATATAGATTTCTTCTCGTGTTCTCTTCGTCATTTTAGCTGAAAAGTTTCAGTCTCCATACCAACTGCTTCTCGAACTTAAAACGAGAGAGAAATCGTGAAATTTTTTAAATGGGTTTGATTGACCCTTACAGGTTAGAGAACGAATACCATTTTGAGAACGTTTCTCCTCCTAAAAAAGGTCCAGTATAAAACTAAAGACAAAAATGAATAGTAATATATAAATCTATATATATATATAACAGTTCCGCAAGTGACTGACAGATAAAGCATAGACCAAACCGCTGGACCTAAATGGCTGAAATTTTGCATGGCGATTCTTCTTATGGTGTAGGGGTACACTAAGAAAGAGTTTTGAAAAATTCTCCTTAGATTTTTTTAAAATTAAATTTTTAAGCTGCTTTTATAACTTTTTTTAAGTTCGCATTTAAAATAATAATTTGAGGGTTATAAAATTTATATCACTAGAAAGATCATAAAAATTCCTTTCAAATGAGATCTTTTTCGAACCTTTACCTCAATTTTCTGATTTTTGGGGAATTTTTTAAGATTAATTTTTAGAATTTAATTTATTAAATGCTGATAATAAAATAATGATAAATGCTGATAATAAAATGCTGATAATGATGATAAAAAAATATTTTTTCTTTCTAATGCAGCAGACGAATGGATATTATCCAATAAAAATAAATATCCCTTACGATTTTTTTATAAATATATATATATATATTTTACATCAATTGTATACATTGATCGTCGCATTTGTTATAAATATATATATAT
Source organism: Dolomedes plantarius (assembly GCA_907164885.2). NCBI lineage: Eukaryota > Metazoa > Arthropoda > Arachnida > Araneae > Dolomedidae > Dolomedes > Dolomedes plantarius. Next base: position 117,926,089 of record OU015499.1, on the reverse strand, counting down.
ATTTTTGGCATTAATTGCATACATTGACCGTTGTATTTAATTCGAATATACTCCGTAGCGAAGTGCGGGTTTTCAGATAGTATATATATATATATAGATAGATATTAAGGCTTCTTATTGTCGATATAAAGAAGCTTTGCATTCCTGTTATGATTATAACATGTTCCGAATTTTCAAAGGTTTCCCGATATTTGCCTCCAATCAGATGCATTCCAATAGAAATCTAGAACAGTGTTTCTCGACTTAACACGTAAAAAGAAAATGCTAATTGATTGCGCTGTCAGCATAACACGGAAATTCATTGACCATAGCGTGACGTGTGTACGTTTAGACAAAGTTCCGATGAAGCAAATGTTTATTTGTCGCCCTGTCGTCGCTGTTTAATTGACTTATGGGTTTTTTCTTTTCCGCTACGGGAATAAAATCGGTGTTTCTCGCAATCAGAATGACACAAATAATTGACCATTTTATTCATCTAATTATTGCAAGTTTTGAAATGAAGGTTTTAAAAAACTCCTCGAGTTCTCCCTTTTTTTCTTCTTTAAAAAAGCAATTTTTTAATTTTTTAAATGCATTAAATATAAAGTTCGGTCGATTTGTTGTTTCATTTAAATTTCTGTATTTTCAGTAATTAATACATATAGGATATTTTGCAATTGTTGAAACTGTTTATTAATATATACATATATATATATGTGTCTGTGTGTGTGATATGGGGAGAACGGCCGCCGGTCATTGCAAAGAAGAATGCCGCAACCCCACATCACAGTCAACTCTGTAGACACTGGATTACTGGAATGATAGTCTGGTCGAAAAGAAATGTCGTCGACACAAGATTTCTCGAATTACATATTTATTAAAATCACCGTCCGCTCCGTCGGTATGAATGCAGCAAGAGAAAGTACAGGAGTCCTTCTAATTCTGGATGTCAACACTTATATAAACTTCTATCCATCACGTGATTAAAGGGTGTGTCTTAATAGTTGATTGGTTTAAAGTTGTTGTTGATGTGCAGAACTGATTTAAATTTGTACTGACTCCGCGCCGTGTCTCTTTACTTAAAAAAGACAGCCATCTTGAATGTTTTTGCCGAAGGCTGTAATAATGGAATTTAACACGAATGCCCAAAGGGAATTAAATAACTTAAGGGATTAAAAAAGGGTATGTAATTTTGAATAGTAAAGTGAGGAATTAATAGTCTTTAAATGTTAAGAGTGTTGAATTAAGAAATTACTAGTTTTTTAATATTATATATATATATATATATATATATATATATATATATATATATATATATATATATATATATATATATATATATATATATAACAGTTCCGTAACTGACTAACTGACTGACATATAACGCACAGACCAAACGCTGGACCTAAAAGGGCTGAAATTTTGCATGGCCATTCTTCTTATAGTGTAGGGGTGCACTAAGAAAGATTTTTGAAAAATTCTTAGATTTTTTTAAAAATTAAATTTTTAAACTGTTTTAGTTCCTTTTTTTAAGTTTGCATTTAAAATAATAATTTGCGGTTTATAAAATTCATAACGCAAGAAAGATTCTAAAAATTCCTTCAAAATGAAATCTTTTTATTGTCTGATTTTTGGTGAATTTTTAAAGATTAATTTTTAGAATTTAATTTATTAAATGCCAATCACGTAGTTTCTTTTCTTTTTGTGATACCTTAAATTAATTTATCGTCACGTGCATAGGAACGAAATAAACTGACAAAAAAATATTTAAATTCGGTAAAACATAAAATTTAACCACTAGACTAATTGAGATGGAAGATTTTTAAGAATATAATTCAAATTAGTATGTTTTATGGGTATTAAATATAAAAATTAATTGCATACATTGACCGCTGTATTTAATTTGAATATTTTTCTTCTACATTATTTTGTCTATAAAAATATCCGTTACGATTTTTAAAAAATATTTATTTATTTATTTATTTATTTATTTTTTTTTTTTTTGGGGGGGGGGGGCATTAATTGCATACATTGACCGTTGTATTTAATTTCAATGTACTCCGTAGTGAAGCACGGGTATTCAGCTAGTATAGGATATTTTGCAATTGTTGAAACTGTTTTATTAATGTATTTATATTTCGTAAATAGCGTATTCAATATTTTTCATATTTAAATACTTCTTATGTTGTTTATTTGCTTAATGTCTTGATAACTGCAAATGAAATTTGATACATAGTCGACTGTCACGTGAAAAGTTATAAAACTGTGTGAAGTTGTTGGTGTTTTCTTCGATTTCTCATTAGGAACATGCAAAAAATGTGACTTCTTGTTGTTTATCAGCCTAATTGAAGTATCGTGAATGTTTATATAAAACTAGCTGAAAACCCGCACTTCGTACGGAATACATTCAAATTAAATACAACGGTCAATGTATGCAATTAATGCCAAAAAATAAATAAATATATATATATATTTATTTATAATAAATACGATGATCAATGTATACAATTAATGTAGAAAAAACAAAAAATATACTATTTATAAAAAAATCGTAAGGGATATTTTTATAGACAAAATAATGTAGAAGAAAATATTCAAATTAAATGTAATAGGACATGCTAAAGAATATAGTACAGTAAATATAGTACAGTTTGAGGAACATAATATCTTTTATTGTATTTTAATATTTTTTTGGATAATGTCCAATCGTCTGCCTATCGTAAAAAATCTAAGAAGAATTTTTCAAAAATCTCTCTTAGTGCACCCCTACACTATAAGAAAAATCGCCATGAAAAATTTCAGACCTTTAGGTCCAGCGGTTTGGTCTGTGCGTTGTATGTCAGTGTGTCAGTCAGTCAGTGAGTCAGTAGTTACGAAACTGTTTTATATATATAGACTACTCTACTATGAAAGGTTGTGTGTAGTCGATCGTCTGATCATGTTCTTAAAAATGAGTGAACAAAGTTTATCTACCCAGCTGCTTGTTGTTTATTTGCCTTACAGGTTTTCTAGAACACGCTGGCAGAGAATGGTTCAAAGAACTGATTATTTTATTTGATCCATAATCAACCTAAATACAGCGTACTTTCGATTATTCGTGGGCGGATTATTCGTGCAGAAAACTTTTTTTAAAAATCTTTATCCAAAATAATACTTGCATAATTTATTAAAAACTGCATACAAATTTCTTCCGACCATACGTATATAAACAACAAGATATTTAAAACAATTTTTCTTTATACAGTAAGACCTCGTTTATCTGGACTAACTGTAACCGTACGCAATCCGGATAATCCGGGTAATATGGGTAATAAGCAAAACAAAATCATTAATTAAGCAGATTTACAGTTTATTAGGATAAAAAACTATGTTTTGTGACAAAATTACATAGTACTGTTTACAAGACATTAAAAAATATAAAAATTACTTTTCAAATCATTTCTTAACAAAGAACTGGTAAGTCTAGTAAAGTTTACTTAAACTCAACAAAAAGCATTTTATTACCATAATTTACTAACATTCTATGCAGGAACTGTACATTGAATTAAACTAAAAAGCGAATATTTGGCGTGCTTATAGTTACGTTCTTGCTATCATAGTTAAAAATTATTATCTATTGTGAACATTAATAAAAAATAATGTCTACAAATCTGATCCAAATCAACAAGGGATGGATAAACGAGATTTTGCTGTATTGAGAAGATATTTATTTGATAAAGGATGCGATGATGTACTGAAATAACACTTCTTCAGTTTCCCGGGATTATGAGAACAGCGATATCATAATTATGTTAGGAATACTGGTGGTGATATATAAAAGCTATACAAAATTCGGTAAAACAAAAACAAAAATTACGAACTATATAAATTGAATTAATTTATATATTTAAAACAGTTCCGTAACTGACTGAATGACTGACAGACTCAGACAACGCATACACCAAACCGCTGGACCTAAAGGGCTGAAATTTTGCATGGCGGTTCTTCTTGTAGTGTAGGGGTGCACTAAGAAAGATTTTTGAAAAATTCTTCTTAGATTTTTTTAAATTAAATTTTTAAGCTGTTTTTGTAACATTCTTAAAAGTTTGCATTTAAAATAATAATTTGAGGGTTATAAAATTTACATCACGAGAAAGATCCTAAAAATTCCTTTAAAATGAATTCTTTTTCGAATCTTTACCCCTATTTTCTGATTTTTGGTGAATTTTTAAAGATTAATTTTTGGAATTTAATTTATTAAATGCCGATCACGTGGTTTCTTTTCTTTTTGTGATACTTTAAACTAATTTATGGTCACGTGTGTAAGAACGAAATAAACCGACAAAAAAAATATTAAAATACGGTAAAAAGATAAAATTTAACCACTAGACTAATTGAGATGGAAGTTTTTTAAGAATTTAATTCAAATTAGTATGTTTTATGAATATTAAACATAAAAATTAATAGGAAACATTGACCGTTTAATTTAATTTGAATATTTTCTTCTACATTATTTTGCCTATAAAAATATCCGTTACGATTTTTTTTTATAAATATATATATATATATATATATATATATATATATTTTTTTTTTCTGGGCATTAATTGCATACATTGACCGTTGTATTTAATTTGAATGTACTAATTTAATTTAATTGAATGCACTAATTAATTTAATTTGATGAGAAGTACGGGTATTCAGGTAGTAAAATATATAAGAAACTGTAGTATTATATTTGTAAATTGCTATAAAATTGAAGAGAAACAGGATATACGTGTTAACCGGTTATTCGTGCTTCTCGTCCCTTCGAATAACCCGGATAATTGGGTGTACACTGTACTATAATCTGCTTGTAATTTTTCAGTGATTTTTTCTCGTGTCTCAATTTATAAAAAATATAATTAATTTTTAGAAAAAAAACCACTTATATGTTACTAGTTGTTCGCACACGATCCAATTTTGGATTTCAAGTTCTGTTTAAAAAGCCAATCTTATACTTTTAATATTCTACACGTAAAAAAAAAATCCAATTTTTTCCCCAAGATATTTTTTAAAACAATCAATCGCTTCTTTTGCCTTCAAGAATAAACTTCTTTTGATTATTTTCATAAAAGTTACAGCTGCGTTTACGATGTTTTCTATCGATATCATGCTAGAAACATAGATTTAAAATTGCTCTATCATAATACCCTTATAAAAAAAAACAAAAAAAAAACACGATGTTTTATATCGATTAAGGAATCGATACCGTGGTTTATTCTAATTTAAATATTAGAATAAACGATTATAATTGATTTCTTAATAAGATACAGCTGCGTTTACGTTGTTTTATATCGATATTATGTTTAGATCATAGATTTGAAATATCACGATATCGATTTAAAGAAGGAAAAAAAAAAAAAAAAAAAAAGATGTTTTATATAGATAAAGGAAACGATGCCGTTGTTTGCTCTAATTTAAATACTAGGATAAAGGAATATATTTTGATTTCTTTATAAGTTACTGCTGCCTTGACGCTGTTTAATATCGATATTCTGATAGAGCTTAAATCTAGTCTTTTAGCAGAAGGGACTGAGAAGGATTTTTTTTTTTTATCCTGTCCACTTTTCTGATAAAATTTAACTGAAAAACGTGTCAATACTTTAAAAGGCTTTTTATTCGTACCTTATGTAATGTGTAGTGATTAGTCATTCTTTATAATAGTTCTATCAAAATGAATTCCACGAATACAAATTTTAACGTTAGTAGTTGTAATTATTTAACTTACGGGTTGGGATAGCATGTATCCCAAGAATGTATATATACATATATATATATATATATATATATATATATATATATATATATATATATATATATGTGTGTGTGTGTGTGTATACATGCATATATATATGTATATGTATATGTATATGTATGAATATATATATATATATATATATATATATATATATATATATATATATATATATATATATATATATATATATATATATATATACATACATATATATATATATATATATATATATATATATATATATATATATATATATATATATATATATGCCTTAATGGCCGTTCCTACAAAGGGGGGGGGGGGGTGTCTGAAATTTCCCGTTCTAAATAGGGAATTGAAATAATGGTCCCTGTAAGCTAAAGGTTAACAACAACATTTGCGTTCAGCTCTTGCTTAAAATTTAAAAAAACCTTACTGTATAAGTCTAAAAATTTAAGAGTTATTTTAATACAATTTCTTGTAGTTCATCACTCGCGTTATTTCTACGGAAAGAAATGGAATTTGTTTACGTTCCACTGCTCACCGAATTTCTCTGAAAAATTTTTGCTTCGGTTCGTTGGAAATTCTGGATATCC
>OU015499.1:117909756-117914756 GCA_907164885.2 Dolomedes plantarius | reverse complement strand
TATAAATGCTGTTTTAAAGATGGCTGACCCTGTTTATATTCTTATTCCAGTGAAATTGAGGTTTTTTTCTCTCGTGATTTTCTATCGTATGCATTTTAATGATCGAAACAGATCTTTAGCCGGAATGAATTGTAAACAGATACCCGCAGAGCGCATTGTTTCCAACCTCGTGTTTTGCTTCTAATTAGCATAAGAGGTAGCGTATTTTATACGATTGCTTCGCATCCTTTTAGCCCCCAAAAAGGTGATATTTCGCACAGGAACGTGTTATACCTAGAGAAACTCTGCTTTTAAATGAAAAGAAAACAAATAACTACAAGATATAAAGAACTTTTTATATACCACGTTTTTGAATTTTCTGTTGAATCATATAAACTTGACAATTCTATGTATTAACTAGCTGAAAACCCGCGCTTCGCTACGGAGTACATTCAAATTAAATACAACGGTCAACGTATGCAATTTATGCCAAAAAATAAATATATATATTTATAATAAATGCGATGATCAATGTATACAATTGATGCAAAATATATATCTATCTATATATATATACTAGCTGAAAACCCGCACTTCGCTACGGAGTACATTCAAAGTAAAAACATCGGTGAATGTATGCAATTAATGCCAATATATATATAATAAATACGACGATCAATGTATATAATTGATGTAAAATATATATATATTTATAAAAAAATCGTAAGGGATATTTTTATAGACAAAATAATGTAGAAGAAGATATTCAAATTATATCTAATATAAAGAATACTAAGGAATATAGTACAGTTATTATAGTACAGTTTCTAGAATATTTCTTTTACTGTATTTTAATATTTTTTTGGATAATGTCCAATCGTCTGCCGCATTAGCAAGAAAAAAAAATTATTTTTTGTCTATTTAGTTTTTATGCACGTGACGATAAATTTATTTAAAGTACCAGAAAAAGAAGTCACGTGATCAGCATTTAATAAATTAAATTCTAAAAATTAATCTTTAAAAATTCACCAAAAATCAGGAAATGAAGGTAAAGATTCGAAAAAGATTTCATTTTAAAGGAATTTTTATGGTCTTTCTCGTGATATAAATTTTATAACCCTCAAATTATTATTTTAAATGCAAACGTAAAAAAAGTAAAAAAAACAGCTTAAAAATTTAATTTAAAAAAATGTAAGAAGAATTTTTCAAAAATCTCTCTTAGTGCACCCCTACACTATAAGAAGAATCGGCATGCAAAATTTCAGCCCTTTAGGTCCAGCGGTTTGGTCTGTGCGTTGTATGTCAGTCAGTCAGTGAATGAATGAATGAATGAATGAATGAATGAGTCAGTTACGGAACTGTTTTATATATATAGATTTAAAAAAAATCGTAAGGGATATGCATTTTTTTGGGATAATATCCAATCGTCTGCTGCATTAGAAAGAGAAAAAAATATTTTTTGTCTATTTAGTTGTTACGCACGTGACGATAAATTTATTGAAAGTACCAGAAAAAGAAATCACGTGATCAGCATTTAATAAATTAAATTCTAAAAATTAATCTTTAAAAATTCACCAAAAATCAGGAAATGGAGGTAAAAATTCGAAAAAAATTTCATTTTGAAGGAATTTTTATGATCTTTCTCGTGATATAAATTTTATAACCCTCAATGTATTATTTTAAATGCAAACGTAAAAAAAGTTTAAAAAACAGCTTAAAAATTTTATTTAAAAAATCTAAGAAGAATTTTTGAAAAATCTTTCTTAGTGCACCCCTACACTATTAGAAGAATCGCCATGCAAAATTTCAGCCCTTTAGGTCCAGCGGTTTGGTCTGTGCATTGTATGTCAGTCAGTGAATGGATGAGTCAGTTACGGAACTGTTTTATATATATAGATAAATACTTTTTAAAAATATTTTTGATGAATTATCCCATCAACTTGAAATAAAATGAAGTTAATTGGAAGTTGACTTGCGTTTAACTTTTCGTTCTTGTCACGACCGATAGATGGCTGCCCCAGTTTACAAAACAATATCAACTGAAAATGATTAAATTCTGCTGAAATACGGCTAAAAGTATTAAAATAATGCATTGTCATCGTGTTCTGAGCTATTCTAAAAGTTTCAAATGTCTAGCTTGTAAGGTATACATAAGATTCGATTCACAAGAATCGAACTTTTGAGTGAATGAATTAAAGAAGCTGATTGAGATATGCTAATTTCGGCATACGCGCTTGGTATAAATACCAAGCAGCTTGATTAATTCATTCACTCAAAAGTTCGATTCTTGTGAATCGAATCTTATGTATACCTTACAAGCCAGTCGGGAAGTCAGTTAAAAATCGATTGCAAGATTTGTACCAGACAAACAAACACACACAAACAAACAAACAAGAAAGCGAGTTAATAAAAGCATGATAATATTTACAAGATAAAAAGAACTTTTAATATACCATGTGTTTAAATTTTCTGTTGAATCATATAAACTTGACAATTCTATGTATTAATAAATACTTTTTTAAAAATTTTTTGATGAATTATCCCATCAGATCGAAAGAAAATGAAGTTAATTGGAGGTTAACTTGCGTTTAACTTTTCATTCCCGTCCCAGCCGATAGATGGCTGCATCAGTCTACAAAACAAAATTAACTGAAAATGTATTCAAATCCGCTTAAAGATGGCTAAAAGTATTAAAATAATGCATTGTCATCGTGTTCTGTGCTATTCTAAAAGTTTCAAATGTCTTGCTAGTCGGGGAGTTAGTTAAAAATCGATTGCAAGATTTGAACTGGACAAACACACACACAAACAAGAAAACGAGTTAATTAAAACATGGTAAAAATAGATTTTATTTACGTGTATGAATTTTTTGAATGTATCTATCTTTCAAAATTTTTACGAATTGTCTTGTTTATGTACATTTTAAATACTTTGTTTGATATCTTGTTTTTCAAGGTTATATTTTGCATCGTACTTGTAATTTACTGAGATATTCTGCTCTTAAGGATGCTGTGTACTAAACCCTATTGGATTCGCTCACCTCAATGTTAACCTATGGAGAAAATGTGTCTACTATTATTAGCAGCTACATATTTTACATCGTACTTAACTTCCCGTAATTTCTAAATCTTAAGCATTATTCGTTTGTTTGTTTGTTTATGAATATTTTAAGTTCTTCATGTCTGACATCTGCTTTTACTCTTCTAATATTTTGTATTATATTTCACTTTATTTTAAAATGTTATGCATTTGTTTTCTTTCTGAATATTTCAAATCCTTCATTTCTGACATCTGTTTATTTTTTATTTTTTCAGGTAAGACTCTTTTTCAACCTTACTGGTTTGTTTCATGCAGGTAGTTGTCATATTTAATTTTACAAAAATATTTTTTTTCATTTTTACTGTGATAATCTGATTGCCTTTTCCTTTAGTTATTAAGTACATGGATTTATTTTGGATCTAATTCGTACAGTATTTATGATTTATGAATTATTCGTGGATTTTGTTTTTGAAGGCCTAAATTTTTGGCTAATTTTATTAAACGTGGATTATTTCATTGTCCACGATATCCAGCAGATTAAATACAATCGAACCCCGTTATAACGAACTTCAAGGGACCAAAGGTTTTCTTCGCTATATTCGGTGGTTTGCTATAACCGAACCCCGAATATATATATATATATATATATATATATATATATATATATATATATATATATATATATATATATATACATATATATATATATACATATATACATATATATATATATATATATATATATATATATATATATATATATATACATATATATATATATATGTATGTATACATATATATATATACATATATATACATATATATGCATATATACATATGTATATATATATATATATATATATATATATATATATATATATATATATATACATATATATATACATATATATGCATATATACATATATATATATATATATATATATATATATATATATATATATATATATATATATATATATATATATATATACATATATATATACATATATACATATATATATATATATACATATATATATACATATATATATATATATATATATATATATATATATATATATATGTGTGTGTATGTATATATGCATATATATATATATGTACAGTCGAATCCCGTTATAATGAACTTCAAGGGACCACATGTTTTGTTCGCTTTATCCGGTGGTTCGCTATATCCGAACCGTTAAGACAAATGTTAGAGTTCACAAAATGTATCACTCATTAGTTGCTATGTATTTTCAATAATGATGTATTGAGAGAATGATAAATTCTACTAAACATGATCATTATTGAATTAAATTGCCTAAAATCGATTACATTAAACTGACATAATGCTAATTAAATTAACTAAAAATGAAGACAAATGGAAATAAATTGATTTTATCTTCAATAGTTGCTCACTGTTTTGATACAGAAATAATCGGTGTTTTTCTGCTGACGTGATGCCGATTTCAAAAAGCTTTTATGAATTTCTTTGTCGAATACATCAAATGAATCCAACACTCTTTCTTCCACTGTTTGTGTTGACAAAAACTCATTTATTACACACATGGCTGCTTTAGCATCTGAGATGGTGGGGATTTCGTCATTTATTTTTCAATTATTTTACTTTAATTTTGATTCAGCAAATTTGAAAAAAAATGTTTAGTTTTGAAAATATGATTTTTTAAAAATAAGTTACATATTTTAAAAATTTTTTTAATTTAAATATTTTTAATTTTTTTTAAATTAAAATTTTTTTTAAATACTGAATCAAAATTAAGGGGGTGTAGGACATATTTAATTTTTTATGGAGTTAAAGTTTTGAATTTTTTTTATGATTAATCATATAATTTTAAAACAAAATCACATCATAATACTTCCCATAAAGATTTTTAAAAAATTCAAAAGTTTAAATTTTTTTTAAAAACTGGGGTGCTTTAAAATCGTTATAACTAGAAATATTATTTATTGAATTTCAAAA
>OU015499.1:117894756-117904756 GCA_907164885.2 Dolomedes plantarius | reverse complement strand
ACATACTACTTCCAGCTGACGTATAGTCGTATTACGTGAAATTTACCCCAATGTTTTAATGATACGTAGATTCGTATAATGTTCTGTAATAGACGTGTAATTCGTGTATATTGTGACGTGTAATTCGTGTATGCCGTATATATTCGTGTATATTCGTGTTATTTCGTGTATGTCGTATATATTCGTGTATATTCGTGTTATTTCGTAGTGAAGATCCTCATGGATCAGTGGTATCCCATTTGATCAAAGATTGATCACTGGGATTTTGTTTATTCTGAATTTTTCCTTTTGTGGGTTTTTTAAATGTTATATTGTTCGACTGTTATAGTGTTGTTTACTTGTATTGTTAAATATTATGGAAGTCATAAGGATATAAATATTATGATGTGTGTGTAATGGTTTTGTACGTTCGATTGGATATTGTGAATCAGAGGAAAAGTGCTTTCTTGGAAAATTATATACACAGTCGAACCCCGTTATAGCGAACCCGGTATATAACGAACTCACGGATATAACGAACGAAAATTTTGGTCGCGCCGTTTTCCTATTGTACGTAATTTAATTAGTATTGTGTCAGTTTAATGTAATCGATTTTAGTCGATTTAATTCATTAATGATCATTTTTAATAGATTTTATCATTTTTTTCATACATCATTATTGAATACACATTGCGACTAATGAGTTATACATTTTTTGAACTCTAGCATTTTTCTTAACGGTTCGGATATAACGAACAAAACCTTTGGTTCCTTGAAGTTCGTTATAAGGTGGTTCGACTGTATCATAGAAATAGGCGGCTTTAAAACAGCAACTGAACGGTGTTTGTTATTTTAGCAATATGCTTAAGATCTGATTTTTACCCCAGTTTTAAAAAAATGTCTGTCGAATTTTAAAAAAAAATTAGTTACATAAATACAAGCCATAAAAAAAGAAAAGAAATTCGGTGCGAAGTTTTAAATACGCCTAAAAGAATCATTGACTAAATTCATTATTTTTTTCTACTCGTGTGAAATGTCGCCAAGGCATTGCCAACTTTTATTGGCAATTTTGGCGAATTTGGAAAAAGGCGGAAACGCAAACCTGTCCCAAGTGATAACGATAGCTCCTGAGTACTAAACAATATACTCATCACATAGGTTTAAGTTTAATACCGCCGTTTCCCTGTGGTAGTTAACTAACCCCATTATAACATACATTTTTTTAGCCCCTGCTAAAACATTCAGAGTTTTATCCCTTTTTTTTTTTTTTTGGGACGTTTACAGTTAGTTTTGAAGGCCTAACAAGTTGTTCATTTTTACAATAAATACGTAACTTTAAAGTATTCGAAATGGAGTAGCTTCTGGGTTCATAAATAAATCCTTCCAGATTAAAAAAAAAGAAAAATTCAGTGTTTTTTTTCCACTTAAAACTGTAATATAAGGAACCCGAATCCATATAACGTCTGCGTTCTCAGCGAAACCGTACAAAGTTTTGCTTACCAATCTCCAACTTCCCCCTCAACCCCCTTGATATCTCTCGATCCCCCTCCTCCCCCCTCAAAACTGACGACTGCACATCCCCGCATTTGTGCGAATCGTATGCCGAGACGTGAAAACGATTTTTGCAGGCTTCTTCTATCCCGTTCGGGATCAATCGATATCGCTTTCGGTTCGATCGGGAGTTCGATTCGGACAGGGGGGGTGGTGTCGTTGACTTGTTGAAAAGGGGGGGGGGAGGATAGGGATGATGTAAGCTCCGTGGAGTGGGTTGGAGAAGTGAGCATAAAAGATTCGGATGAAGGAATTCCATCAAGTTGACTTTGGGTTATGTAAATACCATCTGCCTCTTTCAGATATATTTTAATGTTTACAGTTCTCTTTATTTTTAAAAACGAACGTTCATTTTATTTTATTTTTTTATGTAGAATAAAATTATCTATAAATAGTTCAGGGATATAACGGAACCTTTCGGGTTTCGATATTCGTGTTTTTCTTACTGTGAGGAAATAAAAATAAAAATTTGTTTCTTAATGGTGGCATCACTCTCAAACGATATCTTCATCCTTGCATCTGTTGTTTTGATTTTGCTTAAGGTTGCTATGTACTAAGAGAAAAAATCGTATTTCCCTTTTCCTCTTCTTGCAGACTCTTGTGGTGGGAGGAGTCCAGTTGACAGTTCGAGAATTCCACCCACCCCCCTTATGATTGACATTTTGAGGGATTGCAATGGCTCTCTCTCTATATAGGGGGGGGGGTTAAGCGCTGCCCCCAAATTTTTTATTTAAAATATATTTTTGTCAACTATTTACAGGTACATAAATACTGATAATCCAATAAAATTGGTATTGTCAGATAGCCTGAACTTTTCTGTAAAGCGCTACAGGATTCATTTTATAAATTTCGTCCACCGAAGGAATTTATGAGCGTTTAAAACACACTATACCAGATTTTTTCCCGAATAATTTAAATTTTAAAATATTAATTGCATTTTTTTTTTTAAAAAACGAAAAATGTACACAAATGTAAAATTTCTTTCTCTATGACGGAGTACAATTTCTTAAAAAAAAATCTTTGAATCCAAGTCGGCAATCCGTGGGCAAATTTTCTCCATAGGTTAACATTGAGGTGAGCGAATCCAACGGGGTTAGTACATAGCAGCCTTAATAAGCAGGAATAACTGGGACAAACGTATATTTCTTTGCTGCTTAGTTTATTTTGATTTTGGCTTGTAGCTTAGTTTATTTTGATTTTTTAAAAAAAATAATTAATATTGAAATCCCGAGCTGGTTTTTTTAAATTCCCATTGCTGAATATCGACTCCTCTCTTTTCAATGTTTTTCTTTCAAGAAAAGGGCAACTGTGGTTAACAACTGCTAAAACGTTTATTACAAATATGGATTTGGGGCATCTGACGTCATGTATGTCACTCCGCAGCCGCAATAGAATTTGATACCGTAAAAATCCACTACAGCTGCCTCCCAAATAAGGCTTCGTTTACAGACATATGCACGGTAAATTACAGTTATTAGAACCACAGTGCTATAATTTTAGATTGCCAAAAAAAAGCGGAGTAGGCATTCTCAACTCAGTGACACCGGTTTATATTAATGCCACGTCAACTAGACAATAATGAAATCATGACAGTCCATTTTAATACGGTCTGTTAAAGTCTTTGTAGTAGATAACTACATCAATATATTTTATTGCTTATATCTGTATCACTCATAATAATTTTTATGTATACTGACCTCCCGATATTTACAAGGTTCGTAAACGAACGAATGTAAGAGATTGTTTCCAGATTTAAAAGAGAAAAACATTTCTGGCAGTTTCTTCTAACGAAACTACCACGGGTTATTAACGTAGGATTACTTATCGTTGCTTACCTATTTTGTATGTATATACAGAGGCTTTTCGCACATTTTTTAGACGATTTTGGTAAGCGGTAATAAAAAAGCGTTTGCTGCAAAAGAAATAATTGCAATTGTACTATGTTTTTAAAAGTCTAAATTATTGTCTGCGGCTTGAAAGTTTTGTTTTTATTCAAAATGGCATTTTTAACAAAGCAGTGGTTCGAAGGCTACATTTATGCTCTTTCCGAAGAGAAATATGCATACTCCGTTATCCAAAAATGATGTGAGAGTCATGGTTTTGTGATATCTAAAGAGTCGATAGGTAATATCGTCAACAAGAATTATCCAAACGTCGTCCCAAAACCCTTACAGGACTCTGGAAAGCTGTTCAGGAGGAATGGGATAGAATACCTCTTCTGACACTTCAAAAGGCATTATTATCCTGGAAATTGCGGTGTCGAAAGATAGTTCAGAATAAGGGATGTCAAATTGAACATTTAAAACACAAGAATTTTATGTAATTTAGTTTTGTGAGTACAATATACATCGTCTAAAAAATGTGCGAACAGCCTCTATATGTATGTATGCGTGTATGTATCTATATATATGTACGTATATATATAAGACAAAATTTTGACGCATTTTGGTACTTTTCTGTTTAACTGTTTACTGCTTGCCCAAGCGATACATACTGGGATTGGCGCTCTGCCAAAATTATAACTCGCGACGCAGGACATCTGAAATTTTGCTCTCCGGAGGACCGTTGTAGAGGAACATAATCCTACGTTAAAAAATCCCATTTAAATATTTTTATTTTAAAGAAACTCTCTAAGTCATAATGTAGTTCATCAAAAATATCTGATTATTTTATTTTTACGCTATACAGGGTCATTTTCGGATTATCTGACTCGAGGGCATTGATTAACTCGGATAATAGTGTATTTAGTGTATCATGAACGAAATGCAGTGTTTTCAAATCGTTGACTGTTTGGGAAACAAAATGGAGATTCATTGGGAAAAGACAATGGATTCATTGGGAAACAAAATGGACGCTCTAGTAAGATGCATTCTACGGCTCCTAAAAGCCAACCT
Organism: Dolomedes plantarius; assembly: GCA_907164885.2. NCBI lineage: Eukaryota > Metazoa > Arthropoda > Arachnida > Araneae > Dolomedidae > Dolomedes > Dolomedes plantarius. Next base: position 117,900,332 of record OU015499.1, on the reverse strand, counting down.
GATGCATCCGCTATTTTGTTGCTCAGTTCGTGATTGTTGCCTGTTTAAAGAGATTCAGTGTTGTAAAATAGTGAAAAATGGGAGGATATACAAGCATCGAATTGTTCCAAACATTTAGGATATGAATTTACGATGTTTAGATTTTTATGGGTTTAAAAATGGCGAGAGAAATTGGCCATAAAATTTCAGAACATTTATTGCGTTTACCAGAGACATTTCGCTAAATGGCACCAACAATTTTCGTTATATTTTGTGTTCTACAAATATTGTTAAAGCTTATTTTAAACATTTAAAGAATACATATCATATTTTTTATATTATATATCGTTCCTGATTAAATGATTATTCTTTTGTTATCACCCATTATCTTTTATTTAAAAAAAAACTTTTTGTTAAAGCATTCTCTTAGGTAATACCCATAATGATAACCCCCCCCCCCCACCCGGACCGTTTTAATAAGCATGATATATCTTTACTTTTCTAAAGATATTTGCACATCTTTTCAAGTGTGACACTTATTTTAGGACAAAGCGTTAAATAAACATTTTGTGTTTTTTCGCACGAAATAAAAAAAGTCGCCATTTTAAGTGATTTAACGCCATAAAGTGCAATTATCTCTCGACCTCGCCAAGCGCTCTACCCTTGGGTTTAAGGCGCTTTAATAAATTCAGTGAAGTAATTGCAATCCATTGTTGCCTAGGAGATGACTATAACTGAAACTATTAGTATTTTAGTAATTACAAATAACCTTTTAACGTAGGATTACGTTCCTCCATAACGGTCCTTCGGAAAGCAAAATTTCCGTCGCTAAAACTGTCCGTCCACCCGTCCTCGCGAGTTATAATTTTGGCAGCTTGCCAAACCCAGTCTGTATCGCTTCGACAAGCAGTAAACAGTTAAACAGAAAAGTACCAAACTTCGTCAAAATTTTGACATACATATATGTATATATAAACATACGTACATATATATAGTTACATATATACATACATACGTACATATATATAGATACATATATACATAACACATACAGAACAGGTAAGCAATGATAAGTAATCCTACGTTAATAACCCGCTGTAGTTTCGTTAGAAGAACTACCTGAATTTTTTTTTAGTAATTTGATAATCACTAGTAACCCTTTTAATAATTTAGTAATTACTAATCCTCCTTTTAGGGATTTAGTAATTACTAATAACCTTTTTAATAATTTAGTAATCACTACTAACCGTTCTAATAATTTATTTATTACTAATAACCCTTTTAGTAATTACTAATAACCTTTTTAATAATTTAATAATCACTACTAACCCATCTAATAATTTAGTCACTATTAATAACACTTTAAGTAATTACTAATAACCTTTTTAATAATCACTACTATCCCATCTAATAATTTAATTATTACTAATAATCCTTTTAGTAATTACTTATAACCCTTCTAATAATTTATTATTAATAACCCTTTTAGTAATTACTAATAACCTTTTTAATTATTTAATGATCTCTACTAACCTTCTAATAATTTAGGTATTACTAATAATTCTTTTAGTAATTACTAATAACCTTTCTAATAATTTAGCTATTACTAATAACCCTTTTAGTAATTGCTAATAACCTTTTGAATAATTTAATAATCACTACTAACCCTTCTAATAATTTAGTTATTACTAATAATCCTTTTAGTAACTACTAATAACCCTTTTAATAATTTAATAATCACTACCAACCCTTCTAATAATTTAGTAATTACTAATAATCCTTTTAGTAATTACTTATAACCCTTATAGTAACTTAATAATTACCGATAAACCTATTAGTAATTTAGCGTTACGCTGATTTCATTTTATTTCTACACTAATCAGCTGGATACTGAGATGCCGAGTTGAATCCTCGCATCTTCTGTGAATACGCCTGACATGCTGTGCATTTGTATCTAAGAGCTGTTTTTTCCCCGAAACCGGACCACCTCCCGCTTTTCTCCCGGAGCGCGAGCTTGTTGCGCACTTATACAGCTCTTCCCAAGCACAATCCCCCACTCCAGTACCTGTCACCCGCAGAAAGCACTTCATCAACATTGTCAAGTTCTTTTGTCGCTGTGCGAACTCTTTTACTGTAATTCCCCATTGTGTTTCTTTTTTTTCTCCCCCTGCCTCGGACTCCATTATTTTGCGGGCAAGCCTTGGGAGAAAGCAGGTGAGAAAGAAAGAAACAAAATGGGACTCCAAATGAATGAAGAAATTCCTGAAATTGCTCCTCGCCGGTCTAGAAAAGGGAAGATCTGTGTTCTGCGAGGATGAAGTATTAAATGGAAACGTGTTATATATTGACAGTTCTTTCAAGGGATCTATTAGTAGTCGCGTTTTTGTGTCCGTGAAGAGTAATGGGGTTTTATTGTTTTATCGTTTGGTGATGTGGAGTGATGCGTGTTATTGTGTAAATGGTTTGAATAATTAATCAATATAGTATATAAAACAGTTCTGTAACTGACTGACAGACAGATAACGCACAGACCAAACCGCTGGACCTAAAGGGCTGAAATTTTGCATGGCCATTCTTCTTATAATGTAGCGGGCACTAAGAAGGATTTTCGAAAAATTCTTCTTAGATTTTTTGAAATTAAATTTGTAAGCTGTTTTTGTAACATTCTTTAAAGTTTGCATTTAAAATAATAATCTGAGAGTGATAAAATTTATTACACGAGAAAGATCATAAAAATTCCTTTAAAATGAAATCTTTACCTCCATTTTCTGATTTTTGGTGAATTTTTAAAGATTAATTTTTAGAATTTAATTTATTAAATGCTGATCACGTGATTTCTTTTTTTGGTTCTTTAAATAAATTTATCGTCACGTGCATAACAACTAAATAGACAAATTTTTTTTTTCTTGCTAATGCGGCAGACGATTGAACATTATCTAAAAAATATTAAAATACAGTAAAAGAAATGTTCCTCAAACTGTACTTATATTAACTGTACTATATTCTTTAGTATGTCCTATTAGATTAAATTTGAATATTTTCTTCCACATTATTTTGTCTATAAAAATATCCCTTCTGATTTATATGTATGTATATATATATATTTTACATCAATTGTAAACATTGATCGTCGTATTTATTATATATATATATATATATATATATATATATATATATATATATATATATATATATATATATATTGGCATTAATTGCATACATTGACCGTTATATTTAATTTGAATGCACCCCGTAGCGAAGCACGGGTATTCAGCTAGTCGTTCATAGTTATTTAAACGCTCAATACACCCAGGGAGACATATGTTGCCAATGTTTGATTCACTAAACAGGTACAGTTAAATACGCAAACCAAATCAATAGCGATAAAACTTGCTTCGGTGAATGTTAAAACAAAAGCACGCAGACGATAACTTACTTTGGGTGTCTTGAATATTAAATACTGCACTCTTATTGTTTCAAATGTTATGGCGTGCTTAAATGCATTTTTGATTTTCGTTCTTAATCATTAATAAATAAGGCATATTTTTTAAACAATGGCTCGCTGTTTGTCGTCTTCAAAAAGCATCTGAGCGAAAGAAAGAAAGAAAGAAAAAAAAACGTTCCCATGACAACCGGGATCTCTACCGAATTCTCCAATTATGAAAGCTCCCAAATCTGGCGCTAGGTTCGTAGCATAGTACCACCCCTGATGGCATCCGAAATCAACGTGTGCTGATTGTTCGGAAAAGCGCGACTAATCCCGAAGTTAACACGACGAAATACGAACTGGGTCACGGACGATTTTTTTCCCTCTAGTCGAATATTTTTTGTTTTTGTTTTGTTTACTAACTCCGAGAATAATTCTTCACGAAAAAAAATAAATAAATAAATAAATAAACGAAGAGAATATGCCCTCTTGAAAACTGTGATTGAAGATTTGTGATAAATTACTGGCACGTTCCACGCTTCAAGTGCTAATTGTTGCAGGGTTTGTGTTTCCGTGGCTGATTGATATTTATGAACGTCAGGTTTTCTTTCTTTTCTTTTTAATGAGTGCATTATTGCATTCAAGTGCAATTATGTTGTATGGGGTTACGTGCTTCTGCTCAGTTATTTATGGTTAATCATTAGTAGTGTTGTTTATTTCCCCTATAAATAGATTCAGATATAGGGAGTAAAATGTGACCTTTACAATTTTTTTTCGTAAAATTAAAGAAATGAAAATAAACTTTATGGTTTATTTATATGGAATTCATGAAACGTGTATCATATCATGCAAGCTGTTTCTTACCTCTTATCTATATATATAAAACAGTTCCGTAACTGACTGACATATAACGCACGGACCAAACCGCTATACCTAAAGGGCTGACATTTTGCATGGCGACTCTTCTTATAGTGTAGGGGTGCACTAAGAAAGATTTTTGAAAAATTCTTCTTAATCATTAGCAGTGTTGTCATCGCCAAATTGGTGATGGATTTGGTGACTTATTTTAGTCGCCAAATTTGGCGATATTTCGTCACATTTGGCAATATGGCGCCAAATGGTAGCTAACTGGCCGTCTAGACCTTTCTAGAAGCTTCTAGAGATATCTAGCTAGCTGACCGACAGGGGCGATTTGGAAATCTATAAATACGCCTGACATTGGCATTGGAAGTCAGTTCAATTTCTACTGAGAATTAAATGTGTTAAAACTGCGTTAGGCGTGTTTTGTATTGAAGACTCTGGTATCCTGACTTGTGTTTTTAGAGTTTTCTGGTGTATAGAAGACAGTTGTTACGTGTTTTCTGTTTGAATTTAAGTATGCGCCTGAAGAATTTACAGACTAATAAATTTTATTTTGTGTGTAGTTTCTGAAGAGATTTTATTCAATCGTAACGAACCCAGGAAAACGGAACAATATTGATATGCAATAAAAATATGTTATAATACATTATTATATACAACCAGATGAAAACCCGTACTTCGCTACGGAGTACATTCAAATTAAATACAACGGTCCATGTATGCCATTAATGCCAAATATATATATATATATATATATATATATATATATATATATATATATATATATATATATATATATATATATATAATAAATGCACGAAATAATGTAGAGTAAAATTGTCAAATTAAATCTAATACAACATACTAAAGAATATAGTACAGTTAATATAGTACAGTTTGAGAAATATTTCTTTTACTGCATTTTAATATTTCTTTAGATAATATCCAATCGTCTGCCGCATTAGCAAGAAATTTTTTTTTTTGGTCAATTTCGTTGCTATGCACGTGACGCAAAATTAGTTTAAAGTTTCACAAAAATAAAAGAAACCACGTGATCAGCATTTTAAATTAAATTCTAAAAATGAATCTTTAAAAATTCACCAAAAATCAGAAAACGAAGGTAAAAATTCGAAAAAGATTTCATTTTAAAGGAATTTTTATGATCTTTCTCGTGATGTAAATTTTATAACCCTCGGATTATTATTTTAAATGCGAACTTTAAAGAATGTTACAAAAACATCTTAAAAATTTAATTTAAAAAAATCTAAGAAGAATTTTTCAAAAATCTCTCTTAGTGCACCCTTACACT
>OU015499.1:117774756-117889756 GCA_907164885.2 Dolomedes plantarius | reverse complement strand
TTTGTTTTTGTCGTTACCTTGTTCTGTTTTCTCCTCTGGTGTATTGTTCGATTCATCACAATCCGCATGCGATAAGCTGATGAGATCCAAACGAAAGAGGAATTTTATGCTAGGTTTTGAAATGAATTTAACTGCCTTATTCTTCTTTAACTGAGTGTCTTACGTGTCACGAATCAATTTTTATGTGTGCTTTGTTATCCTTTTATCCACTTTTTGGTTATCGTCTGCAGGTGGAAGTATCATTAATTACTCCTCACACCCTTAATCATTCTAAAGACAGTGAAATGAAAAATGTTCAAAATTTGAGAGATTTAAGTTAAAATGCTTTTCAATTGTCATTAATTTTATTTTTGGCGACATCTTTTGGTCACGTGATCCCCTTTTGATATCAAATTCTCGTGTGGATTTCATTTTTGCCATTTTTTTTCTGTCAAGGCTTCTGACGATTGTAGCAGTAATAGATTTTTGTGGTTATTATACAATATGTCTAGTTTTAATGATTAAGTAAAATTTAGTTTTATCAGTTTTGAATTTAACCGTTTTTCGCCCTTTTTTTATTAAGTTGTTGCACTATCTATTGGAAGAGAAAAACCTCAAGTTCTTTTTATCTTCCTATTACTCCATAGAGAACTTCGCGATGAAATAAAAGAACTGTCATTAAGGAGCTAACTTTTTTAGGAATTTGTAACGAATACATTAAGTCTAATAAGATGGCTGGAATAAAAAAGTTCACTTCTTACTTAGCAATTTGGAAGCAGAAAGTCGCCGAGCAAAACGGTGTGAATGACAATTTTCGCAATGAAAAGAAAATCGTCTTGTCTGTTGATTTCCATAGCAACCGAAAAAAGTTTTATAATTGTCCGAGTGGCAACACTAAACGTTAAATTTAAGAATACTAATTTTGTAAAGTTCAAGGCATTTATTTTCGTACGTGTCGTTTCTCCCTGTGTGTGTGCGCGTAGTTTATATCTTAGTGTTTTTGAGACGAACTTAGTAATTTTTATCCGAGACTGCAAATGAGTGTTTTCAGACTGATGGTAAACCTCTGTTTTAAATATAATTATTCTGAGTTTGTTGTAGTCGACAACTTTCACTTGGCTCATAATTTGCAAATGGCTACAAAATTTTATTTGTATTGCTTCTCTTTCTTACTGTGCATGGTGAATGCCGTAGCATTTGTGATATAAACGTACACTTAACTGGAATCATTAGTGCAACACAAAGGATAAAAACCTACAAGAAATAAAATGCAAATTATCCATGAGAATGAAAGAACGGCTGTTAAGAACAATGGAATATAACAGACTTTTTCAAGATGTGGACGCCAATCAAATGGAGGTTTATTATTTTAATTAGATAACATTAAATAGCATTTGTTGCTGATTAAATACCACAGAATAGATATTTATATATAATTTTTTACCATATACTGGGTTATCATTGAACCATCCCTATTTTTACGTGCATTAATTACCACGGAAGATTGTGAGTCAAATGTGTAGTAATGAGTAATTAGTAATTTATATTAGAGGTAGCGAATGAATTTGTTTTTCAATAGATAGTACAACTCTATTTTCATTAATAATGATATAGTTTCTTCAATTAAGCTCTATTTACTAGACGCAAATTTTGCAAATGGGTACAAAATCTCTATATATAAAACAGTTCCGTAACTCACTCACTGTCTGCAATATAACGCACAGACCAAACCGCTGGACCTAAAGGACTGAAATGTTGCATAGCGATTCTTCTTATAGTGTAGGAGTGCTTTAAGAAAGATTTTTGAAAAATTCTTCTTAGATTTTTTTAAAATTAAATTTTTAAGCTGTTTTTGTAACTTTTTTTAAGTTTGCATTTAAAATAATAATCTGAGGGCTATAAATTTTTTATCACGAGAAAAATCCTAAAAATTCCTTTAAAATGAAATCTTTTTCGAATCTTTACCTCCGTTTTCTGATTTTCGGTGAATTTTTAAAGATTCATTTTTAGAATTTAATTTATTAAATGCTGGTCACGTGGTTTCTTTTCTTTTTGTGATACTTTAAAATAATTTTGCGTCTCGTTCATAACAACGAAATACATTGCCAAAAATAAAATGTATATTTTCTTTCTAATGCGGAAGACGATTGAACATTTTCCAAATAAATATTAAAATACGGTAAAAGAAATGTTTTTCAAACTGTACTATATTAATTGTACTATATTCTTTAGTATGTTCTATTAGATTTAATTTGAATATTTTCTTCTACTTTTTTTGTCTATAAAAATATCCGTTACGATTATATATATATATATATATATATATATATACACACACATATATATATATATATACACTCATGGACAAAAAAATTAGCGCACCAAGAAATAATTGCGGGATCGTAACTAAACTTGCAATGAAAGTACATGTCGGGAAGATATGCAAATGATTAGAAATACAGCGTGATTGCGCATTACGTATAGCCGGTAGAGGGCGTTGAACATCGTACTCTGTGGAGTATAAAACAGGTAACCAAAGCTTGTTTGAGTGTGCTGAATCATTTACAAAAGAAGAGATGAGATAGACATGCCATTACGCCGTGCTCGAAGACAATATAAGCAGTTGTCGCAGTTTGAGAGGGGGAGAATCGTCGGGATGATGGAAGCTGGGTGGTCAGCTAGGCGAGTAGCTCGTCAATTAGGCCGCTCTGATTGTGTTGTGAGGAGGTGTTGGGACCAGTGGACCCGAGAGATGTCATGTACACGAAGACCAGGCTCAGGACGCCCTCGACAGACCAGTCGTCGAGAAGACCGCCATATCGTAAGAAATGCCGCATACAGCCAACTGCTTCATTGGCCGCCGTCCAGGCACAGGTAGCACCTTCACTAGGGGCCTCTGTGTCTTCTCGAACCATACGAAGGCGCCTGGCTGAAGGACAGTTGGTATCGCGGCGCCCATTACGTGTGCTGCCCTTGACGCCCACCTATCGACGCCTCCGTTTGGAGTTTTGCCGCGCACGAGGAAACTGGACTGCAGCGGAATGGAACCAGGTCGTCTTTAGCGACGAATCCAGATTCAATCTCGGCAGTGATGACAATCGTGTTCGTGTATGGAGAGCCCGTGGTGAACGCTTCAATCCTGCCTTTGCAGTACAGCGACACATGGCTCCCACAGCTGGTGTGATGGTATGGGGTGCCATTGCCTACAATACACGGTCACCCCTAGTATTGTTCCGTGGCACCATGACAGCCCAGCGGTATGTTCATGAAATCCTGCAACCACATGTGTTTCCACTCATGCAACGGCTCCCAGGAGCCATTTTTCAACAAGACAATGCTCGGCCTCATACGGCAAGGGTGTCACAAGACTGTTTCCGCACTGTTACTACCCTTCCTTGGCCTGCCCGATCCCCAGATTTGTCTCCAATCGAGCATATCTGGGATCATTTGGGACGACGAGTTGGGCATCCCACGAGTTTGAACGAACTAGAGGCAAGGTTACAGCAAATATGGAAGGAAATTTCTCAAGACATCATACAGAACTTGTATGACTCAATGCCCGATCGTATCGCATCGTGCATTCGCGCTAGAGGGGGTCCAATACTCCCCAGAGTACGATGTTCAACGCCCTCTACCGGCTATACGTAATGCGCAATCACGCTGCATTTCTAATCATTTGCATATCATCCCGACATGTACCTTCATTGCAAGTTTCGTTACGATCCCGCAATTATTTCTTGGTGCGCTAATTTTTTTGTCCATGAGTGTATATATATTGGCATTAATTGCATACATTGACCTTTGTATTTAATTTCAATGTACTCCGTAGGGAAGCACGGGCATTCAGCTAGTGTTGTATGAATACGGAGCTATACGTTAGTTATGCAACAGCTTACTCAAAACATCGCGTGTCAGCATTCTATACGAACTAAATCTGATATCACCTGCTTTTCAAAGTTCTCCCCGTTTAGAGAGGAGGGGAAAAAGAGCTCGCTAATTGCAAAAAATTTCTTTACTTCCAAAAAGAAACAATTCTTTAATTACTCGAGACCAACCTGAAACTTCTCATCCCGATGCCTTGCCAGTGATATTTCAACAACTCCTGACGTCGATCCATCATAATCACGTCAGCCGCGCCGGTAACTCTGCAGCCCGGTTATGGCGGATAATTAGGTCGGCAGATATAATTGTATGTGTGCTTCTTGCAGTTGAATAAACGTAGCAGAACGGTCAGTCGCCGATCCATAAATAACCATGCTAATCAAAAACCTCTCGTTCATTCAAATTTTTTTGGCCTCGTGAACAAATTTTTTTTTTTTTGCATCTCCGGCTCTTTTTTTTTTTTGTTTATTCATAATGCTGTCGAATTAATTGATGCTTGTTATTTGTGTCCGGAGTGTTGTGGGACACCGGACTATGCCTTTTATAGGGTACGGGGTTGCTCAGTGGTTAAGGCTTGTGTGTACTAACCCTATTGGAATTCGCTCAACTCAATGTTAGCCTATGGGGGAAATTTCTCTACTATTGACAGCTACATAAATGCTGATAATCCATTAAAAATGGTAATTTTAGACAGCCTGAACTTTACTGCACCTTCCAACAGGATAGGATAATATAAATTTCGTCCACCAAAGTAATTTTGGAGCGTTTAAAACACACTAGACCAGATTTTTTTTCCACGAATAAATTAAATTTTAAAATATTATTTCCATTTAAAAAAAAAAAAACGAAGAATACCCCGAGATGTAAAATTTCTTTCTCTATTACAGAGTACAATTTTAAAAAAAATAAATAAAAATATTTCAGGTAGTCTCTTCTAACGAAGCTACCTCGGATTATTAACGTAGGATTACTTATCGTTGCTTACCTCTCTTTATTTTTATTTATTTATTTATTTATCTACTTTTTTTTTGGGGGGGGGGGGCGAGTTGTTTGGTACTTTTCTTTTTAACTGTTTACTGCTACTAGGTTTGGCGCGCTGCCAAAATTATAACTCGCGACGGACTCTGAATTTTTTCTTTCCGGAGGACCGTTATTGAGGAACGTAATCCTACATTAAAAAAGAGTCTTTCAATTCAAGTCGGTCATCTTTGGACCCATTTTCTACATAGGTTAACACTGAGGTGAGTGAATCCAATAGGGTTAATACATAACAGCCTTAAAACGGTGTAAACACGCCAACTTCGCAACTGTTTCATCCAAACGAATTATTAACCCTTCAGAGGGTGCGCCCGTGTACAAAGTGCAACATTTTCTTAATTTTGAACGGTTTGTTATTGCTTGTAAGGTTTGAATGTTCTAAGCAGTTTCTATTTATAGCTACACCCTTTCTAATGTAGGTCTGATTTTCTGACCCTTGTATTCCTTTCCATTCATTGTTAGTCGGGATTTAACAGTGGTAAACCAGCGATTATATTGGATTACAATACGACAAAAGCAGGAGTTGATGTAGTCGATCAAATGTGCATCTATTGCACGGCCTCCCACATATCACGAAGATGGACTCTCTCATTGTTTTTTAGGTATTTGGACATAAATAGGAATTACTTCGCAAGTTGTCTTGAGATCCAATAAACCGGACAGTTTTGAAATAAGGCGATTGTATCTGCATTCTTTGGCCTTTAATTATAAATATATCTCAATATTATCAATATTTTATATCTTATCTTAAAGCGCAGAATTTTTACTTTCAATTTGAAAAAAAAGAGTTTATTACAAAAGGGATAATTAGGGTTGAAAGAGATGTTGCACTTTGTGCCACGCGCGCTTGCTGGTGTTCCAAAAATTGGCGCACCCGCTGAAGGGTTAAGGGGACTCACTAGCCTTAAATCTTTAAAACATTCGATTTAAAAATATATATATATATATATTAAAGCCTGATCATTTCTGAACTAAATAAAGCAAACCGCTTGAAAATGTTCCGCTTAGTTCCGGAGATATTGATATTCTAAGTATTTAATTACTGATCAAGTTTATGGTAAGAAAAATTTTAAACTCATTTTTCTCAAAATGTAATTTTGCATCATTCCGCAACTGATATCTCAAAAACTATGAAACATAATTCCATGACATTTTTATCACTGCATAATCATGTTATTTTATTGCGCCTGAACTAGAATCATTTCAATCACTGCATATTTTGTTATTTTTTCAGGGGTAAATTAATGCAAAAATTTAAGGAAATTTTAAATATATTTTGAGCAGTTTTAAAAAAAATTGAAATTTTTTTTTTTTAAAGTTGAATGCTTTATGTTCATTTGTATTTTGAATTATTTATTTTAAATATAAAACAGGAATTATACATTTAAGTGTAAAATTAATTTCATAGTTCTGCGCGCAAGCCAGTATACAATAAAAATGCTTAAAAAACAAGTTATATCTTAGGCCGTCTGCACACGGAGCAACTCAAAAGAAACTGATAACTGACTCGAATCACAAACCAGTCCGTGTTGAGTCGTAACCTATGTAATTGAATGGAGCCACGCACACGGCGCAACTGGTTACAAACCCGGTCGCGCAACTGGTTAGAAACCCGGTCGACCGGGTTTGTAACCAGTTGCGCCGTGTGCGTGGCTCCATTCAATTACATAGGTTACGACTCAACACGGACTGGTTTGTGATTCGAGTCAGTTATCAGTTTCTTTTGAGTTGCTCCGTGTGCAGACGGCCTAAAGCATTAAAAAAAAAATTATTTAGAACAAATATAATTTTTTCTTAAAATGCTTTTGATATACCTTGATATTTACATATAGTTATTTAAATTTATTTAGATATAATTAGAATTATTTGGAGAGTTGAAAATTTGTTTATTAAAATAAATATATCAATTTATCATAAACACAAAATTTGGAAAATTTGGGAGTAATAAATTGAAATAGTTACAAAGAGTCAAAAAGGATGAAAATATGCCTTATTTCCTCGACTTAAAGAGTTGTGAGTCCCCTTAAGTCACTTATTAAATCAGTACATCAGTACATTTCTCCGTAGGTAAACATTCAGATGAGCGTATCCAATAGGGTTAGTACACAACAGCCTTAATACTTGACGTCTTGTTTCCTCAGTGCAGCTAACGGGTTACCAGGAAAGTGAATTTATTCTGTAAAAAAAAAAGGTTAACGCGCGCTAATTCTTCACAGCCGCTCTCTCTTCGGTGAAATTCCATTTTAAGGTAAAAGAAACAAGAATGGAAGCACTTATAAAAAAAAAAAAAAAAAAAAAAAAAAAAAATTTTTCTTTCTTTTTGAAGGTTATGGCATGAGCGATTATTTTTCTTGCTCTCTTAAAAAGAAATTTTTCTAAAAAAAAATATTTCTTTTCGCCTAACAGGAGGATTCCCCCGGCCGAGTTGACCGCAAGCGTCCACTTCACAGGCGGGTGCGCATGCGTGACTGTTTCCCGCTAAAATTATCCGCCGGCGCGCGAAAATGGGTGGGAAACGACGCTCCTGTGCCATTGTGACGGTCTGTCCGCTCTAGTTGCTGCCGGGGCGGCGAAGGGTCGGAAGCAGATTCTCCATTTGTTCGTTTTCGCACGTTGACAGCTTCATTATGGGGGTTTTAATTCGCTAAATGGCCCAATCCAGGTTCAAACGGATTGTCGTCTGTTTTTGGGGTGGGGGGGGGGGGGGGGGACGGGTGATGACACAGTGCACAGATATACTATGTATGCTCGATGAGTATGAAATTGTGTGACTGATTTCTTAAGTCGTTTGGCGTCTCTAATTAGGGTACGGTTGACCTGCACAAGTTGGTCACTGAATTCTTATTTACGCTTTTTTATCTACTGCATTAATATTTTTAATAAAGGCAGTGTGTTTTACATAATCTTGCGTAATTTTCTCGGTCACTGCCGTAAAAAAAAGGTCAGCTGACCACATTACAAAATCTGATTTTCAGCTAAAAATTAGCTTATATTTAATTTATGTGTCATGAAATGTGTTTGAATTTTAAGTTTTCGTCCAACCAAATCCAGGGTTTTTATAATTTGTATAGGAGGTCATTTCTAAAACTCACGCCGGGAATATCAAATACATTTTACGGTTACAGTTTGAATTTTTGTCGTCAGAGTTACGCTAAATAGCGTTAGTTACAAAATTTGAGTTTCAAATTACGTAAATTTTTTCTCGCGGTCTTTATAGAGCGTAATATAGGATACAAACCACACGTTACTTTTTTTGTTTCTTAATGAGTTGGGTGTGAATTCGGCTCTCAGAGCAGTAAATTGGATTTATTTTGTCGGAATTTTGCATTACAGTTTTTGAAATACTCAAAATTATGATCAGGAAGAATTACTAATCTTACCTTTAATATCTCGGGCTTGTGGCGGCCCAGTGGTACAGCGCGCTGGTTTTCGGTGCTGAGGGTGCTCGGATCAAATCCCGGCGTCGCGCCACGAAAAATGCCGCCGTTCGTGTCGTCCCTTCATAGGGGGTAATGCTGTCCGCCTATATGGTGCCCCCAACAATAAAATGTGCAGTAAAAATGCGGTGTAGTATAGGCGAATGTCTCACGACAAGTGCCTCCGCATTGGGGAATATAAAAAACACCTTTAATATCTCCTATCAACAAGCAGTTTGTTAAACAACAACAACAAAATATTCAACTTTTTTAATTGTTTTCTTTTTTGTACGAAAATATAATCTTCACTGATTTTCCTTTGTATATATATATATATATATTTTAATTAAATAATTAAGGTCGATCGTGACTTTTTTGGCTCTTAGATGAATTTTCATTTTTAAAGGTTAAAAAAAAATCTTTCACTGTACATATGCATCTATATAAATAAAAGAAAAACTTTGTCGGTTTGGGAATAATTCCGGGTAGACCGTTTCCAGTATGGCATCCGTTATGAAATTTAGCCTTGTTCGAAAATGTCGAAATCGATGTATTTTTTTTTCATGAAAGTACGTAAATTTTACATATTTAGAAAGAGCTTTAAAAGCTGATAATTTTTTCTGCATACACTTATTCTTTTACTTCAATAGTTTTAGGGATATTTCAATTCTAAATTCATACTCCACCGAACAAAACGTAACTGCCATGTTTTACGATGTAAACACAGCGTGATTCTCACTAAAAAATGAATCACTGAAAAGAAATGTTTCATCGTGTGTCTAATTTTTAATTATTTTTCTATTTTTCATTCAAACTTTTTAATCATAAATAGATCATTTGAAGATGTACTGATTTTTTGGGGATTTTTTGGCACTTAAAAGTGAAAATAAAATTTAATTCAAGTGAACTGTAATTCGATAGCTGGGCGAAGCCCGGCTAGTTTTAAATAGGGGTGAGAAAGTGGTCAATTTCCATATATTTTAATACATCTCTCACATACTCTTTAAAACATAAGTTCACGTATACTTGTTATTAAAATATAAGAGATCAGGGCTTATTAATCTCTGTTTTGTTCTTATTTTATGAAGTCAATAGGTTAGTTGCGTATTACTAATTGAGCGGCGGGTGTTAATCATAAAAATAATATTTTAGTGATTAATTTTAATAGTTAAGATTAATTATTTTAATTCCTATGTGCCTAATAATGCATAGCTTAATTTAATGTTCGATAATAATTATGAACAATCACAGTTAAGTTTATCACGTAAAGATGCGGGTTGATTTTGGTTCCACTAACGGCAAAATTTATAAAATAAGAAATATTTTTTTAACACATGAGGGATTAAAAAAGTTTTCAAAGGTATTGAGGTATTGTTTAAAGAGGTAACAGAAATTTTCGGTATTAAAGACAGTATCTGATGTTTCAAAAACGATTAAATGTGACAATTCTTACAGTATTAAAGGGTTTTGTTTAAGAAAAAATTTCACTTTAATTATGCAAATCGGAACACTTCATTTGTGATCTTTAATCCCCGTCGCAGTATTTCATGATGCTGGTATAATAATTAAAATGTATACGTCGTTCAAAGTCAAGGTTCTGCAGAAGATTTTGTTAAGTGAGAATTATTTATTTCAATACTAAATTTAATAGAGTCTCTATAATTCTATAGACCCGAAATAAGGTCCAATCGGTGACTCTACTGTTGAAACCTCGAAGAAAACAAAAATGCAATGATGACCGTAATGTTTTCTGAAGGTCATTTTTTTCTGTCTTGAATTCTTTTTAAAACACCCCTGTCTCGCCCTTTATTCTTTCAACTCAAGTTACGCCACTGATCAACGGAAATCAATCTTTCTCCGAAATGCTCTGCGTTACCAAAGAGGTCTGTTAAAAAGCTGATGGATGTGACGTCAGAAATGACGCGTTACAGCTGCAATAACTCGACCGTCGTCGTCGCTAGAGATCGAAACCAATTCTCTCTGCATTTTATTGGTTTAACACTTCACAGGGCGCGCCCGTGTATAAAGTGCAATTTTCATAATTTTGAATGGTTTGTTTTTACATGTAAGGTTTGAATTTTCTAAGCAGTTTCTATTTATAGCTACACCCTTTCTAATGCAGGTCTGATTTTCTGACCCTTGTATTCCTTTCCATTCACTGTTAGGCGTGGTTTAACCGCGGTAAACCAGCGATTATACTCGATTACAATACGACAAAAGGAGTTGACGTAGTCGATCAAATGTACATCCTTTACACAGTATCCCGTATATCACGAAGATGGACTCTCTCATTGTTTTTTAGGTTTTTGGACATAATAGGAATCCATTCGCAAGTTGTCCTTAGATTCAACAAACCGGACAGTTTTGAAATAAGGCGATTCTATGTGCATTCCCTTTTGACCTTTAATTATAAACTAGTTGGTACCCGTCAAAACATGACGGCTAGATAGTAAATAAGTACACTAATACACAAATTATTCTCAACACATAATTACCAAATGTTGAAAATCATAATACTGCGCAGAAACAAATTAATGTGTTTAAGCGGCCTCGTGCTTAGTGAGTTTGTAAAGACAGATTTAAAAATGTCACTGAACATGCGCAGAAAGCAATTTTTTAATTGTAAATTATCGCTAATTAAACAGCGCGAAACAAACAATTTCCATCAGGTTTAATATTGTATTTCACAAACATAATGATCATAAAAATATAAATGGCAGAGAGAGACGTGTTTATCATTAAAACATGTCACTGAGCATACGCAGAAACAGCGAGTTTCTAAAGCCAGGTTTCAATATGCCACTGAGCATGCGCAGAAATCAATTTTAAATTGTAAATTATCGCTAATTAAAAAAGACATTGTGGTTACAAAAACCAAATTTGACAAATCTACAGATGACAATCTTTCATTTAAGACCAAAATGAAGTAAACTGATGCAGTAGTTTTCTCTCACGGATTGCCCAAAAAGTCGGCTTAGCAACTTAAATATATAGATATATCTCAATATTATAAAAATTTTATATTTTGTTTTAAAACTCAGAATTATTATTTTCAATTTGTAAAAAAAGTTTATTACAAAAGGAATAATCAAGGTTGAAAGAGACGTTGCACTTTGTACCACGCGCGCCTGCTGGTGTTCCAAAAATTGGGGCGCCCGCTGAAGGGTTAAAGATACGCCGAGACCCAACACTTGATGGTGATGATTTCACGTCACGTGTCCCTCCCACATCGTGTGTGTGTGTGTGTGTGTGTTTATTCAGTAAATGGAGAATCCAAGTTCAACCGGAAGTGGGATTAAGGCTTAATTATAGTTAGGGTGACACAACAGTCACACTTACATCAAAAGTGTAAATACGTATGCGAGTGTGCAGCACCTGGTTACAGTGTATTGTCACTGCGGTACGGTTGACCTGCACGAGCTAGTCGCCCATATTCCTCCACAATCGTCATCATTATTTAAAGGATTAATGTTTTAATGGTGGGAGTTCTGCTTTTTGAATTTCCGTAATCCGTGAATATAGTGTGTGTGGAAAAGAAATGAGTTAATAACTGCGAAATCTTGATGTCGGCCGGTGATAAAGTTGCACAAGCGTTTATCTTCGTTATGTCACGGCATGATGTCATGGAAAAAAATGTCAGATGTTCCCATCAAGACTTATAGAGATAAGGGCCGAATGTAGTAGCGCTTTGGGCAGACAGACATTTGGCGATAAGGAATAAATGCATGGGTGGTATGGTAAGTGAAGTTAAAAGATTGTAAGAGCAGTTGAATTTTCAAGAATCGGGAATTAATTTTACTTGTATTGCCTCTTGTTGCATAAATCATTGCTGCTAGTTCAGGCAACGCGGATGCAGTGGCTAGTGATTGGCGCCAAATTTTCCAATGGCTACGTTTTAGGCGTAGAGCACATATCCCCTTTTTTAACAAAAGCAGTTGAATACCAACAACTATACAATAACAAAACTTTGTGTTGGTAATTTAATACATAAAAACGTCCAAATCATAGTAAAATTTTATCGTTCGAAGAATCCTTTCTTTAACGCAGAGAAGTTATTGTTTAAAATAATAAGGGATTATTAATTCGGACTTTTTAGCCCTGAAAACGTAATGACTTGAGGTATTCCATCAAAATAACTTAAAATAAATAATATTGAAATTAGTTTGAATTCTTTATTATTTATGAATGCTGAGTATATATATATATATATATATATATATATATATATATATATATATATATATATATATATACATACACATACACACACAGTAGAGTGACTAGCTATTCCTGTGCCCTAGGCAAGAATTTGCATTTGGGCCCCTTAATTAACTAGGTTTGGAAAAATAATAAAACAAATACGGCATTTTGGGCCCCCCTTCCAAGTGGGCCCTGGGCGGGTGCTGGCACTGTGTGTGTGTGTATGTATATATATATATATATATATATATATATATATATATATATATATACACACACACTAATCAGTCGCTGTTGGATGCCGAACGTGATTAGAACTGCAACCCTGTTAGCGATAATTGCATTTCGGAAATAAACTAAAGTTACACTACGTATTTTACACGTTAAGTCTGATAAATATGTATTGCTTTCCTTATCACTGTAAGAAACGGCCCGGGGCTTTTTTTACTATCTTCCGTGGGTGTCTGTAATGGTGCCTCGTTTTAATCCATTGATACACACTACCCTATTGTTTTCGTCTTTTAAATTTAAGGGCCGATGCTGATATCTCTTTCCTTATCAAATAGCTCCATGTAGTCGATTCAAAACACGAAATGTATCGCGTCTAGGATGTGTTATAGGAAGTATATGTCAACACTTACCTCCATTTTCACCTATCGCAGAGGCGACGGACTGACTGCAAAAAAATATTACGCGGATGCAATTAGGGGCGAATTTCAAAGGGCTCCTTATTTTGAAACAAAGCAGCTAGATAAACAACGATGGGCCATGTTATAAGTGGAACTGTTTTCGTAAAAAAATACGGTATCCGTCACGCGAGTGTAAATTAGACCGAGTGGCGAGCCTTTAGGTATGCTCTGTGGAGGTAAAAATAGGTGAAAGAAATTTAGGTTAATTTTTTGGAGTTTCTTAAGTACGGGATGACTTATTTGTTGCTTTGTACAAGATGCGCCATTAAAGTAACCGGACAATATTACTCACCTTCAAATAAATTTATCTCCTTCAAAATAATCGCCAAAGGAGTTTATACAATTTTTCTAACGTTCTTTCAAGTCATCTAAACGCTGTTTATAGGCGTTGGAACTAACCGTTCGCAAAATACGCGTGACGTTTGATTTAGTATCCAAGACGTTTTCAAATCTCTGTCCTTTCATGGATTTTGCATTTTTTGATTACAAAGGACTTATTCACCACGAATTTGTTCCTAAAAATCAAACAATTAATCAGTATTTTTACGAGGAGGGGCTTTTTCGATTAAGAAACACGATAAGGCGAGTTAGGAAGGAACTGTTTGATTCTGGACAATGGTTTCTTTTACACGATAATGCTAGGCCTCGTACAGCAATTTCTGTACAACAATATCTTGCTAAGCATTCAATTACAGTGCTAAATCACCCACCATATTCTCCCGAATTATCGCCAGCTGTTTTTTTCCTTTTTCCGAAGCTTAAGAAAGGACAGAGATTTGAAAACGTGTAGGATATTAAATCAAATGTTACGCGTATTTTGCGAACGGTCAGTTCCAATACCTATAAACAGTGTTTCGATGACTTAAAGAAACGTTGGAAAAATTGTATAGACTCCTTTGGCGATTATTATGAAGGAGATAAATTTATTTGAAGGTGAGTAATATTTTTCTTATTTATAAAAAATTGCCCGGTTACTTTATGGGCGCACCTTGTATATGCTTGCGAAATTTTAGTTATCTTCACTAAAAATTATTATTTTATTTGGAATGTATTAGTTAAAAAAAAAAAATAGAAATTTTTCACTTTAATATTCCTGATTGCGGTAGAAATCAACACGCGTTCCAGTTTGATAATTTTTATTTCAAATATTGACCGCCCAAAAGGACGATGACGTTTCAAGGTACGCAAATATTTAGAGAACAGATTTAGCCTACCGTACCCGCTTATCTTTGTTTGCTTTTTTTAGCTCTAAATCAGTCCTTCACCCTCTCAATATTTGGAATGCAAAAAAATGTTGTATTTATTAGATTTGGAGAACAAGTTTCTTTTAGATGCAGTTCTTTCTTCTGAGAACTTTTACTTTATAACAGAAATAGATTTTTAAAAAAATATATATCTGCGTTTTATTGTTCACTTCAAGTTGAACTAAAATCATTAATTTTTGTTTAAACCATCTTTTCCTATTCTGTAATTCTACTATTGAAGTTATCTTTTTTATATGGTACGTCCAAAACTTAAATGGAATTTTGAAACTGAATGGTCTGTATCTTTAACTTTACATGAAAATCTATATATTTAAGTGGCTAAGCTGACTTTTTGGGCAGTCCGTGAGGGAATTCTACTGCATCCATTTACTTCATATGGAACTTAAAGGAAAGATTGTAAGTTGTAGATTTGTCGAATTTGCTTTTTGTAACCGCAATTCCTAATAATGAGCGATAATTTACAATTAAAAATTAATTTCTACCCATGCTCAGTGGCACGTTTAAATCTGTCTTTAGAAACTCACTGTTTCTGTGGATGTTCAGTGACGTTTTAATGATAAACACGTTTATTCCGAGGAGTCTTTCTATTTTTATGATAATTATGTTTGTGAAATATAAGATTAAAACTCACGGAAATTGTTTATTTCGCGCTGTTTAATTAGCGATAATTTGCAGTAAAAAAAATTGCTTTCTGCGCATGCTTAGTGACATTTTTAAATCTGGCTTTAGATACTCACTAAGCACGAGGCCGCTTAAATGCATTAATTTGTTTCTGCGCATTATTATGATTTTCAACAATTGTCAATGATGTGTTGAGTATAATTTGTGTATTAGTATACATTTATTTACTATCTAGCCGTCATGTTTTGACGGGTATCAACTAGTTATTTATAATTAAACTTGCTCTAATACCTTTATGCGTGAATACCATCTTCATGTCTTTACCTATTTTATACTTGTCGCTTTACCTAGCTTTTTTCTGCTTGTATAGTATATACTTTTGAAAAAAGTACATAAAATGAAAAAAATACTTTCAAAAATGCTGTTGTAACTGGTTTAGTTATGGTATTTCTGACGATGCAATTTAATTAGCATGACATATATTGGTAGATTCAAACATGACTCGCGTCTACAAGTAGCCTGTCTGATAGAGAAGTATAGAGTAACATCTATGTCCAAAAATATACATCTACATCTTAAAGATAGCGTTGGACCTAGGTTTCATCTTTGTTATGAGCTTCTCAGTATAAGGCATATGCTACCCTTTGGAAGCAATGTGAATTGGGCTTAACTAGGTGACCCGTGCGACCCTTTCGTTTGCGATTAAAATACGATAAATTTGATAGCGAGGTTTTTTGGTTTGTAGTAGGATGAAAGCTGAACCGGTTCATTTGTAACAATTGTTTATTTGTCAAATAAAAATGGTTCGTAAGGGTACTACAAAACCAATTACATAACGCCTTGGGCCACAATATTGGAGGTGAAGCGTAAGAGAAAACAGGTAAACATGAGATATGTACACATCAAAACACCTTTGTAGACAATATTAAAAGTTAAATATGACACAAACTCATGGAAATGTGTTAATTACATTACATAAAACCTCTTTGTGCACACTATTTGACCGTGTCGTTTCGATGCATCCAAGGAAAGAACTTTAGGGCCAAAAGTCAATTTTTCACGTCGATTTTCAAACAAACAATACAATATGTCATTCAAACATACAATTCGTGAGAAGCGAAAAACTTAATCTTTAAAATGGTACCTCATTTATCGATTTTGGTTAAGTATGGAGGGAGAAAAAGGGATAAAAAAGCACCTTTTAGAAATAAAATGGTTTTTCTATGCAAAAAAAAAAAAATAAAAATAATGTACACCTTCGCGGGTGTTGTCAGTAAAGAAACTCATTAATGAAATCACAGAATGATAATAAAAACAAACGATTTTTAAATTTGAAAGTTCAGTGCGATTGATAATGGTAAAATAAAAAAGCTACAATGTTTGTTAACCTTTAAGGTCGTGATCCGACAAATCATTATCTTGTAGAAGTAATCATAACTGTAGCACCAACTCTCATTTACATCTGGTTTATTGACACATTAAAATCTTGGTTAAATAAATCATTTACAAAGTTTCGTTCCGACGAACGTTAATACACTCATGAGAGCAGGGCTCATTATTCAAAGTCCAAACGAGACCCCTGTCTCTCCGTACGCGTGTCGACCCTTCAACAGTCCAAGTCTATTCTCCCCCTCCATTCGCAACACCGTCATCATTTATGCATTCTTCTCAGCGCTTTTCGAACCATCTCGAACCATCTCGTATACCCGACCTTTTTCGGTTCCGCCCTCTGAAGACCACCTATGATGAATTTCTTTCCTGCCGACTTTTCCAAGGGAAAAGCGCGCCGCTAATGGGTTTCACAAATCATTCTAAATGATTCGCGTACTTTTACCTATTGTCGCACCTCTCCAACGGTGTATATCGTTCAACATCTGTTTGCATTTCTTTTGGGCTCATTGAAGACGCTATTACTCACGTTGATCAATTCCACTTAAGAATAGGAGACGAGAGTCTGACAATGTTCATACTTCGATTTTTAAATAAACAATACGATGTGTAATTCTAAATTAACAATTCGCCCGAAGCGGAGATCTTAATCTTTAAAATGGTACTTCATTTATCGATTTTGGTTAAGTATGAAGGGAGAAAAAAAAAAACACCTTTTAGAAATCTATATATATAAAACAGTTCCGTAACTGACTCATTCATTCATTCATTCATTCACTGACTGACTGACATACAACGCACAGACCAAACCGCTGGACCTAAAGGGCTGAAATTTTGCATGGCGATTCTTCTAATAGTGTAGGGGTGCACTAAGAGAGATTTTTGAAAAATTCTTCTTAGATTTTTTTAAATTAAATTTTTAAGCTGTTTTTTTTACTTTTTTTACGTTTGCATTTAAAATAATAATTTGAGGGTTATAAAATTTATATCACGAGAAATATCATAAAAATTCCTTTAAAATGAAATCTTTTTCGAATCTTTACCTTCATTTCCTGATTTTTGGTGAATTTTTAAAGATTAATTTTTAGAATTTAATTTTTTAAATGCTGATCACGTGACTTCTTTTTCTGGTACTTTAAATAAATTTATCGTCACTTGCATAAAAACTAAATAGACAAAAAATAATTTTTTTTTCTTGCTAATGCGGCAGACGATTGGACATTATCCAAAAAAATATTAAAATACAGTAAAAGAAATGTTCTAGAAACTGTACTATATTAACTGTACTATATTCTTTAGTATTCTTTATATTAGATTTAATTTGAATATCTTCTTCTACATTATTTTGTCTATAAAAATATCCCTTACGATTTTTTTATAAATATATATATATTTTACATCAATTATATACATTGATCGTCGTATTTATTATATATATATTGGCATTAATTGCATACATTCACCGATGTTTTTACTTTGAATGTACTCCGTAGCGAAGTGCGGGTTTTCAGCTAGTAATATATATAGATTCTTAGGGGGGAACAAAGGATGGCAGCGTAGACCTAGCTTTGAACTCAATATTTTTACAAATTAAAAGCGTCTTTTCCAAATCCTCTTTTTGAAATGTCTTCCCCAAAACTACAAGTGTGATTTACATTAGTTTTAAGAAG
Source organism: Dolomedes plantarius (assembly GCA_907164885.2). Classification (NCBI taxonomy): domain Eukaryota; kingdom Metazoa; phylum Arthropoda; class Arachnida; order Araneae; family Dolomedidae; genus Dolomedes; species Dolomedes plantarius. The sequence goes on along the minus strand of OU015499.1, from coordinate 117,871,607 downwards.
AAAAAAAAAAACGAAGTATAAAATATATAATAATTTCTTATTCTGAAATACGGGTTTCCAAACGATTAGTCGCGACCCACTAGGTGCATATCACTTCCGTGGGAGTCACCTTGGTTATTATTTAATCTTATTAAAGTGACCTTTATACACATAAGGTCGGGGTAGTGTCGCAGATGACTTGGCTATTAGAAAAGGAGATCGAATTAAACTGTTTGGATTTTTTAAAAATGTATTCTATCCAAATGTTTAATGTATGTTAAGGCTTTTAATTTACATCAAAATATTTATCATTGTGACGATCGATGTTTTTATCGAAGTTTTGATCATATGTATCAAAAACACATTTATCAAAATCTTAGATAATGTGAATTTGATATTGTTCGCCCTATATATTTTTGTTTTATTTATATCTGTCTCTTGAAATATCAGAAAAAAAAATTAAAATGTGCTGAAGTAACATCTGTATCAAAGTTCTACTTTTGGGTTTACAATTGCATTTGATTTGATTGCAAATGGGCGTATTTAACGGGCAAACTAACCAACGAAAACTGTTCCACCCTTCACAGATCTAACTTCTGTGCTCTATTTTGCTTATCAATAAAATCAAATCCTTCAAGTTAGGGTAATAATATTACGAATTTTCAGAGCCTATTTCTCCTATGTTAGGGATTGTTTTGTAGATCGTTATGACTACTTACATTGTACTAATGATAGTAGTGGCGCTCATGGAGTTTTGCACTGGAATAATTGAAACCAACTCCGCACATAGAAATTGGATTCTCCTGTATGGCTGCGAACCCGGTATATAACTAACTCACGGATATAACGAACGAAAGTTTTGGTCCTATTGTACGTAATTTAATTAGTATTTTGCCAGTTTAATGTAATCAATTTTAGTCTATTTAATTCATTAATGATCATTTTAAATAGATTTTATCATTTTTTTAATACATCATTATTGAATACACATTGCACCTAATGAGTTATACTTTTTGTGAACTCTAGCTTTTTTTCTTAACGGTTCGGATACAGCGAACCACCGGATAAAGCGAACAAAATCTTTGGTCCCTTGAAGTTCGTTATAACGGGGTTTGACTGTATAGGAAGGGAGGGAGTATCTTTTACGTGTACCGCGTCGAATTACTAGATATTTGCACTAAAAATAGAACGCCCAGTTCCGAATACGAGCAAACTATTCAGGGTACCTTGCTTCAGTTCCCGCAAGTTACCTTATTTTCTCTCAGGGGTGTTGAGAAAGTGTCAGTCAGATAGATAAATGATTATAGACAGCGTTTTGTGGCGCTGTTTGAGATAGTTTTGCACTCTCTATATATACCTCGATACCATGTAGATTTAGATTTGATACGGGACCATAGGTCCTATTTCAAACGAGCTTAATGCTTGTATTCTTGATTTGGTTTTTAACCTTCGTTTTTTGTGTTATTAAACTTGTTTGTTATGTTTAGCCGTGCATCAGATTTCTTTTGACTATTCTTTGATCTACCACTGAACCACTTTCGATTTTGCAACAGAGGTATATTATAAAATGACACTGAAATCAACACCAAACTATCCATTTGCCAGTTTTGCCCTACACTAAGCGAGTAAGCTTTGCAAAGTATTTTCCTGTTTTGTGTCTCATCTCTCTTTCTCCCCGACCTCAACCTCCTTGTGTTTCTGTTTGTGACTTTGTCCCAAGACCCAGTTTATGTGTGCCTTCTGCCATTTAACTCTGCTGGCAAAGTCCATATACATGTCGTCCAACGACGGACGTGTGTATGGGAGTCCATTTATCTCGGCCCATTCTACTCGCTGTTTGCGGTGCTTAACTCAGTGGCATTCCGTATCTTCGCCATTGTACCTTTGGACCCCCCGCTGATGTGGCGTCGTCGGCATTCTCCCGCTCGCCAACCTCATTACGTCTTGTCGATTGTTGTTAGTGTCTCGGCGAGATAAGATTTAAGTTCCCCTGCTCAAACAAAACCGAGATAGGAAGAGCTCGTCTTTGAAAGCTGGTGTGTGTGTGTAAATCCTCGAAAAGGTTTTGAATGTTCCTTTTCATTGTCGGCCTTTATCTCTGGTGTAGAATCTTCCCGTGATATGTGCATAACGTGCTGCCTTTTTTTATTTTATTTCGAGTTGTTGACCTGGAGGACATCGTATCGGTGTTTGGTTTTAAGAGATTGTCCGAGAACTGCTTACAGCAGGAAAAATCTCACTGCTACAACAACGACTGTTATCTCATTCAGACTATTTCTTTTTAATGCCAGCTTACAATCTTAAACCCATGGTTTATCAGTTCGCGTAATGACGCACTCCATTAATTGGCTGTGGAATTCTCGTAAAGCTTTCTCTGAAAAGTTATTTCACTGCCAGCATTATCTTTTTGAATGTTTTCGACAAATGCGTCCATGTACTTCGTTCCATAAGTTATCTTGTAGAACATCGCTTTGTAGTTTATCATTTAGATGTTTGGATTTAAGAGACTTTCCGAGAACTGCTTACAGCAGGAAAAAACTTACCACTACAACGACGGTTATCTCATAGAGAATATTTATTTTTAATCGTAGCTTACAGTCCTAAACCCATGATTTATCAGTTGGCGTAATGACGCACTCCATTAATTGGCTGTGGAATTTTTGAAAAGCTTTCTCCGCAGAGTTAATTTCATTGCCAGCATTATCTTTTTGAATGTTTTCCAGAAATGCATCCATGTACTTCGTTACGTTATCTATACTTATATATAAAGAGAGAGCGATTTTGTACGTGGAGGGTAATCTTCAGAACCACTGTACCTATTTGAAAAATTCTTTCACTGTTTGAAAGGTACAGTATTCCAGATGGACATAGGCTATATATTATGTATATCTAATCAGTAGAAATGAAGTTAGGGGCTTAATCCTAACAATCTCCATTGTTTCAGCTACTGTCTTCTACCGCTTTTTGTTCCGAAGATTTCAACGATCCTTATCGTGGTGCTATCGCGGTGGGCTTCTGTTCTGACGCTAGCGGTTCGAACCTAGCCGTTCTCCGGCACGCCTTTTTCTTTAAAAAAATTTATTTTAATTATTAACTAACATAAAATTAATTTAAGGTATTATTTAGGTTATTATTAAGGTAAAAAAAGATTTACAATTTATTGGCTATCAACTGGAAATTTATTGGTATAATATTTTGTTGAACCCGGACAAAGTCGGGACGGGTCGCTAGTCTTGTATAAACATCGTTTTGTAGATAATTATTTAGAGCTTGCTGGATAAATTCTCATCGAAATCCCGCTGTGATATATGTTCGTACATACATAACATCTTTTAATAGAGATTCTACATGTGTTTAACATTTATTGCAAATCTCTGTAATAATTTATTAATTTCTTGGAATATTACATATTTGCAAAATGGCGCCATTTTTATCAAAAATATCTCTTTAGTACCCACCTTTTAGCGCGAGAATGTCCCGCATCATTAAACTTTTGTTAACAAAACAAGATTTTAGGGTATTTTTTTTTTACATGTTTTTATTAACTCGCTTTCTCTTTTGTTCGTGTGTTTCTGTGTTTGTGTGTTTGTCCAGTTCAAATCTTGCAATCGATTTTTAACTAACTTCCCGACCAGCTAGACATTTGACACTTTTAGAATAGCTCAGAACACGATCACAATGCATTATTTTGATACTTTTAGCCATCTTTAAGCATAATTGAATTAATTTTCAGTAAATTTTGTTTTGTAGACTGGTGCAGCCATCTATCGCCGGGACGGGAACGAAAAGTTAAACGCAAGTTAACTTCCAATTAACTTCATTTTCTTTCAAGTTAATGGGATAATCCATCAAAAAAAATTAAAAAGTATTTATTAATACATAGAATTGTCAAGTTTATATGATTCAACAGAAAATTTAAAAACATGGTATATAAAAAGTTCTTTTTATCTTGTAATTATTAAACTATAACTCTTGGAGTTTCTCTTGAGAATTGATGCTTTGATTAAATATAACACAACTGCTGATTGAAACATTATCTAATTTCATTGTCTTCAGTTCGTCTTGATATCAGGATGTGGGTATGTTAAACGAATATCACTGATAACTGTCGTATGCAACCCGCGGTAATTATAAATATATTCAGTGAAACTTGTGTAGCCGGCCGCCTCTCTAAACGGCCATATTTTGTTCAGAACTGATTAATGACTCCATAGAGACGATGTTATGGAAGAAAAATATTTTCGATGGTTATCCCTCCAAACGTCCAGTGTTTTCGGGACCATTACTGGTTGGTCGCCGTAGAGAAGTTTCACAGTGTCTGTGTGTGTGTATATATATATATATATATATATATATATAATAGAACATACCAAAGAATAAAGTACAGTTAATATAGTACAGTTTGAGAGGAACATATGTTTTACGGTATTTAATTTGTTTTTTGGATAATTTCCAATCGTCTGCCGCATTAGCAAGAAAAAAATATTATTTTGTCTATTTAGTTGTTATGCACGTGACGATAAATTTATTTTAAGTACCAGAAACAGAAATCACGTGGTCAGCATTTAATATATTAAATTCCAAAAATGAATCTTTAAAAATTCTCCAAAAAATCAGAAAATAGAGGTAAAGATTCGTAAAAGATTTCATTTTAAAGAAATTTTTATGATCTTTCTCGCGATATAAATTTTATAACCCTCAAACTATTATTTTAAATGCAAACATAAAAAAAGTTATTAAAACAGCTTAAAAATTTAATTTTAAAAAAATCTAAGAAGAATTTTTCAAAAATCTCTCTTAGTGCACCCCTACACTATAAGAAGAATCGCCAAGCGAAATTTCAGCCCTTTAGGTCCAGCGGTTTGGTCTGTGCGTTGTATGTCAGTGAGTCAGTTACGGAACTGTTTTATATATATATATATATATATATATATTTATTTATTTATTTATATTTATTTATTTATTTTGGCATTAATTGCATACATTGACCGTTGTATTTAATTTGAATGTACTCCGTAGCGAAGCACGGGTATTCAGCTAGTTATCCATAAAGTTTTTGCCGACTATCATACGAGACCTATGTCTTATTTGACCACGAGAAAAAACGACGAAGCCTTCTCGAACCAGTCAAACTGCGTCGAAAAGCGCCTCGACACGAAATTTCGGGATCTCTGATAGGAGTTAGTAGCTCTTGAGGCTTATTAAAAATAAATTATGCCTCCCTCCTTTGCACGCGAATATGTAATTAAAACATATTCCAGAGATGCAATCGCTCTGTATCTCCCTGAATCAAGCCCGCGACCGCAAAAAATAATCAGAAAGAAAAAAAAACACAGGTACTCTACTACGTTCCTTTTGCCTTCCTTGCCTTAGCTTGTTATCTCTCCTCGTCCCGAGACGGGGATTTTCGATGCAATAACAACCGGAGGGACGTTTTGAAGAGTATGCTAATGAAAAGGACGAGAAAGACTAAAAAAAAAAAAAAAAAAAAAAAATTGAGATAAACATCGGAGAAGAGCATGGAGACCCGGGGATACGCCGGTCGCCCCATTATAATATGCACACGCACGTGAATGAGTCGATTTTTTTTTTTTTTTTTTCTGAGATATTTTACCGTGTTTCCCCGAAGCCGTTATTTCCTGGTTTGGACGGCATGAATTTTAAAATGTGCCCGGGATTTCTGCACGTCTTCACGGGGGAAAAAAAAAAAAGAACGACGATGGTTTCCGACGCCTGGAATCGGAATTGCTTCGTTTGGGGGAATATTTTTCGAATGTTTGCTTATCGGGATGTCAAAAGTGGAGAATTTTGGCTGCCAGAGCGTGGACTTAGAAGGGAAGGCAGGCAATCTCTGGAATCGCATGCATGCCCCAGCTGTAAATTACGTGTAATGTTGTTAATATGTATGCATCACGTCCTTCCAACGACAAAATTTACTTTAACCTTTTCACTTATTCGAATACCTTCCTTCGTTTCTGCCTTTTTAATTTCTGTTTTACACCCCTGTTTATTATTTTTTAACGCGGAACATGTTTTTGCGGAGGTTTGCCCATCAAGTTCGTTTAGGGCGGGGATGGGGAACGCGTGTCAAATAATGTCTTGAAACTGTAGAAATTAACACCGCGTGTCACTTAAAATTTTTTTTAGGCCTTTGTAAGACCTTCGGGTATTCAAAAAATTATTTGATATACGTATATTTAAAACGAAAACAAATTTAACTTTTTAATATGGTTTTTTTTTAAACTATCAATATCAGGAAGAAAATAAGTACAGAATTATCGAACTTTATGTGACAACTAGCTGAAAACCCGCACTTCGCTACGGAGTACATTCAAATTAAATTCATTGGTCAATGGATGCAATTAATGCCAAAAAAATATAAATATATTTTTATAATAAATACGACGATCAATGTATACAATTGATGTAATATTATTTGTATACATTGATTGAATTAATGTTTATTTGTTTTATATATCTTACCCATCAAACAGAAATCTGCAAGGAAATCAAGAATAAAACAAAACATTTTCCGGGAATACACTGAATTTTCAATTAAAAAAATATTTTAAAATTAATGAATTTTAATGACATTATCGCATTTAATATAACAAGTAATTTTAAGCAGATATTACCACTTGCGTCCTTAAATTTAATTACTGATAAAGTCTGTTAATTTTGTCTGAGTGTTTTGTTTGAAAAAGTGCTTTCTCTCATACGTCTCTCATCTTTGCAATGCACCAAAAAACCCCTTCAGCCGTATTATCTTCAAACTGCAACCCGCGTCGGAATGTGTTAAAAGAAAGTTAATGTGTTAAATGTGTTAAAAGAAAGGATAAGTTTGAAATGTTCAGAAATATTTTGAGAAATATGGAGAAAAAATAATATTGGATCACAAGAAAAATTTCGTTAAATAGAGAATGGACTTCGCTATTTGGGGGGTTATTTTACGAAGAAATTCACAAAATGTTCTTGGTTCCAAGGAAAAGTTCACAAAATAGAGAAATTCGCAAAATAGAGGTTTGTTAAATAGAGGTCCGACTGTATTTGACGAAAGATTCTCCCAATTTCGTAAAATGGAGAATGGACTTCGCTATTTGGGGGGTTATTTTACGAAGAAATTCACAAAATGTTCTTGGTTCCAAGGAAAAGTTCACAAAATAGAGAAATTCGCAATATAGAGGTTTGTTAAATAGAGGTCCGACTGTATTTGACGAAAGATTCTCCCAATTTCGTAAAATGGAGAATGGACTTCGCTATTTGGGGGGTTATTTTACGAAGAAATTCACAAAATGTTCTTGGTTCCAAGGAAAAGTTCACAAAATAGAGAAATTCGCAAAATAGAGGTTTGTTAAATAGAGGTCCGACTGTATTTGACGAAAGATTTTCCCAATTTCGTAAAATGGAGAAAACTTTACAGTTTGTCATTTTATCACACAAACTTGAAATTTGAAGATCTGAAATGAACCTCTTTCGATTGGCTTCAAATTGATAACTTAGAAACGGAAATGGTTGAATTTAAAAACAGTGTTGTGTAGAGGAATAAATTTGCAGAATTAAACGTAAACTTAGAAGAAAAAAAAATTACAAGATCTGGAAAAGTGTGACGAATATATTTCAACTACAAGCACTGAAAATATCATTTTTACTGAATGGAAGTCGTTGCCTAATTCGCTAATGTCGACGAAAAACTTAGCAAGAGCTCCTTTGACAATGTTTGGATCAACCTTTGTTTGCGAACGGTTGTTTTCGGCAATGAATTTTATTAAAAGTAAGAATAGACATCGCCTCGGCATCGACATGTCCGCTGCGTGCGAACGATTAAAAGTTACAAATATCGAACCACGTATAAATAAATTATCGTCCGAAAGACAACAACAATCTATATATAACGAATTTTCCATATAACGAACTTTTTTTCCGGATTTAGCGACTTCGTTAAATAGCGGTCCAACTGTATTTCTTTTGCATTCGCTAATACTGAAGAATAGTGTTTTAAGACTTCTGTTTGACAAAAAGAGGAAAAAATTTATTTCAAACAATAATTTTTTTAAAAATTATTTCTAGTATAAATTAGATTATATCTCTCTCAGTTCGACGAGTGAAAATGAAAATTTGAAAAGTTAAATTAAATTGATGTTAAAACAATGTGATCGTCTCGCGTGTCGTCTAAAATTGCTTCGCTTGTCACTGTGTGACCCGAGGGTCACAGGTTCGGAATAGGGGCGTAGCGGCCCCAAAGTTAGGGACATTCTAACTTTGGGGGGGGGAGGGGCACGAATTGAATTCAGATAGGGCCCTCCTCAGTGCATTGACTGCCGTATATGTATATGAAGTACGGGGAAAGGGGGTTTAAAATAATAAGAATCTAACAATCCATTTACAAAGCGCGCGTATTTTGCTGTGGGGAAAATCGACTTTTAAAAGCGACTTTGAGCGGAAAACGAATAATTCTAGGCGAGAGGATTTATTTTTAGAAGGGTACAGGTTTTGGGCGCGAAGTTAAAAATGCACGATCAGCAATAATGAGGGTCCAGATGCCCAAGGATGAGGTCTGCACATGCGCCGTGCAGCAGGAGCTCGGAGAAAATTAAGTTTTTGGCGGCAGATTGAGTGGGAATCTCATTGAGAGGGGATGCTCGCGGCAGTCGTGGCCGAGTAGATTATAAAATGGCTACGTGAAAAGATTACCCTGGAGCGTGGTTATTTCAAGAAACGCAATAAATAAGGATTAAAGATTATTGACTGTCTCGTGAATCCATTCCCTGCCACTCGTCCAAGTATTTAAAGAAGATGTGGACTGCATTATTAATATTTAAACACGGGAGCAAAACAAGCTCCATGTCATATATATATATATATATATATATATATATATATATATATATATATATATATATATATATATAATTATCTTATTAAAAGCGGAACTGAATATTTGAATACCAAAATAAAATCTCGGGCTGAGTTTTTGAACCCAACTTTCTATTACAGACAAAGAATATTTATGCTTCAGATTTTTCTGAACGCGTTCAATTGAATTTCCTTTTTTCATTGGCTTTGTTCCTATATGGATCAACGATTTAAGAAGCTTGGTTCTTTGAAACTTTCGATCTATTTCCCCTTGATATAAATTAGAATTCAACTTTGAAATACGGATTAGAAGATTAAATTTACTGCAATAAATATTCATAACCTTAACCTTTTTATTACCTCACTGGCCAAAAAAGTGTAGCACTGTATGTATATGGAAAATTTTTTTTAGATTTATAAATGTACTGTTATTAAAGTAAAGTATTTGTTTTGCTTATATCTAACCTTTCTTTTTTATTCTTTGCAGGTGAGTCTACGATTCTGTTCTTTCTTTGCCAAGTTTCTGGTAAGGTACAAATATTTGCATCTGTCATGTGTATTTTCATATGAAAAACTAATGCCCAGTTCACTCCGAATCTTGAGCGTTGCGTATTGTAAGCGTTAACATTTTTTAACCAATCACAGAGATCAATTCATTGGTAAGTGATACGGCAAACCAATCACAGATCATGCCAACAATCTTGGAGCCAACGTAGTAACGCAACGCCCCGCAATGCTGTGGATGCAATGTGAACAGTTCGTGATACGGCAAAAAAATCACAGATCATGCCAACAATCTTGGAGCCAACGTAGTAACGCAACGCCACGCAATGCTCTGGGAGCAATGTGAACAGGACTGTTCACATTGCATCCAGAGCATTGCGTTGTGTTGCTTTGCGTTGCGTTCCGTTACTACGTTGGCTCCAAGATTGTTGGCATAACCTGTGATTGGTTTGCCGTATCACTTACCAATAAATTGAGCTCTGTGATTGGTTAGGGCTCGGTAGTAACCCTTAAAACAAATACAGCATTTTGGGCGCCCCTCTTCCAAGTGGGCCCTGGACGGGTGCCCCTGTTGCCCCAGCATAGTTAAGGCACTGGTCACAGGAATTTGCAGTTTCGATGTTACTTTGAAAATATCTTTTGAAAATGTCTGTACTCGTAGAGCCAAAACTCTCGCTTTAATCAGTCGATACATTTTATTAAGTATCATTAATTCATAATACTCTTTGCAGTTCATTCTTCCAATGATTTTTCTTCTTACCAGGATTACTTGTATTCTATCAGTATTTGTATAGAGAAAACTCTCTTTAATTAGACAATGTATTTTATGTAGTATCCTTAGGCCATAATACTTTATGCAATTCTGTTTACCAAATACATAAGGTAAGTGTCCCAAATATCGCCTACCCTAACTTTTTTTTCGACATTTCATCCACTTTTTAGTTTCTGATTAGGCTGGAAACTTAAATAACATCCCTAAGAACTATTTCCTTTGGTATCCTGAGAACAACCAGCTCCAAAACCAGTGCTAGTTTAAGTTATGTAGCTAAATTGGAAAAATTGAAATTTCCAGTGAACTCCAGAGCGGTTCGTAATATCACCTACCTCTGTCCCTCTTTCCGCCTACCAGGCGAAATTTGGAGCACCTGCTAAAAGGCGTTGCTAGCAAAGTCTCTGTTTGATGAACTTTCAAATGGTATAAGCAAAATTAGAATTTGGATGCAGCTACCTGGTCATTCACTGGATTCTGATTCTTTGGAGACAAAGTTTAACGAAGACAACAGCCAAAACAACTTCAGACGCCATATAGTTTCTGTTGTCAGTGATAAGAGCTTTGTTGCTAGTGCCGCTGTTAGTACAAACCCAGAACTAAGAAGTTATTGCATTTTCTCATACATAGCGCTAATCATACTTTAGAAACACGAGTAGGCGATATTAGGCACAGGGGCGATATTTGAGACACTCACCCTACATATAGATACATACAGTGGCGTAGCAAAGGGGGGGCAAGGGGGTCTATCATGCCCCGGGCGCCACTCGCAGAGGGGCGCCAATGTAAGATCCATATATTATTTTACTATATGTTTTCGAGGTGGATGCCAATATAAGGTCTATATATTATATTACTATATGTTTTTCAGGGGAGGGCCCCAATATAAGGTCTATATATTATATTACTATATGTTTTTCGGGGAGGGTGCCAATATAAGGTATATATATTATATTACTATATTATTTTGTGGGGGGCGCCAATATAAGATCTATATATTATAGTACTATATGTTTTTAGGGGAGGGCACCAACATAAGGTCTATATATTATGTTACTATATGCTTTTCGGGGGGGGTAGCAATATAAGGTCTATATATTATGTTGTTATATGTTTATCGAGGGCGCCAATATAGGGTCTATATATTATATTACTATATGTTTTTCAGGGGGGGGGGGGCGCCACAAAGGTATCGTGCCCCGGGCGCCAGTTATGCTCGCTACGCCACTGGATACATATATATACTGTATATATATACCTGCCTTACTTGTTGCATGATGTTTAATGAAACTTTTCCTATTTTTTGCTCTAATCCTTTCGAGAACTAATCCATTGATTGAATTACACCATTGCCTGATGTATCTATACCATTGACTGGAACAACTGCACAATTGAATGAAATAATTACACCATTAAAGGAATTGAAGCTTGATAGATTATTAAGATCTTTCCCCATACTACGTGGGTTGTATGAGGCGACAAGTACGGCAGTTGTCCAATTGTCCGTTTTCTGGAAGGCAAGAGGTCATGGCCCCACGAATCTGGAGCAGCTTGCAGGGCAGTTATTTCGGAGAGCATTTCCCTCCCCCCTTTTTTCCGACATTGAACTTGACTTTTCTGCTGTCCCCCCATCCTTTTTTTCGCAAGGTACATCAAACTTGCAGACTGGAAAATTCCCCGAAAAAGCGTATTGAAAAGAGAGATCCACTTCCGAAGCGGGGAAACTTACTCATCCGTCGACGATCAATTCCGTGGTCCATGAAAACAGAGAGACTCGCGCTGGCGCACCGTGCGCTCGTAACACGGTAGAAATGCGAGGTCGTTAGAATGGGAAACGAGGCTCTCCGAATTCCACTTCAGCGTGAAACGTAATGTCCTTGTCCCCGGTGGGAAGACGATTTTCGGTTTTGCACCCATTTCAGTATGTCTTTGGGTTTGAAACTTCTGGCTAAGTCGGCTTACGGCCGTCTGCACACGGAGCAACTCAAAAGAAACTGATAACCGACTCAAATCGTAAACCAGTCCGTGATGAGCCGCAACCTATGTAATTGAATGGAGCCACGCACACGGCGCAACTGGTTACATACCCGTCGGACGGATTTTTGTGTATAATTTCGTGAACTCGTGAAATTTTTTCAATGGGTTTGATTGACCCTTAGACGTTAGAGAACGAATACCATTTTGAGAACGTTTCTCCTCCTAAAAAAGGTCCAGTATAAAACTAAAGAGAAAAATGAATAGTAATATATAAATCTATATATATATATAACAGTTCCGCAACTGACTGACAGATAAAGCATAGACCAAACCGCTGGACCTAAAGGGCTGCGATTTTGCATGGCGATTCTTCTTATAGCGTAGGGGTGCACTAAGAAAGATTCTTGAAAAATTCTTCTTAGATTTTTTTAAATTAAATTTTTAAGCTGTTTTTATAGCATTATTTAAAGTTTTCATTTAAAATAATAATCCGAGGGTTGTAAAATTTATATCACGAGAAAGATCCTAAAAATTCCTTTAAAATGAAATCTTTTTCGAATCTTTACCTCGATTTTCTGATTTTTGGTCAATTTTTAAAGATTAATTTTCAGAATTTAATTTATTAAATGCTGATCACGTGGTTGCTTTTCTTTTTGTGATACTAAAGAAACTTATTTTGTTAAACTAATTTTGCGTCACGTGCATAACAACGAAATAGACAAAAAAAATATTTTTTTTCTTCTTTCTAATGCGGCTGACGATTGGACATTATCCAAAAAAATATTGAAATACAGTAAAAAAATTTTCCTCAGACTGCACTATATTCTTTAATATGTTCTATTAGATTTCATTTGAATATTTTCTTCTACATTATTTTGTCTATAAAAATATCCGTTACGATTTATATATATATATATATATATATATATATATATATATATATATATATATATATATATATATATATATATATATATATATATATATATATATATATATATTTATATATATATATACAGTGGACGCTCGTTAATTCGAACTCAAAGGTTCTCAGAAAAAAGTTCGAATTATCCGATGTTAAGAGAAAATATATAACTTTAAATGTGTATCACTGAAGAAGAAACTCTCCTAGTATGTATAACACCAGAAAATATATTATACTATGTTATCTAAAGTTAAACACATTAAAATGCAATACAGACTTACCTTAATCATAAAATGAAGCAGAAGATATGCAGTATAAAGTAAACTTTTATTAAAAATATGAATTACACTTTGGGGAAAAACTGTAAAATGGATGTTTGGTTATGTTTATGATGCCTACATTGTTTAACCAGCTTCTCGATTTGAAGTAAACATTTCAATTCATTTTCAGAGGAAGGTTCCATCTGAATAAATGCTTTCAGAGTTTTAATAAAGTCCATTATGGCTTTGTCCATTATGGCCGCATTAAAAATATCTTTCGGCAGGTAAGTAGAGAAAAGCCCTGGCAGTTTCCTACCGAAATTAGTGCACACGTCTTCGATTACATAAGAGCTTTGGCTACATACAGTTTGATAAGAAATATTGTGCCTTGACTTAAATCGAGAAAGCCATCCATCACTGCATTTAAAATCTTCAATACCCATTCGACTTGCCTTTGTTAATTCCTACCTTTGTCTCCAAAGTTACGGTTTTGTACTTTCCACGTGTAGACGAGATATTTTTAACATTAACTCCAATACAAGTTTTTTGGGGCCTTTGGATTAGTTCGAATTAACCGAAAGTTCGAATTAACCGAGTTCGAATTAACGAGCGTCCACTATATATATATATATATATATATATATATATATATATATATATATATATATAATATTAATTATGGCATTAGTTGCATACATTGACCGTTGTATTTTATTTGAATGTACTCCGTAGCGAAGCACGGGTATTCAGCTAGTCCTCATATAAATCGTTTGCAATTTTTGATGCAAAAGCATAAAGTTTGTTTGCCTTCTAAATTCAATGTTATATCGCCTTCAGGCAAGCAGCAAAAGTTTCAGATGAATTTAACCTTTGAAAAGCATACATGATGTCCTTCTTTGAAAGGAAAAATAAAAGTTTAGAAACTACGAATTTAATACATGAATAGCCTGAGAAATTTCCGGTCAAGAAATTCTGAGATTCAGGAAGCAAATCACACAACTAAAACGACACACACACACAAAAAAACGAAAAACAGAAATAAAAAAAGACCGCGAATTTTCGAAACCGAAAGTGGCAGCGACCTCCGCAGCAGACGATGACAGAAAGTACCCCATTGTTCGACTGTCGAACCCTTGAAAATTCGAGCATAACGCGGAGGGACATAAACAAGGAAAATGGTAGAGAACGAAAAGACCATTTTCTGCGAAAGCCCGGAGCAGCTAGTAGCTATTGGGGAGCAATAGAGCGTGCCAAATGACTGAAATTTGCTGGCGAAACTATGGCCCGAGGTATACGCGATAGGACGAGTTTGGCTAAAAGCTTTCTTTAGAAATTCGGATAGGGCGAATGCTATGAATAGGAAGCTGTAGAGTCGGTGGTCGCGAACCTGAATTGCTACATTAAAGTGGCCAGGGGTTTAATACTCGGCTAAGCTGAATAGATGTAATAGAAGCCTGCCGAACAAAGAAATTGTATATCTGGAGGGAAGGATCTGATATTTCATAATGATCGCGCTGTTCTGTTGAGTGTATTTGGATTATTAGCCTCTGTTTACTTTTTCCATAGAGGACCATTGACTTATCCGTCATCTATGGCAGAGCTCCGCAACCTTTTATCTTCCACGGCACAACAACTTTTTTTTTCGATAATTCCGCGGCACACCACAAGAAAAAGCTTGCAAATATATAAATTGCAATAAATACGTATATGTTTTTATTAGATAAAAAAAACACAACAAAATAGCTCTATGTACCAAGATAATTATAATCATTTAAGTTTTATATAAATCATTTCGAACTGTACACCAACACAAGAACAAAAATATAAAATTTTAGTTTACAAGTAAAAAAAATTTCTCTTTAAATTTTTATATTAAAATTTGTTTTTTGGTTTTAACTTAAGCCTAATAAATCAAAGTTAATTTAAATATAACTAATTTATTAATGAGATATTTGAGATTGTTTTGATAAATGTGCATTTTATATTTGGCTGTATATTAGAAAGAGCTACAGTTCATGGTCAAGGCCCTTTAAATATGATCATTTGTCAATTTCAGTTAGAACCAGTGTCAAAAAATTTTGTTCGCATAAGTATTTCGTAGAAAAAGGGAGCAAAATTGCAATGGCCTTGTCAGAAATTTGTGGATATTCTTTCTTAACTGAAATCCAGAAATATTACGCTCGAACATACATACAATGTATGGCTAACAACATGTTTTTTCTTTGTGTATAATTTCGTGACATAATTTCACGAGTTCTCTCTCGTTTTAAGTTCGAGAAGCAGTTGGTATGGAGACTGAAACTTTTCAGCTAAAATGACGAGGAGAACACGAGAAGAATCCATTCCTAATTTGCTGTTTTTCAAAAATCAAATTGACCAGACTCCAAACTTTGTACGAAAAGATTTGTTAATACTAATTATATCTGCGACAGTCTTAACTTACTCGTTGAAGGATGGAGTGCGGCTGATGCATTCGGTTGGTAGTATATCGAAATAGTGTTTAGGGTTTCTTCTATTAATGAATAGATCGTTCGTGATCCTTTGGTTGCCCAATATATGTTACACCTTGTGTCAATTTTCGGTTTTTTTTTAAATGCAAATAATATTTTAAAATTTAAATTATTCGCTAAAAAAAAAAAAAATAGTGTAGTGTGTTTTAAAAGCTCCTAAATTCCTTTGGTGGACGAAATTTATAAAATGAATCCTGTCGCAAGTTACAGAAAAGTTTAGGCTTTCTGAAAATACCATTTTTATTGGATTATCAGCATTTATGTAGCTGTCAATAGTAGACAAATATTCTTCATAGGTTAACACTGAGGTGAGCGAATCCAATAGGGTACACAGCAGCCTTAAGGAACTATTAGGGCCTGCTAACCTTTAGCTTACGGGACCCATTTTTCCGATTCCCTCTTTAGAACAGAAAATTTCATACCCCCTTTGTAAGAACGGCCATTAAGGGGGTTATATGGTTGTATATATATATATAAGACAAAGCTGAAAGTGAAAAACCAGTATATGCTCAAAACTACTGCAGCCAGGAACTAAAAACATGAAAAGATAAGTGAAAAATAGGTTTTTGACAGCATCTCTTCATCAGCGGTGTCGATACTGTCTAAAAACCAATGGACTGTTTCTGATAAGTATGATCTGAGCAATAAACATACTTAGACACCGTGCAATCCATAAGAAACAGAACAAGTGAATAAACAGTTGTTAATCACAGAACTCTAAGCCCGGCGCCAGACAAAGTGGAAGTTAAGAAAAGGAGACCGCAAGAAGACTGACGTCACAAACCTTGCAACCATGGAGCAAATGGAAACACAGAAGCAGTCTTACTAAGGATACTGTGTTATAGGACAAAATAACCTAAGTTAACTTATATATATATATATATATATATTTATTTATAAGGAAAAGGTTAATATGGAATTGTTATTGAAATACATTTAACCAATTGCAAACCTTCAAACGATAAACTACGAAATTGTCCAGGTCTGTGATTGGTTTAAAATATGTCAATACGAATAACGCTGATGCTGACGGATTCTATGTGAACAGGCCCTAAGGGACTGTTCACACTAATTCTTTCTTTTTTTTTTAGTTCATAATAATGCAAGCACCTTCGTGAATGCGTGCTGAGGCACATTATACAACTTCCACACAGAGATGTACGCGCGTTGTCAACTCTCCCTGACGCTTTACACGCGACTTCCCTTTGTTCGTTTTCTCGTTCGAGTTCGAGAACCCCCTACCTACTTCATTGGAGCTTCCGAAAAATCACCTATCTTAAGCCCGTGCCGGAGTTGTGTCCTAACCTTGCGCACGGTCAGACAAGAGGACGGTTTTTCGAATCCCTTTTGTTGAGTTCGACGACCAAGCCGCGCGATGGGCTTAGCACTTCACGGCAGGATGGGACGATCGCGCCCACCGACCGTAAACGATCGTTTGGTGCGGGCGCTCGACAATAGCCGGAAATGCGCCGCGCCCAGGGGGGGAAGTGGGTACCTGCACGCTGCACGCCATCCTTGTTCTCAAAGATGCCTCCGTCGGCTACCGTCATGGCGTTTCGAATGAGTTGTTGCCATTTTTTTTTTATCAAATACAAATTTAGAGGAGGTTGGGACGGTAGTGTTTGTCGTTATGCTTTGTGGAGGTGGCAGTTGTTGAAATCATAACGAGAGAAATGTGGGGTTATAAATTGTATTAAATTCAGGTTTGAAGGGTGTAACAGGAATGAATGTAACTTCATATTTTTGGGACGATGTGAGATTGTATTTCCTAAAATATTTTTTGTATTGAAAATTTTAAATGTACTACACTCCCTTTTGGAAAATATATCAATATTTAAAAATGTTAAAATAATCATCTCTGCTTGAAATAAATTATATTAATGGCGTAAAAAAATATAATTATCTGATAAGTATATCAGATAATTTCTGGTTTTCGGTGCTGAGGGTGCTCAGATCGAATCCCGGCGTTTGCGCCACGAAAAATGTCTTCGTTCGTGTCGTCCCTTCATAGGGGGTATTGCTGTCCGCCTATATGGTGCCCCCACAATAAAATAGGCAGTAAAACTGCGGCGTAGTACGAGCGAATGTTTGATTACAAGTGCCTCCGCATTTGTTAAAAAAAAAATTATTCGCCATTATTGGCGATTTCAATTTATTGACATCATAGCATAAGGTCTGTCGATAAATTGAATGCTGTGATGTCAAAAGCTCTGATGTCAATAAACTGAATGCTATGATGTCAATACTATGATGTCAATAAATTTGGTTCTTAAATAAGGTTCTATAAAAGTCTTTCAAAACTGTTCCAAGCCCTATTATCCATTTATAAAAAAAAATAATAAGATGGAATACTATGATGTCAATAAATGCATAGCAATAAATGCATAGCATAAAAAAATTAATTCAACCCAATGCTTAACAAATTAATTTAAATTATGAAAACAACTGTTGAGGGATACATCACACATGAATAAGCTTGCTTTAAGCACACGAAATTGTTTCGTCTTAAGTGTTCAGTTGAGGAAAAGAATTGTTGATTTCTGTTCTAATTATCTGGTAAAACGATTAAATGTTCTTATCTTATGTGAAAATATAATTCTATCAGACTTGTCACGTCGGTATTAATGCGTTATTAAAGGTATTATTGAGAACAGAATCTACATTATGAAAACGTATTAAACGTAAAATTAAAACAAATTGCAATTGCATTATAAAATTTATTGATGGAAATGCAAGCAACCAGAGAAAAAAATTTCACTTTCATGCAAACGGTATTTTTCGATATTTATGGAAGTATGTATCATTTTGTATGTATCTTCGATATCTCGATTTCCATATTTATTACTGTTTCGAAAAACATAGTGTCGTCTAAGAATCACCAAAGGAACAATTTCTAGTACATTCAATTTTTCCCCCACAAAAAAATTCAATCTAATACCAACTCTTGAAATAAAATATCTCAAAATGTATTTCAAACTAATATCCCCGCATTATTTAGAGAAATTTCTCTTGGGGGGAAATACGACATTAGGGTGAAGTACGGTCATAGTTATTTCTCTGCAAACACGCCTCCGTTTTTACGTATACGTGCCATTTTTCTTGTCCGATTTATAAGTAGCGCTATTTGTCTCGGAGATGAGTCTTATTTCCAGTACGTTTTTACTGCGGTTGTTTGGCGAAATTACTTCATTACTGTAGCTTATGAGCTACTTAATATTTATTGGCGAGGGCTAGAATTCATATAAGTCTAAGAAAGAAAAGAGTTAGGCTTAGATTTTGCAATTGTATATTTATTTTTTAACGTGAGCACCATTTTCCCTGCCTCTTTTAAAGATGGTGCCATTTCTTTATAGAAGAGAGATAGATTGAGATCTGGTAGTTCTTATTTATTAGTTTTTCAACGTCGGATTACGTTCCTCAATAACGGTGCTTTGGAGAGTAAAAAATTGTCCTGTATCGCGAGTTATAATTTTGACAGCGCGCCATACCCAATAGCAGTCAACAGTTAAACAGAAAAGTACCAAATGCGTTCCGCCCCCCCCCCCCCAAAAAAAAAAAAAGAGAGAGAGAGAGAGCTAAGCAAACGATAAGTAATCTTACGTTAATAACCCGCGGTAGTTCCGTTAGAGGAGACTATCTGAAATATATATATATATATATATATATATTCTTATATCTTATATATATAAAAGAGCTTGTCTGTTTGTTTGTCCGCTATAGAATCATAGACTGTTTCACCCACCGGGACCAAATTCGGCACAGTTAATGTTTTGGACCCGAGAAACTTAAATCAGGAAAAACGAAATTTGCGGCTCTATTAGTTTTTTTAAAATTAATTTTTAATGCATTTTGTGCCCGATAGAGGTGCGTCTACCCCCTGTGGATTCCCCTCGACCAGCTGCGTTAAGAGGGGTGGTTTGAGGATGACGGAGGGGGGTGGGTTCAAATTCCAATGCGCGGGAGAAAGAGGGTTGGGAATGACCTTAAAATCAGACGAAGGTCCGCAGGCTCAAAGTTTCTTTCTTTCTTATTGTTTGTATATCATTTCAGTAGAAACGTGCTAAGCGCATTCTGTCTGGCCAGATGAACATGTAGAGCGGGAGTGCAGCCCAGTATTTTTTTGATGGAATGCATGAAATATTTTATATCTATATATCTACCCGGGCAACGCCGGGCAATAATGCTAGTATATATATATATATATATATATATATATATATATATATATATATATATATATATATATATATATATATATATATATATATACCAGCTGAATACCCGTGGTTCGCTACGGAGCACATTCAAATTAAATACAACGGTCAATGTATGCAATTAATGCCAAAAAAATATTTGTAAAAAAATCGTAACGGATATGTTTTTATAGACAGAATAATGTAGAAGAAAATATTGAAATTAAATCTAATAGAACATACTAAAGAACATATTACAGTTAATATAGTACAGTTTTAGGAACATTTATTTTATTGTATTTTAATATTTTTTTGGATAATGTCCAATCGTCTGCCACATTAGAGAGAAAAAAATGTTTTTTTTCCTCTTTCGTTGTTATGCACGTGATGCAAAATTAGTTTTAAAGTATCACAAAAGATCAGCATTTAATAAATTAAATTCTAAAAATTAATCTTTAAAAATTCACCAAAAATCATAAAATGGAGGCAAAGATTCGAAAAAGATTTCATTGTAGAGGAATTTTTATGATATTTCTCGTGATATAAATTTATAACCCTCGGGTTATTATTTTAAATGCAAACTTTAAATAATGTTTCAAAAGAGCTTAAAAATTTAATTTAAAAAATCTAAGAAGAATTTTTCAAAAATCTCTCTTAGTGCACCCCTGCACTATAAGAAGAATCGCCACGCAAAATTTCAGATTTTTAGGTCCAGCCGTTTGGCCTGTGCGTTATATTTCAGTCAGTCAGTTACGGGACTGTTTTAAATATATATATATATATATATATATATATATATATATATATATATATATAAGAAAAAGATGAAAGAGAAAACCAGTAATAGCTCTAAAGCTACTTGCAGCCAGGAACAAACAACATGAAAAGAAAAGTATGAAAGAGGTTTTTGACAGCTTTTCTTCATCAGTGGTGTCAATGCTGTCTAAAAACCAAAGGATTGTTTCCTATGAGTATGATCTATACAATAAACACACTCAGACACCGTACAATCCATGAAAAACAGAAGAATTGATTAATAATTGAATAAAGATTGAATAAAAGTACTTAACCAAAGAACACCAAGCCTGGCGCTAGACAGAGTGGAAGTTAAGAACTAGTAACCACAAGATGACTGACGTCACAAAACTTGCAACCAAGGAGGTAGTGGATTCTCAGTTACAGACTTACTTAGGTTACCGTATTTTAGGACTATTATACCCTTAATTATTTAGTTTTTTATTGTTATTACTACTAAGAGTTATTTTTATTATTATTTTTATTTTTACTTATGATTTTTATTTTAATTTTTATTTTTAGTAGTTATTTTTTCTATTTTATCTTATTGTTATGATTAACATATTTAATGCAACAGAACATACTATTCATTAAAACAAAAACAACCAATTATGTTTTTGGAAAGACTTTCAGGGTAATTATTCCCTGTTAGCACAGCTTTCAAGTCTAAAATATGCTTAATCCTATTGTCTTTAGAACATAGCCTATTTATACGAACTAACTGATTTACAATAATGTTATTAAAAACAGATTTATGTAAACAGGTTAGATAATTTTGAAATTTAACAATATTAAAATTATAGTCAGATCTTTTTTCGTAAAGGTCAAAAGTAAATTTGCTGTGAGAATTATGAATATATATATATTGTGATCCATTTACCATTATGATTTAATTGATGGTATTGTTTTTTACTTTATTAGTCGGATCGAGTTTCCCGTTGCCACTCCTCGCTTAAATTTTTGTTAAAGCGTTTTATAATTGCCCTGTTTTAAATGGAATTCTTTTGTTTTGTCTAATATAACGCTATTTTAAATATCTTAATTGCTCTCTATTTAATTGCAACGGTCGTTAACTCGCTAATCACCGCTGTCTGTCATCGGAAGAACTGGAGCTCAAAAGTTCTAGAATTTCTTTCCACATCTTTTGTCCCACATCGTGCACATTTTCTTTGTCACCAAACTACAAAACACAAAAGATAAGTAGAAAATGATTTAATTACAGATAATTTCCAGTAATTACACCAATCTTTATTCGATCGCATCTGGCATCAAAGTATTTTCTTACGGAACCTCTCTTGAATTTCTCTTTCCCTTTGTTTTCCTGGCAACAACAAAAAAAAAACTTTCTAGAAGAAGAAAAAAAGAATTATTAAAACAAAAGATAATCGTCTGCAAAATGGCCATAGCGTGGGAAAAAAATGAAAATGAGAGATGCTTTTGCTGACAGTCGTCTGCGAGTTCCGAATTTCGATTGCGAGTTGCGTGATCGGGAGACGTTGTTCCCTGTTTCTTTTGTGTACTACCGCGAATGACCAACTTATGACCATTGTCCGCAACTGGGTTTTCGTGTTGCAATGCAAAATCAATAAAGATCAGGGTGAATGATATGAGCCCTGATTGTAGTGAAAGGGGGGGAAAGTGCATTTTTTTTTTTTTTCTCCTGTTCTTAGTTTTCAGACGATTCCTCACTGTCCTTTGTTTTCGCTTTCGTTTGGCAATTTTTACGCGATTTTGCAAGTTTTAAAGAGTCTCACCATTGTTCTTTTCATATCTTAAAAGTCTCCTCTCGCTAGAAAGCAGGTCCTCGAGGTTTGTTCTTGATACGCAGGCGTGGCTATTGTGATGGTGTCACGTGATTTGAAATTATCCTGGAGGAAACGCACGGGGATAATTTATTACTCAGTTTTTTGCCGGCACTTTGTTCGCCTCTCTTTTTGAATGGCAAATTTTGCCGCAAAAATGACCCTGGAAGCCTGTTTCGCGAGCTTTTAGTCCGGGCACTTCAACTCCAGATTATCCGTTTTGCCGATTTTTCCGTGTATCTGAAAGTGACAAATTTGATATAAAATGTAAATTATCTCTCTATATAAACATTAATGTTTGTTTGTCTGTTTGTTTGTTCGTATTTTATGCGCTGCCGTACCGTTAATCCGATTGCGATGAAACTTGGTCAACTTATTGCTTGAACTTGCGCGATGGTTAGAGACTATTTTCATTCCTCTACGACGTTCCATTCCCGAATTATGTTAGAAGTATCAACGGATATTGAAAATCGCCAAATTTCCCCGGATATTTTGTTCAAAGCCATTGTAACATTTCATTGTTGCCAATTAAATTATAACATTTCCGTAAAAATTAATAGACATGAATTAAAAATGTGATTTATTCATATATTGGCGCATGCAAGAATGAATTTGATATATTATTTTCATGTACGTGGCAACGCCGGAATGTTTCTTTTTAGAAATGAAAATATAAGGATGGAAAGTCATTCGTTTTCAATGAATGTGTTATCTATCCATTTCATGAATTGAAACTATCCCAAGCTACCTGTTCAAACTTAAATATACTGCAGGACACGTTGACTTAGCTAGAAACACGTGCGTTTAGCCTTGGCGCGATGATTTATATAACTGAAGTGACATTGAAACATAGCAGATGATTTAGTTTTGAGAAAGAATTACAATCATGAAATACGTGTATATTATAACTAAGAAAGTCTGAAAGTGGCATTGAAACGTAGCAGACGATTTAGTTTTGAGAAAGAATTCCGAGCATGAAATACGTGTATACTTTTTCCATAATAATTACCAGATTTGCTGTGTTTTAATAATGAATGTGATCTCAATCCATTCAAACATTATAAATTATTTTTCCATAATAATAAATTCATTCAAACGTTATTGACTAGCTGTAAATTAATGCTTTAAAATGCCCAAAAAGAGGAGAGCAACTTTTAATCCTGCAGAAGTAAGGGGAAAATGTCAAAGATTGTTGAGAAATGAGCAATGTGATGAAAAAAAACAGAAGAGCGCGATGCCAACAGAATTCGAAATGCAGTTAGACGCACACAAGAATCTGAAGAAAAAACATTCCCAAGAGCTCGAACGTAATAGAATTCGAATTGTAGTGATCCGAAGCAGTGAGACTGATGAAGAAACTTTTAACGCGTCGAACATACGATTGTCTTCGAGCTTCAACATCGAAAGGAGAGGAAAGCGATGAACAACGACAGCACCGACAACAAACTAATGCTATTTGCTACCGCAAAAGAATTTTAGCGAAAACTCTAGAACATCATAACATGAGGCTAATCATTGAAAAAAAGAATAACAGAAACTGAATCCCGAGCGAAGCCGGGTAATACATCTAGTTAATAATAAAAAAAAGTCGAAGTGGCTCTTAAACGACGAATTAATAGATTTTTCCAGAAGAAAATCTGAGAATCTGTATTTTTTTTTATATCTACTACATATTGAAGGGTATGAATAGCTCAGAGGATGCAGCCACGCCACTGAGTTTCTATTTTTAGAACGGCTGTACAAAAGGGATTTTTAATAAGGGTCTATAAAAGTCTTTCAAAAAATGTTCCGAGCCCTATTATCCATTTTTCAAAAACTGATAGGTTCGAATTAAAATTAAATTATGAAAAAATGTTAATAGGACACCCGAACAAAGTAATTTAACAGATATTTCCAGAAAATAGACTATCATATATATATATATATATATATATATATATATATATATATATATATATATATATATATATATATATATATATACATACAAAAAACAGTTCCGTAACTGATTGACTGACATATAACGCACAGACCAAACCGTTGGACCTAAAAGGTTGAAATTTTGCACGGCTATTCTTCTGATAGTGTAGGGGTGCACTAAGAAAGATTTAAAAAAATTCTTCTTAAATTTTTTAAAATTAAATTTTTAAGCTGTTTTAATAACTTTTTTTAAGTTTGCATTTAAAATAATAATTTGAGGGTTATAAAATTTATATCACGAAAAATGTCATAAAAATTTCTTTATAATACAACTGATTAAATAGATTCTGATTTAATAATAGGTGTTCGTTTTCGTTAACTGTATTAACCAATAATCGGTGTTTCTGATTTAATAATAGGTGTTTGTTTATGTTAACTGTATTAAACAATAATCGGTGTTTCTGATCTAATGATAGGTGTTTGTTTTTGTTAGCTGTATCAGAAACACCGATTATTGGTTAATACAGTTAACATAAACACCTATAATCACCGTTAATACAGTTAACATAAATACCTCTTTGCAATTAATGATATATATATATATATATATATATATATATTTCATTAATTGCATACATTGACCGTTGTATTTAATTTGAATGTACTCCGTAGCGAAGTACGGGAATTCAGCTAGTTGATTATAAAAGTCCATTTTCGAATTAAAAACAGAAAGAAAAATTCATAATTCAAAACTATGCGTTTGCTAATCGGAGATTAGGTAGATCCTGAGAGAAAAATTCTCTATAGCTTGACACTGGACTTTTGTTTCAATCAGTTGTTGAGATGAAAAATTTGTGACGAAACATTGTATGTCAGCGGATGATTCTTTGGAGCATTATCTGAACATGTACAGCCTTTGAGATGCCAGAATTGTCCTCAAAAAGGTCCTTAAAAATGCCTTCATTTTTAGTGTATTCATTTTTTTCAGAAAGAGGAATTTTCCGTTAACTCCGTGCCATTCACTACAGATGTAAAACCTCCGAGATTGACCCATTGACTGAAACTCGTTGGAATTAGGGCCATTCCATTAGTTTGATTGCCTTGTGTTAGATATAAGAACCTTGAATAGATAGCCATTAAATTACGCGAAAAATATGTAGTTAATAAACGTAATTTCCTCGGAGATTCTTACCTACAATTTTGCAGAGTTCATTCAATGTATTTACACGCTTTTTTTTTTCTTTTTTTTTGTTAAAAAAAGCGAACATTTTCCTCCAATATCTTGTATCTTAGCGTAATGACATATCCTGCTTCCAGTTGCGGTTGTGCTTGACTCATTCATGTCTTTCATATCGTGCAACTCAACTCCACCAGTAGTGCCCTACTTATTGCATCATAATGGATTAGCGATGAATGATGACCTAATTTCAGATTTATCTTTATATGATGCGAGAGCATGGGAAACTTTTGTGTTCCAGCGGAATTGTGGTCTTGGGTTTTTGGCGAATTTTTGGTGTGTTGTAAACATTTGGGCAGCCCGGAAAACTCAAATTTCTGAATTGTGATAATTGTGCAATGTTATCATTTCTTCGTGTCATGAGCTGTTTATGTTAACTGTATTAACCAATAATCGGTGTTTCTGATCTAATAATAGGTGTTTGTTTTTGTTAACTGTATTAACCAATAATCGGTGTTTCTAATTTAATAATGGATGTTTATGTTAACTGTATTAACCAATAATCGGTGTTTCTAATTTAATAATAGGTGTTTGTTTTTGTTAACTATATTAACCAATAATCGGTGTTTCTGATATAATAAAAGGTGTTTATGTTAACTGTATTAACCAATAATAGGTGTTTCTGATTTAATAATAGGTGTTCGTTTTCGTTAACTGTATTAACCAATAATCGGTGTTTCTGATTTAATAATAGGTGTTTGTTTATGTTAACTGTATTAAACAATAATCGGTGTTTCTGATCTAATAATAGGTGTTTGTTTTTGTTAGCTGTATTAACCAATAATCGGTGTTTCTAATTTAATAATGGGTGTTTATGTTAACTGTATTAACCAATAATCGGTGTTTCTAATTTAATAATAGGTGTTTGTTTTTTTAACTATATTAACCAATAATCGGTGTTTCTGATATAATAATAGGTGTTTATGTTAACTGTATTAACCAATAATCGGTGTTTCTGATTTAATAATAGCTGTTTGTTTATGTTAACTGTATTAACCAATAATCGGTGTTTCGGATACAATACTAGGCGCTTGTGATTTTAATTAAAACCACAAACACCGATTATCGGTTAGTGCAGTTAACATAAACAACTCATAACATTAAAATCACAAACATCAATAATTAAATGACAAACACCGATAATTTTTTTAATACAGTTCTCCTAAACAGTTCATTATATGAAGACATGTTAACGTTCTACAGATAGCAACGACATCAATCAATGGATAAATAGCGAATGGATAAAAAATCAATAGATAATAACCGCATATGCCGATGGTAACACTATGCTAAATTAGCATACAAGGGTGAGAACAGATAATTTGCTGTTAAAAGGTTATGTTAAAAAGCAATCAATCGAGATGAATACAGATGAATGACGTAGTCACTACACAAAGGCAGCTTAAGTGATTTGTCAATTGTACTGTCATGTGGTCTTTTGCCACCACAATGTCTTCTTTAGATTTTTACATATAGGGGTTTTAAACAATTCAATACTTGTTTAATTCGATGTGTAGATCAGAGTTATCAGGACCACTTTCACGCATTCTCATGTTTTGCATTTTCCGTAAAAAACTCGGGAATCCAGCCTGAAACATTTTTCAACCATTTCACCTCCATACCATATCTCGATTCTTATTAGACTGTTGTGCACTGGTCTTATTTGTACCGATTCATTTACGAAAAATACGTACGATACGCCCTTTTTATGCGTATCATACGCTTTCTTATTTACCCTTAGAATTCTTATTTATCCGTACGATTACGTTCCTCCATAACGGTCCTCCGGAAAGCAAAATTTCAGGCGTTAAAATCGTCCGTCGTCGCGAGTTATAATTTGGGCAGCGCGCCAAACCCAGTCTGTATCTCTTGGGCAAGCAGTAAACAGTTAAACAGAAAAGTACCAAAATGTGTCCAAATTTTGGCATACATGCATACATACATACATATATATATATATATATATATATATATATATATATATATATATATATATATATATATATAAATAAGAAAAAGATGAAAGAGAAATCCAGTAATAGCTCTAAAGCTACTTGCAGCCAGCAACAAATAACATGAAAAGAAAAGTAAGAAAGAGGTTTTAGACAGCATTTCTTCATCAGCGGTGTCAATGCTGTCTAAAAACCAATGGATTGTTTCCGATGAGTATGATCTATTCAATAAACACACTCAGACACCGTACAATCCATGAAAAACAGAAGAATTGATTATTATTTGAATAAAGATTGAATAATAGTACTTAGCCAAAGAACACCAAGCCTGGCGCTAGACAGAGTGGAAGTTAAGAACTTGTAACCGCAAGATGACTGACGTCACAAAACTTGCAACCATGGAGGTAGTTGATTATATATATATATATATATATATATATATAGATAGATAGATAGATAGATAGATAGATACATGCAGACAAAAGAGGTAAGCAGCGATAAGTAAATCCTGCGTTAATAACCCGCGGTAGTATCGTTAGAAGAGACTACCTGAATTTTGTTTTAACTCGTTTTTCATACAAAACTAACTAGCATCTCCCCTGCATCTGACATTTACCCATGGGTATGTCTCTATTTGTATCTCTTAAGCGTATCTGCATCAAGATGTGCATCATGATCGACGGTTGTTCACGAGGCATTTTATTGTATCAGTGTATCAACTTTTGATATGCTTATACGACGCTTCCATCATCGACCTGGTGCCGTTATTTCACGCCGTAGCAGCGTAGAACGTGATACAGATACAGCAGTGTGAGGTCGCTTTGCGTTGCCTGACAACGAAGACATCCCGAATCATGCGCCAGAAAGATTCTGCATGATGGAAAAGAAAATGATCGAATAAAACGAAACGGATACGGCAGATTGAAAACATTGAATCATCGCACCGGTGTCATCATCAGATGTTTGCGCATGATGCAGATGTGGTTATATGATACGAGCGTGAGCGCTCCCTTAATAGACCGAGAACGCAGAAATCAGATTTTATGTTATTTATCAATGTAATTTTTTTTTGTATTTTCCAGTGTTTTATTTCAAACATTTGATAGTATTATTTCCGGGGGAATTCGCATCATCATTCTGAGTACATGCTACGGATACTTTTAATGGGTACATGGAAGAAGGATACTCGTGGGATTCTTGCTAAGATTGACCGTAGCACTTTATTTTCAAACGCATTTGTTAGTCTTTTCGCTGCATACATAGAAGTTTTATACACGAACGGTTATTATAAATAACGGGATATACCTCTGGCAGATCTGCGTTTTTCAAGTAAGTCAAAATTTTCAATAAAACAAGTAAAGAAATCTCTAACCGAGTTTTTTCTTATAGTTTTTATTTTTGCACTAAGGTGCTATTGTTATCACGATGAACAGATCTGCGTTTCTGCGTTTTTCAAGTTCGTCAAAATTTCCCGTAAAGGAAGTAATGAAATCTCGAACCGATTTTTTTTTTATAGTTTTTATTTTTGCACTAAGGTGTTGTTGTTATCACGCTGAACAGATTTGCGTTTCTGCGTTTTTTAAGTTCGTCAAAATTTCCCGTAAAAGACGTGATGAAATCTCGAACCGAGTTTTTTTTTATTGTTTTTATTTTTGCAGTAAGGTGCTATTGTTATCACGCTGACAGATTTGCTCTTCTGCGCTTTTCAAGTGCGCCAAAATTTCCTGTAAAACAAGTAAAGACATCTCCAACCAAGTTTTTTTTAAATAGTTTTTATTTCTGCGCGAAGGTGCTATTGGTATCACGCTGACAGATTTGCTCTCCTGCGCTTTTCAAGTGCGCCAAAATTTCCTGTAAAACAAGTAAAGACATCTCGAACCAAGTTTTTTTTAAATAGTTTTTATTTCTGCGCGAAGGTGCTATTGGTATCACGCTGACAGATTTGCTCTCCTGGGCTTTTCAAGTGCGCCAAAATTTCCTGTAAAACAAGTAATGATATCTCGAACCAAGTTTTTTTAAAAATAGTTTTTATTTTTGCACTAAGATACTATTGTAATTCTTCTGACAGATTCAGGTTTGTGGGCTTTTCAAGTGTGCCAAAATTTCCCATAATACAAATAATCAAATCTGAATGTATCTCACAGTTTTTTGGGGGGGATGAGGGGGGGATTATGTTTTTTATTTTTGCACTAAGGGATTCTGCTATTACTCTGACAGATTTTAGTTTCTGCGTTTTTCATTTGCACCAAAATTTCCAATAAAAGCAATGCCTTGGTGACGTTCAACGAATAAAGAAAAAATAATCAATTTCATTAATAACACCATTTTGCATGATTCGAGATTCAAAAATCTCGAACCGAGTTCTTTTTATAGCTTGTATTTCATCTGATTAATGGATCCCTTTATCGTTTTGTATTTTCTTTGCTTTATTGTTACACTTCTGTTTACTTATATCACTGAGAACACCAAAAGTACTTAGAGAATATCGGAACTTTCCTAATGCAAGATCGAATGATATTATTATATCTAGAAATGTTTGCAGACGTAACTCCTATCCAGCTGCAGTTAGATTTATTATCGTTTCGGGAAAGGGTTAGGTATCGATTTTGTGATTTAACTCCGTGTTTATATGCGCACGGATTTACAACACGAGCCATTACGCAATTTTCCGGATCTATTATGTGCCCACACTTCCCCAGGAAGAGATGTGGGGTTTAAAGAGATTCCAAATCATCTCGAGAGGTTGAATAATTGACTGGGTTGCTAAAATTAGAGACTTCGGGAAGCAGGGGAAATCGCTTCGTCCGAGGATTCCTTCTAATTTTCTCGCAGAAGAGTTTTCTTAAGTACCGGGATGATTAAGGCGAACCATCGGTTGTAATCCTAAGGCCGTCTGCACACGGAGCAACTCAAAACAAACTGATAACCGACTCCAATCACAAACCAGTCCGTGATGAGTCGTAACCTATGTAATTGAATGGAGCCACGCACACGGCGCAACTGGTTACAAACCCGTCCGGACGGGTTTGTAACCAGTTGCGCCGTGTGCGTGGCTCCATTCAATTACATAGGTTACGACTCATCACGGACTGGTTTGTGATTGGAGTCGGTTATCAGTTTGTTTTGAGTTGCTCCGTGTGCAGACGGCCTAAGGCGTGGGAAATTTTTCTTAAAAGCAATTTTCTGATTGCGTATTAGCAAAAGCTCCTTTTTCTCTCGTTCCCGTTTTTCTGTGTCTGAAAAAAAAAGATGTTTTGAAACAGAATGCATGATTTTTTACCATGTTTTTATTAACTCGCTTTCTTGTTTGTTTGTTTGTTTGTGTGTGTGTTTGTCCCGTACAAATCTTGTAATCGATTTTTAACTAACTTCCCGACTAGCTAGGCATTTGAAACTTTTAGAATAGCTCAGAACACGATGACAATGCATTCTTTTGATACTTTTAGCCATCTTTAAGCAGCATTGAATTCATTTTCAGTTAATTTTGTTTTGTGGACTGGTGCAGCCATCTATCGGCCGGGACGGGAACGAAAAGTTAAACGCAAGTTAACCTCCAATTAACTTCATTTTCTTTCGATCTGATGGGATAATTCCATCAAAAAAATTTTAAAAAAGTATTTATTAATACATAGAATTGTCAAGTTTATACGATTCAACAGAAAATTTTAAAACATGGTATATAAAAAGTTCTTTTTATCTTGTAATTTATTATTAACTCGCCTCCTTGTTTGTATGATTGTCCAGTACAAATCTTGCAATCGATATTTCACTAACTTCCCGACTACCTAGACATTTGAAACTTTTAGAATACCTCAGAACACGTTGACAATGCATTCTTTTAATACTTTTAGCCATCTTTAATCATATATATATGTATATATATATATATATACAGTGGAATCTCGATCGATCGTTTTCGGATCCATCGTTTTTTCGTATGTGTCGTTCATTTTATCCAGTCCCAACGATCATATTGCTTTGTTATGTTTCCGCATCTATCGTTTTCCCGCATTTATCGTTCATTTCAATCGGTCCCTTGAAAAACGATAGATCGAGATTCCACTGTATATATATGTATATATATATATATATATATATATATATATATATATATATATATATATATATATATACATACATATATATATATACATACATACATATATATATATATATATATATATATATATATATATATATATATATATATATATATATATATATATGTGTGTGCGTGTGTGTGTGTGTGTATGCATGTATGTATGTATAAGTAGAATTAACTCGAAATTTTCAAAAGGCCGATCTTTCAGAAAGACTAACTTAAATATAGTGATACAGATAACATAGAGACGTTATATTTCATCAAATAACCGAAATTTCTGCATGCGCCAATGTCGAAAAGTTAAGGTGCATCTAAGTTGTGACAGCTTGCTCCGTTTGTTTGCTATTTTTCTTGCGTCTCTTCGATTGCACATTTGGCAGCTTTCTAAAATCCACTGTCTTTCCATTCCAAAAAGGAGTAGCTATTGATTTTGTGATTTGCGTTAAGTTTATGCCCCGGCATTCATATTTTGATTCTTTCCGGGAGAGAAGTGCGATTTTTAGAGATAGCGTCGACTTATTAAATTATTTGCGGTTTTGCGAAAGATGAAAGGCGCGGCGAGGCAAAAATTTCTCCGTTTCCGCCAGTTTTGGTGTAAATTTTCTTTTATCTCTGCCATTGGCGCCTCCTGTTTTGGCATGATTAATTCTTTCGCCGCGCGCTCGCAATTTCTGGTCTTATTTCAATCGTAACCTTAGCGAGGAATGATGGAAATTGCTGCCTTTGTTTCCTCGTGCATCTGGAAATTAGATTTCAATGAAAGGTTTGTTGTTTGTACCCGCGCCTGCTGTCGCTTCTCCAGGGGAAGAATGTCGTTTCATTTCTTGTTCTTTGTTTTCTGTGTAGGTGACGTTTTATTTTATCTCTGTTTCTCCCAAATTAAAACGCTTCTCGTCAGGAGAAAAGAATTAATTCGTGACGACATCTTCCTTTAAACACATTTTGGAACACTTTTCCGGTTTTAAAGATGGCGTGTATTTTTTTTTTTTTTTTCTCCGTTGAGTTGCTCAGAGTTGTTTGTGGTTTTTGAAAACAAGACCTTTTCCCTTGCTTGTTAGGGGAATGAATGACGTGGTTTGGCATTTCGGTGGTTGGTGTACAGACCGGGGTTGAGGTGTGTGTGTGTGGCGGGGGGGGGGGGGGGGGTTCAATACTTGCAATGGCCATATACAGTGGAATCTCGATCGATCGTTTTCGGATCCATCGTTTTTCCCGTATGTGTCGTTCATTTTATACAGTCCCAACGATCATATTGCTTATGTTACCGCATCTATCGTTTTCCCGCATTTATCGTTCATTTCAAACGGTCCCTTGAAAAAAGATAGATCGACATTCCACTGTATATATATACATATATATATATACTAGCAGAAAACCCGCACTTCGCTACGGAGTACATTCAAATTAAATACAACGGTCAATGTATGCAATTAATGCCATATATATATATATATATATATATATATATATATATATATATATATATATATATATATATATATATATATATATATATATATATATAATAAATACGACGATCAATGTATACAATTGATGTAAAAAAAATATATTTATAAAAAAATCATAAGGGATATTTTTATAGACAAAATAATGTAAATGAAAATATTCAAATTAAATCTAATAGGATATACTAAAGAATATAGTACAGTTTGAGGAGCATTTCTTTTCCTGTATTTTTATATTTTTTTGGATAATGTCCAATCGTCTGCTGCATTAGCCAGAAAAAAAATTTTTTTTTGTCTAGTTCTCTGTTATGCACGTGACAATAAATTTATTTAGTGTACCAGGAAAGAAATCACGTGATCAGCATTTAGTAAATTAAATTCTAAAAATTAATATTTAAAAATTCACCAAAAGTCACAAAATGGAGGTAAAGATTCGAAAAAAAATCATTTTAAAGGCATTTTTATGATCTTTCTCGTGATATAAAGTTTATAACCCTCAAATTATTATTTTAAATGCAAACTTTAAAAAAATTACTAAAAAGCTTAAAAGTTTATTTTTAAAAAATCTAAAAAGAATTCTTCAAAAATTTTACTCAGTGCACCCCAACATTATAAGAAGGATCGCCATGCAAAATTTCAGCTCTTTAGGTCCTTCGGCTTTGCCTGTGCGTTGTATGTCAGTCAGTCAGTCAGTCAGTTACGGAACTGTTATATATATATATATATATATATATATATATATATATATATATATATATATATATATATATATATATATATATATATATATATATATATATATATATATATATATATATATATATATATAATATAGAGGTAATTTCTGATAAATAAAAGGTTATGATCCACTGCTTCAATAGATAACACGATACCAGAATTTTTAATTTAAAAAAAATAAGTGTTACAGAAAATTTACTGTAAAAGCGAGACACGTGTTTCAGGAAAAAAGACCCGTTTTGTACTGAAATTCAGACCCTGAAATGTTTTTCCTCGAATGGAGATCTGAAGCGAATACATTTCAAAAGCATTTATAGAAGGAAAAATAAAAAAAACACGAAAATAGATATTCTTGACACATCCAGATAATATCGAGTACACGTCAGTCGCAATTCATAACTACATCCGTTAGTCTTGAGTTTTAAAAGGGAAGGAAGCCCGTAACACAGAATAGACACTTGACAAGCAAATAAAAGGAAAACAAGAAGCATCTAAAACTCGACTAACACCTCCACAAACCAGTGACACATTCAATAACACGCGACAGCTGCAACAGAAAGAAAAACTCCACAACAGAAAGAGTCAAAACCGTCAGTTTTGGAAGACATGTTTATTTAGAGTGGCAGCGGCAAACATTTTCGGGAAAAAAAAAATGGGACGGAACTTTTTGACAGGCACAACGCCTTTTGTCGTAATAATATGAGCATAAAAGTATTAAAAGCAAGGGGGAGAGGATGACCCGACAAATAACAGTAAAATGCGGTAAAAAACCGCTCACCCACATCATAACACATATTTAAGAGGCTTTTTCTCTGGCAGAAATAAAAGAAGGAAAAAAAAATAAAATGGACATCCGTCCAAGCAAAGGACACTTTGCAACAATGAGTCCTTCAAAAAAATTGTCGCACACGCATAATGGAGCGCTGATTCAGACAAAAAAAAACTATGTTACAAGGAGCGCACAAGCATTGGCCAAGATGTGCAGCAAGCCTTGAATGGGTGACGTAAGAGCTTTCAAAATCGCCAGGTATTCATTCATAAACGTGGGGGACGCCGGTCGTCGTGGGTTGGCGCATTAATGCGGCCGGTTTTAATGACAGCCACGGCGAGATGTAACACAGTTATAGCCAAGTTTGGGGCAGGGGTATTAAAAGGAATTAAAAAAAAAAAAATCCGGCATAGAGATATTCATTAAATATCGATTACGCTGTAATAAAACTGGGACTAGTTTCAGGTAGAGAGAGCCGCGGGATAGGTGCTTATTTATTTTTTTTTTATAACGCGCTGCGAATTGTATTCATGAATAATTTAAATCTGAAATGCGTTACAACAGATGGCAGCGAAGATGTGAGGTCTCTCTAATGGCAAAACGCTGTATCGGAGTCCGAAAGGGGATGGTTGGAATTCGGCGATTCCCACCAAGAAAGACGAATTATAAAAGATCATAGACCACCCTGCTTAGTTACGTGAGACTATAAATAGCTTCGTCAGAAATTTCTGTCTTTTGTATGAGTCTATACGTAAATCTAAAATCACTCTGTTTGTTTGTTAGTAATTTAATCGGGCCAAAACCAGGGCCGGCTCTACCAAAGGTTACAATTGCTCGGAGCGGCAAGTGTTTGGAAGGTGGCAAAAAGAATGAAAAGGTAAACTGCAGGTTAAGGACTATGGCGCCTAGCGGGGATAACTCGCCAATTTTGGCGCCCTTTTTGTTCAACAGCTAATTTTGCATTTTCTGTCATTAACGTGGAGTAAAAGATGCAATCGAGGCTTGACGTATTTGAAAGACATTTAACAATTGCAAATTACGTTGAGTTAGTTTTCGTTTAACCTTTAGTTTGGGGGTGTCTTCAGACCGTGTCCTATAGGTGGCGTGCGAACCAGTAAACGTCACTTTCAGGTAAAAGGGAAATTAAAGTTGGTAAATTCTCCAACGAAGGTGAATTACCCCCGCCAAGGGATGAAAGACAGCCCTGTTGCACAGAGAAAAGTAGAGTGAAAAGTTTTCGCTCTGCTCTAATTTGTCATTTAATCCGTCATAATTCACACGCGAGGGAAAATTCGCGGCGGATTCCTCCAAGGTCTAATAAAACCCACCGGAAAACGAGATGAAATGTAAAATGGTCTCTTGAATTATTCGTAGCCTAGGTTGTTACTTCTCCTTTCTGAATAATTAAACGAAATTCTAAACTAGAATGGATACCAAAAATATAATGATTCTATGAAAAACATAAGAGTTTTACACGAAGTCACATTTTTAACAGTTTCTATCTTTTAAAAATGTCTACTTAAGAATGCAATGATGTGCCTTCCTGCCTCAGTGTTAAGTACCTTATTTTAACAAAAAATCTATTCGTTCTGCAGTTGTACACAGCTACTGAATTTTCTCTGTTCTACAGGGGCGTAGCTAGGCATTTAGGGGCCCCGGGGCAACGACGTAAATTGGGCCCCCTGAAATATTACGATTTTATTTTTACCCCCTGCCTTGGGGGTATATATTCAGCTAGTACTTATACATAGGCTTTGTTCTAAAGACAATAGGAATAAGCATATTTTAGACTTGTTAGTTGTGCTAAAACATGATCATTACACCGAAAGTCTATCCAAGCACATAATTGGTTGTTTTAGATTTAATGAATAGCTTGTTCTGTTGCAATTAATTAGTAATAAAATATAATAATTATTCTAAAAGTAATGTAAGAATAATTATTCTAAAGTAACATTAATGAAAAATATTTATATTTTTAAGTAATAATAATAATAATAAATAATAATATTTTATTCTTAGTAATAATAATAATAATTCAATATTAACTTTGGTTTATATTATAACACAGTCTCCATGGTAAGTCTGCATCTGTGTTTCCATTAACTCCATGGTTGCTAGGTTTGTGACGTCAGTCTCCTTCCGGTTTCCTACTCTAAACTTCAACTTTGTCTAGGTTGAACGACAGGCTTGGTGTTCTTTGATTGAGCAACTTTTTATTCATTTATTCTGTTTCTTGTGGATTGTTCGGTGTCTAAGTATGTTTATTGGTTAGATCATACTTATCAGAAACAATCCACTGGTTTTTAGACAGTATCGGCATCGTTGACGAAGAGATGCTGTCTAAAACCTATTAAATACTTATCTTTTCATGTTTTTAGATTCTGGCTGCAAGTTGTAATATAGCTTATGCTGGTTTTTCACTTTCAACTTTGTCTTATATATATATATATATATATATATCATTTATCTAAAGTTTGCAAATACTATAGCCATATGCATGGCGCAGCCTAGCAGCTAACACAAAAAGAACAAAAACACAGGTGCATTAGCACCCAAAGATAGAAATATAGGTGAATGAACACCCAAAAGACAAAAAGTCAAGCAATTAGACTGAAAAAAGTCAAAAAGATATCAAGAAAATCATCTGTCTTTGCTTGGCTCATCAGCCGTGGGTAAAGCAAAGAAACATAATCAAGCACAAGTGGTTTCGCCATGGTGTCATATTCAAAAAAACTTTTATAATTAATATGGCTAAATCAGATGACAAAAAAACTAAAAGAAATTATTATGACACGACGGTCGTAGGTAGGTGCTACAAATAACCGCTTATAAAAGAAATATGAGCACCACCCCACGGGACCACTTGTAGACCTGAAAATAAACGAAAAAAGAGAAGTCATACCAGAATAAACTGCATTAAAATAGAAATCTTCATATCCAGGCTTCAGAGCTCGTACAAAAGAACAGACAACTTAGAAACGATGAACATATCCGTCTATACCTTATATGCGTAAGCCAGTACACGTGCGGTCGTTCCATCACATACGTCAGCAGCCATCCTGCCCCGGGCGTCCAATGGCTTTAACCCGGGCCATTCATATTCTTTACGTGTGCAGTGGAATATCCAAATTAGTAGCGGCCGACCCAATATAGCATTCTAAAAAGTCCAACGGTATGCTATTATCATAATATTATTTCGCCTTGAAAATATAAATAAAGAATTGTTTACTAATAGCTTCCTTAGAATTACATATTCTGCAAAATCTTAGTATCTGGCATAAGATAATGTTGATAAAGATTCTCTTCGCAATGTTTGATAACCAGTGTGTTAATGATTATAAATCATTCTTCTTGACAGCCTTCAAAATAAAGTTCAAAAATATTCAACCACAATGGAAAAATTTGGTAGAATTTTGTTGTAGACGTCGTGTATAACTTAATCGGAAAGTGTGAAATACTAAGTAAAATGCGATCCACAGAAAATACTTCCGCGATCGTTATCGATCTGGTAGCTTTACATGCCGTATACTTGGCTTTAAAAACAGCTAACCCACCAAATGAGAGTTTCTTTAGGTATGTAATCCGATTTTTGTATAACGAATCTTATCAGTATTATTTCTTCAGTAACCAACGAAAAGGCAGACACCGAAGAAGAAAAGGAAATCCGATGTCTAGAATACGTTCAGACATCAGATCTCGGAATGACACGAACAAGATCTCACTTTAATAAGACAGATAATTCCTAAATTGGACTACCCTTATCTAGTTTAGACACAAGGCGATGGATGTAACTAAGAGACTTATTCAAATTAGAGCCACATGGTGTCAAAATTGATGACAATAATCGCTTTTGACACTAGAGACATGCTCTTGTGCCATTTGTGTATCAGAGAATGGCAGTGAATATTCTGTTGAGATTTCCTTGAAAACTGTGTGAAGAAAACTTAACATACTGCCCTGCTTACTCATTGTGTCATTTTTTTAAAACTGGAGCCCAAACAGTGGGGCAAAACTATTTAATCTCTGCAGGTATTAGAACTAGTCAGATAAGAGCTTAACAACTTCCTCGTCCATGAAGAGATTCCCAGCATCATCTCTCGTATCGTAAAACCTGTCGTATTAGATCGGGATATTTAATCGCTCGCCAAAATTCTAGAGGCTCGCCAAAGAGATTGGCACTGGTAATTATGTCTAAAGTAAAGTCTTCCAAATACGTAAACTTAGCTTATGAGGACGCGTTTTATTGTTACGCTCTCTGGGATGAAAATGTACTTATTTCTTGGATGACACCCTAATGCTGTATTCCCTGAACAACATTACACGTTAGAAATTGTGATTGCAATCTCTTTGGATGAGACCATATGTTGTATCCTCTGAACAGCATTACACGTTAGAAATTTCGAATGCAATCTCTTAGGATGACACCATAATGTTGTATCATCTGAACAGCATTACACGTTAGAAATTTCGAATGCAATCTCTTAGGATGACACCATAATGTTGTATGCTCTGAACAGCATTACACGTTAGAAATTTCGAATGCAATACCTAAACGAGCTAGAGATATTCGATAGGTTTTTTTTTTTTTTTTTTTTTTTTTTTTTTTTTTTTTTTTTTAAGTTTATTGGCGCAAGGTCCAGAGAGGACAAGCTGCGCCAAATATTCGATAGGGATTCTAAATGCAAGGTCTAGAACTGCACTAGAGATTCTTTGTCGAAGTTCGTGCAAGAGTAGATGACAGCAAGATGTTATATCATAAGATGTAATAGCATGAGTCGTTAACATCATAAGGTAATATACTGAAAACAGTATTTTACGGTACGATTCCCAATAGCAACGTCTAGAATAGCATATAAGAGATTCTTTGCAATGTAGGAAGGAAAACAATGCATTAACGAACTCTGGTTGCCTGGTTTCCTTTTTTATTTCTCACCGAAGTAAATCAGGTGGGGACTTTATTTCCATTAAAAGGAAACACCCCTTTCTGGTGGACCTTAGTTGAAGCTGCCCACAATCCTTCCTCTTTGGGTGTTTAGTCCTTTCTCGTATCTTGCACTAATCTTTTTCTCTGTTTTATAGCGTTCAACAAAAGTCACTATCTATGCTAATCCAAAGCATCTGTTCTCGGAAATGCTTCTAAGCATTTCATTTGCAGTTTTTCTTTGCGCGTGACAGAGTGGCATGATAAAAGAAAAGTACGAAAGTTGCAATAACACCCAGCGTTGTTAAATGTAGTTTTCAACTTCTTTGTCTAGAAGCGCGTAAGAAAAATTCACCCTGATTTACATGGCAACAGAATCTTCCGTGAAAGAAACCAGACTCGGTTTCTGCGCGGGTATTTTGCGGTTTTGGTTTCGCAGATTTGAGC
This sequence comes from Dolomedes plantarius, assembly GCA_907164885.2. Classification (NCBI taxonomy): domain Eukaryota; kingdom Metazoa; phylum Arthropoda; class Arachnida; order Araneae; family Dolomedidae; genus Dolomedes; species Dolomedes plantarius. Next base: position 117,831,488 of record OU015499.1, on the reverse strand, counting down.
GCTTCTGCTCAAAGAAATTTATGTGGGGTTCATCATCCTTTCCGTGTTACCAGCAAAACACCGATTCTAATTGCGGCGTTTAAGAGGAGAAGGTTCCCCATTCATGAGGAGACAAAGTATTTGCCTTCAGAGGAAGCAGAGTTTCTTCTTGCTGCAGTTTTGGTTTAAAACATGTGTGGTCGTGAAAGAGGTAACGTCAGCTCAGGTTGCTGACATTGCACTTCCGGTTTAGAGGCCCACATCACTAAAAAAGGATTCTTATTGCAGTTTATCTGGAAGTTCAAGTCGGTTTCCCTTTCATAAAACGGAGAAAAGGAATCTGCCCTTAAAAAAAAACACGCTGATTCCGACTATTCTTTTTTTGCGGTTTCACTGTCTCAAAACGAGGTTGTCATCGCAAATAAAACAAGGATTTCGCGAGAATGAAGCGCTTTTGCTGTAGCAGCGCGGTAATAAATCTGATATTCTAATAAACCATAGGTTCTTAATCCCTTCGTTGGAAACATGATTCTTTTCCCGCTTTGTGGGAACATCTGCCTGGAAGGCAGATATAGATGGAATATCTCCTTCTTATGGTACATCCACATTCATTCAGACAAGTACCCCCCGACCCCGCTTGACACCATATGACCAGCGTGACCCGCGCCCCGACTTTGATGCTCTGTTTGAGGACCGCTCGATCGGAGGATCGTTGCAGACGCTCTGCCCATAAATCACTGGTTTCCCCCGCAGAATACTGTAAAGAGCACATGAATGTGAACGCCTTATTAGGTATTCCTAGCGAGAAATTCAGAGGGTATTTGTGGTTTATTACATTTCATAGTAGCCACAATCGTCAAACCGTAATTATTGACCAGCTTCTACTGTACAGAACCAATTATCACAGGTTATAGTACGGTTCGTTTTGTAGAGTCATTTAGTAGAAAGAGTGATTGGGTTGGCATTTTTAACTTGGCCTGATTAATCTAATTTTTACCTGAACCATGGAAGGCTGGCGTCACGAATCACCCTTCCACAGTGAAGACAAGATACAGTGGAGTCCCGATAATCTGAAATGATTGGGACCAGACCCTTTTCGGATGAACGAATACAGTGGAGTCCCGATAATCCGAAATGATTGGGACCAGACCCTTTTCGGATGAACGAATACAGTGGAGTCCCGATAATCCGAAATGATTGGGACCAGACCCTTTTCGGATGAACGAATACAGTGGAGTCCCGATAATCCGAAATGATTGGGACCAGACCCTTTTCGGATGAACGAATACAGTGGAGTCCCGATAATCCGAAATGATTGGGACCAGACCCTTTTCGGATGAACGAATACAGTGGAGTCCCGATAATCCGAAATGATTGGGACCAGACCCTTTTCGGATGAACGAATACAGTGGAGTCCCGATAATCCGAAATGATTGGGACCAGACCCTTTTCGGAGGAACGAATACAGTGGAGTCCCGATAATCCGAAATGATTGGGACCAGACCCTTTTCGGATGAACGAATACAGTGGAGTCCCGATAATCCGAAATGATTGGGACCAGACCCTTTTCGGATGAACGAATTTTTCGGATTAAGCGAAATCATTCTTAGAATAAACTTGAATTACATAATTACGCATGATTACATAACTATTACATATTACGTGTGGTTACACAGTTTATTTTATAAGATCTGTCTAAACATAACCAAATCACGGGACGAAATGGGGCATAAGAGAGCAGAACGCTGCCTAGTACAGTACAGAAGAGCGTAAGTTGTTCTAAGAACTACGTCGGCAGTTGGAGAGGTGCGTCGTTACTGTAAGGCCGTCTGCACACGGAACAACTCAAAAGAAACTGTTAGACGGGTTTGTAACCAGTTGCGCCGTGTGCGTGGCTCCATTCAATTACATAGGTTACGACTCATCACGGACTTGTTTGTGATTCGAGTCAGTTATCAGTTTCTTTTGAGTTGCCCCGTGTGCAGACGGCCTAAGTGTCAGTTTAGCATTAGCATAAACACGTGTTGTTTATTCTACTGTGTCCTACTTTATTATACTGCTGTTGACTAACTTTGAATTTTCTTGTGATTTTCAGAAATATACTTTATATTACTGAGTATCACCGTAGTTTCATTGTAACTTCACTTCTTTTTTACTTTTGGTTTCGGATTAAGCGGACTTTCGGACTAGCGAATTTTCTGTAGACTCACAGGACCCAAGATCGAAGGGTTGGGGGGGGGGGGGGGGGACGTTGAATAAAGAAAGCATATCTGCCTGAGAGGCAGATGTTCCCACCGAAGGGTTAAAGTGTGAGTCGTGATATCATATTAGCGCCCTTTACACATACGTTCTTTCGCGAGTGCTTGGAGCGTACGGGATTGCGCGCTGGAAAACTTGCAGTACGCTCAAAAGCAGCCCTCCCTTCCTCTCCAACACCTTCACACGTGCACTCAATCGCGCGGGATCGTGGTTTCACGCGGGAAAGAGCGTACGTGTAAAGAACGCTATTAGGTGGATACCTCGAGCCCGTGTTTGTTTTTAGTATCTGTTACTATATCCCTTTTGTTTTGTTTGTAATGCTGTGTCTGGCTATGTTATCTTCATGGAAACATATGGTATATGTTTTTGGATTCTAAAAGTTCTGTAATGCGTTTTAAGCCACGAAAAAAAAAAGAAGTACTTTTTGCAAGAATTTCCCGTCTTGGATTCCTATAAAGCAGAAATTTGTACTCAAGAATCGCCACCCCCTTTAACGAGAAAGTGTGATTAAAAACTGTTAGTTACGCTTTGATATCATCGCACTGCCACACTGGAGCCGTTTCTCTCAGCGTTACATCAACGTTCCTGTTAAGCCAAGGACCGTTCCAGTAACGTACTCGTCGTGTCGATCAAGGGCTTGTCATTTCTCCTTAAATTGTTTCAAAAGACGGTGTTAATGACAGCGGCTTTTAGCTACGGTGCTCCCCTCCGTAATCGTCTCTAGATTGGGTCCTCTAATCATCTATTCTGATGAGTTCGCAGTAAAATGCCGGCTTAATCACCTTTTGTTCTAGCACCGTTGCGTCGTGCCGTCCTGACTCACTCGGGTCCACGGGAAAAGTTCTCGCTTGTTACTGGGGTGACAAACAAGTTTGTTTCAACACTGTTTTTTTTATGAGGCTGTAGTTAAAGGGTTGCGTTCTGTCATTCAGTAGCTCTGCAGGTTGATGACACCTCGCGGTGTCGTGATTAGGTGTATGTCGTTTACTGTTGGTAACGTCTGACTGGAATGACTTCCAATGTCTGACTAGAATATATTGAGGAGGACCGTTTTTAAAGTCAAAAATTTACGATAGGGATTCTAAATGCGACGTCTAGAAGTGCACTAGAGACTCTTAGTGCACTTCTAGAGTAAGCAAAACAATCTGCCCTTTAACGTACTCTGTTCGCCTTGTTTCCTTTATTTTCTCACCCTGATAAACCATGTGGGGACTTTATTTCCATTAAATGGAAACACCCGTTCTGGTGGACCATAGGGGAAGCGGCCCACAATTCTTCCTCTTTGGGGTATTTAGTTCTTTCTATCTTGAATCTTGCGTTCTGTCATTCAGTAGCTTTGCAGGTTGATGATACCTCGCGGTGTCTTGATTAGGTGGATGTCGTATACTGCTGGTAATGACTGACTAGAATGACTTCAATGTCTGACTAGAATATATTGAGGAGGACCGTTTTTTCTTTAAGTCAAAAATTTACGATAGGGATTCTAAATGCGACGTCTAGAAGTGCACTAGAGATTCTTAGTGCACGTCTAGAGTAAGCAAAACAATCTGCCCTTTAACATACTCTGTTCGCCTTGTTTCCTTTATTTTCTAACCTGAGTAAACCACCATGTGGGGACTTTATTTCCATTAAATGGAAACACCCGTTCTGGTGGACCATAGGGGAAGCGGCCCACAATTCTTCCTCTTTGGGTATTTAGTCCTTTCTATCTTGAATCTTGCGTTCTGTCATTCAGTAGCTCTGCAGGTTGATGATACCTCGCGGTGTCGTGATTAGGTGGATGTCGTGTACTGCTGGTAATGTCTGACTAGAATGACTTCAATGTCTGACTAGAATATATTGAGGAGGACCCTTTTTTTTAAGTCAAAAATTTACGATAGGGATTCTAAATGCGACGTCTAGAAGTGTACTAGAGATTCTTTGTCGAAGCTCGTGCAAGAGTAGATGACAGCAAGATGTTATATCATAAGAAGTAACAGCATGAGTTGCTAACAGCATAAGGTAATATACTAAGAACAGTATTTTTCGGTACGATTCCCAAATGCAACGTCTGGAAAAACATGCAAGATATTCTTTGCAACGTAGTAAGCAAAACAATCTGCCCTTTAACGTACTCTGTTCGCCTTGTTTCCTTTATTTTCTCACCCGGGTAAACCACGTGGGGACTTTATTTCCATAAAATAGAAACACCCGTTCTCGTGGACCGTAGGGGAAGTTTCCTCCAATCTGTCCTCTTTGGGTATTTAATCCTTTCTATCTTGAATCTTGCGTTCTGTCATTCAGTAGCTTTGCAGGTTGATGATACCTCGTGATTAGGTGGGTGTCGAGTACTGCTGGTGATGGACAGTATCCAGAATTCTAGAGCCGTATCTTTTTCAGGAGAGATCTTGCGGTTGAACGCATGGGCCGTATCGCGCTGTGTTACGTTTGGCGGGTCGTCGATGCATCTCTTAAATGAGTTGAAATGTAAAATTTTGCAGTCGAGTCCTACATTTCAGAGGTGACGTAGCCAGTAGTAAATTTCGAGGAGTGGGTGGCAGGCAATATCTGACTAGGATCATTTATTTTTAGTCAAAAATTTACGATAGGGATTCTCAATGCAGCAACTAGAAGTGCACTAGAGATTCTTTGTCGAAATTCGTGCAAGAGTAGATGACAGCAAGATGTTATAGTATAAGAGGTAACAGCATGATTTGTTAACAGGATAAGGCGTATACTGAAAACATCAGTAAAGATACTCACAGTCTTTGAAGTTAGCTATCATAACTCGGCATCTGTTATTGGCGTGGAACTTTGCCAGTTGGCGATTCAGCGAGTTTGCTTCGTCCAGAGAAAAATACTACTCGCCAAACAAACATTAGCGCTTAAAAGCTGGGTATAGTATGACAAACGTTTCAGTTTTTGATGTAATCTTAATTGAATTTCGATAATATGCAACGGTAAAGTAAGAACTCATTCGGAATGTAAGTAAATCTGATAAAGTAGACAATATGGTTGTGACGACTTGGCAACAGCCAGCGGGACTTTCATCTACAAGTGATCTATATGTTAGTATGTATTCGTCATAAATTAGTTATGTAGGAATGACTGCGTGAAATGTAAACGCTATTTCATTAAAAGTATTTGCTACAGTGTCACTAGTCCGGTTTGCGTTGTGCTTAAACTGAGCCATCTTGATTTGTCATTTTTCGCTATCTTCTAATTGGATGATTGGAACCAACTGTATCAACTCATCCAATTTTTTCAGTACGTGACCGAAAAAATCGTACTGGAGGTACGATTTTTATCGCCGGAGGTTTCATGTCCAACCTCAATATAAAAGAGCCTTGTCGTTTAGTATGAGCCTAATCAAAGAGAAAACGTCTATTTATATCTTCAACCGCATTAGCGGCGTGTAACGCTGTCCTTATTCCACTAAGTTATCGAAACCGCACGATGTATCAAATGTAAACAACGTTTCTAATGATTCTTCGCTCATCTGTAGCTCTTCATCTTCGATTTACTTCCAATGTTACTTCCCCACCCGTAATCTCGCTTTCAAGCGAAGATTGCTGTTTGTACCAGATTCAAACAGACGCGACAACGTACCCGACCGCATACTCGTGTAATGTTCTGTTAGCGAATTAACGGCCCATTTGCGCTATTAATCCTTTCGCCGTGTGTTTTGGGACGGTGAACTACGAACATGTCTTCCACCCAATTCTTCATGCCGTCCTAATTCAATAACAGCTTCTTCCCCCAAAGTCATTGTTATAATATTGGCTCTATTACCGCTTTCTTTTCGATGGTAAATTGCAATCGCTGTTACTACTCTCTCCTGCAGATTGTTCCAGTAGCCGTCATGGGTCAGTAGCAGTGATGGAACGCTGAGTTATTGTGAATTCGGAACACTGTTTGAATTTGCAGTGTGAAACGGCAGATTATTAACTATTTCTGAAGCTTATTTCGTTACTATTTTGTTGATAATAATAACTATTATTATTTTTAAATTCAGATTTAAAATTGTCGGTTACCGGGTTAAGAATATAGACTTTTTTTCGGCGTCCCAGAATACAAATGGCGATCTCTTTTACCGTGTTGGTTTTTGAAACTAGGGTAACAAGTCAAACAAATTAGAGGCAATCGCGTGTTTTAAAAATAATAGTACTTTTTTAGAAAAAAAGAAATTGTTTACCGCAGAGAGAAAACAAGAATGGACCGTTGAAGGTCATTTTCATCGCGGAATCGGACAACTTGTAGTGACGTCTAGTATGGGGTCAATGCTGCACGTTGGTGTAAAAAAAGCGAGGTTTATTAATGTAGTGGAAGGGCTGACTGAAATGGGAGGAAAAAAATTCGTGGAACACACCCTAAGAAGAGAGGTCAGTTTTGCAAAAATTTACGACACAGACCTAGGCATAAAGAGGATATAATTCGCGGTTGAATCTTCTTTACCATAATCCATCTACCTGGACTCTAGAAACTAGTTTCTAGAGTCCAGGTAGATGACTAGTTTCTAGAATTTACCCTAGTTTCTAGAGTCCAGGTAGAATACAAAACTACTTCTTAGAAAATACTTCTTAGAATTTTCTCTCGAATACAAATTGAGTGTTAGGTTTATTAAAGTAGTGAAGGGGCTGATTAAAATGCATGGAAAAAATATCGTGGAAAACACTCTAAGAAGAGGGGTCAGTTTTGCAAAAATACACGACACGGACCTAGGTATAAAAGAGGATATAATTCGTGTTTGAATCTTCTTTACCACAATCCATTTACCTGGACTCTAGAAACTAGGGTAAGCTAGTTTCTAGAGTTTACCCTAGTTTCTTAAGTCCAGGTAGAATACAAAACTACTTCTTAGAAAATACTTCTTAGAAGTATTTTCCAAAAAATACACTTTCTAATACACTACTGTACTTCTTAAAATTTTTTTTTCGAATACAAATTGAGTGTATTTATCTCTTAAGATCCATGAATCCGGAGTACAGGTAAATGCGAATTACCCTCCCTAAAAAAGTTCTCTGCACCAGACATTTCTATGGCACTGCAGGTAGGACTAGTAGGCCGTTGTCAGTCTTAAGTCTGTTGTGTACTAACCCTATTGGATTCGCTCACCTCAGTGTTAACCTATGGAGAAAATGTGTCCAAGGATTGCCGACTTGGATTTGAAGATTTTTTAAAAAAAAAATTGTACTCCGTAATATAGAAAGAAGTTTTCCACCTTGGGGCATTTTTTATTTTTTTTTAAATGCAAATAATACAGGGTGTCCGGGCTAAAGGTATCCACAAATTATGACTTAGGCCGTCTGCACACGGAGCAACTCAAAAGAAACTGATAACCGACTCAAATCACAAACCAGTCCGTGATGAGTCGCAACCTATGTAATTGAATGGAGCCACGCACACGGCGCAACTGGTTACAAACCCGTCCGACGGGTTTGTAACCAGTTGCGCCGTGTGCGGACGGGTTTGTAACCAGTTGCGCCGTGTGCGTGGCTCCATTCAATTACATAGGTTGCGACTCATCACGGACTGGTTTGTGATTTGAGTCGGTTATCAGTTTCTTTTGAGTTGCTCCGTGTGCAGACGAGCTTACATTTACGGAACTAGTCATTAGAATTTAAATTTTTTAAATTTAAATAGAAAGAACATCTCATTCGATCATAGTATCATAGATTTCGATGTGTGCTCCTTTTGCAGCACGGCAAATGTCTAAATGGCAATCCAGTTCTCTCCAAGTGTTTCGCAGAAGATCAGGCGTTATTAGACTTTTTTCTTGCTGATTCATTAAATCCGTTGTGTATAAACAAAAAATTAAAACTTTGGATGAGTCGAAGAAGCGTATCATTCCAGGAATTCGTGTAATACCTCCTGATGTGCTACGAAACACTTGGAGTGAACTGGATTACCATTTAGACGTTTGCCGTGCTACAAAAGATGCACACATCGAAACCTATGATTGATATTAAAACTTGGTGAGATGTTCTTTCTATTTAAATAAATGTTTTAAAAATTCTAATGGGTAGTTCCGTAAAAGCCATAACTTTTGGATTCTTTTAGCCCGGACACCCTGGATTTTAAAATTTAAGTTTTTCGGGGGAAAAATCTGTTTTAGTGTGTTTTAAACGCTCGTCAATTCCTTTGGTGGACGCAGTTTCAAAAATGAATCGTGTTGCAAGATGCAGAAAAGTTGATGCTATCTGGAAATACAATTTTTATTGGATTATCGGCATTTATGTAGCTGCCAGTATTAGACACATTTTTTCCATAGGTTAATATTGAGGTGAACGAATCCAACAGGGTTAGTATACAGCAGCCTTAACCCTTTCAGGGGCAAGAGCCTCCCTCGTTTGCACGGTGCAGATATTTTCCCGATTTTTTTTAACTTAAAGAATCTCGTAAAATTTTCCAATTAATGGTTGCAAAATGTTTGTACTTCTTTAAACTGATAACAAACGGCAGTACTAACCATTTTTCTGCTCATTTCACTGGAATACATTGAATTCAAGTGAGAAAAATACTAGTTTTAGGCGTTTGCACTTAGCAAACGGCGCCCTTCAAAGGTTTGAGGTCATAGTCCATGTCTCCGAAGCATATGTAAGCAGAGGTAAAAGTGAATTACTCTCCCTGAAAAAGTTCTCAACGTTAGACATTTCTATTATGCTGTAGGGAGTGATGATATGCCGTTGTCATGCTTAAATCCTGTTTATCAAATTCGTATAAATTGCATCTATGTATAGACAAAAATAAAAAAAATCATCGCATAAAATTAATCTTTATTTCTTTCCACTTTGAATTGTTATTAAAGTGCCTCTTTAATAACAATTCAAAGTACTAGCCATTTTCCTGCTCATTTAATTGGAATACATTGAATGCAAGTGAGAAAAATACTAGTTTTAGGCGTTTGCACTTAGCAAACGGCGCCCCTCAAAGGTTTGAGGTCATAGTCCATGTCTCCGAAGCATATGTTATGGTGCATTTACATTGGTGCAGAGTTCTCTGCCTGTGCCTTGGGGAATCCAGTGATTTATGTTCACTCTGTACTCTGTACTATGCGTGGATCGCCTCCTCTGGCGGTCCATCAAAGAAAGGGCGTGGGGTCAGCGGGTCAAATGGTGTCGAGCGGGGTCGGGGGAGACACCAGATCACAGAAACCTTGGGGGCGGGAATGGGGGTGGTTCTAAATACCGTGTCTAATGTTACCGTCACTAATGTGATGACAGGAGTCGGGGGTCTGCAGGCAGAGAACTCTGCACCAATCTATATGCGCTATAAGCAGAGGTAAAAGCGAATTACTCTCCTTGAAAAAGTTCTCTACATTGGACATTTCTATTATACTGCAGGTAGTGCTGATATGCCGCTGTCATGCTTAAATCCTGTTTATCAAATTCGTATAAATTTCGTCTATGTATAGACAAAAAAAAAATCATCGCATAAAATTAATCTTTATTTCTTTCCACTTTGAATTTTTTATTAAAGTGCCTCTTCTAGCATACTCGACTTATTAGATTTCAGACCTGAAGCGCAAATCAATAATTTTATTTTTATTTTTATTTTAAAGGACTAGAGACGTAGAGCAAAAATACTTTTTTTTCTTCTGCCTCCAGCGAGGCTGAAGGATTTGCACCCCTCCTGAAAAATGGGGATCTGTCAAAATGCCGTATGGAGACAATATATTTTTATAAAGGGCTTCTAGGGATATTGGGGAAAAAGGGGGATAGAGTTTTACAGATATTTAAGAGACGGCGTCAGGTAGGTATTGTTTTTTGGGAGTTTTTTTTTTCTTTTCTTTCAACCTGGTACGGATAAAGAGAGATATACTTCTTTTCTGGAAGAAATGCCCTTGTGATTAATGGTGAGGTAGATTGAGAATTAAATTTCGCTATGGTTAAAGTATCGTGGAAACGTTGGGGGGAAATGGCGCGTTTTCGGGGATGGCTGTCTATATTTCATATTTATTATTTTAGGAGGATTTATATATAATGGTGATGAATAATTTTTTTATCCGAAATCGGGGACGTAATGATTGCATATCGCGTGCACGTGTGAGTGATTTTATGCTGATGGGTGCAAGAGATTGCAAAACAAAAGGTACGAAAATGATAAATTGTAACGGCCTATGCGCGGACTCGTTTATCTTAGCGTTTCAAAGTCTTGTTTGAAGTATTTCAGAGATGAAATCACGGGTGATGCTGAGACCCCCTACGCCTTTCCCTTTGGCATCTATCTATCTATCTATCTATTTGTCTATCTCTCTCTCTCTCTCTCTCTCTCTCTCTCTCTATATATATATATATATATATATATATATATATATATATATATATAGATAGATAGATAGATAGATAGATAGACAGATAGACAGATTATATCTATCTATCTATCTATCTATCTATCTATCTCTCTCTCTCTCTCTATATATATATATATATATATATATATATAGATAGTTAGATAGATAGATACACAGATTACATCTATCCCTCTCTCTCTCTCTCTATATATATATATATATATATATATATATATGTGTGTAACAAGAAAAAGCGTCGTCCTAAATTACTTTACTTTAAAACGTATTCTAAATTCTCTTTTTAATAAAGCACGACCCCTTTTCCAAAAATTGCGACCTAAAAGTAAAGTAAGTATAATTTATCGCAGCCCTGTTGATCATTAAGCAGGCATGTGAAGTATCGGAACTCAATAACATCCCCAGATATGAGTGTTCGAAGTTTATGAGATTCCAAATGTCAGTATAGTGTCAAAATTCTTGAAGAGCCCTCGAATCACTCTGAAATTATGTCTTTTTTAACGTCAAAAATCCACTTTGCAAGAACTTTATGGGCCACTTATCCTATGCCCAGTTCAACAGTTCACGGTTTTAACAAGCGCGGTATCTAGCAGTAAAGTCCCCGATAAACTTAAGTGGACACGTGAACTCCACGAATCTGAAGTCGCCTAATTAAAAATTAAGTAGTTTAGGCCCTCTGGCGAAAATATCGCAAAACACCCATTTAATATTGCATGAACGCAAGACTTTTCTTTCTCTTCGTGTCTAACTTTTGTTGCTGTCGGACCTGCGGTCCGCTCCTGTATGTAATCCGCGTCCCGTCCTGGCAAAGGCGCCGGACAAGTCATGTGGCCACTGCAGCTAATACCTTCGCGATGCTTCATAAGTAAATAAAGGTGATTTCCTGGATATCGTGCAATCTGTGATTCTCTTCTATGGCTCCATGTGTTTATCTACAAAAATTAGTAAGTGCTTTCCTGGATCAACACTACGCCCGACTGCATCTCTCCAATTTGTGCTCAGTGATTTACTCGATGATCAACACCCTCGCCCGACTGCATCTAAATTTTCCAAATGTGATTATTATCACATATATATATATATATATATATATATATATATATATATATATATATATATATATATATATATATATATATATATATATAAAGATAGATAGATATAATCTGTCTATCTATCTATCTATCTATCTATCTATATATAATACTATTATATATATATATATATATATATATATATATATATATATATATATATATATATATATATAAATATATATATAATACTATTTGCGTTTCTTTTAACCCTTCACGGGGTGCGCCAATTTTTGGAACACCTGCAGGCGCGCGTGGCACAAAGTACAACGTCACTTTCAACCTTGATATTATTCCTTTTGTAATGAACTTTTATTTTTCAAATTGAAAATAATAATTCTGCGTTTTATGAAAAGATATAAAATGGTGATAATATTGAGATATATTTATAATTGAAAACCAAAGAATGCAGATACAATCGCCTTATTTCAAAACTGTCCGGTTTACTGGATCTAAGGACAACTTACGAATGGATTCCTTTTATGTCCAAAACCATAAAAAAAAACAATGAGATTGTCCATCTTCGTGATATGCGGGATACCGTGTAATAGCCGCACATTGGATCGACTACACCAACTCCTGCTTTTAGCCTTATTGTAATCTAGTATAGTCGCTGGTTTACCACGGTTAATTCACGACTAACAGTAAATGGAAAGTAATAAAAGGGTCAGAAAATTAGACTTTCATTAGAAAGGGTGAAGCTATAAATAGAAACTGCTTAGAACATTCAAACCTTACATGTAAAAACAAACCATTCAGAATTACGAAACTGTTGCACTTTGTACACGGGCGCGCCCGCTGAAGGGTTAAAGAATGAATAAGATATCAGAGTAAAAAAAAAAATCCCTCTGTATTGCGGAGTACAATTAAAAAAGAATAAATAAGGTAAATGCAGTGGCGTAGCGAGAGGGGGGCAAGGGGGTCTATCATGCCCCGGGCGCCGCTCGCAGAGGGGCGCTAAATGGTTCCCAAGACCATTGAACCATTTGGTCTGCAAGACCATGGGGGGCGCCAAAAAGGTGTCGTGACCCGGGCGCCAATTATGCTCGCTACACCACTGGGTAAATGCACCTATAATGGGCCATGTCCCTATAATGGGCCGCCCTTTAGAAATTTCGAGAAATTAAGGGTCTATTGTTACCTAAGGCAGTAGAAGGGGTGAGGGTCATTGGCTACTATGGGCCATGTCCCTATGATGGGCCGCCCTTTAGAAATGTCGAGAAATTAAGGGTCTATTGTTACCTAAGGCAGTAGAAGGGGTGAGGGTCATTGGCCGTTTATAGGGACATGGCCCATTACAGTTGCATTTACCTTAAATTAAATAATCTTTAAATCCAAGTTGACAATCGCTGAAAAAAAAAAAAATTTCTCCATAGGTTAACATTGATCTGAGTGGATCCAATAGGGTTACTAACCAGTAGCCTGAAACAGATTAACCCCCATCTAATATGCGTGACTCGTGTTACACTAGCTTACATACCTCCCGTCTTAAACTATTTCGCGTGTTTACCAAGCCTCTCTCCTGCCTCCTGCCCGGGCAGACAAACGTTTGTCCCCAAACCCCTCTCTCTGCACTCGCAATTCCCCTCGACTAAGTGCGTGCAGGTAAATTCCCTTTCCGTCCATTAATGAGATAAGACACAGATCTACCCGATCAAGTGGGAACCTGTTCCCGACGTGCCCAAATGGCGTGAGACTTAGGGCGAGATCTCTCTCGTTTGTGCCCACGTGATTCTTGCGCGAACTGCGGCTCCCCCCCCCCCCCCCCCCGATGCGAGAGAGACACAACGACGCTGTGGGCGTCTCACGACTCTGGATATATGTCTCAACTCTCGGGTCCTCTGGTGAACCCTTTCGGATTCCTGAACATCACTCTCTCTCTCTTCGGTGTGACTCCTTGGCAACCTTTTCGGGTCTTGTGTGGGTGACCCCACGGGTGAATGGGGTCTTGTATTGGAACTTTGTTTTTCGTTGGAGTGAAAGCTCGACGCAGATATCAAGTTCTCCGAGTGGGTTGCGATTTTGATAGGATCGTAATGCGAATAATAATAGATAAGGTTCAGCCGAAAAGTGATTGATAAGTAAATATTCACTGCATAACTCAATTCCTCTGTGTTTGCATTGAACGTTTTTATTATTGCAATTTGCGTGTCTCACGCAAGCTGTGACTGGAATGTTAGCATGCTAATTTACTGTTTAAACCACCTGCGTGTAAATAGGGGCGTTTGCGGGCGTAAAATGTGCGTGTACATAGGGTTAACTACGGCGTTTGTTTTTTTCGGACGTTCCTGCTTGTTAAACTGGACATATTACCTGGAGTTAGATTAAAATCATTACCTGCAGTTAGAGTGTAAATATTTCCTGGATTAAATGGGTAAATATCACGTGGAGTTGGATTAAAATTGTTACCTGCAATTAGACTGGAAATATTGTATGGGGTTAAATGGGAAACGTTACTTGCGGTTAGATTGGAAACACTGCTTGGAGGTAAATGGGAAATATTACCTTTATTTAGATTGGAAATATTGCCGGGAGTTGGGCTGGAAATGTTATCTTGAGTTAGGCTGGAAATATTTCCTGGAGTTACATGGAAAAAAAAACATACTTGCAATAAGACTGGAAATATTACCTGCAGTTAGGTTGGAAATTTTTTCTGTAGTTAAATGGAAAATATTGCTTGCTAAAGGCTACTTTATTAAGGGAACTCCCTATAAGTGAGCCAATACTGCCTACTATGATTGGACAGTATTGGAACATCCGTGACTTACCAGTGATGTAGCGAGCATAACTGGCGCCCGGGGCATGATACCTTTTTGGCGTCCCCCCCCCCCGAAAAACGTATAATAATGAAATATATAGAATTAGTTATTTTGGGACCATTTGGCACCCCTCTGCGAGTGTCGCCCAGGGCATGATAGACCCCCTTTCCCCCCTCTCGCTACGCCACTGTGACTTACCTAAGATTCGAACCCGAGCGCACACTATGGGACCCTGAGAGGTTAACCACTATACAATGTGGGAGGCATACATTAGGTAACTGAGTGATAAGTATTTGCAGTGTAGAAATGTTCGTGCTAATAGTTATCTATCTCAAACAACTATAAACTATTTGTTGAGTAAGTTATGCTGTTTCTCCAGTTCATCTCTATCAAATTTCCATGAATTTTACAAAAACTTAGATATACGATCACTGCGTTGTTCAAAGTAACCCTTACATTTTCCTTAGTATGTGTAAAACGTCCAAACCTGTATAAAATAGAAAAATAATGCAGTTTTTACCTCAAAATATAAAAATGCAGCATTGCAGTTGTTATGCGTAACATGCAGTATTTTTTTTTAAATTGTAATTGCGCATTGTACTGGTACAGGGAGATAAAATTAAGTTTGATTGTCAATAGCAATTTATCTTACGAGAAACAGCTGCAAATGGAAAAGGCAGCGCCAACGCCTACAAAAAAAAAACGTTGCTTGTGTGTCTGAATTGTTTTCAATCAGTTTATTTATCGTTCTGTCCTGGTTTTTGTCTCTGAAGGTTTGTAATTTTTTTTTTTCCGCACCAAGAGATCCTGATTGCTTCTCAGACGGTATTGTGTGCGGTGTTTTTCTCCTTTCCCTTTTATGCTCGCCTAACTTCTTTATCTGATTGTAACATGCGATCCAATCTAACAGTCTGGAACTGTTAGCTAATTAATAAATCGAACTTTGAATTATCGGTCATAATGTAGTGAATAAAATTTCCTGGAAGAAAGTGTTTTTAGTAACATGTGCTGATTCCTGTTGGAGTTAGCTTTAAAAAAAATCGCTTAGTTGAGTTTACGTGAATTGTTTCGTTTTAAGTTTAGTGATGACCTATTCATTTTAATTTTTCTGTGACGAAAATCATCGCCAACCGGAATATCGTTTGGCGACCTTGGCGTGATTGGCCGTCTCATAGTTTCTTTTTTAGCTTTTAAAAAATTTGATTAGTTGAATTTGCGTGAATTGTTTCTTTTTAAGTTTAGTGATGACCTATTCAGTTTATTTTTCTGTAACGAAAATCGCCAACCGGAATATCGTTTGGCGACCTTGGCGTGATTGCGCATCTCATAGTTTCTTTTTAAGCTTTTAAAAAATTCGCTTTGTTGAATTTACGTAGATTGTTTCTTTTTAAGTTTAGTGACACAGTGCAGATACAGTATTTAGAATACTGTGGTACCTCGGTTTACGAACAAATGCCGGAGATGCATTGCCATCTGGTGGTCTGCGACGCAAGCATTCGCCATACTTGCTTCGGTTCGCGAATAGTCCACATGTCGAGCTCAGTTGGACTTTCTCTAACACAGCTTAAACGTTGGTTGCTCATGTATTTCAGATTTGTTTTGTAAATATTCTTTTGTTTAATTTAGCCGTCAATATGACTCCCAGGAAAACGGCAAGAGCGAGTGATATTGCTAGCAGGATACCTAATCTAACTTTTGAGAAAAAGAAGGAAATATTAGCTAGTCACGAGAATGGTGTGTGCGTTTCTAATCTCGCCACGAGGTTTGGGTTGGCGAAGTCTACCATTTGTACTACCCCCAAAACAAAGAGGCAAAAAAGGCAGCTGATGTGGCTAAAGGATTCACCGTTTTAACGAAGCAAAGTCCTCAAGTTATAGAAAAGGTAGAAAAATTATTGCTTGTGTGGATACGTGAAATATAGCTTACTAGCTGAAAACCCGCACTTCGCTACGGAGTACATTTAAAATAAATACAACGGTCAATGCATGCAATTAGTGCCAATATATATATATATATATATATATGTATAATAAATACGACGATCAATATATACAATTGATGTAGAAAAAAAAATATATATTTATAAAAAAATCGTAAGGGATATTTTTATAGACAAAATAATGTCCAATCGTCTGCCGCATTAGCAAGAAAAAAAATATTTTTTTGTCTATTTAGTTGTTATGCACGTGACGATAAATTTATTTAAAGTACCAGAGAATGAAATCACGTGATCGGCATTTAATAAATTAAATTCTAAAAATTAATCTTTAAAAATTCACTAAAAATCAGAAAATGGAGGTAAAAATTCGAAAAAGATTTCATTTTAAAGGAATTTTTATGACCTTTCTCGTGATATAAATTTTATAACCCTCAATGTATTATTTTAAATGCAAACGTTAAAAAAAGTTTAAAAAAACGCTTAAAAATTTAATTTAAAAAAATCTAAGAAGAATTTTTGAAAAATCTTTCTTAGTGCACCCCTACACTATTAGAAGAATCGCCATGCAAAATTTCAGCCCTTTAGGTCCAGCGGTTTGGTCTGTGCGTTGTATGTCAGTCAGTCAGTCAGTCAGTGAATGAATGAGTCAGTTACGGAACTGTTTTATATATATAGCTTATTGGTGATAATATTAGTGAGGTTTTAATATGCGAAAAGTCTAAGATGTTGCACGGTGATTTGGTGGCAAAAACACCGGGTACAAATGGGGATGAAAGTGAAGATTTTAAGTAGATGATTTAAAAAGGTTTGAGAATTCCGCAAGCGAAGCGGAATTCATAGTGTTGTTAGGCATGTGGAGGCTGCTAGTTCAGGTAAAAAAGATCCTTTTCAACAATCAACCATCTGAACTAGCAATTATCCACTACAAAGATAAAATGCTGTATAAGCAATTATCATGTCTTAGTTCTTCATAAAAAAAGTCTGTTTTCATTTATTTTCACCATTTCTTTAAAACTAAACCCATAAAAACAAGGTAAAAATAACTATGTTCTAGGGGCGTGAACGGATTAATTCTTCTTCCGTTAATTTATATGGGAAAAACTGATTGGGTTTGCGAACGTTTCGGTTTGCGAACTTAGTCTCGGAACGAATTAAGTTCGTAAACCCAGGTACCACTGTATTTAAAAGAAAAGATGTACTTCCACTGAACTCTAATTTTGCTTTAAAGATAGGGGCTTGGTTGTGCCTTGTGTGGATGACAGATCTGTGTGCAGAGCCTGACTAAGGCAGGGCATACGGGGCAATTGCCCCGGGGCCCCATATCAGAGGGGGGCCCCCAAATCAAATAGAAATTTTTTTTTATGTTTCATTCTTTAATGAACTTCTTTTAAACAAAATATTAGTACAGTGTAAAATCCGTACTATTTATAATCTCTCTCTGTTGCATTGAATTTCTAATTGTGTATGTTTTTCTTTATTTATTGTTATTATTTTGAGAGTTTGCAATAAATATGGTTTAAAAAGAAGTAAACGTTTAAGAAATGACTCAATGCAAGAAATTAATGCAAATATAGACTTTGAAGTAAGAGTGGATACAACAGTTGAAACATCTACAAAACAATCAGCTAATGGACCTGATATTGTTATTCATGATAAAAAAAAAGAAAAGAAATAATATTTATTGAAGTTGGTATAACAAACCAGGATCAATTGCAAATTGTTGAGAATGAAAAATCACGGAAATATAACGGATAAATTTAAATAGCATTTTTTGTCAAATTTTGGCTCTTCAGATGTGCTATATCCCTATTAATGATGGACATAGAATTATCAGAAAATCAATAAAATGGACAGAACGATATTTCGTCTGACCATTGGAGGGCGGGACTTTATAGCTATTTTAGGTTCTAGTCAATTTTCTTGTTATATATCTATAATGCGGTGAAAAATTTAAATACCTCCATAAAGTTCGGTTCTTCATTACTGAAAAAGTGAAGCAGAGGGGGGGGGGGGGCAAAGAAGTTTTTGCCCCGGGCCCCAATTAGGCTAAGTCGGGCCCTGTCTGTGTGTGCTCTTTGTCCGTAATCCTCGGGCCCTACATGAATGAAAAATGTCACCGAACTTGGGAAATTAACCCTCGGCTGCGAGTACAGGTATTTCTCCGTAGCTTCCGGTCGTCAGTTTGAACAAGGCGCATGGGCGAAAGCTGTGGTCGCTGTAATTTATGAATTACTTTAAAGATCGTAATTTTTTAATAAATACAATTTCAGTATTGCGGATTACAAGTTGGAGCATGGTTAGTTTTTGGTTTATTGTAGTGTAGTTTTTTTGGTATGTTGTTTGGTGTACACTCGACACAAAGCACTTCTCATCTTACATATATGCCCCAAACGTGCCCTTTCCCCCCCCCCCCCTCAGGAATCCAGCCATTGTTGGAAAACTTTTCTTGGAGTGACCTTATCCCCGCAGGACTCGTTGGCTGATTTCGTGCGCCAGCACAAAAGCGGCGTTTTGCAAACTGACTGCTCCTTGAAATTGAAGCGAGCGCCGTTTTGATGCGATGGTGTCTCGTTCGCAGAATGTGAACTTTGATGATGGGTGATGCGGTCGACCTTCACGTCCACTGGGCGATGCGGGCTCAATGGAATGCTCAGACCGAGATGTGCGGGGAGATGAAAGGTAAATTGCTTCAGCGAGCATGAGAACCTGCGAGAATATTTCTTCTCTCGCGCGTAGTACTATTTGTGTTGTGGAAGGTTTTACTTCAGCATTCTTCAAATGAACTTATAAAATGCTAATAAATGCTAAACACCATTCATGTATATATATATATATATATATATATATATATATATATATATATATATATATATATATATATACAGTGGAATCTCGATCGATCGTTTTCGGAATCATCGTTTTCCCGTATATTTCGTTTATTTTACCCAGTCCCGACGATCATATTGCTTTGCTGTGTTCCCGCATCTATCGTTTTTCCGCATTTACAGTTCAGTTCAGTCGGTCCCTTGAAAAACGATAGATCGAGATTCCACTGTATATATATATATATATATATATATATATAAGAAAAAGATGAAAGAGAAAACCAGTAATAGCTCTAAAGCTACTTGCAGCTAGGAACAAATAACATGAAAAGAAAAGTATGAAAGAGGTTTTATATATATATATATATATATATATATATATATATATATATATATATATATATATATATATACAGTGAAACATCGATCGATCGTTCTCCGAATCATCGTTTTCCCATAAGTACCGTTTATTTCACCCAGTCTCGTCGTTCATATTGCTTTGTTATGTTCCCGCATCTATCGTTTTCCCGCATTCATCGTTCAGTTCAGTCAGTCCCTTGAAAAACGATAGATCGAGATTTCACTGTATATATATATATGTGTGATAATATTACTAACTACCTGTAATCGCCCATTCTGAACTTTATCTCTGTCCTGGTAACCCCTCCTTTTTCTCTTTAGCGAAGCGCCTCGCCTTTCCATACACTAACTACCTCCGTCAATTCTGGCAACCTCTCTGAGCTAATTGTATTTTTGGCGCTCTTAAGGAGACGCTGGACTGACTCGAAGCGAATAAGATGTGTTGCTTTACCCGTTAATAAATTAGTTTGTTCCTGAAGCTGACTTTATTATTTTCCGGCCACGATGTAAGCTACTGTTTCATGAGATGTCCATTCCGGACATTTCATAAATATATATATATATATATATATATGTGTGTGTGTGTGTGTGTTTGTTACAATACCAAATTTCATTGTGATCAGATTTTTTTTTTCTCGATGCTTCAATTTTTTTCTTTTCTTTTTAATGAGTGTATTTTTGAACCTGTAATTCAATTTACCTACCAATTGCGGAGTTGAAAGGCGAAAAAATTTCTTTTATCTCAACTATGTTTAAAACATTTTGTCATCTTGGTTTATTGGAAATTTTTGGAGCGCACAGTTTCGTGTTCCGTGTCCACGTTTCAATGTTCCGTGCAAGTAACGCCAGTTTTCTGTTCTCAATGAAATCATTCTAAAAAATAAATAAATAAATAATAATAATAATAAATAAAAAAAAATATCGATTTCTCAATGCTTAAACAGGTTTCTAGAAAACCTGGAAAAGGGAGATTTTAAAGGGAAAATGAAATGGGATATAAAACTCTGCGGAAAAAAAGACACAATTTTCCCTCATTTATTGATCTAGGGAGTTAATGTATAAATGAAATTTAGGCGGATCTCTGTAACGTATAAGTTATTTAGCTATATTTTCAACTGAAGCATTCCAAAGATTTGCAGATCTAGGTCTTAGAGAAACGTATAACCAAGAATCGTATAAAAAACATTCTATTGCGGACCCGGAGTTTCCTAGTGGTTAGCACTCAGGAATTCGGCACGGAAGATGCCCTCTTCGTATCCCTATAAAGCACCACTGAATACTTTCGTGTCTAAGCCGGATATTAGCACATTAAATCTGCAGGCCGGTGTTGCGGCCAATGAGGATTTCGGTAAAAGAGGGCGCTATGCGTGCCTCTGAAGTCTGTAGAGAATTTGTCAGTTCTGTACTGAGAGATCAGACGATGATATAGCAAGTTATTGTTAATATGTCTTAGATGTCTGTCCTTGTTTGTCGTAATAAATATTGTGGCTGTGTACCGAAAGTTTCTTAACGAACCCACTTCAGATAACATTTTGAAGAGACGTCTGATTAGGAGCATCACATCCAGAAACTCTCTTCGTGTGGTTTATGGGTGGGAGGGGGTAATGAAATCCCCAGATGTCGTTCCTGGTGTTGCTCGGTCAAAATTGACACCGAGGAAATGGTGTAGGTCCACCTTTTCGTGTTTGGGTATGGAATGTTAAATCTGTAGGCCAGAAAGTCCTTCCGTGGGGTTTGTGGGTAGGTACGAGTCCACCAGATGTCGTTCCTGGAGTCGGTCGGTCAAAATTGCGGTGGCACCGAGCAAAAAGTCGGCCTCGTACCCCTGTGGTGTCTAATTGTCGTGAGATAAACTGGAGCCCCTTCGCTCTGCAGTTTTCAATGCACCTGCTTAGACTTTATCCGGCCATGGGTTAAAGCAGCAATAACAACATTTATTCTGTTGCACAATTATATACCTCTGCTTATTTATTTCTAATTTTATCCGATGTTTTCTGAAGAGGTCATTGGAGGCTTAAAGCTTTCCTTTTTGCCCTTGATGAATAGTTTCTTCTCGTTCATTAAAGCATGTTTAATTTTAGAGGTAAAAAAGAAAAACGCGTTATACTTACTTTGCCGCAAAATTCCTAATCTGTTACGCAAATTCTCCCCCATTTACCTCTAATCTGCCCTCATATCGCCTGACATTCAGCTATTTTGTTGACAAACTCCAATTCGACGAAACTCTCTCCCCGAGATCTAAGCTGCCGTCCTATCTAGGTTACGGTCACCGCTATCTGTCTCCATCATCTCTGATTTTTTTTTTTCCTCCCCGTCTGTGCACTCCGTCGAGAAAACTATTCGGCCAAGGCGAAGAGAGAATCTTACTAAACAATGCGATCCGGCTTTCCATAAATAATAATTCCCCCCTTTACCTGTATGAACTCCGACGAGAGAGATCTGTCTATCTGTCCTTGACGCGCGGAATGCTCCTTGACGCGGTGCTTTGTTTTGACTCTCATTAGGGCAATTGCGTAATGGGTTGCGAGCGGGGTTATGAATGGAATTGGCAACCCAGCCTTAAGAAGCATTTCTGTTCGCGTTTAACCGTTACGTCAGGCTTATGATAAGGTTCGGCATTGGCTCGTTCTATGGTAATAATTGGAAGGGAAAAAAACAATCTAATATGTGTCAAAATGCGAGCACATCTCATTTAGGAAGAGTTTGTAGGTCATTGCTGATACGGCATTAATCTTTTTTTAAAATGTGGTAGTGATTAGACCTTAAGAAAAAAAAAAGCAGAAGAGCCCCCCTGAGGCTTGAATATAAAATGGAGTTGATGAGTTGAATTTAAATTAGATTGTTTCTTACATAATGCTTTATTTTTTTTTTCTATTTAAATACTAGACCACCCGTAACTCGTCTGGTTCATAGGTTATGATCACGTCTCGTTAATTTCCTTGTTGCTCCCAATCGAAAGTTCCATTTTGAGATAATTTGATGAAATGTACATGTGTTCGGTGAGCCTGGTCAAAAGTGTTGGGCCTGATCAAGTTGAACCTGATCAAAGTTTATTTGTAACATTTTATAAAAGTTTTTTATTACAAATAGTTTGTTTATTAAGAAAGTTAAACACCCACTTTCTTGCCTCTAAAATGTTGGTTGGAAAAAAGTTTCTGACGTTTTAAAAATTCTTATTTTTATTTTTTTCATTTATTTCTTTATTTATCTATCTATTTATTTATTTATTATTATTATTGCCAAATGGTCCTTGATCATCTTTTAAAATCAAATGAATCAAGTTGAGCTTGATCAAGTTGAACCTGATCAAAGTTTATTTGTAACACTTTATAAAAGTTTTTTATTGCAAATAGTTTGTTTATTGAGAAAGTTAAACATCCACTTTTTGCCTCTAAAATGTTGGTTGGAAAAAAGTTCCTGACGTTTTAAAAATTCTTATTTTTATTTTTCTCATTTATTTATTTATTTGTCTATTTATTTATTTATTTATTATTATTATTGCCAAATGGTCCTTGATCATCTTTTAAAATCAAATGAATCAAGTTGAGCTTGATCAAGTTGAACCTGATCAAAGTTTATTTGCAACTTTTTATAAAAGTTTTTTTATTACAAATAGTTTGTTTATTGAGAAAGTTAAACACCCACTTTTGCCTCTAAAAAGTTGATTGGGAAAAAGTCCCGACGTTTTAACGTAGGATTACGTTCCTCCATACCGGCCCTGCGGAAAGGAAAATTTCAGACGCTAAAGCTGTACATCCGCCCGTCCTCGCGAGTTATAATTTTGGCAGCGCGCCAAACCCAGTCTATCGCTTAGACAAGTTAAACAGAAAAGTAACAAGATGCGTCAAAATTTTGACATATATATATATATATATATATGTATATATATATATATATATATATATATATATATATATATATATATATATATATATATATATATATATATATATATATATATATATATACATAGTTTCCTTAGAAGAGACTACCTGAAATTTAAAAAAAAATTTTTTTTTTCTGTTTTTCTTTTCTTTATTTATTTATTTATTACTATTATTGCCAAATGGTCATCTAAAGGTCAAGAACTACTGGTTTAGAATGGATTTTACGTTGAGAATATGGCACACTTACTACTTTGCATATTAAAGTTAACCGCAACATTGCAACGGCGGCCTTTTCTATTTCTCAACAGTTCATGAAAGCTCGGCTGACCGGATCGTAATCTGTGGTTTAACAAGATGTCAGACTCGTAAACAATATAATTACCATGCATCTTTTGCCGTAGAATTCTAAAGTTTAATCGAGAGGTGTGTAATATGCCTTGAAGATCATTTCCCTAAGGCAGGGTTTCCCAACCTTTTTATATTACCGTACCTG
Organism: Dolomedes plantarius; assembly: GCA_907164885.2. NCBI lineage: Eukaryota > Metazoa > Arthropoda > Arachnida > Araneae > Dolomedidae > Dolomedes > Dolomedes plantarius. The sequence goes on along the minus strand of OU015499.1, from coordinate 117,807,603 downwards.
TACGTTGTAAACAATTTTATGACGTACCGGTAGACCAAAAATTTTGAAATGGGGAATAGAAGGCTTAAATTATCTTTGTGCTGAAAATCATTCCTGTGGTTTTTCGTATCGGTTTTCCTGGAAGAAGGGAATGTTCCTCCCGTAGGCAAATTAAGTGTGACCTGTAATAGTACGGATAGTACACGAGGTCATTTGCACAAGAAGGGAGAATTACTTGCCACCCTCTCGGTCATTAAGGGGACATAGTTCCTCCATAACAACGTCCCAGCAACCATCTTTTAACCAATCATATAGCTGAACGGTGTTAATTGTTCTAGAACATTTTCTGACCTCTGCGTTTTCGGTGCTGGGAAGTTTTAACGGTTTTTTTGAGCATTTGAAAAACAGCTGCGACTGTGAGATTGCTCGAGGTTGTTCGCTCTTCATCCCCAGTCGCCATTTTTGTATGCTGAGATTTCTGGTCTGCCTTTGGACCAAGTTTAGTACAACAATGAGAAACAATCATCAGTCTGTAATAAGGGTGGTGGTAAGTAATAATAATTTGTAATATATTTTATTAGGCGAGAGCACAGAATAATTAATATATGTAGCTAGATTTTATTATGTGTTCAAATACTTTCTTAATGTATGAAGATAATCATTATGTTGTTTCTGAGCAAATTTTAACTGACGATAAAATTAATTTTAAACAAGAAGAAGAGATATTAAATGCTAATATTATTTATTTAATTTGAGTTTGTTTTTCTAATTATCTCAGACATGTGTAAGAGTGTGATTTCTCCAATTAAAAATTTTAAAAAAGTGCCACTATACGATCATCTATTTTATTACATGTTCTAATTCCACATAATAATAAGCAAACAACATAATATATAAACAACAAAAAAAAAGCTAATTTTTTTTTCACAAAGTACAAAATAACAATATTGCCTGATCAGCACAGCAGGTAGAACACTTTCTGTTTTCCAGACGTTTCAAAAGATTAGTTATAACCTTTCCCAAGCCCAACCTTTGAACACGCTATTGTGAGATTACGTATCTGATGCTATCTATAATCTCCGTCCATTCTGCGCGATAAAGCCAGTGTTATTATAAGTTACAACAAAGTCCTATCACTTCAAAGAAAAAAGAAGAATGTTAATCGCTGTTCGAGGTAACACTTTCGCCTGTTAAACGTATCACCCTCGATAAGCTTTGTCGAGTTCTTTTTTTTATGGGTTCTCTTTTTCTTTTTTTCTTCTTTTTTTTTGGTGTCTCTTTTCAGTTCTTTCTTCTCTGTTTTTTCTTCTTTTAGAATATGAAAAGGTAAAATGAATTAATAAGGTCAAAAATATTATTCATTTGAGAAGAAATAATACTTCGTAAAACACAATACGGTATATTACCGTAAAATCTCGAGTTTAATATGCACTTTTTTTTCACATTCTAGTCCGCAAAATTGAGAGTGCGTATTATACTTGCGTACAAAAAAAAAATTAGTTTTAAACATTGGATAAACGAACGTACAGCGGCTGTAAGACATTGTCGGAACACGGATGCGTGCGCATCTGCACTCCGTGATTCATCCACCCGTTTACTAAGCAGGTATTCCTTTTAAATGTAAAAAGTAAACAATAGAAATAAACAAAATTAAAATTCAAGCATAGACTGCTAAAGAGCTGCTGTTTAGAATAGTATTTGTGTTTTCATTTGGTTAAGTTGTAATGGGGGGTGGTGCTATAGTAATGTTACAATGACGTAACCTTTAGGATAGAATTGGCTGCTGTTTCGCCATAACCATCACTTACGGAATTGGGGTGTGTACGCATCGTTTACTTGGCATTAGGATTTTTGTGTGCTTGCATGTAAGGTGCGTCGAGCCCATACTGTAAGTTGTGTTTGTCTTTTCATTTTCTTCTTGACTAATTGCTTCTTTGGGGGACTCGGGGCCTTGGGATGTCTTTTGGGCTTACCTGCATCCTATTCAGAAAGTTCCCCTTGAGGTAATTGACATGGTTGGGCTCCCTGATGACGAGACCTGTCGGTTACCTATGTTGTTTTATGGTTCAGTTCTGGCACTTATACAGAATCTTGCCGTTGGTGCGTGGATGCCCAGAGTGCTTGATTTCTGTTTGTTTTTTGTCTATTTTAGTATTATTTTTTTATCTATCTCTGTTGGATTATTTATTCCTTTTAAACAAACGGAACTCATAGTTCCTATCGTCAAGTGAGGATGATGATGACGATATATATTACGACGGCAACAATCATTATTACATGGACTCAGCAACAATAAATGAGCTGTATTCTAGTGAAAGTGATTAAGACTGATAATTTGACAGTACTGTTTGTTTTGAATCAACAATTTAAGTTTTTTTTCCTACCGAATTTGTCGTTTTCGTTTCTTTTAATTACAAATTTTATTTATGTTAGTAAATATTTATGCAATTTTTAAATAAAATATTGAAAAGTTATAGGTGCGTATGATAGTCGAATTTCAATTTTTTTCCGAAAATTTCGCACAAAATTATGCATGCGTATTATACTCGAGTGCGTATTAAAGTCGAGATTTTACGGTAAATATGACCATAAGAATCAACGTTATCATATTAATTATTACTTTCAATTACTTTCAACTTTTCTAAGATAAAGCTCAACATATCCTATTTTTTCTTGAAATTAATTTTCTACACATTTTTATCCATTTTTGAATTTGTGTTTATTGCTTTCGTTCTAACGTATTATTTCTCTCTTTCAGGTAAGCCTACTTTTCTGAATCATAAACGCAAATTTTTCTCCTGACGGTGAGTGAAATGCATTTCTAAGTAATTCAATCCACCATTTATTACGAAATTAAAATACGCAATCGGCGCAAATGTTAAGTTGATGCTCTAAATTCCCCGTTTACGAGAATATTTTTCTGTTCCAAGCAGTTCACCTTTTTTACTTTTTGATTTTTCCCCCTCTTTCATTAAAGGTTCCTTTATCAGTGTTTATTCTGTAAACGTTTTCGAAAGATTTCGTGCTTCGTGGTGATTTAAAATGCTTCTGGAAGTTTCGAAGTGCTCGAGGAAACTTAATATGCAAACAAAGGGTGAAATTTTTTCAACTATCTTAATTCGCGTTTTGCCCCACTTCAATTTACGTGATCATAATCGCGAATTTTATCTTATCAGGCTATTATCTCCCCCCCCCAAGAATCTTGAACAAATTTGCTAGTTAATATTAGGGATATGGTTTTCGTTTCTTAAAAACATATTTTTTTTTATTTTGCACTAATTTTCTGGTTAAGTTTTGGTGTATAATTTTCGTTAAAATTGTTTTTTATAGTTCTAATACCTTGTCGTGCTTTGTGTGAATTACGTGAGCACAATCGCGAATTTTATATGGATTTTATCTTATCGGGGTACTTATCTTCCCCTCAAGAATCTTGCACTTATTTGCTCGTTAATATTAGAGATATGGTTTTCATTTAAAAAATAATTTTTTCATTTTGCACTAACTTGCTTGTTAATTTTTAGTGTATAGTTTTCGTTAATTTTTTTTGTTTGTTCTAATATCTTGTCGTTCTTAGTGTGTGATTTATGTGATAATAATCATATATTTTATGTGGATTTTATCTTATCGGGCTACTTATCTTCCCTTCAAGAATCTTGCACTTATTTGCTCGTTAATATTAGAGATATGGATTCCGTTTAAAAAATAATTTTTTCATTTTGCACTAATTTGCTTGTTAATTTTTAATGTATAGTTTTCGTTATTTTTTTGTTTGTTCTAATATCTTGTCGTACTTAGTGTGTGATTTATGTGATAATAATCATGAATTTTATGTGGATTTCATTTTTATCGTGCTACTTATCTTCCCCTGAAGAATCTTGCACTTATTTGCTCGTTAATATTAGAGATATGGTTTCCGTTTAAAAAATAATTTTTTCATTTTGCACTAACTTGCTTGTTAATTTTTGGTGTATAGTTTTCGTTAAAAAATATTTTTTTTAGTTCTAATACCTTGTCGTACTTTAGTGTATGATTTACGTGATCATAATCGTTAATTTTATGTGGTTTTTATCTTATCGGGTTCTTATCTTCCCCCTATAATCTTGCACAAATTTGCTGGTTAATATTAGAGATATGGTTTTCATTTAAAAAGTAATAATTTTTTCATCTTGCACTAATTTGCTCGTTAATTTTTGGTGTATAGTTTTCGTTAATTTTTTTTTTTGTTCTAATACCTTGTCGTACTTTTGTGTGTGATTTACGTGATCATAATGGCGAATTTTACGTGTATTTATCTTAAAGGGCTGTTATTTTCCCCAAGAATCTTGCACTAATTTGCTTGTCAATATTAGGTATATGATTTTAGTTTTAAAAACATTTTTTTTTTAATTTTGCACTTATTTGCTCGTTAATTTTTAGTGTATAGTTTTCGTTAAAAAAATAGTTTTTTTTAGTTCTAATATCTTGTCGTACTTTGATGTGATATGTTTTGACATTATCTTCATCTGGTGAGAAAAAATTTCCTTAGTAAATATAACACAAAATTATTTTAAAACATTTTCCATTCTGAACAGCGCAGAATGAAGTGCCATTTCCTTAACTGCTTTCGTTCCTAATAAGGCTTTAAATTTTTAGCCTTAAAAATGCGTAAATTATTTAAGCTTCGTCTGCATATTTCCCGTTTAATTATACCCCAAGTCGAATATCATGAATCATCACTAGAATTTAAAAGGGGAAGAATTGAGAGAAATACCAAGAATATTTTTTGACATTCTTTCAGTGGTTCAAGGAATAAAACACCTCAGTATTTATCATAGAAAGTTAATTTTTCAAAATCATACATTTTGAACTACGAAAAAGTAATTTTTGTATTAAGGTATTTCAGCAATATGGCTCGGGTCTTTAAAAAATATTTAAAAAAATTGTTTCGAACTAATAAGATTGTATGTAAAAATCTCCTAATTTGAGTCAATAAGGTGCTATTGTTATCAACTTGACAGATTTGCGTTTCTGCGTTTTTGAAGTCCACCAAAACTTCCAGTAAAAGCAATGGATTGACTACTCTTAATCAACAACACGTTGATGCTTATTTAAAATTTGGGATCAAGTCTTTTTGTAGTTTTTTCTATTTTTAGCACTAGGGTGCTATTGTTATCACATTGACAGATTTGCGTTTCTGCGTTTTTCAAGTCCCCCAAAATTTCCAGTAAAAGCAATGGATTGAATTCTCTTAATCAATAACACGTTGATTCGTATTTAAAATTTGGAATAAAGTCTTTTTGTAGTTTTTTTTAGCACTAGGGTGCTATTGTTATCACTTTGACAGATTTGTGTTTCTGCGTTTTTCAAGTCCGTCAAAATTTCCAGTAAAAACAATGGATTGACTACTCGTAATCAATAACACGTTGATGCTTATTTGAAATTTGGAACCAAACTTTTTTGTAGTTTTTTTAAAAAATTTTAGCACTAAGGTGGTATTGTTATCACTTTGACAGATTTGCGTTCTTTCAGTTCGCCAAAATTTCCAGCAAAAGCAATGCTTTGGCGATGTTTACCAGAGGAAAAAAAATAAGGAACTGAATCAATAACACCTTGGTGCGTATTCAAAGCCTCGGACCGAATCTTACTATAGTTTTTATTTTTAGAGCTAAGGGGCTATTGTTATCACTTTGACAGATTTGCGTTCTCAAAGTTCGCCAAAATTTCCAGTAAAAACAATGCCTTGGCGATGTGTACCAGAGGAAGAAAAAATAAGGAATTGAATCAATAACACCTTGGTGCGTATTCAAAGCCTCGGACCGAGTCTTACTATAGTTTTTAATTTTTAGCACTAAGGTGCTATTGTTATCACTTTGACAGATTTGCGTTTTTTCAGTTCGCCAAAATTTCCAGTAAAAGCAATGCCTTGGCGATGGTTACCAGAGGAAGAAAAAATAAGGAACTGAATCAATAACACCTTGGTGCGTATTCAAAGCCTCGGACCGAATCTTACTATAGTTTTTTATTTTTAGCACTAAGGTGCTGTTGTTATCACTTTGAAAAATTTGCGTTTCTGCGTTTCTCAAGTTCACCAAAATGTCCAGTTTACAGCAAAGCCTTGGCGACTTTTATCAGAAAACGAAAAAATAGTGAATTAAATCTTATATTTTATTGCGTGTTTAAAAGTCGGAACCGAGCTGTTTGTATTTTGTTATTATTTATATATTTGCTTAATATTCATTGATGCGATGTTCACTTTAAAATGTCGCAAATTTTCATGGCTTGTTAGTTTATGACATTTCAGTAATTATGTCTTTTTTTTTAATTTTCCGTTTCAATTATTTTCCGTTTTTTATGTATACGATTTACTTTTTTAGTTTCAACGCCTTAAGTAAATACGGTGATTTATTCTGCATCATAATTTTCAGATAAGCATCAGAGGTCATTTTCGCTCGTTAATTAACGTTCAAAGAGATATTTTATTCCGAAATGAAGTTTTTAATTATCGTAGACATCTGATAAAATGAATAACAGTTCTTTAATTGGGTAGTATAATTATTTAGCAAGTGCGTAAAAAAGTTTGTCTTGCAAAATGCAAAAAAAAGGTAACTTTTTATCACGAATAGAAAAAAAAACTTTACCGATTAAAAATTTTAATTTTTTTTATCGTTTTTTGATGGCTGTTCTAAAAAAAATAAGGAAAGCTTTGTTCTCCAAATTTCATCGCGATTAATAGTTATATCCTCTTAAAATGTTTTTACCTTTTTGTTATTATTAATTTTCTATAACATATTTTTAACGCATTGCGTAACACTGCATTGTGTCTGGATAAAACTCCGCCCCTTTTTTTGGAGGGGGAATTACTTACTGGATTGATTTAGCCCTGAAGAATTGGGAAACACTGAAGCTTACTTGGGACGTGGAAGTAATTTTTATGCATAAATAAGTTTTTATATAAAGATATATTTGACGGAAAACATTATTACGAAATGCACATAAATAAGAAAATATTTTTTTTATCGAACTTTCTGAACACTTTCACAGCGCTGAACGGCCGAATGGCTAGGGCGCTGGCATTCGGTTCAGATTCTGTGGGTTCGAGTCCCACTGTTGGTATGGATGTTTGTAGCCGTTCGGAATCGGCTTTAAACTGTAGGTCCCGGTCTAATTAGCCCTCGTGTAGCAAAAAGTTGACCTTAGGGCTCCAAACCAAACCAAACTACACCACAGCGCTGAACTGTTTGAAGTTAAGAATGCACTATGGGCTATTCATATATATATATATTTAAATATATATATATATATATATATATATATATATATATATATATATATATATATATACACATTTATATATTATGTATGTATATATATATACACATTTATATATTATGTATGTATATATATATATATATATACATACACACACACACACATATATATATGTGTGTTAGTTAGTTATACACGCACTCTGGCTGCATAATTTTAACCTTTGAGTTGTAAATATTAAGGGTGCTGTGTACTAACGCTACTGGAGTAACTCACCTTAAAGATAACCTGTGGAGAAAATGCGTCTACTATTGACAGCTACATAAATGCTAATCATCCAAGAAATAGGGTATTTTCAGAAAGCCTGAACTTTTCTGAACCTTGCAACCGGACTCATTTTTTAAATCGCGTCCACCAAGGAGCGATTAAAAGATACTAGACTAGGTTTTTTCCCCCGAATAATTTAAAATTCAAAATTTTTTTTCCATTTTTTTTAAACCAAAAAAAGGCCTCAAGGTGTCAAATTTCTTTCCTATTACAAAGTACAATAAAGAAAAAAAACCTTTCAATCCAAGTTCGCAATCCTTGGGCACATTTTCGCAATAGGTTAACACTGGGATGAGCGAATCCAAGGGTTAATACACACCAGCCTTAAGAGCATGATCCCCCACTTTTTGAGACAAAGCGCGTGACGGGCAGTATAGAGTTGATGAAAAATATATTATAGAGATAATCTCGGAATAGTACACACCAGCCTTAAGAGCATGCTTGCCCACTTTTTGAGACAAAGCGCATGACGGGCAGTATAGAGTTGATGAAAAATATATTGTAGTGATAATCTCGGAATAGTACACACCAGCCTTAAGAGCATGCTTCCCCACGTTTTGAGACAAAGCGCGTGACGGGCAGTATAGAGTTGATGAAAAATATATTGTAGTGATAATCTCGGAATAGTACACACCAGCCTTAAGAGCATGCTTCTCCACTTTTTGAGACAAAGCGCATGACGGGCAGTATAGAGTTGATGAAAAATATATTGTAGTGATAATCTCGGAATAGTACACACCAGCCCTAAGAGCATGTTTCCCCACTTTTTGAGACAAAGCGCATGTTGGGCAGTATAGAGTTGATGAAAAATATATTGTAGTGATAATCTCGGAATAGTACACACCAGCCTTAAGAGCATGCTTCCCCACTTTTTGAGACAAAGCGCATGACGGGCAGTATAACGTTGATGAAAAATATATTGTAGTGATAATCTCGGAATACTATACACCAGCCTTAAGAGCATGCTTCCCCACTTTTTGAGACAAAGCGCATGACGGGCAGTATAGAGTTGATGAAAAATATATTGTAGTGCTAATCTCGGAATAGTACACACCAGCCTTAAGAGCATGCTTCCCCACTTTTTGAGACAAAGCGCGTGATGTGCAGTATGGAGTTCGATAAAAATATATTGTAGAGATAATCTCGGAACTCGCCACAAAAATTTATCTCAGTTCGGGAACAAATATTTATGAAATCCTAACTACAGCTCTGATAAACTATTTCGCAAACGCTGGTTGTTTAGTTGGCTTAGAGCACTACGGCCAACATTTGCTACAGCAGGGCTTATAGGTATGGAACCTTAATGTGCGTTTATAGTCCGATTCGAATGGTTGCGTGAGACCTCATAAATGGGCTCGTACATAGCCCATGGCTAACGCATAAATGGTTCCATGACGCTGAAAGGGTTAAAAGAAGACGCGCCAGTTGCTTCTCCATCCGGAGAGACGAAAGTGCATCTGCCATCTGCATCCTCCTCTCTCATCTTCCTCTCTCGCGGTTATGATTCTGTAGCACCTTTTCCACTCTGTCCTCCCCCGACCAGTGTTCCTCTTGCCTCCTCTATTGATTTTTGCAACCCCAGACGTCGTTTTTCCGACTGACACTTACCAGCCCGCCGCTCATGTGCGAGGGGACTGGTGATGAGGACGACCACCCTTCCCGAGGAGCGGTGGATCGTCTGCGAAATGCGAGGGGGAGAAATGACGTGTACTGTCGTTACGGACGTAAAACTGCCGGAAACATTTGAGAACAAATGCGTGGTGGAGGGCTATTCTTGAGCCATTGATCTGTTGCGACGCGTGCGATGGTATTTACGGTGCAATGTAATGTGCTATTTATTTTTATTTTTCAATGTGGGAGGCAGTTTGTCTTTCGACACGCGCAATGTGCACCGCGAAAGTTGATGGTTTCATCCAGTGGCGCACCCAGGGGAAGGGGGGGGACAAGGGACCCAGTCCCCCCAAAGAAATAGCAATTGCACTATGAATATTGAATTTGTATTATAAATATTATTTTCCGTTCAACCTCCCCCCCCCCCCCAAGATTAAATCCTTGTTGCGTCACAGGTTTCATCTAATGGTACGCCTTATAGGCTTACCAGCATCACTTCTTGATGCCACCTGAATTTAGACCGAGACCTCCCGGGGCGGCATGTGGGAAGGGGATCACACCTTCCTCCCACTCCTACAAATCACACAGAGTCTGTAGATTTAACGCCCCATAAACGGCGTAGACACGAGGAATTCAGTAGCACTTTTCGGGATTCGGTCTGAGCACTCTCAGTACCGAATCTCGACGCGCTAACCACTAGGATGCCCTGGTTAGGTAATGTGTTATAATCTGTATACATAAAACATTTCCATAACTGGACTGACTGACTGACAGATAATGCAACAGACCAAACCGCTGGACCTAAAGGGCTGAAATTTTGCATGGCGATTCTTCTTATAGTGTAGGGGTGAACTAAGAAAGATTTTTGTAAAATTATTAGATTTTTTAAAAATAAATTTTTATTTTCTTTGTAACATTTGTTAAAGTTTGCTTTTAAAATAATAATATGGGGGTTATTAAATTTAGATCGCGAGAAAGATCCTAAAAATTCCTTCAAAATGAAATCTTTTTCGAATCTTTACCTCCATTTTTTGATTTTTGGTGAATTTTTAAAGATTAATGTTTAGAATTTAATTTATTAAACGCTGATCACGTTTCTTTTAGGATAATTTAAATTAATTTTGCGTCCCGTGCATAATAACGAAATAAATTGACAAAAAGAAAATTAAAATGCGGTAAAATATAAAATTTAACCTCTAGGCTAATTGAGATGGAAGTTTTTTAAGAATTTAATTCAAATTAGTATGTTTTACGGATATTAAACATGCAAATTAATTGCATACGTTGACCGTGGTATTTAATTTGAGTATTTTCTTCTACATTATTTTGTCTATAAAAATATCCGTTACGATTATTTATAAATATTCTTTTTTTTTTGCATAAATTGCATACATTGACCATTGCATTTAATTTGAATGTACTCCGTAGCGAAGCACGGGTATTCAGCTAGTTAGAAATAATTTGTAAAACGGCTCTAGAATCGGACAAAACGTCAGCTCTGCGAGAAACTGCTTTTGCGTGCTGGTAATTGCTTCAAGGCTACAAAATACAGTTTACCATCAAAACTAGTTGCGACTCTTGCAACAGCCTTATAAAGTGCAAAAAGGCGCACTGTAGATGTTATAATAGATAAATAATTTTAAAAGAAGCAAAGGAGAATGCGTAATTAACCTCGATGGTTGGTCTACAATATAACTTCTCAGAAAACGGCTGTTTGTTCTAATTTCGGACAGTAATGAAGCCTCTTGGCTAAAACAAGTTTGTAGACTTAACAAATACTATTCGAACTTCGATACAGCAGATTTCCCCCCTACATAATGATTACCAGTAGATTAGCTTTTTAACGAACTTCGAACTATCGGCGTTATGCGATATGACGACCTGCTGAAAAAGCATTGTCAGTTTTCCTGTAAGTGTATTGTTATTTTACTGTCGATATAACGACCGTGAGATGTACTAACAGTGAACTGAAAGAGCTGCGATCATTGGACGTAAAGAGTAAAAAAATATTGCACAGTCCGCAGTAACTTCGCAACTGATGTGGGGTTTTAGTAACCCATATTGAAGCTGATGTCAGTCAGCAACCGTTTTCCCTGAAGGATGCATTCTTTACATCATCCTTTTAGTTTGTGTAAAAGTGAAACAAGTAAAGGAAGTTTTTTTAAATGACACGGAACATGCTTTTGCGGAGGTTTAAAATCAAAATCGTTACACGGCGAAAATGGGTCATGCAAAACGTAAAGTGTGGTTTGCAACATTGTAGTGCCAAGCAGTCGAGTAATGCAAAGGTAATAATAATAATAATAATTATTATTATAATTATTATTATTATTATTATTATTATATTAATAATAATAGTAACAATAATAATAATAATAATAATAATTATTATAATAATATTAATTATTATTATTATAATTTGTACTACTACTATAATAAAAATACTTTGGCCACTGCGTTCGAAAGTACATTAGTCTTACATAAACAGTGATAGTAATTATTATAAATAAATAATAATTGATAAAACTTATATTAAATTTATTATTTGTTTAATTATATTATTGATATAATTAAAGAATAATGATTAATAATAAACGATAATCATATTAATAATTATAATTAATATAAGTAATAATAATAAGTACTACTACTAATAAAAACATTTTGGCCACCGTGTTCGTATATCACACTTGTATGTACAGCAGTCGAAGTGAGATGACTCATTCGCAAAGAACAAAAAAAGACAGTTTTAACCTTTTCCTTACCGGGGTGGGATAGCATGTATCCCAAGAATACGGCCCCATGAATATATATATATATATATATATATATATATATATATATATAGATATATGTGTGTGTGTGTGTGTGTGTGCGTGTGTAAGTATGTATATATGTATATATATATATGTGTATGTATGTATGTATATATATATATATATATATATATATATATATATATATATATATATATGTGTGTGTGTGTGTGTGTGTGTGTCTGTGTGTGTGTATGTAAGTGTAAGTATGTATATATGTATATACATATGTGTGTATGTATGTGTATATATATATGTGTGTGTGTGTATGTAAGTGTAAGTATGTATATATGTATATATATATATGTGTGTATGTATGTATGTGTATATATATATATATATATATATATGTGTGTGTGTGTGTGTGTGCATGCATATATATTCATTCATTCATGGGCCCGTATTCTTGGGATACATGCTATCCCACCCCGTAAGGAAAAGGTTAATGCGAAAGCCTCCGCAAAAACATGTTCCACGTATACCGATTTTCTTTGTAAGAGAGAAATGATACCCGATTGCTATATTCGCATTTTTTAATAGCAGAAATTTATAGGGAGAGATATATCATTCCCCATCCCGCCCTCAAAAATTCATCCCGTACACCGACCATTCGATATAAGTTCCCCGTAGCGCCAAGTCCCGTGTTCTACTACCTTTTCCGGTCTTTATCCGGCGGAAACAATTGCATGTTTCCGAAACAGCGGACTACCCTGTTGCGCGGAGACGTGCCTTATGCCTTCTTTTGTTTCCCATTTTCCCCAGAAAGACTTAAAAGTACCCCTCTTTCGCCTTCTTTGCCAATAAATAGCGCAATTTGATTAATGGCGGGGGTAAAAAATATCGGCATTACCCAACAGAGTGCTTCGTTATGCCGCCTATCATCGATTTCTGTTTCTAGAGGTTACCCCTTTATATATATATATATATTTTTTTTTTCTGGTCGTTGGCCCCGTCTTTTCAGAGCGAATTTCTCGGTTGTTACCGAGTAAAGGGGAACACGGTTGTTGCCTAAAGTCACGCACGGCGCCTTCTCGGAAAATCTCTCGGGCTCCGGAGAAAGTTCCGAACGTGAAACCCTCTGTTGATTCTTTTTTAATCTAGAAAATGCGGCCGGATTTCTGCCCCGTTTTATCGACGCCGTTGCTACTAGTTACTGAGTTATATTCTAGTTAGAGCTCTTGCTCGTGTTTTGGTTTGTGTTTTTTTTTTTTTAATACCGCCCCCTTGGCGATAGTTCGCTTTTGTAGTTTCTGGAGCCGAGAATTTCCTGGAGGTTTTTGTTTGTTTCAATCTCATCTTCCGCGGTTTACAGTGCGGGAATGAAAGTATTCTGCTTATGAATAAAGAAAGAATTGTGTGGTGCCACGAGCATAGTTTTATAAATTTTTTTTTCATATTTTTTTCCATCTCCTCGTGTTAATTGCCATGTTTTTATTAACTCACTTTCTTGTTTGTTTGTTTGTGTGTGTGTGTTTGTTTGTCCGGTACAAATCTTGCAATCGATTTTTAACTAACTTCCCGACTAGCTTAGACATTTGAAACTTTTAGAATAGCTCAGAACACGATGACAATGCATTATTTTGATACTTTTAGCCATCTTTAAGCAGAATTGAAATCATTTTCAGTTAATTTCGTTTTGTAGAATAGTGCAGCCATCTATCTGCCGGGACGGGAACCAAAAGTTAAACGCAAGTTAACTTCAAATTCCCGAGCTAAACGATTGATTACGCATTTTATACCTCTTTATTACGCATTTGATCATTTTCTTTCAAGTTGATGGGATAATTCATCAAAAAATTTTTTAAAAAGTATTTATTAATACATAGAATTGTCAAGTTTATATGATTCAACAGAAAATTTAAAAACTTGGTATATAAAAATTTATTTTTATCTTGTAATTATTTTGTCCTTGGTTCTTATTGGCCATCTCGACTCTTTACGTTATTCACGTTGTTTAAATTGTGTTTTATTAGTGAGAATAGTGCTTGTTATAAAAAGCATTTATATATTTATATTTATGTACATTTCGCTAAGTTGAAACTGTCATAAATTATTTCAGTCGCTGTATTAATTTATATCGATTAGTTTCATCAAATCTCCTTCCCTTAAAATACCGGGGGGTAAGGATGAAGCTTAAAACCTGAAAAAGTTTTAATACAATCTGACGAAAAATTTAATTTTTATTACATCCCTAAAGTTTTTGGAAGACAATAAATCGGTAAAAACCACTTCCTCCACAATAGATATTAATATCTATTTACTAATTGAACTTTATTGTTTACTTTGCTTCGGGACGCATATATTTAGTTTCAAATTAGTGTTCCTGCTACTGAAATTTTAAACCCTATTTATGTTGCTTAAGCACCATTTCCTGCAATTAAGAGAACTTTAATTTGAAAATTACTCTCAAGTTGTTCACTTCTTATAAATCGCTGTGTTACATCTAACAACCAACCTACTCGGAAACTGGTAATGATGTAATTTCGCATCCTTTTGAATATTACTCCCAAGTTGTTCAATTCTTATATATCGCCTTGTTACTTCTAGTAGCCAACCTACCCGGAAACTGGTTATGATGTAATTTTGCATAATTTTGAAAATTACTCCCAAGTTATTCACTTCTGATATATCGCTGTGTTACTTCTAGTAACTAACCTACTTGGAAACTGGTAATGATGTAATTTTGCATAATTTTGAATATTACTCCGAAGTTGTTCACTTCTTTTATATCGCTGTGTTACTTCTAATAACCAACCTACCTGGAAACTGGTAACGATGTAATTTCACATCGTTTTGAATATTACTCCCAAGTTGTTCACTTCATATATCGCTGTGTTACTTCTTCCAACCAACTAACCAAGAAACTGGTAATTATGTAATTTCGCATCCTTTTGAAAATTACTCCCAAGTTGTTCACTTCTTTTATATCGCTGTGTTACTTTTAGTACCCAACCTACCCGGTAGCTGGTAATGATGTAATTTCGCATTCTTTTAAATATTACTCCCAAGTTGTTCATTTCTTATATATCGCTGTGTTACTTCTAGTAACCAACCTACTTGGAAACTGGTAATGATGTAATTTCGCATTCCTTTGAATATTACTCCCAAGTTGTTCACGTCTTATATATCGTTGTGTTACATCTAGTAACCCACCTACAGGGAAACTGGCAATGATGTAATTTCGCATTCTTTTGAATATTACTCCAAAGTTGTTCACTTCTTATATATCGCTGTTACTTCTAGCAACCAACCTACTTTGAAGCTGGTAATGATGTATTTTTGCATCCTTTTGAATATTACTCCCAAGTTGTTCATTTATAAATCGCTGTGTTACTTCTAGTAACCAACCTACCTGGAAACTGGTAATGATGTAATTTCGCATCCTTTTGAGTATTACTCCCAAGTTGTTCAGTTATATATCGCTGTGTTACTTCTAGTAACCAACCTACTGAGAAACTGGTAATGATGTAATTTCGCATCCTTTTGAGTATTACTCCCAAGTTGTTCAGTTATATATCGCTGTGTTACTTCTAGTAACCAACCTACTGAGAAACTGGTAATGATGTAATTTTGCATCATTTTGAAAATTACTCCCAAGTTGTTCACTTCTTATATATCGCTGTGTTACTTCTAGTTACCAACCTACCCAGACACTTGTAATGATGTAATTTCGCTTCTGTTTTATTTTTATTTATTTATTTATTTATTTATTTTTTAAAGAGAAGAAATTACTTTCATCGATTTATCAACTCCCATTCAGACTTCCCGTCGCCGCTGCATCTGCCGGTGTTCCACCATTCCCCCGGAATTAAAACTTTGTGAATCAGGGGATGGTGATGCGAACCGGGGGGGGGGGGGTGACGCAATCCCCTCCATTCCTTTGATGCGGAGGGGAGAGTCGTGCGTCATGCGGATACGTAAGTGATGAGACACGCGAGGTGAATTGTGGGTTTGGAGCGATTAGACGTTTGTTCGAGTTTCCCCCCGTTCACTTTGTTAAAACTCTTAGACTGAAAATTGGCCAAGTCCGGTGTTGGGAGATTTATTCATTTTCTGGCTGATGGTGCCATTACAATTTTTATGTCTTATAAAAAAGACCGTGTTATCATTTGGGTAACGTCATTACAACATGGATATCTTATAAGAGTGACCTTATCAGTTGGATAGCATGTGCGGATATCTGAACAAATATTACGAACTGGATGATGTCATTACAATATATAGAACTCGTAAGAGAAACCTTATCAGTGGGATAACCGTCATAGTACGGATATCTCATAACAAAGAAATACTAACGCTGGATAAGGTCATTATAATATGAATACCTCATGAAAAAAATATAATTTCAGGTAGTGTCTTCTAACGAAACTACCGCGGGTTACTAACGTAGGATTACTTATCGTTGCTTACCTCTTTTGTATGTATATATGTATCTATGTATATGTACGTATGTATATATATATACATATATGCATGTCAAAATTTTGACGCATCTTGGTACTTTTCTGTTTAACTTGTCCAAGCGATAGACTGGGTTTGGCGCGCTGCCAAAATTATAACTCGCGAGGACGGACGGACGGATGATTTTAGCGTCTGAAATTTTCCTTTCCGCAGAAGCGTCATGGAGGACGTAATCCTACGTCAAAGGATTTTATCATTTGCTTATTATCATTACACTAGGTTATCTCACAACAGAGGCATTATCAGTTGGGTTGGGACATTACAATACGGGTCTCTCACACGATATATATAAAAGTTGAATAATATCATTATAGTACCGATATCTCGTAAGAAAGACAGAGTTGCTGGATGATGTTCGAGTACAGAAAGACGTTATCAGTTGAATTATGCCGTAGTTGGACGGATAATGTAACATCAAATACATACTATTTTCAGTTGGATTATGTCGGTATCATATGGATACCTCATCACAAATAGGGATGTGACATCGATGTCGATGTTTTCAAAACATCGATGTTTTGATAAAAACATCGATGTTTTAAACATCGATTTATTGAAGCCGATGTTTTTTTAACATCGATGTTTTGTACTCGATGTTTTACGTTGTCTCGATGTTTTTTTTTTTTAATGAAAAAGTACCGTAATAAAAAAAAAATTACCACGTAGCATAATTTTCAAACTCAGTAAATCTAAGTCTGAATTCTGAAAAGGACGAATACAAAAGGGGGAATGATTCCTTAGCAAACAGACAAATGGCAATTAACAACCAATGAACCAATCAGAGCGCTTGGAATGTTCCTGACACTCCAGAACTTTCCATGGCATTTTATTTTACAAATAGTATATACACGAGTGCATCCATATAAGTTTTTGTTTCGTTCTGGTTTTATATAAGTTGACGTTAATATTATTAGTAAGATGCCTCCCAAAATTATTGTTTGGAAATATTTTTACAAAACCTCTGACAAATTGGCAAAATGCAATTTTTGTCTTAAGTCCCTCAAAACTTCTGGCAATACCACGAATTTATCTGGACATTTGAAGGCAAAACATGAAGGTATTTACAACGAGAATTTTGAGTCATCAATGTAGTCCAAAGCAACCAAGTTTTTGTCATTTGTGTCTGCCCAATCAGAGAGTAAAATTAAATCACCCCCTCCCCCCACGACTAACGGAAGTAACATTAATGTTAGAGATTACTAAAACAGTTTTAAAAAATGGATGTTCTAAAACATCGATGTTTAAAAACATCGATGGTTTTTGGGCGATGTTTTATTAGCATCGATGTTTTAATATTGAATATCGATGTTTCAAAACATCTATGTTTTGTTATCGATGTCGCATCACTAATCACAAAGACATATTATTCAACGGATAATTGCGTTATAGTTGAGATATCGAATAGCACGTAGACATATCGCTATTCTGATAATGTCATAATAGCTTGGATATCCCACACTAGTAGAGACAGTCATGTTACCGGAAAGATGATGTCGTTATACAACGTGTCCGTAAAATACTAGTGGGGTTTCAAATAGCCGTAGCTATGCAATAAATCATGTTCCAGGCACGAGTCATGCGTTAAATGAAAGAGAAGTTTATGTGTGCGAAAGCTTACGTGCAGACTCCGACAGACTCTGGGACTAGCGCCGGAAAATTCCGGAGAATTCCATTTTTTTTTGTTAGACGGAGCTCCTCCAAATTTTGCCACAATCGTGCGGGAATTTCTCAACGAAACATTTCGTCAGTGATAGGTCGGAGGAGGAGGGTGGATTGCCCGGCCCCCACAGTCTCCAGACCTTACCCCCCATTGGATTTCTATTTTTAGGGGTATGTAAAAACACAAGTGCATTAAATTCATTTTCGAAATATGAACCATTTAAAGGAAAGGATCACTGCACACGAGCGATCCGGTGTCGTTGCGGCACCGCAGTTGCGATCAAGCAGTACATAGAGTTGAACTAACCGGCTCACACGGACGACGCGGAGCGATCCGGTGTCGTTGTTGCGGTTTAACTCTATGTACTGCTTGATCGCAACTGCGGTGCCGCAACGACACCGGATCGCTCGTGTGCACCGAGCCTAAGGGAGCACACATTAAGGTCTGCTGGACAGGTAAGAAACTTGGAGACTTTCTCTTCAATTAGACGTATATGTCATCTCTCTACGATGCTTTGTTCCGAATCTATAACCATTTAAACCCACCAGTGTAACTGTCGTTAGTGTAATTACTGGTATTAAACCAAAAGTAGTCAAGAAAATCTCGGGGTAAATTTTATAACATGTTTAATTACTCTAGAAATCACAGTTACAAGGGACGGATTACTTTACACAGTAAAGAACAACTGAAAAACTTTTAGAGGTCCACTCTCGACAAAATCCAAACTCTCTCTGCTTAAAAAATGACACTACAATGGAAGTTTGCACGCAAAGTCTATCCGTATGGTGGCGACATCTACATTTGAGGCTTGGAAGTATGTATTATAGCGTGCGTTACACCAGTATTTTGCCGACACACGCTGTACAATGTGGATATCCCGTAACATACGCAGATATATTTTCAGTGAAACAATACGCTTGCACTGGGGAATCCTACAACTATATACCACAAATACGCAACTCTTCTACAGGAAGTTTAAAGCTGTAATAAATGCGTAGCTACATGTTGCAAAATATCTTCGAAAGATATGTCCGAGAGAAAAGTTTCCCCCGTCCGGGAATCCTGATAAATTTTCCGTTTCCGTATAAGACCACGGAGATAGTGTTTTTTTTTTTAATGTTGTCTCTCTGCGGCAGGGAAGGTTAGCAGCTGACGACTGTCTTATTTCTTCCTTACTCGGGGAACCCTTCCGTGCATGAAGGTTTCGTGACTGATGTGCCGGCCTCCAGTTTGTTTCGTTCGTGTGGCGCAGGAAGTGGAGCTATTAATTTATAACGGATTGCCTACGACAGGATCTGTTTTTTTTTTCCATATGCCCTCCGATATATCCGTATTCTTTTCCATGCGGTAACCGATAATTTATGTGTTCTTCTCAAGCGTGGTTTATTGTTTGAAGGGATGATCTATTACGGCGCCGGTTTTTATGAATTTGTTTTTAGGTGGAGACTCGGTTGACCCCCGCAGAATTTTGATAAGTTACTGAGAATTTTGCTTTTTGGGATTTTTCTGACTGTACATTAACCTTTTCCTTACGGGGTGGGATAGCATGTATCCCAAGAATATGGGTCCAAGAGTATGTATATATATATATATATATATATATATATATATATATATATATATATATATATATATATATATATGACACGAAGCATGTTTTGCTCTCGTGTTTAAATATTATTCCTGCAGTCCGCATATTCCTTAATTAGTTGGGCGAATGGAAGGGAATGGTTCACAAGACAGACAACTACTTTTTAATCCTTATTTATTGCGTTCTTGAAGTAAATATGCTCCAGGATAATCTGTTTCACGTAGCCACTTTGTCGACCTACCCGGCACGACTGCCGCGAGCTTCCGCGCTCAACGAAAATCGCACGCAATCTACCGCCAAAACTTAATTTCCTCCGAGCTCCTGCTGCACGGCGCATGTGCAGACCTCAACCTTGGTCATCTGGACCCTCAATATTGCTGATCGTGCATTTTTAACTTCGCTCCCAAAACCTTTACACTTCTAAAAATATATCCCCTCGTCTAGAATTCTTCGCTTTCCGCTCAAAGTCGCTTTTAAAGGATGATTCCCCACTGATACGCGCGCTTTGTAAATGAAATGTTAGATTCTTATTATTTTAAATCTCCTTACCCCGTACTTCTCAACTATATTTTGACAGTTCAGTTATGTTTTGACATATAAATAAATAAATAAATAAATAAATATATATATATATCTATATCTCTCTCTCTCTCTCTCTCTATATATATATATATATATATATATATATATATATATATATATATATATACACTGCTGACCACCCAAATTGCAACACCAAGAAAGACAAGAGATATCACAACAAAATTTATTTTGTAGATAACATGTTGACCAAGTATCAAATTATTAAATTTATAGACTTCTGTGAAGTGTGGTTCCTGCCAAAATCAGTAGCCAGAGTAGCCGCCATTGTTGGAGATCACCGCTGCCACACGCCTCGGCATTCATTCAAAGAGACTTTGGATGAGTTCTTGGGGTACAGTAGACCAAGCAGTTTCCACACGTTGCCAAAGTTGATCTGCTGTGGCAGCTGGGGATGGAATCTGGGTCAATCGTAGAGCAACCATGGATCACATGTTTTCTATCGGCGAAAGATCCGGAGAGCGAGGCGGCCAGGGAAGCAATTCAATATGGCGATTGACGAAGAACCGTTGGACAATGCGTGCCACGTGTGGTCGCGCATTATCCTGTTGAAATATGGCTGTGGGCAAGCCCTGAAGGTAAGGAAGGACAACTGGCTCCAACACCTCGGAGATGTAGCGCTGGCTGTTTAAAGTACCGGCAATGCGTACTAGAGGTGTGCGAGAGTGATATCCAATACCGCCTCATACCATAATACCCGGTGCAGGACCAGTGTGGCGGTGGATAACGCAGCTGTTCAGCATCCTCTCTTCACGGTGTCTCCAGACTCGAATGCGACCATCGTGGTGTTGCAGACAGAAGCGTGACTCGTCAGTAAAGACAATTTCATTCCATTCTACCGTCCACATCCTTCTGTCATCGCACCATTGGCGGCCTGTGGTTCTGCGTCAAGGGTAGACAAAGCAATGGACGTCTTGCGGACAGACCACTCTGCTGTAAACGGCGTCGAATGGTACGCGCAGACACTGGATGATGCGTTACAGACTGCATGTGCTGTGCTATGGTTCGTGATGTGACTGAGCGATCCGTCACTGCCATGCGCACAGTTTGCCTGTCATCACGTGAAGTGGTGCGCTGAGGTGGATGCGATCGAACACGCCGGTCCGTCGTACCCTCCTGCATCCAACGATCACATATCCGCATTACAGTTGTTTGGTTTCGTCCAACACGACTACCGATTTCCCTGAAAGATAATCCACAATCTCGGTAGGCCACTATCCTTCCTCTGTCGAACTCGGATACTTGATCAAAAGATGATCGCTGTTTTCGACGAGGCATATATGATCGTTTTTTTTGAAAAAACCACAAGAAAAACACAATTGCCGAACTTGAAATCGTCGAAATTTCCAAGCCTTAAATAGCGCTTTGAAGTGGCGCCAGAGGCGCGCGTGATGTGCGTCTGCGCTGAAATTCTAATCATTTGCATATCTCACCTCCGCTAATGCATGTTGTAAATTTCATGTTATTTGCATGTTTCCTTCAGGGTGTTGCATTTACAGTGGCCAGCAGTCTATATATATATATATATATATATATATATATATATATATATATATATATATATATATATATATATATATATATATATATATATGTTATATTATATATATATATATATATATAGCCCCCTAAATGGCCATTCTTACAAAGGGGGTATGAAATTTCCCGTTCTAAAAAGGGAATCGGAAAAATTTGCCCAGTTCGCTAAATGTTAACACATCGGTAGGTTTCAGTCATCTTCTTTTTTTCCTTTAAAGGGACGTGTTTAAACGTAGATGGCGTGATTTACGAATTACTTTTTTTTTTTTTTAAATTTGGGTAATTTTGAACACGTATTTCAAAAGCAGTGGTTTTGTAGGCAGTTTTGTATGCACATCATAGAAAATTGTAGTGCAGGCTTGAAATTTAATGCGCACAATCTTCATGTCAGTGGTTCAAACCCAACATGTAATATACACATAGTGTGTTATATCTTAACGGTAATTGATAAGCCCTCTTAAATTTGATGATACGTAAAGTTTTATATTACTGCAATATGCACTTAACCTTTTCCTTACGGGGTGGGATAGCATGTATCCCAAGAATATGGGCCCAAGAATGATGAATATATATATATATATATATATATACACAGTGGAATCTTGATCGATCGTTTTTCAAGGGACCGATTGAAATGAACGATAAATGCGGGAAAACGATAGATGCGGAAACATAACAAAGCAATATGATCGTTGGGACTGGATAAAATGAACGACACATACGGAAAAACGATGGATCCGAAAACGATCGATCGAGATTCCACTGTATATATATATACAGTCGAACCCTGTTATAGAGAACCCGGTGTATAACGAATGAAAATTTTGGTCTCGCCGTTTTCCCGTTGTACTTAATTTAATTAGTATTGTGTCAGTTTAATGTAATCGATTTCAGTCGATTTAATTCATTAATGATCATTTTTAATAGATTTTATCATTTTTTCAATACATCATTATTGAATACACATTGCAACTAATGAGTTATACATTTTGAGAAGTCTAGCATTTTTCTTAACGATTCGGTTAAAGCGAACAAAACCTGTGGTCCCTTGAAGTTCGTTATAACGGGATTCGACTGTACGTACACACACACACACACACACACACACATATATATACACACACAAACACGCACACACACACACACACACACACACACATATATACACACACACACACACACACGCACACACACACACACACACATATATACACACGATCACACGCACACACACACACACAGGCACACACACACACACACACGCACACACGCACACACACACACACACACACACACACACACACATATATATATATATATATATATATATATATATATATATATATATATATAAAACCCTTAATGGCCGTTCTTACAAAGGGGGTATGAAATTTCCCGTTCTAAAGAGGAAATAGGAAAAATGGGCCCCGTAATGAACCTTCTTGATTTTGAACAGATGAACCTTCTTGAATTTGATGACACGTAGAATCTAGAGTTGCTGTAATGTATACATAGCCAGTATCTTCTCGGTAATAGATGAACCCTCTTGAATTTTATGACACATGGCACCACAAGGGTCGGAATCTGACTTGCCAGGGGCCACCACAATTTTGACTGAGCCCCCTCCGGGGGGATATCCAGGGGCTCGTACTTTCTTCCACCCTCACTGACCTCACAGAAGGAGTTTTCCGGTCTACAGATTTTACGCGCCCATATAAGGCTTAGACACGGAGATATTCAATAGCGTTTGTCGGGATTCGAACTGAACAACACCAGTTCAAAACTCAACTCACTACTAATAGGCTACACCGGGCCATATTTGTACATGAAATCAATAGGGTTCACGTGCATTCGAAATATCACATGTAGCGACCTTCACGGCAATGGGAGGAACCTTATTAAATTTGATGTCACATAAAAGCAATAGGGTAGTTGACATTAACAATATATTCAGAACTATCTACAATATTGATATTGAAGGCATATACTGCTTGCTATTGGATACTTAAATCTTGTATATAAAATTTATACAGTAACTACATATCCGTGTATGTAGAGACAACCCTATTGATTTGTGGCTATCCTTTTTGACTCACTTAATTTTGGTGAAGTAGAAACTTTTTCCTAGCCTAAAGCACAAACATTTATAGTTATACCTTGACCTGTGTCACCGACTACAGTTTAAGTAGAATGCTCTGTCTACGCTTCCTATTTCAAAATTTCTGTCGCATAGCACGTTTAGTCTTTTTTTTAAGTTCTTACGGCAGACATCCTTGTAAAGGTCTCATTTCCTTTTTTTCGTAATGTGGAAGTTCTCCATTAATGTTTGTTTGAAGCACAAGTCAGTGAAAAGCGATTGACATTTTGTGCATTGTCTTAACACGTGTGACCTACTTGTAAGTACAGATGGTCTCCGGCCTCAATTGAAAGGATTTTGACAGAATGGTTAGTTAAATAATTTTCTTTTTCGTTTGTCTGTTTTGCGTAAAGAGAATTTTTTTTAAAAAAGTGGATACTTTTATAGCCGTCTTATTTTTATAGCTTACTAGCGGCCCGTACCGACTTCCGGTCCGGGTTGAACAATTATCTATCTTAAGTAGATATTAGATAGGTATATGTTGGAGGCGTTACGAACAACACCCAGTGTTCAGCAGAAGAAAAATACTTAGCAGCCTTGTTGTTGTTCCAGTGCGGCAGGCACTTGGTCATATATGTTGGAGGCGTTACGAACAACAACCAGTGTTCAGCAGAAGAAAAATACTTAGCAGCCTTGTTGTTGTTCCAGTGCGGCAGGCACTTGGTCATATATGTTGGAGGCGTTACGAACAACAACCAGTGTTCAGCAGAAGAAAAATACTTAGCAGCCTTGTTGTTGTTCCAGTGCGGCAGGCACTTGGTCATATATGTTGGAGGCGTTACGAACAACAACCAGTGTTCAGCAGAAGAAAAATACTTAGCAGCCAGGTTGTTGTTCCAGTGCGGCAGGCACTTGGTCATATATGTTGGAGGCGTTACGAACAACAACCAGTGTTCAGCAGAAGAAAAATACTTAGCAGCCTTGTTGTTGTTCCAGTGCGGCAGGCACTTGGTCATATATGTTGGAGGCGTTACGAACAACAACCAGTGTTCAGCAGAAGAAAAATACTTAGCAGCCAGGTTGTTGTTCCAGTGCGGCAGGCACTTGGTCATATATGTTGGAGGCGTTACGAACAACAACCAGTGTTCAGCAGAAGAAAAATACTTAGCAGCCATGTTGTTGTTGTTCCAATGCGGCAGGCACTTGGTCATATATGTTGGAGGCGTTACGAACAACAACCAGTGTTCAGCAGAAGAAAAATACTTAGCAGCCATGTTGTTGTTCCAGTGCGGCAGGCACTTGGTCATATATGTTGGAGGTGTTACGAACAACAACCAGTGTTCAGCAGAAGAAAAATACTTAGCAGCCATGTTGTTGTTGTTGTTCCAGTGCGGCAGGCACTTGGTCATATATGTTGGAGGCGTTACGAACAACAACCAGTGTTCAGCAGAAGAAAAATACTTAGCAGCCATGTTGTTGTTGTTCCAATGCGGCAGGCACTTGGTCATATATGTTGGAGGCGTTACGAACAACACCGAGTGTTCAGCAGAAGAAAAATACTTAGCAGCCATGTTGTTGTTGTTGTTCCAGTGCGGCAGGCACTTGGTCATATATGTCGGGGGCGTTACGAATAACACCCAGTGTTCAGCAGAAGTAAAATACTTAGCAACTGTCCTACAACTCACGACCCGTCACCGCGAGATTTGTTAGTTTCTTACTATGGGTGCACTGTACAGTAGAAACAATATAGACTCTAGTGCCACCACGTCTTTGTCCAATTACCCCAGAGGCGACATCTGATGGGGTTCGTACCCTCCTCCCCCACATACTACATGGAGGAAAATTTCCGAAATATGAGATTTAATGTGTCCATGCGCAGCGTAGACACATGGGCATTAAGTGGCGCTTGCCGAGATTCGATCTGAGCACCCTCAGTGCGGAATTTTGGAAAGGTATCCACCAGGCTGGATTGAAACCAATTAGCAGTCAACCGTTAACATATTTTTAACTTTATTGTTATCTATATTTTTACTAAATTAAAAGTCTTGTTCGTCTGTAATACAGCATAACGATGGCTAATCAGACCAGCAACTTTTTTTAATAATATTTTATGTGTTTGATTTCAAGTATCAGTGCCGCCACCTGTCGGGGGTAAGAGACAATTTTTTTAGCAAAAGGTAAATATTCGCACGTTTTGTAAATCAAATAAAATTGCGATAAACAAACTGTCTATTCGGTTTAGACTAGCTACGCCTTGAAATGGTCTGCAATAAGCATTTCCAGTTCTACAATGATTAGTATATCTGTCTGCAGTGCCGTAACTAGGCATGAGCAACAGGGGCACCGGCCCAGGGCCCACTTGGGAGGGGAATTTGCCCAAATGCAAATTCTTCCTCAGGGCACAGGAATGGCTAGTTACGGCACTGTGTGTGTGTGCACGTATGTATATGTTTAATGATTTATTGATTTGATTGATTGATTTGTGTGTGTCTTCGTTCCCGCTCAGAGTTAATTTATTTGTAAAACATCCATATCCTTATTTCCAATCTGAATAATGATTTCTCATTTGTCGCCAACAAAGACCATTAAATTCGGGGGCATGTCTTCAAGTTTCGTTCAAAACATTCCCTCCTCCTTAATTTAAATTTAAAATTTATCCTTTCAATCCACGTCACGCTGATCTAAAGCCATCAAACAAAAGTCATTACCTATTCACCTAATTCGACGCCCGCTTCAAAAACCCCATTTATACAATCTCTATCATAAAGGTCTAATTTACTTTTTTGCCGATCAACTTAAATTAAATCAACTCCACCTCGTCATGTTTTTTATTGTGGACAAAACGCATCGATATATACATCAAAACCGTTTTCTGATTAGTTCTCGCGAAATGAAGCCGTGTTGTTTTGGGGATTATCCCTTCCGCCCGATATAGGTTAGACCCGTTTCCCTGGCGGAGGTTTTATCGGCGAGCGCACAGAAGCACCGCGTTTTGATTTATTACGGACGGGTTCGTTCCGCCGCGTAATGAATGAGTTTCCTAATAAACCGGCGGTGTCAGGAAATGGGGTTGTCTGTGGACGCTCCCGGGACGCGGAAAGCGTTCCTGGCGAATTTGCATGAAGTGGAACATTTGTGGTAATAACTCGTTATCGAGTGCAGTGAGTGCTTTTGTGAGTTTTGTTTTGTCTCTGGTATTACAGGTTGTGGCTAAATGGCAGTTAGGTACGGGTGATTTTGTACAGGCTTCCAAAGGCTTTAATGGAAACTATAAATACACTGTTATATAGTTATTATGTATATATATATATATATATATATATATATATATATATATATATATATATATATATATATATATTTATGTGTGTGTGTGTAGGTATGTATGTAGATATGTGTGTATATGTTTATTAAATACAGTGAAACTTCTCTTACCAGTCACCCCTATTCGACGGCCACCTCTCTAAACGGCCCTGTGTTGTTCAGACGTAAGGAACATTAATTCTATCGTATAGAACGTAAGGAACATTAATTCTATCGCATAGAACGTAAGGAACATTAATTCTATCATATAGAACGTAAGGAACATTAATTCTATCGTATAGAACGTAAGGAACATTAATTCTATCGCATAGAATGTAAGGAACATTAATTCTATCATATAGAACGTAAGGAACATTAATTCTATCGTATAGAACGTAAGGAACATTAATTCTATCGCTTAGAACGTAAGAAACACTAATTTCGTTGCATAGAACGTAAGAAACATTGATTCTATTTCATAAAACGTAAGGAACATTCTTTCTATCGTATAGAAGATAAGGAACATTAATTCTATCGCTTAGAACGTAAGAAACATTAATTCCGTTGCATAGAACGTAAGAAACATTGATTCTGTTTCATAAAACGTAAGGAACATTAATTCTATCGCATAGAACGTAAGGAACATTAATTCTATCACATAGAACGTAAGGAACATTAATTCTATCGTATAGAACGTAAGGAACATTAATTCTATCGCATAGAATGTAAGAAACATTAATTCTGTTGCATAGAACGTAAGAAACATTGATTCAATTGCATAAAACGCAAGGAACTTTAATTCTAAGGTGCAGAACGTAAGGAACTTTAATTCTAGCGCACAGAACGTAAGGAACATTAATTCTATCATACAGAACGGAAGGAACATTTAATTCTATTGTATAGAACGTAAGAAACATTAATTCTATAGTACAGAACGTAAGGAACATTTAATTCTAACGCATAGAACGTAAGAAACATTAATTCCATTGCATAGAATGTAGGAAACATTGATTCTATTGCATAAAACGTAAGGAACATTAATTCTATCGTATAGAATATAAAGAACATTATTTCTATCATATAGAACGTAAGAAACATAAATTCTATCGTATAGAACGCATTTTTTTTATTTACTAATAATAGAATAGTCCCATCGTTTCCCATATTGTGTATTGACTGCCAAAACCAATCATAACCAAGTTCGAATTGACATCGGGCTATCTACAAATTCGATTTTACACGATTTCAATCATTCTAAAATCTACCTTCGAAGCCGAATTTCCCAAAGTCGTAAATTTACCTTACGCTGTTTTTACATACTCCTTATATATTTTTGCATCTAACGAACCCCTTTTGTGTTTCCCGGGCGAATAATTTTCCCTTAATGCTCGATACACTTAGCGCCTTCCCAGCGGAAGGAGAGACAAAAACAAAAACAAAAAATTAAAATTGATTCGGTTAACAGTTAAAAATAACTTCCACGGGTTGCACGCGAAACGAAGCTGTGAATAATGCATGGATGCTGTGAATTATCCTTGCGCGCTCCCGAATTTTCTTTTCGCTGCCTGGAAATAAGATTTTCCCGGAAGAGGAATATTTTTTATTTTTTATTTTTATTATTTTCCCCCAACCTCATCTACTTTGTGGCAACATATATTGATTACTCTGTAATTTAATGAGTTATGTAAAGCTACGTTTCTTTCGGCTAGAAAAGGTTAAGAGGTTGCGTACTAGGTGTTTGTTTAAGAAGTGCTAAATGCAGCGGATTTTTCTTTTTTTCCCCCCCTCAGACGATTTCGTGTTTGAAGGTCAATCGATAGGTTTTTTTTTCTATCATTTTAAGGTGTTAAATGCGAATAAATTGGGCAGAAATTGGAGTTATTTCTGTTTTACTATGTTAACCACATTTTTTTATTAAAATTTTAGTTAAGTAAAGTTTTTTAAAAGGAAAATTGTTTAGCCACGGTAGCGTAAGATTGCTGTGACGAGACGAAAAGTGAAACGCTTTCACAGGCAGGAAGCAGCGAGAGAAGGCAAAGGGAAACGTTCCTACTTTATTTGTTTTTGTTTTGTTTTGTTCTGTTTTGTTTCGTTTTGTTTTGTTTTGTTTTGTTCTGTTTTGTTTTGTTCTGTTTTGTTTCGTTTTGTTTTGTTTTGTTCTGTTCTGTTTTGTTTTGTTTTGTTTTGTTCTGTTTTGTTTTGTTTTGTTCTGTTCTGCTTTGTTTTATTTTGTTTTGCTTTGTTTTGCTTTAAATAGCAATTAACAGAATCCATGGTATCCCATGTTCACATATCGCGTAGGGACCGAAGTAGCCTAGTGGTAGTGCGTCGGCTTTCGGTGCTGAGGGTGCTCGGATCGAATCCCGACAAGCGGCATTAAATACCTCCGCGTACAGGCCGGATATGGGCACGTTAAATTTGTAGACCAGAAAGTCCTTCTATGAGGTCAGAGAGAGTGGGAGAGGGTTCGATCCCCCCAAATGTCACCCCCTGGGGGTGGTCGGTCTAATTGAGGTAGCACCTGGCTAAATCGGACTCCGGCCCTTGTGGTGCCGTTATAAAACTGGAGCTACACCCCTCAGCCCGATAGCTTATACGCACCTTTTCTGGAATAGATTCCAGCCAGAGTGCATTAGAAACAACAAAACAACATGTCACGTGCTATATTCATTAGCTCCAGATCTTATACACGAAGTTCTCGTGGCAAGGGAAATAAATTTTTTGTCTTGATCATGATTATAAACAAAGCTGAAGTGAACTAATATTCGCTCTTTTGTCATGCTTGAATGTTCTTTTAATTTACATTGTATTTAAATTGCATTAATATTATCTCCTGATGTCAAAGATTTCTTGTTGAATTATTTACTTATAATTATCTAAATCTGGAGTAATAATAGTAAATTAAACTGATCTAAACGTGTGTTCATACGTAACGTATAAACATATAAAACGAATTTCTATGAAAATATCTTTATTTACGTTTTGTTCACGCAGTGTCAATATTATTTAGTTTATTAATCAATTGTTTTAATAGAATAGACAGGTTTAAAGTAAAAATTATTTGGCGTCGAGCGTCAGTTGGCGAACTGAAAGCAGTTTCTCGCCATCAGCTCAAAATTATTACGCCCATCCAGAAATAATCACGTGACTGGCATCGAAACGATAACTCAGAAATGTGTCGATCTCGCGCTTTCACAGTGTAGATATGATAAGAAATTTCACCCCCAACAACGCGTGAGAGTCCCTAGCAGTTTTTTCCATTGAAAATCGTTTGCTAATTCGCGTGAACTAATTGCAGGCCAACAGCAGACGATAATAATTTACACCTGCGGTTTTTTTTAGAACTGCTCGAAATTATATCCGCGAAATTCGGTTTTCACCATCGCCCATGTAATTGCTGAACACTTCCTAACTGTAAAACGTAACTATTAGCTATTTCTTCTCGTGGTTTTTCGGCGTAACCCCCGCGTAATAAATAATTTTAACGCGCAGTTTATTGACATTTAAGTAAGGCGCTGAATAATGCATATCTGTTGTGTTCGGAATTTTTTTTCTTTTTTCTTTTTTCTTTTTTGTTCTTCCTAGACGCAAAAGGCTTTTCCAGGAGCTAATCAGCTCTTTCTTTCTCAAATTGCTTTGTATTAACATTGTATCAGTTTCATTCGAGGGAAAGAAAGAAGAAGATAGTTCTTTTGATATTTTCTTTCCCTTTTTTTTTTAGTTTCTATTTTTAGGGGAAATCGATATCAGGTACGAATAGAAATAGTATTCTGTGCAGAGTTTAGATCGTGGATTCTTGGATTTCCTAGAAGTTTACGTGCAGGTTTCGAGGGCTGGATCGTAGATTTGTCACGTGATTTTTAATTCAGTATTCTCCAAGCGTGTTATGAAAGTGACATGTCGAAATACGCGACAGCATGAGATAAAATAATTACAAGATAAAAAGAACTTTTTATATACCATGTTTTTAAATTTTCTGTTGAATCAAATAAACTTGACAATTCCATGTATTAATAAATACTTTTTTAAAATTTTTTTGATTGAATTATCCCATCAACTTGAAAGAAAATGAAGTTAATTGGAAGTCAACTTGCGTTTAACTTTTCATTCCCGTACGGGTCGATAGATGGCTGCACCAGTCTACAAAACAAAATTAACTGAAAATGAATTCAATGCTGCTTAAAGATGGCTAAAAGTATTAAAAGATTGCATTGTCATCGTGTTCTGAGCTATTCTAAAAGTTTCAAATTTTTAGCTAGTCGGGAAGTTAGTTAAAAATCGATTGCAAGATTTGTACTGGACAAACACACAAACAAACAAGAAAGCGAGTTAATAAAAACATGTAAAAAATGAGGATATCTAATGGTCGGAAAAAACAGAAAGGTATTAGGTAGTTTCATATTCATAGAAAACTGTATCGGAAAGGTCACGGGAATAATTCCAGATACCAAGAAAAAGTGTCAGAATGGTCAAGGAATTTCAGATTCCTGCGGAAGTTTATGGGAATTGTCAAGGGATCAATTCCAGAATACATGGAAAATTGTCAGAAAGGTCACGAATTTTCAGAATTCTAGAAAAGTTTGATGGATGAGTCAAAGAATTTCTGAATCGTAGCAAAATATCTGGGAAAATTCAGGGTATGAATTTCAGAATCCAAGAAAAATGGCCAGGAAGGTCAATGATAGTTAGAATCCTAAAAAAGTTTATGGGAAAGTTCAAGAGATCAATTCCAGAATCCATGAAAAATGGTGAGGAAGGTCAAGGATAGTTAGAATCCTAAAATAGTTTATGGGAAAGTTCAAGAGATCAATTCCAGAATCCAAGAAAAATGGTGAGGAAGGTCAAGGATAGTTAGAATCCTAAAAAAGTTTATGGGAAAATTCAAGAGATCAATTCCAGAATCCATGAAAAATGGTGAGGAAGGTCAAGGATAGTTAGAATCCTAAAATAGTTTATGGGAAAGTTCAAGAGATCAATTCCAGAATCCAAGAAAAATGGTGAGGAAGGTCAAGGATAGTTAGAATCCTAAAAAAGTTTATGGGAAAATTCAAGAGATCAATTCCAGAACCATGAAAATTGGTCAGGAAGGTCAAGGATAGTTAGAATCCTAAAATAGTTTATGGGAAAATTCAAGAGATCAATTCCAGAACCATGAAAATTGGTCAGGAAGGTCAAGGATAGTTAGAATCCTAAAATAGTTTATGGGAAAATTCAAGAGATCAATTCCAGAATCCATGAAAAATGGTCTGGAATGTCAAAGACTTTCAGATTGCTAGGAAAGTTTAGGGGAACGGTCAAGGGATTAATTCCAGAATCCATGGAAAATTGTCAGAAAGGTCGGAGATTTTCAGAATTTTAGAAAAATTCGAGGGATCAGTCAAAGAATTTCTGAATCGCAGCAGAATATCTAGGATAATTCAGGATATAAATTCCAGAATCTAAGAAAAATGGTCCATGAAAAGTCAAGGGATTTATTTCAGAAACCAAGAAAAATGGTCAGAAAGGACAAGAAAATTTAGAATCCTAATAAAGTTTATGGGAAAATTCAAGAGATCAATTCCAGAATCCATAAAAAATTATCAGAAAGGTCAAAGACTTTCAGATTGCTATAAAAGTTTAGGGGAAAGGTCAAGGAATT
>OU015499.1:117757256-117769756 GCA_907164885.2 Dolomedes plantarius | reverse complement strand
TCGAATTACCTGCAGTGATACCTCGTAAACTATGAGCTTACAGTATCGATCTGGAATATTTTAAATATCTCTTTTGTGTTGTAGGTAACGAGGTGATAACTGAGATAATTTTGGAAATTTTCGTAAGTTTGTTGCTTTTTTGATTGTTCCTCGGTGTCGTGGTCAAAAGATTTTTGATACGGAGAGAGACAGAGAGTCCCCATGAGTAATGGTAATTTTTAGTGCAGATAATGACTTGACTGTTCCCTTGTTAAAATGTAACGAAGGAAACTCGAGGGCTATTGCACGCAGTCTAACGCCGTAAAATAATTAAATTAAAAAGGAAATAAGTTACATTTGAAAAGGATAAGAATTGCATTGCAATTAAGTTTATTAAATCGTCTGTCATGGCAACTTTATTTGACATGCTGTGTATTCATCTTTTTCATCGTTCTTTTCTGCCTCAGACAATAACAAAACATCATCTCTAAAGTAATTATTTCGTCGCAATTTTGATACGCTGTATCATGTTGAATATTTACTTGAATTAAACACGCATATATTTTCTGTTGCAAGGTATAGCTTTAAGCGGCTAATACATTACATATTTTTTAATCTATGGATTTGTTGGTTCATTTGCCTGTGGACAAAATATGTAACGAAACCCTGAAGATAAGGATAAACAGTGTAATTCCCTGTTCCCTTAGACAGACACACACACACACACACACACACACATATATATATATATATATATGAAACAATAAGCTTTTCACTTTCATTAAATAAAACGCCTATTCGAAATTCTTCCATTTTATCTCATTAAGTAAGGTAAATGCACCTATAATGGGCCATGTCCCTATAATAGGCTTCTACTGCCTTAGGTAACTATAGACCCTTAATTTCTCGACATTTCTAAAGGGAGGCCTATTATAGGGACATGGCCCATTATAGGTGCATTTACCTTATCGCTCCTTAATCCAAAGTCTGATCTAGAGATAACCAAAGTAACCGATTATACTTTCCCCTAGTACACATGTAGAGAGAAAATGCTTACAAAATAGGGTGATGCAACTCCTCCTCGAATGTTCCATCAGATCACCTCATATGACGTTTTTGTGGTACTTGAAACTAATTTATCGTCACGTGCATAACAACGAAATAAATCCCCCCAAAATTTTTTCTTGCTAATGTGGCAGACGATTGGACATTATCCAAAAAAATATTAAAATAAAGTATAAGAAGTGTTCCTCAAACTGTACTATATTAACTGTACTATATTTATTAGTATGTCCTATTAGATTTAATTTGAATATTTTCTTCTACATTATTTTGGGTATAAAAATATCCGTCACGATTTTTTTATAAATATATTTTTTCGTTTTTTTTTTACATCAGTTGCATGCATAGACCCTTTTTGTTAATTAATATATATATATATATATATATATATATATATATATATATATATATATACAGTGGAATCTCGATCTATCGTTTTTCAAGGGACCGATTGAAATGAACGATAAATGCGGGAAAACGATAGATGCGGAAACATAAGAAAGCAATATGATCTTTGGGACTGGATAAAATGAACGACACATACGGAAAAACGATGGATCCGAAAACGATCGATCGAGATTCCACTATATATATATATATATATATATATATATATATATATATATATATATATATATATATATATATATATATATGCATATATATATATACATATATATATATATATATATATATATATATATATATATGCATATATATATATATACATATATATATATATGTATATATATATATATATACATATATATATATGCATATATATATATACATATATATATATGCATATATATATACATATATATATATGCATATATATATATATATATGCATGTATATATATGCATATTATATATATATTGCATTAATTGCACACATTGAACGTTCTATTTAATTCAAATGTTTTCCGTAGCGAAGCCCGGGTTTTCAGCGACTTTCTCCATAGTTTCAACTCCCTGCATCAGGTTGGATATTTATTTGCGTTTCCCAAACGTGCATTATCTGACTGTTGCCCGCTCGGCAGATTTCCCATGGAACTGACCAAAATTGGCTGCATTCCATATGTGGCGAGCGAGAACGACATTCCCAGCCCCTCGCTATTAATCTTGTCACGGTATAAATGAAATTCTCGTGGCCGGTGTGGGTGCGTGCGTGTGTGTGAGAGAGAGAGCCTCCCCCGTGCTCTTATCGTTGATGATAAAGTGCCATATAACATCTTATTTCTTCTCCGGGCATTAAAAGATTACTGCTTTTCGCGATATTGTCTGGATTCGCGCCCAGTCGTTCCACCCTTAATCCCGTATTGATGACTGTCGTTATGCCCGATGCTGTGATAGTGGAGGAGAATTGGTTGCATACGTGGAGAGAAGAAAAATGTGCAGTACTATGCTTGTATTGCACGAGATATTTGTACTAAATTCTTATTTTTTGAAGCTTATTTCTTTCTCTTCATATTACGATTCTCTCTATATCTCTATGTATCTATGCATATACATATCTATCTATCTATCTATCTATCTATCTATCTATCTATCTATCTATATATATATATGTATATCTATCTATCTATCTATCTATATATATATATATATATATATGTATATATATATATATATATATCTCTCTCTCTATATATATATATATATATAAATATATACTAGCGGAATACCCGTGCTTAGGTACCGAGTACATTCAAATGAGTACAATGATTAATGTATGTAATAAAAGCCTATATATATATATATATATATATATATATATATATTGTTCCGAATTGTACGAGTCTATGGGAATCTTACCAAATACGAGAGTTACCGCCGAATTGGCGATGGATATAGTGACTTATTTTGGACGCCATATTTGGCGATATAGCGCCAAATGGTCGCCAACCTTCTAGACCTTTCTAAAAGCTTCTAGAGATTTCTAGCTGGCCGACAGATATGGGGCGCTTTGGAAGTCTATAAATATACCTGACATTGGCTTTGGAACTCAGTGTTCATTTCTGCTGAGAATTGAATGTATTGAAAGCGCGTTAGGCGTATATCGTATTGAAGACTCTGTTATCCTGACTTGTTGTTTTAGAGTTTTCTGATCTATAGAAGACAGTTGCTACGTGTTTTCTGTTTGAATTTATTTGTGTATGCTCCTGCAGAATTTACAGAATAATAAATTTTATTTTGTGTGCACTTTTTGAAGAGAATTTATTCGATCCCATCGAACCCAGGAAAACGTAACTAGGTATATACTTGTATATATATATATATATATATATATATATTTCAAATACAACAGTCAATGTATACAATTAATGCCAAAAGAAAATACAAAAGAAAAAAATCGTAACGAATATTTTTATAGACAAAATAATGTAGAAGAAAATATTCAAATTAAATACAACGGCTAATGTATGCAATTTATTTGTATGTTTAATATCCATAAAACATACTATTTTGAATTAAATTCTTAAAAAAACTTCCATCTCAATTAGTCTAGTGGTTAAATTTTATCTTTTACTGTATTTTAATATTTTATTTGTTAATTTATTTCGGTGTTATGCACGTGGCGCAAAATTAATTTAAAGTATTACACGAAGAAAAGAAACCGCGTGATCAGCATTTAATAAATTAAGTTCTAAAACTTCATCTTTAAAAATTCACCAAAAATCAGAAAATGGAGGTAAAGATCGAAAAAGATTTCATTTTAAAGGAATCTTTATGATCTTTCTCGTGATATAAGTTTTATAACCCTCAGATTATTATTTTAAATGCAAACTTCAAAGAGTGTTACAAAAACAGCTTACAAATTTATTTTTTAAAAATCTAAGAAGAATTTTTCCAAAATCTTTCTTAGTGCACCCCTACACCATAAGAAGAATCGCCGTGCAAAATTTCAGCCCTTTAGGACCAGCGTTTTGGTCTGTGCGTTGTCAGTCAGTCAGTTACGGAACTGTTTTATACCGAACCCTTTGTTCATAATTGGCCATACTTTGTTCAGAACCGATTAATCACTGCATTGAGTTATGGAAGAAACCTCTTCTCGACGGCCACCCCTCTAAACGGCCCCTTCTTTTCAGAACCATGACTGGCCGCCATGGTGAAGTTTATACCTATATCTATCTATCTATCTATATATATATATATATATAATTATATATATATATATATATACCCCGCTTTAAGACCTAGATACGTTAAGCGAAAATAATTTCGCGGCCGTAAAGCGAAAAGCCGTACAACGAATGAATTCTTTTGATACAAACCCTTGCAAATTTAATTGGATCTGTTCCAATTATATATATATATATATATATATATATGAATGATATAACATATAATATCAAAATTTCGTGCTTCACAACAAAAAGATTTGAAAAGTAGAATATTTTTTCAGGAAAAGAAATGAGAATAAAAAATATTTTATATATCTAAAATTAAAGTTAAAAGTATAAGTTAAGTTTGTCTATAGGGCCATATAATTTGATAAGTTGAGGGGATTCTTTTTCTTTTGGGGGCGGGGGACGTCGATATAGACGTTGATCACAAAGTTCTTATACAGCTTGAATGTCGAATGAAGAGATCTTTTAGAGTTTGAAATTCGGACAGAAAGGTTATTTAATGTAGATCACAGAAGTCAAAATCTTGCAAGTCGTTCATTGGGGTCTTTCAGGACATGAGAGTAGATTACGGAGGTCTTCTAGAGAATGTGACCTCTAAAGGTCACATTTTCTAAATTCTCAACTCTCACGTTCTCTACCTTCACA
Organism: Dolomedes plantarius; assembly: GCA_907164885.2. Taxonomy (NCBI): domain Eukaryota; kingdom Metazoa; phylum Arthropoda; class Arachnida; order Araneae; family Dolomedidae; genus Dolomedes; species Dolomedes plantarius. The sequence goes on along the minus strand of OU015499.1, from coordinate 117,764,937 downwards.
GAGGTCTGTTGGAATATGAAAATCGATCGTAGAAACTAAACTCTGGTAGTTAGTATAGGTATTTTAGTCGTTTGAAAAAGGCTCTAAAGTTCCCGGTCTATTCAACCGTCAAGTATCAAAAGAGAACATTTACCCCTTCAGAGGGCTCGCCCGTGTATAAAGTGCAGTATTTTCATCATTTCGAATGGTTTTTTTTTACTTGCAAGGTTTGAATGTTCTAAGCAGTTTCTGTTTATAGCTACACCCTTTCTAATGCAGGTCTGATTTTCTGACCCTTGTATTCCTTTCCATTCATCTGTTAGTCGTGATTTAACCGTGGTAAGCCAGACATTACACTGGATTACAATACGACAAAAGCAGGAGTTGATGTACTCGATCCAATGTGCAGCTGTTACACGGTATCCCGCATATCACGAAGATGGACAATCTCGTTGTTTTTTAGGTTTTTGGGCATAATAGGAATCCATTCGCAAGTTGTCCTTAGATCCAATAAACCGGACAGTTTTGAAATAAGGCGATTGTATCTGCATTCTTTGGCCTTTAATTATAAACATATCTCAACATTATCAACATTTCATATCTTGTCATTAAACTCAGAATTATTATTCTCAAATAAAAAAAATTTCATTACAAAAGGAATAATCAAGGTTGAAAGTGACGTTGCACTTTGTGCCACGCGCGCCTTCTGGTGTTCCAAAAATTGGCGCGCCCGCTGAAGGGTTAATGTTCCTCAGTACCAACCAACCATTAGAAATTCTGTCTTTTTGAGCATGATCTGGTTTAGCGGTGCATCAGTCAGTACACCTCTGTTGGACAGCAGGAGGTTCTGGGCTTTGCTAGCCAGTTGTACATGGGGGGGGGGGGGGGAATTTGGCCAAAGTAATCTTTCATCTAGGCGTCTTAGTATCGAACACGCTTATTTTAACGGATATGGTCGTTTTTTTTTCTAAGTTTCTGAGACTCCCAGTTCAGGGAAAGAGAAGTAACGATAATGAAAGTGGAGCAATGCCAATTTTTTTCTAAAGACATCCATTTCCAGGAATTTAATAGCCTCCATTCACCTTAAACGCACTGTCCAAATATTAACCTCACCCCCTCCCACTTTCCTGAGCTTAATGCTTAATGTATGGAGCCATAAAAAAGAGAGCGATGAAAATCTCTGTTCCTAATGTTAGATTTATGGCCCGCAGTTGCTTGTGCGCTAAGGTTTCAACGCATTAAACGTTTTCTTGAATAGGGCAGGAGAATAATACTCTTTCAGCTTTCCTGATTGATGTCAGAATTTTTTTTTCTCCCAAAAAGGAGTGTTAGCACTGTGTCTGTTTGAAGCAGTCGTATAAGGAGAAATTGCTAGCGGGGGAAATTAACTTGAATTCGAAAAATACAACGTCTAATTTCAGCTTTAAGGTAGGATTTAACTCTTCCGTACTGCACAGAACTGAAGATTTTATTTTTGATAATTTAGAGGGATATAATTCAGTCTGCTCGCGTTATTTGTAATTCAAGAATCATTCGTGTTATTGGTAATTCACTAGTAGAAATTAATTTTTCCTTGATTTGATAAATAACTTCTGTCTGTTCCGTAAAAATTCTGTTCTATTTTTATCGGTAGAGATTTTGGAGTTTTAGATATTAAATAAATATAACACGTGTTACCGCAGGTGTAAAAACATGAAGCTCATTGTCGTCGTGTGTTACTTCCGACTGGGCGAGATTTCTGTTGTACCTCGATTTAACGATATTTTTTTTCAATAAATATGGCTATACGAAGAATCTTTAAAAAATAGCATTGTAAATGTTAGATTTTTGCCATAAATTAGATCGTTTTTATCGGTAGAGATTTTGGAGTTTTAGTTATTAAATAAATATAACACGTGTTACCGCAGGTGTAAAATTACGAAACTGATTTTCGTCGCGTGTTACTTCCGACTGGGCGGGATTTCTGTGGTACCTCGATTTAACGATATTTTTTTCAATAAATATGGCTATACGAAAAATCTTTAAAAAATAGCATTGTGAATGTTAGATTTTTGCCATAAATTAGATTGTTTTTATCGGTAGAGATTTTGGAGTTTTAGTTATTAAATAAATATTACACGTGTTACCGCAGGTGTAAAAATATGAAGTTGATTTTCGCCGCGTGTTACTTCCGGGTGGGTGAGATTTTTGTGGTACCTCGATTTAACGATATTTTTTTCAATAAATATGGTTATACGAAAAATGTTTAAAAAAATAGCAATGTAAATGTTAGATTTTTGATATAAATTAGATGGTTTTTATCGGTAGAGAATTTGGAGTTTTAGATATTAAATAAATATAACACGTGTTACCGCAGGTGTAAAAATATGAAGCTGATTTTCATCGTGTGTTACTTTTGACTGGGCGGGATTTCTGTGGTACCTCGATTTAACGATATTTTTTTTTCAATAAATACGGTTTTGAGAGAAACTAAATGAAATAGAATAAATTTCAAATGTTAGATATTTGCATTAGACGGTTTTTGACCTGTACAGTTTTTGGATTTTAGAGATTAAGTAAATGTTACACGTTACCGCAGGTGTAAAGCAGCTGCATAGAAATTGGTGCTCGTTGCGTGTTATATTTTATTGAGCGTGTTATCTGTGGTACCCCGATTTAATGATTTTTTTTTTCCAATAAATATGTTTTTGGTTTAAAAATGCCTTTTAAATATTAGATATTTGCCACAAACCAACGAGGTTTTATTCCTTAAAGTTTAAATATGAATGATTGAAAATTTCCGTGAGGAAGTCATAGTTTCTTGACGACAATAATCATTTACAACTCAAGGAGAAAATGAATTAGATCCAGCTGTCAAAACATCGTTAAAGTGTACGATTACATACGCGCTTTTAAAATTTTCATTAGCGTTACTAAGATCGATAAATAGTATTCATTGCTTCCGAATTGGACCTTCGGAACAAAACTGTAATTAATCATTCTTAATTGCTCGCGTTACCTATTTAATTTTTTTTCATCTTCCAAAACCGAGGTGTCAGTTGATTGCACTTTTACGGCGCCGATAAATTACTAAGTGGATGGTTTTTCTTGAATTAAATAAATGATTTTTTGTTGGAAATTTCAAATGAAATTGTGCCCCGTTTTCGGGATGATACACTTTTAAAAACACATTACTTGCTCTGGGGAAGGTATGTATACTAAAAGATTTTTGAGTTTGGTTTTTAAGGGGACATCAGCCTATAGGAAGCGGGAAGTGTTAAAAGGATTTTGACCTACAGGAAAGGTTTTAGAACGTTAGATGATTAATTACTGTATTTTCGTGGCCTAGTCGCCAAATGGGCACGTAAGCCTGTTTAAATCCCTTGCAAGTAAACTGAGAATATATTTTTTAAATCGTATTTTAAATTTCCTCTTGGCAGTATATTTCAGAACTGTTGATTATAGGTCGTTATATAGTTTGAAAGTTATAAGGTCAAAATTTACGTAAAATAGCATTTTTAGAATAATTATGTGCCTTTTGTGTTAATGAAAACTTAGTAGATCGAACACCTCTTCCATAGAGCTTAAATATGAATATTATTTTTAAGGCTCCTTTTAACGCCATATCTTTGCTATCCATTTCACACAAACTCCATATCTTTGCTATCCATTTCACACAAACTCCATATTTTTGCTATCCATTTCATACAAACTCCATATTTTTGCTATCCATTTCATACAAACTCCATAATTTGGCTATCTATTTCATACAAACGCCATATTTGGGCTATCCATTTCATACAAACTCCATATTTTCACTAGACGCTCCTTATAAAAATACATTTTTTCCCCAGAACTTTTAAGAGAGAATAAATTTGAAGATCACTGTCACCGTTTTTCGGAATCAATGACATGCATTCTTGTTTCGGAATTTTATCAGAAGGGCACACGTCATCCACTCGTAGTGTAGATGCGCGTTCTATTGTGAAAAATTTTAATTAATATATATATATATATATATGTAACATGGGAGACTGACACTGGCCCAATAGATATCGAAATCTCCCATGTCACGGTGAGAAGAAGATATTAATACTACAGTTCACTTCATAGCAAAACGACGTACTCGGCTTCTTACGGAAAAGACTTTATTACGTCTATTCAAGTCAGTTACAAAATGAAAAAAGCGTACATTTACGTGATCCCAAACCTTATATAACCTCATCTCGTCATGTGATCGTAGTAGGGTTTAATTGGTTAAAAGTTAAGACAAGGCGTGACAAATGCGCTACAGCGTTTAATTTTCTGCCCACGCCACGTCAGTTTCGTTTTCATTTAAACAGGCAGCCATTTAATTTTTTCCACTAGAGGCCTTTTAGGACTTAGATTTGAAAACGAAAGTTAGCTCGTACGCCCAAGGGAATTTAGAATAATGTTAGATTTTAAAATGGAATTTAACGCGAATGCCCAAAGGGAATTACCTGTTTCAAGGAATTAAAAAAGGGTTTGTAATTTGGAATAGTAAAGTGAGGAATTAATAGTTTTTAAATGTTAAGATTGTTGAATTAAGAAATTACTAGTTTTTAATATTATATATATACATATAAATGTATGTATGCATGTCCCAGCATAACTCTGGAACACCTGGAACAATTTCAACCAAACTTAGTACACATATAACTTATAATTTTGAAAAAAAATACTGTGGGGGTAAGACACCCCTAGCACCTCTAGGAATGGGGGTGGGAAGGGGTGACATGTAAAACTAATCGAAAATGACTGATGTGTCAAATTCATAGTTTTCGGGGTCGCTGTGATGAATAGTGATACTTCCGATGCCGTTTAAGTGCAAGTTCAGCCCCCCCCCCATCGACATGGGGGTGTGAGAAAGGGGGAATAAAATGTCCAAAATGACCGAGAGCAGTATCGAATCCATAGTTTTCTGGGTCGCTGAGCTGATTGGTGACAGTCCCGGTGACATTTAAGCCCAAGTTTAGTGAACCTCTAGGGAAGGGGGTGACATTACAAAAACTAAGATTAGCGTTGAATCCATAGTTTTCGGGGTCGCTAAGATGAATGGTGACACTCCTATGCAGTATTAGTCCAAGTCCCTTCTCCCAATAAGTATGAAGGGTGAGAAGGGGTGATAATTGCAAGATAAAAACAACTTTTTATATACCACGTTTTTCGCTTTCTTTTACTTAATTTTAATCATTTTTTAGTCGTTTCCACTATCCATAGACTTTATAAACTGATAACTTTTATAATTTTTTAAAAAATTTTCGCACAATATTTTTGTAAACAAACTAAATTCACATATATTCTGTTTTCAAAATCGTCAAACGTCGTTACGCAAAAGTGCAAGCATTGAATTCGATCGAAGCGCTACCTTGCGGATTTTTTTCGAACTAACTTTCCATACAAAACAAAATTAACAGAAAATGAATTCAATTATGCTTAAAGATGGCTAAAAGTATTAAAAGAATGCATTGTCATCGTGTACTGAACTATTCTAAAAGTTTCAAATGTCTAGCTAGTCGGGAAGTTAGTTAAACATTGATTGCAAGATTTGTACTGGACAAACACACAAAAAAGAAATCGAGTTAATAAAAACATGGTAAAAAGATGGTATCTTTTCATAGTATTACTGTGGATTTCAAACTTGTGCTCACATATCAATGAATATGGTTTAAAATTAACTATAACAATTTTATTTCTATTTTTTTTTAACATTCAAATTTACTTCATGTTATCGAATAAACCAAAAATAAATTGTAAGTGTATTATTATCAAATACGCTCGCGAAAAGCTTAGATGTTTCTTAAAAGGATGGAACCTCATAAAAATTTAATGACTGATATTAAAAACTCCATAATTTTACTTCCCCAAAGGCTGTATTAACGAGCAGTATTCATCCCGTTTGCAACGCATCGCCGAAGCCGTTAAAATTGTCTCCAGTAAAACCCGATATCAGGCGAGCGCTTTGGCGACGGGTTTAGTGCAGATTTGCCACGATTTCGCTAATTTATGAACTCATAATGCAAATTTAAAAACCATTTAAGTTTCGGTTACTGTAGAAATTAGGTTGCCAGAACTTGGCGGTTGTCTCTTATGAGTTGACCTTGAACCCTGTAATTGGATTTCCATTGTTCCCTAACATCAAACGCGGGATGTACTGAATCTAGTTTGCTTGCTGTTCATTCAAATCATTCAGTTGATGTTAAGACTGCTCGTTAATGTCCAAAGCATGCCCTCTAATTTATTGCCGAAATCTGAAATAAACATCGCCATTTACATATCTTCTGTCCGTTAACTTTAACGGGAACGATGGCATCACTTCTTTTAATTCTCTTTGCTGAATATGAATACGTTCTGGAGTCTAATGAAGTCGAGCGATAACCGTCTGAAACATTCTTGTCTGCCCCCTGGCCTAATCCGTCTAATGCACTTTTAAGCCGCGTTTCCGAATCAATCTCTGCTCGATCTCCAGTCCTGTCTATTTATCAGCCGGGAGTGCGGTATAATCGGAGAAAGAAAAAGCAGAATCGATTATTTGTCATTCTCCATTACCGTGGATTAATGACTGACGGCTTTTCTTTGTGTCCCAAGATGGAACTCCGAGCTTTTCTTAGGGGACGGGAGCTTTAGAAGTGCTTTCTCTTTATTGCAAAGATGGTTAGATGTGTACCTGTAAGATTTATGCTCATATATATAAATATAAGGCTCCCAAGGCGTACTTACAGTTTTAGCGCATTCTCTTTCATGTGCCCTTAAAAACCTCGAAAATGGCCAGAGGTATACTTGTAAGATTTATGCTTCAAGAAATGTGTATATTTTAATTGCATTCTGTTTCCTGTGCTCTCAGAAACCTCGACAATGGTTAGAAGTGTCAAGCGACAATGGTTAGAAGCGACAATGGTTAGAATGTGTATATTTTAATTGCATTCTGTTTCCTGTGCTCTCAGAAACCTCGACAATGGTTAGAAGTAGACTTGTAATATTCGTGCTTGAACAAGTATAGGGCTCCCAAAATGTGCGGCGATTTTAGTGCATTATGTTTCCTTTGCTTCCAAAAACCTTAAAAATGGCCAGAGGTATACTTGTAAGATTCATCCTTTAAGAATTATAAGACTCCCAAGATATACGTACATTTTTAGGGCATTCTCTTTCACGTGCCCTTAAAAACCTCGGAAATGGCCAGAGGTATACTTGTAAGATTTATACTTCAAGAAATGTAGGGCTCTCATGACGTACTTTCATTTTTGGTGCAATCTGTTTTCTATGCCCTTAGAAACTTGAAAAAATGGTCAGACCGTGCTAGTATAATTCATACTTTGAGAAGTGTAAGACTCCCATGTCGTGCCTATATTTTTAGTGCTTTCTCTTTTCTGTGCCCTTAGAAATCTTGAAAATCGTTCGAAGTGTACTTCTAAGATTCATACTTTAAGAAATATAAGATTCCTATGGCATGCGTACGTTATTAGTACATTCTCTTTTCATGTGCCCCTAGAAACCACGAAAACGGTAGAGGCATACTTGTAAGATTCATACTGGAAGAAATATGGGGCTATCATGAGTAGTATAAAAATGACAGTTCCGCCCCAGGAGCAGAGGGGAGGAGCTTAAAGTGGGCGGAGCTAATTGAGTGACGTGGACCAATCAGAGTGCAGCTGGCCACCTGGCGGTCGATTTGGACCAATCAGGAGAGGGCAGCGCTGCTATC
>OU015499.1:117733672-117756756 GCA_907164885.2 Dolomedes plantarius | reverse complement strand
ATATATATATATATATATATATATATATATATATATATGTATATATATATATATATGTGTAATATCTTAAATATTATGCCCTCCATTCTAGCATTTAAATTCCCTTTCCTAAGTCTAATCCCCAGTAATATTAATTTATTGCATTAAAACCCTTTTTCCATGAATCGCATGTCTTTGCATTGTCACACGTGTATACGTCTGAGTCAGGAGTGGGTTTGCATCGCGAGCCCCAAAATCTGCTGACCGTACAAATAATAGTCACATGTCTACCTCTTGCTATCTCGCGTTTAATGTTGAAAGGTGGTATTATTCCGAGCCGTTCTCCTGAAATGAACGGAATATCCTTGTAATATCCTCTGAACAGACGAAGCACACTTTTATTTGGACAGTTCGGTGAATACTCACAACTGCCGAATTTGGGAACCAGAAAATCAGCGTTTAATCTTAGATGTTCCGATGAATTCACCGAAAGTAACCGTGTTGTGTGAATTTTCTGCATTTTTTATTCTCGGCCCATATTTTTTCGAGGAATTAAGTCCTAGAGGTCCAGTGACATGCTCGGTCACCGGAGAGCGATATGCATCCTTGTTACTGAATAAAGATTGTTCCGGATCTGCAATCATGTCATTGCCTTTCACGCACAATTTTTATGCAAGATGGAGCTCCTCCACACATTAGCCTTCGTGTTAAGAATGTTCTCAAAAATCACTTTACAGAAGAGCGTGTCATCAGCCACCACTTTCCTAATGCGTGGCCTCCCCGATCCCCAGACCTCAACCCATGCGACTTTTGGCTTTGGGGGCATGTGAAACATCTAGTCAGTCTTGATAAACCAAGAACTATACCTGATCCGAAAGACAGCATTTCACGACATGTTCTCGGCATTTCCCCGGACACACTGCGGTCAACTGTAGAACATGCTAGCTTACGATTTCAAATGGTGGCTGAAAATGATGGCCGTCATATTGAACATGTCTTGTTGTAATAATTTTTTTTCAACTATAGTAAATGTTGGCTAAATGTGTAATTCATCAAAAAAGCCCTCTGGTGGTGAAATTTTGAACTAATTTTTTTATTCTCTCAAACAAATTCCCATCCTTTCAAAATGTCCTACACAAAATTTCATAACGTTCTGAACAATAGTTTCGACTGTAGACAACTTTAAGTAGGGAAGTTTAATTATGGACACCCTGTACCCTAATATTAGTTCTTCTAAGGAGTAGATACATATGTGGCGTCATCACCCAAACCTGAAACTTCTGAGTGATCCAATACATCTAAGTTTTAGATTAAATTCTAGTGGGTCACGAAATCAGAAATATTCTTAATTCCTTTGTTCACCCGTTTTTTTTCTATTATGTAGTGCAATCAAGTTTACAAAATAAAAATTTCCTTTGGTAAAGCTACTGAATACTAAATCTTCGAATTTCAATTATGACAGATGATTCGAACTCTCTTCCATTGTAGTTTTCTCCAATCTCCAGAAATGTTAATTAAAAGTGAAATGAAATCTCGTTAATATTCGAAAGACATTGTAATTACTTACCCACTTTTGGGTGCGCAAGCATCACAAAGGACCCTCCCCCCCCACGCACAAGTATGTGTAAATTAATTATCTCTCAACGCGCTAGCGGATGAAATTCCTTTTATTAACATAATTAGCCTTCGCGAGTTTGAGAATCGGATACCGTATGCCCACGCCGGAGTATTTATTTTTAATCGTGCGTTTCGTGATGCGATGCAATTTGTGAATGCTGGATTTATTTATTTATTTTTTTTTTTGCTTTCTTCCGCGTTGCCATTTCCTCTCGTTAAAACTGCTGATAATTGATATCGTTTGCTCCTCCATCTGTTTAGTTAGCTGCTGTGTGAGAGGGTGGCATTTCTCGCTCGTGTTCTGCGAGCAAAACTGGGGGGAGTATTTATTGTTCTACTTTTGGTATTCGAACATAAAGAACTATCCCCGGACATAAATTTGGAATAAATCTATCGAACAGGAAGCCTTTTTTTACATTTAAAATTTTTTTTTTATTGCTTTCAACGTTTCTGGAAAACAGAGCAAATATGAACGAGGAGTTGGTAAATATCGGTTGATTAGATTCGTTTACGTCGTTTTGCTTCTTTACGCGGCGTATGTTTAAATGGTTTGTATTTATAGTTGTTTCTGCGTTAATTATGATGCGGTCTGCATTGCGAAAGGAAGGGTTGAGCAGAATGTAAATTGAGAACCGTGCTTCCTTGCATTTGACTGGATGAATATTTTCTATTCTTGAAAACAAAGTTTTCATTCTATATCTTTTCTGTAAATATGTTTGGGGAAAAAAAGGAGATACATATTTTTGAAAATTGTAGTAGAGAAGTGTTGCATTATGGGTTTTTTAATATTTTTTTAATAGCTGTAAACATTTTTAGACATTTGTAAATATTCATTATTTATTTTTATTTTGTGCTAAATACCGTTAATTTTCTGTCATTGAGAGTTATATTCTAATATATGACTGTGGAAAATTTTTCGAAAATTGTGGCGAGTTTTGGTGACAATTAGGTGTCTGGAAAACCCACCAGATTTCATCTAGGTGGCATGGCTGTCGAGTTCTGGAATTTTCCATTTCTGGAGCAACCGAGAATGCACGCTTAAGACTGCTGTGTACTAACCCTATTGGATTTATTCACCTCAGTGTTAATCTATGGAGAAGATGTGTCTACTATTGACAGCGACATAAATGCTGATAATCCAATAAAAGATGGATGGTATATTCAGATAGCCTGAAATTTTCTGCACCTTGAAACACGATTCGTTTTATAAATTGCGTCCACCAAAGGAATTTAGAAGCGTTTCAAACACGCTAGACCTGATTTTTTTCATCCCTGAATAATTTAAAATTTAAAATATTATTTGCATTTAAAAAAAAACGAAAAATTCCCCAATGTGTATAATTTCTTTCTCTATTACAGAGTGCAGTTTAAACCCCCCCCCCCATCCCCCCGAAAAAAAAAGTTATCAATCCTTGGACACATTTTCTCCATAGGTTAACATTGATGTGAGCGAATCCAATAGGGTTTTGTACAGACAACGGGTATATAAGTATGTTGTATTGGTTCGGCGCCAAAAGGTTTGTCCGCTTTAGTAATATTATTGTAACAACGCTTTAAATGTCTTTAATGTCATTCGAAACAATTTTGTTAGCTTGTGTTGTGCCTTGAAGCATAATGAAAATATGGGGTTCTTTTTTCCCAAGACCTCACAGGGTGCACGAACACCGCTGCGTCCTTATCCGAATACCATTTTCCAGTTCCCATCGTTTTTGATCACGTGAGCGGATTAAAAAACGATACTAGCAAATGCCGCCAGAATTTTTAGCCTGAAAAATTTAAGCCCAGGCACATCGGTTTTCTCAAGTAAGCTGTGGGAAAATCTGTTTTGAAAAACAGAAGCGTCTCCCATCGCCTCGTAAAACTGTCTTTCTTAGCAATAGCTCAATGCGAGTATGACACTACTACAACGTAATAAAGTTTGCCGAAATGTTCGTCGTTAAGAAGAACTGTCACCCACTAATCTGACGGCCCCCGCTCTGGAAAACAATTTCTAAAAAGATGCCACGCCACCGGCTAACACTTGAAGCAGAGTATATATGCGAGACTGTTGTTTTCGAGAGATCCTTCATGTAACGGCCGGCTAGGCAGACGTATTTTTTAAGCTCCTGTTTTTTTTTACTATCCGGGTCTCGGGGCGAGCGACTAAATCTGCACTTAAGTTCAACTTCATTTAATCATGCTGCACTTGTTTAATGTTAATTTGGCTATGGTATTAAAACCGGACCGGACCTCCAAAAAGGACGATTATATGTGACTGTAGTAACCCACCAAATTCTGTCAAAGGAAGTCCCTCCTTATGTCTAAAGGGGGAGTGGTATTTGTAGCTTCTTAATAAATGATTCGTGCATTATTCATGATTTATTCATGCATTATTCCTGCATTATTTATGCATTATTCATACATTATTTATGCATTATTAATGCATTATTTGTGCATTAAGAAAAAAAATCCACGAATGAAAGCTATTTTCAGCGGGGTAATGCTTTCCACGCCAATTTTGGTGTTCGGGAGCATAATTTCGCCAAAATCTCGCCAAAACGGTCCGGATTGCGTACCTCAGCCGTTAATGGCTAATTTTCTTTGTTATTAAATGTTGAGTTTTTGTTTTAAAGTTGGCCTTATCATTTACAATCAGGACTCTGTCTTTCTTGGTCACGAATTTAGCAAATTTAAAAAACCCTCAGAGAATAGCCTACCTACTTATGATGTCACAGCCTGCTGTCATATCAGCGTGCATTTAAAACAAAAACTTATCGAAATTGGGGGAATTATTGTTTAGCCATTTTTATTTTGACGTTGGAAGAAAATTAGCAGCATTTTTGGCATAATACGCTTTGTTATTTCTAGAAAGGCAAAAACTTGGCTAAAACGCCAAAAGAGAAAAAAAAAATGTTTTGTGCAGTGTTTGGGACGATGGAAATATGAATTTACCCGAGACATGGCAGAAGGTAGTGCAACAAAACGGTGAACATGTTATCCAATAAAACTATTGTTCCAATTCAAGGTTTTCGTGGTTTTTACTAACAGTGGATTATGGATTTCGTCGGCGAAAAAATTCCTTGGAAAGGCCGTACACTCCTTCGCTGAAGGGCATAAAATTTTTATGGATCATTCTCACATAAAAATGTCTGTCGGATTGTCTTCTTTGTTATACCCCTTTATTCTGAATTATCTCAAGGGGATTATCTCTTGCGATAAACCTGTACGAAATGTAAATTTTGCCAGAGAAAAATTGAAAATCGCCCCCGGCTAGAGAGCTGAATAATTCATGGTATAGTTTGATGGCGTTATAGACCCCATGGTGAAAGCAGAGAACTACGATTGATTCCCGAGTCGGCCTAGTTATTGTACGGTAAATGGGGGGGGGGGGGGCTTTTAAACTGTGTATAACAGGGTATTCGATATTAAGGCCTTTCCCTGAGTTTATTTTTGTACGTAATTCTTTGTCGCCAAAGGAAAACTAGAATTCTTCCCACGTTCTCGTTGGAGACTGATTGAAAACTCGATTAATAATTTTTTTCTTAAGACTGCTGTGTACTAACCTAACCCTATTGGATCCGCTCACGCCAGTGTTAACCTATGGAGAAAGTATGTCCAATGATTGACGACTTCGATTGAAAGATTTTTTTTGAAAAAATTGTACTCCGTAATAGAAAGTGGGCAAATCCAGTAAGGTTAGTACACAGCAGCCTTAGGCCGTCTGCACACGGAGCAACTCAAAAGAAACTGATAACTGACTCCAATCACAAACCAGTCAGTGATGAGTCGTAACCTATGTAATTGAATGGAGCCACGCACACGGCGCAACTGGTTACAAATCCGGTCGACGGGTCATCACTGACTGGTTTGTGATTGGAGTCAGTTATCAGATTCTTTTGAGTTGCTCCGTGTGCAGACGGCCTTAGGTGTTATTGCAATGTATTGGTTTCCAAGACATATATAACTAATATTGTAAATCTGTGGATAAGAGGTTCGATTTTTTTCAAAGAGCGTTTTAAGCGAAGAAATGGGATGTAAAGGTTTAGAAAGTAACGACGTAACGATCAAGAAACGGTCTAGGAGCGTAACGATCGATCCCAAACCCCCTAGGATCGTTACCCCCAAAACGTAACGATCAAGAAAAACGGTCTAGGAGCACGTAGTTCTGAAACAAAAAAAATATTTTTCCCCCGTAAATTAATAAAGAATGCAGAACTTCCGCTTTCGAAACTGCTGTGATGCTACCTTTAGGTGGAACATTTTACTGTCACGAAACACGCAACTGACGTATGATGACTAATTGCGGCTCGCCAACTCGTTTTTTGCGTCTGTGGTTTTTATAAAAATGCCCTTCTCCCAAACAACACATCCGCCAAATTACAAACTGCAAACATTTTAAACACTTAAAAATTAATTTTTTCCCCTTTATATTCTAAATCGTTCCCTGGCTCCGATTTTCTTTCACAAAAGTGTTCTCCTTCCATTGACAATGAACTTGGATCGCGCCAAAAAAAAAGCCGAGAAACGAAACCGCTTTACTCGGCGACTTTCCGCGGGTGCGTGATTTATCTACGTTTCGCCAAAAGCAGAACACAGAGGGAGTGGACGCAGTATAAAGGTGAAGACCTGCCTGGAAACGTTGTGATACTTACTACAGGCACTGCACCTGCTACATGTAGTTCATTAACCCTCTTCCATATTTACTTATTCTCTGAACTTTTAGTTTTGTGTCAGTTCAAGAGTCGGCCGCAGCTGTGTGTTTCCTTTTTGTCTGTTCTCGTGTCGCCTGCCGTGTTTGATTCCTTGTGTTTTATTGTTATTGTATCCGAGATGACGTGTTATTCAGCGCAAATGTCATGCGGGATAATCAGTAATGTAAATAATTTTATTACAAGTACTATACTATGTATAAACATCTGGGCAGCGTTATTAATATTAAACTACGTTAATTTAATTTAATTTACTCCTGGGAATAATGAAACTTTTGTAGTGTAATCCCCATACAACGACCTTCCAGCTAACAAAGTTATCTCCTTAAACTTCGAGTGACACGCTTATTCAAATTAATCTCCATAATTGGAGAGAAGAAACCATTTAGCGAAGCTATACATAAGCAAACAAACAAACACACACACACACACATATATATATATATATATATATATATACTAGCATTATTGCCCGGCGTTGCCCGGGTAGATATATAGATATAAAATATTTCATGCATTCCATCCAAAAAAATGCTGGGCTGCACTCCCGCTCTTCATGTTCATCTGGCCAGACAGAATGCGCTTAGCACGTTTCTACTGAAATGATATACAAACAATAAGAAAGAAAGAAACTTTGAGCCTGCGGACCTTCGTCTGATTTTAAGGTCATTCGCAACCCTCTTTCTCCCGTGAATTGTAATTTGACGCCCCCCCCCCTCCGTCATCCTCAAACCACCCCTCTTAACGAAGCTGGTCGAGGGGAATCCACAGGGGGTAGACGCACCTCTATCGGGCACAAAAAACATTAAAAAATTAATTTTAAAAAAACTAATTGAGCCCCAAATTTCGTTTTTCCTGATTTAAGTTTCTCGGGTCCAAAACATTAACTGTGCCGAATTTGGTCCCGGTTGGTGAAACAGTCTATGATTCTATAGCGGACAAACAAACAGACAAGCTCTTTTATATATATATATATGTGTGTGTGTGTGTAATGAAAACTGGACGGGGTGTAGTCGTAGCTAAGTTGACGGGGAAATAGGCAAATGGACACTATGGCGGGGCGATGCAAATGGCCGGGACTTCAAACATCTCGGATTCATACAAAAAGGAAAAAGGCAGCTGGTTCATAACATAGTCTTTATTTCCGACGCAGTTGCGTGGAACATCTATTGGGTTTGAACGAACACATCGCGCGGCTAGCGAGGGACCCTCTAGCGCAAATTGGCAGCAGCGAACTTTACATGTTTCCTCGTTGAGAGCAGGCACACAAAAGCTATAGAGGCGCGAAATCTCTCGCCCGAGTACGGGTCTATTAAACTTCTAATTGGTCTAAACTCATCACCTGATTATATCGCGCCATATGGGGCGATCGCTTCGTCATAGTTCTCGAATGTTCCACGCCATTCGCGTTACATAAGATTTAGTCGCGTGCTTGCTTAAGGGGAAAACACTAGATTACTTTGGTTGGATATAGGTCAAAATCAGAAAGGAGGTATGGTGTTCTGTTGCGATAAGATGAAAGAATTTGGATAGACGGGTTAATAACGAAAAGGTTTGAAATTTATTTCATATATATATATATATATATATATATATATATATATATATATATATATATATATATATATATAGTGACTCCTAAAAGTGTTCGTACACTTACGATTATCAATGAAATAGGGGTCTATCCATTAATTAAAATGAATATTCCAGAATGGGTATTTAATAATAAGATCTATAATCTATTCTTAACAAAACTACATGAAATATTTTAAAAACATGGTAAAGCTTTAATTTTAAGAAACCAATAATCAAAAAGTAACAAAAACTTTATGTCACAAAAGTTATCGTACACTTCTCTACATATTAGTAAATATTGTAATTTTTCGTTAAATTAATATTTAGTAGGATATCCTTTAACATCCACAACAGCTTTTAAACGTCTGAGAATAGATCGCACTAGTTCTTTTGTAATTTCTGCATCAATGTTCATCCATTCTTCCACCATAATTGTTTTTAGTTCGCTTTTCGTGTGAATGTCGTGTTTTCGTACTCGAACCTCCAGTTCTCTCCAAATATGTTCTATTGGGTTTAAATCTGGAGACTGAGGCGGTGTTTTCAAAACTTGTGGACAATTGTAGAAACACCAGAGGCGAACGTTGAGAGCCGTGTGCTTAGGATCGTTATGTTGATAAAAAACAAAGTTGTTTCCAATACCCAAATTTTGGGCTGATAATTTTAAATATTCTCTTAAAATATTTATATAAACACCATGATTCATTATACCATCAATAAATACCAAAGTACCTAGTCCTGATGCTGACATGCACCCCCACACAAGGACACCTCCACCGCCATGCTTAGTTGTTCCTTCTAATTTCTTGGGATTAAGTTCCTCATTTTTTCTTCTCCATACAATTATACGCCCTTCGGAAACAAAAATGTTAAAACTTGCTTTTACCGGCAAATCTATGAAAATGTAAATAAAACCAAACGAGAAAAGATACACAGGTATTAAAAGCGTACTAGATTTTAAAACGGACAGGTTGCATGGCTCCATTTCCGTTCAGAATCGATAACTGATCCGAAACACAACTCGTTTCTTTTAACACGTTTTTTTGCTAAATTACACACCTTCTGGTGCATAAAAATGAGGTTTTCTTTGTTGCATGCAGAATAAAAGCACGCTCCGTTCATTTCGAAATTTTCTATTCGGGCGATGCACGATCCCCGAAATCTGGGGAAGATTTTGTACGTGTTTTACGTGCTGACTAGAAGAGGTAATAAATCGAATTCCATCGAAGCTAAGGGCTGGAATATTTATTGACTCGCGGCGAAGTTCCATTGACCCCTAGAAGCCAATATCGATTACAGACAGCCATTAATCGTCACGTCCGGGGAAAGTAGGGAAACCAAATTTCCATGAATGAAAGAAGTATTGGACGCTGGACTTTGTTGGAGTTGGAACTAAAGCTCTGAATGGATTCTTGCATAAAATTTTTTTAAGGTTCTACAAGAATCTCTATATATAAAACAGTCCGTAACTGACTGACTGACATATAACGCACAGACCAAACCGCTGGACCTAAAGGACTGAAATTTTGCATGGCGATTCTTCTTATAGTGTAGGGGTGCGTTAAGAAAGATTTTTGAAAAATTCTTCTTGGATTTTTTTAAATTAAATTTTTAAGCCGTTTTTGTAACATTCTTTCAAGTTTGCATTTAAAATAATAATCTGAGGGTTATAAAATTTGTATCACGAGAAAAATCATAAAAATTCCTTTGAAATGAAATGTATTTCGAATCTTTGCCTCCTTTTTCCAATTTTTGGTGAATTTTTAAAGATTAATTTTCAGAATTTAATTTATTAAATGCTGATCACGTGGTTTCTTTTCTTTTTGTGATACTTTAAACTAATTTTGCGTCACGTGCATAACAACGAAATAAATTGACACACAAAGTATTTTTTCTTGCTAATGCGGCAGACGATTGGACATTATCCAAAAAAATATTAAAATGCTGTAAAAGAAATGCTCCTCAAATTGTATTATAATAAATGTACTATATTCTTTAGTATGTTCTATTAGATTTAATTTTAATATTTTCTCTTACATTACTTGTCTTTAAAAATATCCGTTACAATTTTTTCATAAATATATCCTTTTTTGGCAGTAATTGCATACATTGACCGTTGTATTTAATTTGAATGTACTCTGTATATATATATAAGCACGGTGTATTCAGCTAGTTTAATGTAAAAAATCCAACCGAATATAAAATGTCGACCATCACTGGAAAAATAAAAAATAATAAAAACACTTTCTTATAGCTTTTAATATTTTACTGCGTGAAAACCATACCTGCAACAAAGCTGTTCTTTGTTAAAGCCTTTTAAGGTCACTTTTTCCAACATGTGTTAGACCTGGCAATTTAAAAAAAAACTAACTTTTAATGTATTTCGTGACTAGCGTAAAATTCCTCGTGTTCCATAAAAACTCCGCGGCTGTAAACAGTGAACGTATTTCACTTCTCTTCTTTGCCAGCGGCAGGAGAGATGAAATATGCTAATTTTGCGTTATATTGCGTTTGGACTCACGGTGGATAGCAGTATGGCGGCTACAATTTTTTTAATCTTTCTCTTATTGCGTCATATTTTGTGTTATCACAATATGACGCAATAAGAGATCACAATAACACACAACATGTGTGTTATTTTGTGTTATTGTTTGTTGCGTCATATTGTGTATTATTGTCGTTTAACTGCTTCGCAAATGGCGCCGCGCGTCAGTATTTGTGACCGCATCTCAGTGTGAATCACATAACATGCATTTCTTATAAGGTATGACGGCGCGTTGTTTTTGGTTTTAATAAGTTCGTTGGCCAGAAAGACATTAAGTATTTCAGTGCTATCAATACTGATTTTAGCCAAATCAGCCTCCAGTTTTTAAAGTTTAATTAAACTGCTTTTTGTTTCATTACTTGTTTATATTTTATAATGTCAATATACGACTTCATAACTGCCAAAGCTTCGTAACCGTGTATTTCGGACCGATGATTTTCAATATGAATATAAGATAGTTTTAACTCACATGAATCCTAGATAAAACTTCATAACTAGGCTTATGTTTTTTTTTTTTTCAACTCCACGGCTGATTATATGGAACCATTAGTTTAAGGCCTATTTTAGTCGACTATAAAAACTCTTTTCAATAACGTCTACTGACTCTAAAACCGAATGGCTGAGCATTCGGTCATTGTCTGACCCTGAGTTACGGGCATGTGAGAGGGGTAGCCTGCTATAGCATGTGTATATATATATATATATATGTGTATATATGTATATATGTATGTATATATGTGTATATATGTATATATATGTATGTATATATGTATATATATATATGTATGTATATATATATATATATATATATATATATATATATTATATATATATATATATATATATATATTCTAAAAAAAAGTAACTCCCTCTGCCGCCGCTGTCAAAAAGCTTGTCACGCTATCTCCTCCGAAACCACTTGGGGTATGGGGTCGAGAGCGATACCAATGAATGCAGAAAAACAGGGGGACCAAAGTAAGACATGTCTCATCTTCGTCGGACTTTAAGTTTTTTTTTATTTTATGTTAAATGGGAAAATATTGACTTTTTCATCTTCAGATTACGATAACTCGCCAAAAAATGATCGTAGAATTTTTATCATTTTACAGTCTAAGACTACAGACATTTCTCTTTCAAACTAAACCTCATTTGTTTAAAAATATTTTAAAACAGACTAATATTTTCATGAACAAATGAAACGCAGTTTTTCAAGAAATATCGTCCTCTATGTGGATGTAATATGGATGCTCCTCGAGTTTTTATCTTACAAAGAAAATATTTACATCATCTGGAAGCCGAACGCTTTCTTATTCATATAAACCCCATTTCAAGTCTCTATCTTAAAATGCCGATTTTTAATTGAATTTTAAAGCTGATAATTCAACAGTGATGAAAAGCCCTTCGCATAAGGGTAACTACAGTAAATGGATGGAAGCTGTTACATTGCCCGAGAATCACCGCTATGTATCTCGCTGTTAGCTCTAACAGTTCTCTTTTACGCCTTATTTAGCCTTTTTACGACTAAGCCTTATTAGGGGCCAAATGCCCCGTACGAAAAGCGAGTGTAGCGAGCCTAGAGACGAAACCCCTAGATTATATATATATATATATATATATATATATATATATATATATATATATATATATATATATATATATATATATATATATATATATATATAAATAAAACTTTAAATGCAAGCCGATAATAGATGAGGTAATTCAATATGGTAGATAACTAGAACTCTTGAAAGTAAAAAAAAAAAATAAGATGAAGAATTACTACTATTCTTCTAGAATATTTTGAAGAGTTTCCTTCTGTGAATATAATGTATAACACTGATTATTTTATTCATAACATTTAGATATTAACTATTTTCTTTTTCTTCTTAGGTAAGCCCATTTATTCATGATACTGTTTCCGTATTTGGTGCGAGGTTAGTTTGATATTTACTTCTTGATTTTTTGTTTCGTGTGTCGACTAGCATTATTACACTGTGTTAATGATATTTATTTCTTCGTTCGACATCCATCAGATCGCACTGCACGTTTAACATATTAAGCACTTAAATGGCTCGTAATGATCCATTTTGTCATTATGTTTATTTGACAATTTTATTTTTAATACTGACTGGGGCTTTCGGTGTTATTAAGAATATCACTGAAAGCATCATTTAGGTTCTAGAGCAGTGCTTTTTATTCTTTTTTATCAGGCGGCATCTCTTTAATCTATAGTTAAATTTCCGCGGCACACTTGAATTATGATGATGAAAAAAAATTAAGGGACATATATCTTTGCTTATGTGTGTGTATATATAGTGAAAATTCTTTATGGCGTCCAGTCATGTTTCCGTAAAAAGTGACCGTTTTGAGGTGTGTCCGTCTAAAAGGGGTTCCTTTCATGACATTGACTCCATATGGAGTCTTTAATAGGTTCTGAACAAAATATGGCCTTTTAGAGGGTAGCTTGTGACTGGATATATATATATATATATATATATATATACCGGGTGGTCATAAAGAAACTTTGCCGATATATGGACCTCTAGCAGCTGTTTCGTTCAACCGATCGAGATGAGATTTCAGATAAAGTTATTCAGAGGTATGAGCTCGGGGTTCTGAGAACGGCAACCAAGTGGCGCTCACGGTTATGGTTATAGGTACAGAAACTCGAAATTTTCAAATGGCAACACCATTTTTTTCCCATCGCAAAATGATCAGCGTATGCGAAAACCCTAAAGATCGTTGGAACGGTACGTGTATCACAAAAAAACGGAGGCGTTATGCACGCACAAAAAAACAGCTGTGCGAATGGCTAACAAAAACATGATCAGAGAGCTTTATATCGGTTTTCTACGCTGAATATCTGTCGAACGGCGTTCTGTGATTGGTTTCTAGCCTCTGTCGTATGCAAATTTCCTCCCTGCGCCCCGATCGTGTCTTTGTTGGCTGTTTGCAGAGCTGTTTTTGTGTGTGCATAATGCGTCCATTTTTTTTTTTGTGTGATACGCGTACTGTTTCAGCGCTTTTTAGGGTTTTCGCATGCGCTGAGCATTTTGCGACGGGAAAAAGTCGGCGTTGCTATTTGAAAATTTTCGAGTTTCTGTACCTATAACCGTAACCGTGAGCGTCACTGTGTTGCCGTTCTCAGAATCCCGAACTCATACCTCTGAATAGCTATATCTGAAATCTCATCTGGATAGGTTGAACGGCACGGTCGCTAGAGGTCCATATATCGGCAAAGTTTCTTTATGACCACCCGGTATATATATATATATATATATATATATATATATATATATATATATATAATGTCGAAACTACTCTGGCCGGCGACACCTCCAAATGACCATATTTTGTTCAGAGCCGATTAAAAACTCCATAGAGTCAGTGTTATGGAAGAAACCCCTTTTCGACGTTCAAAAGTGGTCATTTTGACGGCCACTCCTCAAAATAACCACTTTTTATTCCGAAAATTATGTATACGTTTATTCTAACAATCGTATCGTCGTATAATCAATTAAACAGCTTTTAATTCAGATATGTATTTTTATTGTGCTTTGGATTCCTTTCGAAAATAATTTAAGTAATGTGCTTTAAAATGCTTCACCGGTTTGAAATCACTTTATAGTGTGTTACAAAATTGTTTGTTGGGGGGGGGGGGGGAGAGAGAGAATAAATATTAAAATATTCGGCCAGAGGCTCCCTAGTGGTTAGCGTGTCGGTTTTCGCAAAAGAGGTTGTTCGGTTCGAATTTCGACGAGCACCACTGAACGCCCTCGTGTCTAGGCCCGGTATTGGGACATTAAATCTGTAGGCCGGAAAGTCCCTTCGTGGGGTTTATGGGTGGGAGAGGGTATAAAATCACCAGATATCGTTCCTGGGGTTTCTCGGTCAAAATTGGCACCGAGGAAAGGTGTTGTTCCACCTTTTCCTGTTATAAATACGTGATCCTATTATAAGAAACAGTTCTGCGATGTGAAATGGGTAAATGCGTACCGTGTTAAAAACGACCACAACATTTAAAATAGAGGCCTGAAAAAGTGGAAATTTTAAAGAAACAAAGTAAATAATACCTGACATTTTGGCTGTTTCTGTGCGCGGTTTATTTTTTCTTAGTTACGTATAAAAACCTGTGTATTCAGTCGATTAAAATTCGAAGCTTTAGATCGTCACTCGATTGTCTTGAAAGCGATTCACTCGAAAGCAGCAGATAGGCCCGAAATATCGCCAAATTGGCGTTCACTCCGATTATGGGATATTCCCCGGCGTTTCATACCTTACTGGTTGTGAATTCATAATTCTACTAAGAGTCTTATCAAAATTTATCTGATTGTCGGCTTTAATATGCAAACCTGACCGTCTAGAGATCTCATGTACTTTTTTAACAGCTTGGAGTCTTGTTCATCTGGTTCTGTTACTTTTTTCACACTTCGGCAACTGACCTCACTTGTCAGATGGGGTGTTGGGATCAGGAAGATACTGAGTTATTTTTTTTTTGAGAATTATTAAAAAAATTGCACTGTCGCAGTAATTTGCGCATTTTAGTGCTATCTCAAGCATTAAGGGTGTTTATGAGAAGTGATTGGGTTTGGATTTTTAAGGCTGTTGTGTACTAACCCTATTGGATGCGCTTCCCTGAATGTTAGGCCGTCTGCACACGGGGCAACTCAAAAGAAACTGATAACTGACTCGAATCACAAACCAGTCCGTGTTGAGTCGTAACCTATGTAATTGAATGGAGCCAAACCACGGGTTTGTAACCAGTTGCGCCGTGTGCGTGGTTCCATTCAATTACATAGGTTGCGACTCATCACGGACTGGTTTGTGATTCGAGTCAGTTATCAGTTTCTTTTGAGTTGCTCCGTGTGCAGACGGCCTTAACCTATGGAGAAAACGTGTCCAAGGATTGCCGACTTGGATTGAAAGAATTTTTCTAAAAATTGTACTCCGTAATAGAGAAAGATATTTTATGCCTTGGGCATTTTACGTTTTTTTTTTTTTTAACCCTTCAGCTGGCGCGCTCGTGTACAAAGTGCAACATTTTCGTGTTTTTGAATGGTTTGTTTTTACATGTAAGGTTTGAATGTTCTAAGCAGTTTCTATTTATAGCTACACCCTTTCTAATGCAGGTCTGATTTTCTGACCCTTGTATTCCTTTCCGTTCACTATTAGCTGATTTAACCGTGGTAAACCAACGATTATACTGGATTACAATACGGCAAAAGCAGGAGTTGATGTAGTAGATCCAATGCGCTGCTATTACACGGTATTCCGCATAACACGGAGATGGACAATCTCATTGTTTTTTTAGGTTTTTGGACATAATAGGAATCGATTCGTAAGTTGTCCTCAGATCCAGTAAACCGGACAGTTTTGAAATAAGGCGATTGTATCTGCATTCTTTGCCCTTTAATCTCTATACATAAAATAGTTCCGTAACTGACTCATTCACTGACTGACATACCACGCAGAGGCCAAACCGCTGGACCTAAAGGGCTGAAATTTTGCATGGCGATTCTTCTTATAGTGTAGGGGTGCACTAAGAAAGATTTTTCAAAAATTCTTCTTAGATTTTTTTAAATTAAATTTTTAAGCTGTTTTTGTAACTTTTTTAAAGTTTGCATTTAAAATAATAATTTGAGGGTTATAAAATGTATATCACGAGAAAGATCCTAAAAATTCCTTCAAAATGAGATCTTTTTCGAATCTTTACCTCCCTTTTCTGATTTTTGGTGAATTTTTAAAGATTAATTTTTTAGAATTTAATTTATTAAATGCTGATCACGTGATTTCTTTTTCTGGTACTTTAAATAAATTTATCGTCTCGTGCATAAAAATTAAATAGACAAAAAAAATATTTTTTTCTTGCTAATGCGGCAGACGATTGGACATTATTTTGTCTATAAAAACATCCCTTACGATTTTTTTATAAATATGTTTTTTTTTACATCAATTGTATACATTGATCGTCGTATTTATTATAAATATATATATATTTATATTTTTTGGCATGAATTGCATACATTGACCGTTGTATTTAATTTGAATGTACTCCGTAGCGAAGTGCGGGTTTTCAGCTAGTTATAAATATATCTCAATATTATCAACATTTTATATCTTGTCATAAAACGCAGAATTATTATTTTCAATTTGAAAAAATAAAGTTAATTACAAAAGGAATAATCAAGGTTAAAAGAGACTTGCACTTTGTGCAACGCGCGCCTGCTGGTGTTCCAAAAATTGACGCGACCGCTGAAGGGTTGAGGTACCGCATGAGATTTTAGTTTAATTGGAATTTCTATCAATATAATCTGCATGGAAAAAACCCAAAAGTGGAAACTGACGAAATCTAATCCCCAAACCGCTTTTTTTTTCACCACCTGTCGCTGGAATCAAAGCCTTTGAATCATTTCACAATGTCTGTGTAACACATCAAGGCCGTGAACCTGATATTTGCTTACAGCCTGGCAGACGACATTTGCTTTGAGGGAGGTCCGCATCCGGCTGGCTATCTCATTCTATTTCAATTATTAGTCTGTACGTAAAAGAAGAAAAACACAGTAGGAGATTTCTCTTTCAGTCGTGCTTTATGGTGTGCTGCATATCGCTCTTCATTAACCCTTAACTACCTGTTGTCAGATGTCTTGACGCTTGCCACCCCTGGCCATTTCCTGTCCAGTTTAATGGCGAAGACAAGGGTTGTTTTTTTTTTTTCTGTTACTCGGAGAGGTACTTACCGTTATAAGCTGAATATATCTGGTGATCGTTTGTAATAGCCATCTCCCACGGTGTGCTTGTAAGGGTGTGTCCAATTTTCGTAGCGGCCATCTGGAGATCCATTTCTGTCGATTACGGTTGTCCTCTGCACGACTTTCATGCATCCTTGCTCCGCTAAACGCCCCATTATCGCCGCGATTTTGGCGGGGGAGGACGCTTGCGTTGCCTTGAGCCGGCAGATGGAATAACCTCACCTTCTCGGAAAACAAAGGAAGAAAAATCGTTTGCGGTGAGGAATCGGTGAACATGGTCTCGTTAATGACGATGCATATGAGGGTGACCCACTCGCGTTATTATGCACTTTTGACCAACTTTTTGTACGGGCGTGACGTGACGTCAGAATGACTTATCCGTCCGTAATTTTGAGGACCCTGCGTATGCCAGCTGTCGAATTTTGTTGGCCATATTGCCAAGTGATGTCGCCTGTTCGATCCGATGCTTTGGAAGGCGTTGTTTTTTCACTTAGTCCTTCAATACAGCTCTCGTAAGACTGTCTTGAATGACCTGTTTTTGTATACAGTCGAACCCCGTTATAACGAACTTCAAGGGACCAAAGGTTTTGTTCGCTGTATCCGAGCCGTTAAGAAAAATGCTAGAGTTCACAAGATGTATAACTCATTAGTTGCAGTGTGTATTCAATAAGGATGTACTAAAAATGATAAAATCTATTTAAAATGATCATTAATGAATTAAATGGACTAAAATCGATTACACTAAACTGACACAATTACAATTAAATTAACTAAAAATGAAGATAAATGGAAATAAATTAATT
This sequence comes from Dolomedes plantarius, assembly GCA_907164885.2. Lineage (NCBI taxonomy): Eukaryota > Metazoa > Arthropoda > Arachnida > Araneae > Dolomedidae > Dolomedes > Dolomedes plantarius. The sequence continues at coordinate 117,738,800 of OU015499.1, read as the reverse complement.
TTACAATTCAATTGTTGCTCACTGTTTTGATGCAGAAACAGTCGGTAATCTTCTGCTGACGTGATGCCGATTTTAAAAACATTTTAATGAATTTCTTTGTCCAATATAACGAACTTCAAGGGACCAAAAGTTTTGTTCGCTTTATCCGGTGGTTCGCTATATCCGAACCGTTAAGAAAAATGCTAGAGTTCGCAAAATGTATAACTCATTAGTTGCAATGTGTATTCAATAAGGATGTATTAAAATAATGTTAAAAATCTATTAGCAATGATCCTTAATGAATTAAATCGACTAAAATCGATTACATTATACTGACACAATACTAATTAAATTCCGAACAATAGGAAAATGGCGGGACCAAAATTTTCGTTCGTTATATCCGTGAGTTCGTTATATGCCGGGTTCGCTATAACGGGGTTCGGCTGTATTTAAATACAAAATAGGTCATTTAAGACAGTTAAGACCTCCCTGATGATTTTTCCTCAAAAATCCTTTGAATGTTTTTGTTTTTTTACCTTGATGTAACCGTTGCCATGTATGCATACTATTTTATTATGGTTATTATTGCGATGCCTTCTGAATGAAAGAACTTCAGACCAGCTCCATAGATAACAGTGGGCAGAAGAATACGGCTTCTGTTTACAATGACACCACAAGGGTCAAGGCCGACTTGGCCAGGTGCCACCACAATTTTGACCGAGCACCCCCAACAAAGCACCCTGAACAGTTAGCTAGGAAGTGTTCCTAGCTAACTGTTTTTAGCTAGGAATAATTCTGGCCAGGAGGATTAGAAAAAACAACAACAACATTTATAACACATATTACATCGTAAAAATATTAGAATAAACACAGGCTACGAAATTTCAAATAACGTTTGATATTAAAATTTTAAGTTTGTAAAATGTTCGGTGGGGAGAAACATGTCGAGATGAAATAACAGGAATTTATAAATAAAAGAAATTAACAGAAATTTTTAACGTTATACAGGTAGCCCTCCTACAGCACGGCATCTTACAACACGGTTTTGTTCTAACACGATAACATAAATTGCGGGAACCGTCGTATAACACTGCAACCTGTAACACGTTTTCGCTCTAACACGATAAAAAATTTCGAATACCTTTGTACAACACTGTACTTCTATAGCACTAGATAACACGATTTCTAACACGATAACATAAATTGCGGGAACCGTCGTATAACACTGCAACCTGTAACACGTTTTCGCTCTAACACGATAAAAAATTTCGAATACCTTTGTACAACACTGTACTTCTATAGCACTAGATAACACGATTTCTAACACGATAACATAAATTGCGGGAACCGTCGTATAACACTGCAACCTGTAACACGTTTTCGCTCTAACACGATAAAAAATTTCGAATACCTTTGTACAACACTGTACTTCTATAGCACTAGATAACACGATTTTTGTTTAACACCTTTAAAAACTAAATTACTTTAAAATAAGGAAGGGAAGGAATAATGAACTACAGTGGCTTTACATGAAAATGTATACACAAATTATAATTTATTCATGTATAAATCTATAAAATCACAAGAAGGCCTATGCTTAGCTGAAAATCTTGCAGACCCTTCCGCTGAAAGAAGCCGAAAATTCAAAAGGAAGCTTCAAAATATACCTCCATACCGTGAATGTACAATGACCTTGTAAGAACCAGCAAATAAACCAAAATTACAGACTTTTTAAAGAGGTTATAAAGGTGCAAAAAATCTAAATGAAGAAAAAGGTTCTGAAATTGAAGGTGATATCGTTCAACTGAAAATACATTCTCGTTTGATTGTACTGAGCAGTGATGAGAAAGAAATTTATTAAATTAAGGTCGCATTAAATGAAAATAATATTTTTTTTGCTTCTTTTCGTTTTAAAATTAAGTTGCTTATATGAAATTTAAAAAAAAATTGTTTTTAATAAGTTTTCAGAACGTAATCCCCCTTTTTTTTAACTGTCCCTGGGTCTCATATAACACGGTTTCACACAACATTTTCTAGGAACCTATCTACCGTGTTATAGGAGGGTTACCTGTAATTTTACATTACGCAATTTTTGAAGTCGTCAAGTGACGCTTCTGTAAAGAAAATTAACCAAAACAAAAAAAGGTAATACACTGACGTCATCATCCTTTTGCCCCGTTAAAACACCACTGCTCTAAATTAACCTCTTTACGCGTAGAGGCATGTGCAAATTTATTTTCGTACACATGCACTGACGAACCTACAGTTGATGACGTACGTGTTACACAATCCTACATCAATTCGTTACCTTCCCAAACCTCGACACTGGCGTGCTTTCAGGCGATTGGTACTGCCTTCCAACTGTGGGTGTCGCTGGTGTATGCCCACCTCTTCCTGTAGCCTATGACGTGACCGCCCAATTCGGGAACAATTGCATCTTTAAATGCCTCCAAGAATCTCCACTTTAAATGAAGGCTCCGAAAATGAACCCGCTAGTGTTTCCCTCGAAATCGTTTGGGATTCGTCCATATGCCTGTTTTGAATTCTCGGAGGGTAGTTTAGAGGTCGAAATCGGTAAACGTTTTCGGTTTATAACTGCAGGTTCTCTCCGTCTGTTTTGCGGCTTTCCGCACGTCAAATATATACGTTTCTGCTGTGAAGTCTTGTGTCCCACAAATGCTTTGAAATACAGTTGGAAAAGATACACGTTTCAGTGGAGAAATGTGCCATCATACTTGTATTATAATCGTTTTCTTTATCTGCTTTTTCCTTATTTAAGTTTCATAAGTTAAATTATTATTTTTATTTAACTTTCTTAAGTTAATTTTTTTTTACTATTAAAATTTCCTACGTTAATTTTTTTTCTATTTAACTTCCTTAAGTTAATTTTTTTTACTACAGTCGAACCCCGCTATCGTTTTCTTTGTCTGCTTTATTCTTATTTAATTTTCATAAGTTAAATTATTATTTTTATTTAACTTTCTTAAGTTAATTTTTTTTTACTATTAAAATTCCCTACGTTAATTTTTTTTCTATTTAACTTCCTTAAGTTAATTTTTTTAATACAGTCGAACCCCGCTACCTTTTTCTTTGTCTGCTTTATCCTTATTTAATTTTCATAAGTTAAATTATTATTTTTATTATTTAACTTTCTTAAGTTAATTTTTTTTTACTATTAAAATTTCCTACGTTAATTTTTTTTCTATTTAACTTCCTTAAGTTAATTTTTTTTTACTACAGTCGAACCCCGCTACAGCGAACCCGGTATATAACGAACGAAAATTTTGGTCCCACTGTTTTCCTAATGTACGTAATTTAATTAGTATTGTGTCAGTTTAATGTAGTCGATTTAAATAATTAATGAAAATTTTTAATGTATTTTATCATTTTTTAATACATCATTATTGAATGCACATTGCAACTAATGATTTATACATTTTGTGCACTGTAGCATTTTTCTAAATGGTTTCTGATATAGCGAAAAAACCTTTGGTCACTTGAAGTTCGTTATAACAGAGTTTGACTGTACTCAACTTTCTTAAGTTAATTTTTTTCTACTTAACTGTTTTCAGTTAATTTTTTTTTGCTATTTATCTTTCTGAATTTTTTCGTTTCAACTTTCTTACGATCCGGGGGGTTTGAAGGGGTAGAAGGAGGGTACCAGGCCCCCAGATGTCGTCCCTGGGGGTGATCGGTCTAAATTGTGATGCCACCAGGGGATAAGTTGGCTCACCTGAATGGTGCTCCCAGTTAAGAAACCAACAAATCATTGAATGAGCGAATGTCATCGATTGTCTTTAAAATAGTCTGTAATAGGTATGCTTGAATGAGGGATATTTCTATTCTGTAAAGCCTCATGGTTTAAAGGTTTTTAAATTATATATATATATATATATATATATATATACATGCATTGGGATATCAATCGATCGTTCCCCGAATCATCGCTTTCCCGTATGTGTCGTTTATTTCACTCGGTCCCCACTATCATATTTCTTAGTTATGTTCCAGCAATTATCGTTCAGTTTAGTCGGTCCCTTGAAAAACGATAGTTCGAGATTCCACTGCATATATATATATATATATATATATATATATGTATGTATGTATGTATATATATATATATATGCATATATAGGCATATATATATATATATATATATATGTATATGCCTCGCACTGCGTGCGGGGGGGGGATTCTTACGCTTGATTACGTTATGATGAAGTATATACCTATCCTTATATCATAATAATTATCTTTGTCTGTCAGTTCTATTTAATTACTTTACGTTTAATTATCCATTATTGGTGATAGTTATCGATTATTTCCATCCTATCGTTTTTTCTGTGTTTGATTACTTTTTATTTTATTTTATTTTAGCTATACCTTCATCTTATTTTAATGCTGACTAATTTCTTTTTATATTAAATATCTCTTTATTTATGTCAAATTATTCGACCACCAAGTAAGTTGCAGCTGCTCGCACTTAACTTCAACCTTCCAACCGCAGAGTCGGATTCTAGGAAGATAATCCACATCTGTCTCTAAAATTTGGCTAATTTTTTTTTTTTTCCGCGTTTGATTTCTCGGCGTTAACCGTGAACAATAAATTTATCCGCTTGTGGCAACGGCCCGCAAGTCCTCGGCCTTTTTGGCAGATTTCCTGCTCATGGTCTCCTGATGGTCTTTAATCGCTTGTTTGCGTAACGTAACTGCCCTTTTTTTTCGTGTGTGTCCAGATTCAATTAATCAATCAATCTCTGGTAAAAAAAAAAGAAAGCTTTTGACTTGGTGCATATCTTCCGGTTTGATTACGGTTTTTTAGCATTTATTTGCGAAGTACTTTGTATTGAATCTAATATATTTTGTTTAATTTCGGAGTTTTGTCTCGCGAAACTGGTTTTTTTTTACCGTGAAAAGTAAAAAAGGAAAAGTTTTCCGTGGAATTCTTAGACATATTTTAATGATAAGAAAAATTATCCCGTCGTACCAAACTATGGGTTTTAATACTTTTTTTTTTTCTGTTTCAAAGTAGCTGTCAGTTTCGCCACTTTTACTGTTTATTGTTACACCTAAAGGGGAAAAAAAGGATTTATTCCTTTAAAATAGTCTGTTATAGGTATGTTTGAATGAGTGTTATTTCTATTCT
>OU015499.1:117691172-117723672 GCA_907164885.2 Dolomedes plantarius | reverse complement strand
GAGTTTGCCGAGACACAAAGGTTTTGAAATAGCTATAAAAACTTTATTAATAGAATTTTTAATCATTCCAAAGAGCCCCCCCAAAAAAAGAAAGAAAGAATTTTTTTAAATTCATTTTTGTTTCTGGTTAAATTATTGTGGGGTCAGTTATTTAATGTTCTTGTTTAAGTGCAACTAATCAATTTTCTCACTTCTTTTAATAAAGGTAATACTGGAATGGCTTACCTTTAACATCATCTGAATAATACTTGAATAATAAGTCAACACTAAAAAAATTTAGTTCCATGCATATATCCTTAAAATGCATTTAATAATTGACTTCAGTTTAACACATAACTGTTGAATTCATGACAGACTGAATAACCCTTCGGAATCAGGTTTTACAAAATGAATAATTGACTTCAAAATGTCAACAGCTTGAACAATTATCTGCACACAATCTTTAATAAAAAAAGAATAAACGGAATCGCATCCAACATAGCGACTTTTGAATTCTTACATGACATTGCTTAGAATAGAATATACACTACAACACAACAAATTAAACATTTCTTAGCCATTTTCTTGCGATTACTCAGATTCGAATTTGCATCAACAGAATAATAAAAAACATTTTTAGCTTGAAGTTTAAAAAAAAAAAATGTTACACAGTGATGCCATCTATTGACAAGAAATACAATTAGAATACAAATTACAAACAATATGATGAATAAAATGAAACAATTATTATAATGAATTATTTAAAAATAAAAATAAAAACAGTAAGTCTTTTATGAAGACTGAACAAATATTTTCAGATTTTTTTTTTTCTGAACACAGTTTAATGAAAACAGAGCGATGTAAAATTTCATTGAGATGCCTTGCAAGGAGATTCAGATGTATCTTTCTTAGTACGATATATCATAAAAATTTCATTCCGAGGTAAACAAACGTAATAAATTACAGACAAAGAGACGCTCCATTATTGTTCCAAAAGAACAAAAACTCCCTCTCTATCTCTATATATATTCCCCATAGATCAATCACATTGCCAAAAACGGAATTGGAAAACTCGATCATGAGATATTTCTTCAGAGCAACAATTGTTGTCAGTATTACAAGATGAATGGAACAAAATCGATTTAAAAAAATTAAAATAAATAAATAAATAAAAATTGTTTACAGGCTAAGGGCTTGTTCAGACATAATCCGTCAGCGTTAACGTTACTCCTATTGAAATATATTTTAACCAATTACAAACATCAAAACGAATAGCCTCGAAATTCTTAAGGCCTGTGATTGGTTTAAAATATGTCAACACGAGTTGTTGAAACTCAAATCTGACCAGAGGGCGCTGCGGGCACACTGGAAAGTGATTGATGTTTTTACGTAGTAGTTAGGTGAAAGACCACTATGTTCTATTCTATGTTTTTTGTTGTTGTGATTGTACATAAATAAAACTTGGAGAAAAAGGCATAAGTCTGAACTTTATTCAAGAACCTTCTGACAGATAAGAAACCTTTGGATATTCATTACGAACAAACAAATTTTGCGTATGCAAAATAGAAGTTGTATCACGAGTAACGCTGACACTTTCGGATTCTAATTGAACAGGCCCTAATGAGTAAACAGGCTCCAACTAATTATAGAATGAATTCTAAGATTAAAAAAAAAATATATTTTAATGAACGGTAAGTGTTCAATTATTTTTCTAACTGTTTTTTACCCTTATTACCATGTTTTTATCAACTCGCTTTCTTGTTTGTGTGTGTGTTTGTCCAGTACAAATCTTGCAATGGATTTTTAACTAACTTCCCGACAAGCTAGACATTTTAAACTTTTAGAATAGCTCAGAACACGATGACAATGCATTATTTTAATACTTTTAGCCATCTTTAAGCAGCATTGAAATCATTTTCAGATAATTTTGATTTGTAGACTGGTGCAGCCATCTATCGGCCGCGACGGGAACGAAAAGTTAAACGCAAGTTAACTTCCAATTAACTTCATTTTCTTTCAAGTTGATGGGATAATTCATCAAAAAAATTTTAAAAAACTATTTATTAATACAGTGGAGTCTCGATCGATCGTTTTCGGATCCATCGTTTTTTCGCATGTGTCGTTCATTTTATCCAGTCCCAAAGATCATATTGCTTTGTTATGTTTCCGCATCTATCGTTTTCCCGCATTTATCGTTCATTTCAATCGGTCCCTTGAAAAACAATAGATCGAGATTCCACTGTACATAGAATTTTCAAGTTTATATGATTCAACAGAAAATTTAAAAACATGGTATATAAAAAGTTCTTTTTATCTTGTAATTATTTTGATATATATATTTTTTTAATCTCATGAAAAGCCTCCATTCGATAAAACTAGACGAGTTATTAATTTCTCTCGCGGATTTTTTTTTCTTTTTTATAGATATATCTAGTCATTTAATCGGGATATCTTTAGGGGAAATTCACAAGCGTCCGATTTCGATCTGTATTTCCTTTTCCATGTCTAGCGGACATATTCTACTAAAATATTTCATTATTTATCGTCAAATTACAATTCCCCCTCTTTAATCGCAAGCGATAATAAATCAGTTCGACGTTCGTGCGTAATCTTATTATTCGAGCTCCATAAAGTCGTGGGAGAGAGAACGAATTCACATCGGATTGAATTTGCTTTTATTGTTTTACCCTGCGTATCTCAGATACCAGCAGACGAGGATTATTTTCTTCGCCAAAGCGTGAAAAAAGGGAAATGGTTCGTTTCTGTGCTGCCATTCGACGAAAATGAAATTAGCAAAATATTTATTTCTCACAGTTTGGGATTAGGATTTGCTCTAGTAGCTGCGATTGTACGTTTTGGGGGGAAATTGTTGAGCAAACTAAAATTATTATTTTTTTTTTATGTTTTCGGAGTGATTTTACAAAGCTTGTTTTCTGATAATGCGGGGAATTAGATCCAGAAACGATTTAGGAATTTGAGAATTGTAAATTAAATTTTTATTTTGTTCCAATTGGGAAAAGGCCACAAATAAATAAACCAGCTTTCCATTTTAAATCCGTTTTGTAATTTTAAGTCGAGTAATGGCAGTGTTTGTTCTGGATGCCTTTTTTTTTTTTTTTTTTTTTTTTTAAACAAATGTTTTTCGTCTTATTTATTTATTTTTTGGCCTAATGATGTAATATACTTCTATTTTTTTTTTTTACCCTTCAGCGGGCGCGTCCGTGTACAAAGTGCAACATTTTTATAATTTTGAATGGTTTGTTTTTAATTGCAAGGTTTGAATGTTCTAAGCAGTTTCTATTTATAGCTACACCCTTTCTAATGCAGGTCTGATTTTCAGACCCTCGTATTCCTTTCCATTCACTGTTAGTCCTGATTTAACCGTGGTAAACCAGCGATTATACTGGATTACAATACGACAAAAGTAGGAGTTGATTTAGTCGATCAAATGTGCAGCTATTACACGGTATCCCGCATATCACGATGATGAACAATCTCATTATTTTTAGATTTTTGGACATAATAGGAATCCATTCGCAAGTTGTCCTTAGATCCAATAAACCCAGTGGCGTAGCGAGCATAACTGGCGCCCGGGGCACGATACCTTTGTGGCGCCCCCCCCCCCCTGAAAAACATATAGTAATATAATATATAGACCCTATATTGGCGCCCTCGATAAACATATAATAACATAATATATAGACCTTATATTGGCACTCCCCCCCGAAAAGCATATAGTAACATAATATATAGACCTTATGTTGGTGCCCTCCCCTAAAAACATATAGTAATATAATATATAGACCTTATATTGGCGCCCCCCCCCAACAAAATAATATAGTAATATAATATATATACCTTATATTGGCGCCCTCCCCGAAAAACATATAGTAATATAATATATAGACCTTATATTGGCGCCCCCCCACAAAATAATATAGTAATATAATATATATACCTTATATTGGCGCCCTCCCCGAAAAACATATAGTAATATAATATATAGACCTTATATTGGCATCCACCTCGAAAACATATAGCAATATAATACATGGATCTTACATTGGCGCCCCTCTGCGAGTGGCGCCCGGGGCGTGATAGACCCCCTTGCCCCCCCCTTTGCTACGCCACTGAATAAACCGGACAGATTTGAAATAAGGCGATTGTATCTACATTGTTTGGCCTTTAATTACAAATATATCTTAATATTATCAACATTTTATATCTTGTCATAAAACGCAGAATTGTTGTTTTCAATTTGAAAAAAAAAAGTTTATTACAAGAGGAATAATCAAGGTTGAAATAGATGTTGCACTGTGTGCCACGCGCTCCGAAAATTGGCGCGCCCGCTAAAGGGTTAATAAACATTTTGTGATTTCGTGCTGATATTCTCGAAACTGAGACCAACATTTCTTGTGCCTGTTATTAACATCAATACAAAATCTTTAATTGATTTACGTTCTGCATTTGCCGTTATCGCACGAACGGTTCTCTTTCAAGCATGAACTTGCAGATCTAAGTAAAATAACGCGTGTACGTTTTCAGCATCAATTACAAAACTATGTTATTCTGTAACAGTCCGTAGGCAATTGCTTGTTTATAATTCAATACAAACAAAGACGATGGATGATAGAACCACATTTGCGAGAATTCAGTTCCCCTGACGTGAATATAAACAGAATTACACGGGATTAATTAAAAATTGACCGTATGTTACAGAGATATAAGAATTTTTCTTCTCATATTTCGTACTGCTGTTTTTTCTAAAGCTCCCAGCCCGGAATTAGTCCATACCGGGTCCATGTAAGCCAGTAGGCTGAGGGAAGAGGGGGAGGGGCCACCCCAATTTTGACAGAGCACCCCAGGGGTAGCATCTGGGGATCGTACCCTCTCCCAACCTCCCTGACCTCATAGAGGGACCTTTCCGGTCTACGGATTTAATGTCCCATATCTGGCCTAGACATGGAGGTATTTTAATGCCGCTTGTCGGGATTCGATTTGAGCATCCTAAGTACCGAAAGCCGACGCGCTACCACTAATCTACCTCGGGTCCATTTCGTACTACTTACACCTTTAACCCTCTGAGCGTTTGAGACGTATTTTTCCGTCAAATGATTTCAACTTGAAAAACGTGCGTGTGACAGATTATTTCAGTAGTTTTAACCTTTTCCTTACGGGTGGGATAGCATGTATCCCAAAAATACAGGATCAAGAATGAATATATATATATATATATATATATATATATATATATATATTTATATATAATATATATAAATATATGAGATGACCCGAATGCTGTTAACAAATACATCGTGGTCGAAACAATAATAAGATTCGAATACAATGAACAACGCAGTTTATTGCAGCCAAACTTACAGCATGGCGTTCAACTCCCATCTGCGGCGCGAGCATCGTTGAGTAGTTGTAAAACGGGTTGCAAGAAATTGGCGAGGTAGGTTAGTATATAAGAAAGGGGTAAACAACGGAAAGGTTACCATAGGGAGAGAGAAGTCGGATTACTGGCGATTAGAGGTGGTTAAAATTTATTACATTTTGCGTCACATGCATAACAAGGAAATAGACAAAAAAAAATATTTTTCTTGCTAATGCGGCAGACGATTGGACATTATCTAAAAAAATATTAAAATACAGTAAAGGAAATGTTCCTTAAACTTTACTATATTAACTGTACTATATTCTTTAGTATGTTCTATTAGATTTAATTTGAATATTTTCATCTACATTATTTTGTCTATAATAAAATATCCGTTACGATTTTCTTATAAATATAATTTTCGTTTTTTTTTACATCAATTGCATACATTGATTGTTGTATTTATTATAAATATGTATATTTACATATTTTTGGCATTAATTGCATACACTCACCGTTGTATTTTATTTCAATGTACTCCGCAGCGAAGCACGGGTGTTCAGCTAGTCGCAAATAAATGGAAACCGTAGTTATGAAAACTCAATGCTGAGCTAAATAGAAGTGGCATGCGGGGGAAATATGGACGCATGTAAATACTTATGTCGAAATAAGTAACCATTTATGCAACCTGGTTATTGGCGAATTGAATGCAAATTCAGACACACGGCCACTTCAAAAAAAAAGTCCCGTGCCAGACGATAACTGCCGGCGAATCAGGCCGTAAACAACGAGCTATTATTTTTAATGAGATTTTAAGAAAAAAAAAAAGAAGAATGGAGCAGTTTCTATGTTGCTTTATCTTTCTTTACCTGGAAAAATCTGTTTAGCTATCGTCGAAGTGTCATCACACTCATTTAACCTTCTGCAGCATTGCCAGTGACCTTACAAAGCGCTAAATCCGCTTTCTATCGAGATTATATCAGCCGATTTAAATTTATTTGTCCGTGAGCGACTTATTGTCTCCTGGGCTGCGATTTTGATGTCGGTTTATATGTCTTGCGGTTTCGTCAGTGCATCCTATCAGGACGTTATCGTCTTTAATTGTCAGATTATGGTTTTAGTTTGGGATAACCGCTTAGGTGCAGCCGCTAAACCCTCGTAATAAGATTATGAACACGCCTTCCTGGTTGTTTTCTTTGCCGGTCATCTTTTTTTTTTTTTTTTTTTGTTGTAAGGTTTCAAAAAAATGGCGGGTTATCCGAGGCTGCCATTTTGTTTCTGGCATGTGCGTTTTTCGTTTTTGACCTCTAGCCTGATTATTCACAGTCGTTCTTGTTTATACTTTTCGTCGATCTCAGACATAATCAGGCCCAGATTTCCGCATGGACAAGAGGGGCACTTGCCCAGGGCCCCCCAAAATTATGGGGCCACTAATTAAGTATTAAGTTGTACATATTTTTGAAAATTTGGTTTTTGGTTAATACAGTAAATGGGGGCAGTGGCAGATACAGAAAAAAATCCTGGGTGGGGGTACAGTGCACCCACTATAGTAAAAGCATAGTTACATCTGTAAACGTTTATTTTATTTATTTATTCTTTTTTTTTGGGGGGGGGTAATAACTTCAGACTGTGATTTATTTTGAATTTCAAGAGAAAATTTCTTTTAATTTATTTATTAACATTAAAAAGTAAATTAATAAATTAACACTTACTTTTTTTTCTTCAAATTTTTGACTTGGTCGAAATTTTTTTGAATATACAGATTTCCACCAGATTTCCACATGTTCATGTGGAAATCTGGTCCTGTGGGGGGGAGGGGGGGCAGGCATGTGCCCCCCTGTGCATCTGTCCTTGGAGAGGCCCCCAAAGTCTGCTTTGCCCAGGGCCCCATTCGGTCAAAGTCGGGCCCTGGACATAATTTGGATCATTTAAGGCTGCTGTGTGCTAACCCTATTGGATTCGCTCACCTCGATGTTAACCTATGGAGAAAATTTGTCCAGGGATTACCGTCTTGGATTGAAAGATTTTTTTAACGTAGTATTACGTTCCTCAATAACGGTCCTCCGGAAAGAAAAAAAATTCAGAGTCCGTCCTGCGTAGCGAGTTATAATTTTGGCAGCGCGCCAAACACAGTGGCAGTATACAGTTAAATAGAAAAGTACCAAAATGCGCCAAAATAAAAAGAGGTAAGCAAATGATAATCCTACGTTAATAACCCGCGGTAGTTTCGTTAGAAGAGACTACTTGAATTTTTTTTCTTTTTTAATAGTTCTCCATAATAGAGAAATATACTTTCCACCTTGGGGCATTTTTCGTTTAAAATTGTAAATAAAATTTTAAATTTTAAATTATTTGGGTAAAATATCTGGTCTAGTGTGTTTTAAATGCTCCTAAATTCCTTTGGTGGATGCAATTTAAAAAATTAATTTTGTTGCAAGGTGCAGAAAAGTTCAGGCTATCTGAAAATACCATTTTTATTGGATTATCAGCATTTATGTAGTTGTCAGTAGTGGACACATTTTCTCCATAGATTAACATTGAGGTGGGCGAATGCAATAGGGTTAATACACAGCAGCCTTAAGTGAATAGCTGCAGTTGATAACTTACGGTTACGGATGGGATAAGGTTAAAATTTTACCTTTAATTTATGAAAGAACAATAGTGAACATGTGTGTTCTTTATGTTGATGGTAGATCTTATCTGGATCATCAAAGTTACTCGCTGAAGTTAATGACTAGCGGAATTCAGGGGGTCTATAGCTAAAAATTTTCATTTAGTTTACAAAAGGACAATTGCGAACTTGTTTATGTCTTTGGTCTATTGCAGACGTTATTTGCGGCATCAAAGTTCCGTGCTGCAGGTTTATAACTTTGCGGATTACGGGTGATCCTAGATGTTTAAATTTTACATTTAACTTTGTGAAGGACAAATGGAAACTTGTTTATACTTTTGATCGATATATCAGAAACTATTTTGGTCTTCAAAGTCCCTTGCTAAAGTCGATAACTTGCGAGTTTCGTGGGGTCTAACATTTTCATTTCGTTTACAAAAGGACAATTGTGAACTTGTTTATGTCTTTGGTCTATTGCAGACCTTATTGCGGCCCATCAAGTTCCGTGCTGCAGGTTATAACTTGCGGATTACGTTTGGTGATCTAGAGTTAAAATTTTTACATTTTTTTAACTTTGTGAAAGGACAATGGAAACTTGTTTATACTTTTGATCGTATTATCAGAAACTATTTGGTCTTCAAGGTCCCTTGACTAAAGTCGATAACTTATAACTGCGGATTACGGGTGATCTAGAGTTAAAATTTTACATTTAGTTTGTGAAAGGACAAATGGAAACTTGTTTATACTTTTGATCGATAGCAGAAACTATTTTGGTCTTCAAAGTCCTTTGCTGAAGTTGATAACTTGCGAGTTTCGTGTGGTCTAAAGTTAGAATTTCCCATTCAGTTCATAAAAGAGCAAATGTGAATTTATTTATACTTTTGATCGATCGTAGAGATTATTTGGATCATCAAAGTCACGCACTACAGCTGATAACTTGCGACTTACGGGTGATATAACGTCCTTTCACGAACTAAAAGTTTAACATTTGATTTGTAAAAGGACGAATGTAAACAGTTTTATTATTTTGGTCGATCACAGATATTAGTTGGATCCTAAGAGTTGCTTGCAACAGTAGATGAGTTGCGTATCTATATATAAAACAGTTCCGTAACTGACTGACTGATAGATAACGCTCAGACCAAACCGCTGAACCTAAAGGGCTGACATTTTGCATGACGATTCTTATAGTGTAGGGGTAAACTAAGAAAGATTTTTGAAAAATTCTTCTTAGATTTTTTAAATTAAATTTTTAAGTTGTGTTTGTAACATTCTTTAAAGTTTGCATTTAAAATAATAATCCGAGGGTTATAAAATTTATATCAAGAGAAAGATTATAAAAATTCCTTTAAAATGAAACCTTTTTCGAATATTTATCTCCATTTTCTGATTTTTGGTGAATTTTTAAAGATTCATTTTTAGAATTTCATTTATTAAATGGTGATCACGTGGTTTATTTTCTTTTGTGATACTTTAAATTCGTTTTGCGTTACGTGCATAACGGCGAAATAAATTGACAAAAAAATTTTTCTTCTTCGTAATGCGGCAGACGATTGGACATTATCCAAAAAATTATTAAAATGCTGTAAAAGAAATGCTCCTCAAATTGTATTATAATAAATGTACTATATTCTTTAGTATGTTCTATTAGATTTAATTTGAATATTTCCTTCTACATTATTTTATCTATTAAAATATCCGTTACGATTTTTTTATAATTTTTTTTGGCATTAATTGCATACATTGATCGTTGTATTTAATTTGAATGTACTCCGTAGTGAAGCACAGGTATTCAGCTAGTAATGACATGGAAAAAAAAAATCATGAACGTTTAAGATGATCCCGCATTTTTACAAAAACCTTTTTGTTAAAGACAGTATTTCCTTTGCATGCGATAAACCTTCCCGACAATGAAAGAAGCATTTCAAAAGCTGTGCGCGAATTCGCGTTCATTGCAAGCGAAAAAGTTACGGCGCCACCTCATTACACAGAAGAGAGCCGCAAAGACCGATCAAATCAACTTTTACTTTCTGCCGAACTTAATCTATTCCACTTCCCGAGCAGTTCCGAAGATTTACGAACGGGAGATAATAGGCCTCGCACGCTTTTACGAGCCGCGTAACTGGATTTTTACGATTTTTGCCGCCCAGCATCTTTCCCCCTTTAAATGCAGATGCTCCGTGGTATTCCGCGCCCTGATTTTATTTTATTTTTATCTCCCTTGCGAAGAGCGACTTTCCATTTTCACTGCGACCGTGAAATTCGCAAGCGAGGCATGGAGAGAAACGGACTTGGAACAGCGAGAGGGGAAATCTGAATGCGGGCAGTTTGTTTTTTCGCTTAACTGAATGATCTTTTCGACAGTGCGCTGAATGCGTTGTATGTTTTTATTACACCCAAGTTTGAATGCTTTGTTTTCACGGAGTTTCTCTTTAACCTTTTCCTTACGGGGTGGGACAGCAAGTATCCCAAGAATACGGGCCCAAGAATGAATGAATGAATGAATGAATATATATATATATATATATATATATATATATATATATATATATATATATATATATACATACATATATATATATACATATATACATATATATTATATACATATATACATATATATTACATATATACATATATATATATATATACATATATATATATACATATATATATTACCATATAGATATATATATATATGTATACATATATATATACATATATATGTAATACATATATATATATACATATATATATTATATATATATGTATACATATATATATACATATATAGTATATATATATATATATATATATATATATATATAGATATAGATACATATACATACATATATATATACAATATATATATATATATATATATAATATCATATATATATATATATATATATATATATATACATATACATACATATATATATATATATATATATATATATATATATAATATATATATATATATATTATATATATATATATATATATATATCATATATATATATATATATACATATACATACATATATATATATACCATATATATATATATATATATATATAATATATATATATATATATATATATATATATATATATATTTGGGATACATGCTATCCCACCCCGTAGGGAAAAGGTTAACCCTTCAGCGGGCGCGCCCGTGTACAGAGTGCAACATTTTCGTGATTTTGAATGGTTTGTTTTTACATCTAAGGTTTTAATGTTCTAAGCAGTTTCTATTTATAACTACACCCTGTCTAATGCAGGTCTGATTTTCTGACCCTTGTATTCCTTTACATTCACTGTTAGTCGTGATTTAACCGTGGTAAACCAGCGATTTTACTTGATTACAATACGACAAAAGCAGGAATTGATGTACTCGATCCAATGTGCAGCTATTACACGGTATCCCGCATATCACGATGATGGACAATCTCATCGTTTTTTAGGTTTTTGGACATAATAGAAATCTATTCGCAAGTTGTCCTTAGATCCAATAAACCGGACAGTTTTGAAATAAGACGATTGTATATGCATTCTTTGGCCTTTAATTATAAATATATCTCAATACTAGCTGAAAACCCGCGCTTCGCTACGGAGTACATTCTAATTAAATACAATGATCAATGTATGCAATTAATGCAAAAAAAATTATTATTTTAAATGCAAACTTAAAAAAAGTTACTAAAACAGCTTAAAAATTTAATTTAAAAAAATCTAAGAAGAATTTTTCAAAAATCTTTCTTAGTGCACCCCTACACTGTAGGAAGAATCGCCGTGCAAAATTTCAGCCCTCTAGGTCCAGCGGTTTGGTCTGTGCGTTGTATGTCAGTCAGTGAGTCAGTTACGGAACTGTTATATATATATACAGATTATCAACATTTTATATCTTGTCATAAAAGTCAGAATCATTTTTCTCAATTAAAAAAAAAAGTTCATTACAAAAGGAATATTAAGGTTGAAAGAGACGTTGCACTTTGTGCCACGCGCGCCTGCTGGTGTTCCAAAAATTGGCGAGCCCGCTGAAGGGTTAACCAGGGTTGCCAGTTTACGTAGCGATCCTTTTCGCACCAAAATGGCGTGCGGAAGATCAGCTCGCTCTCCTAGCCGTCGGATCTGATTACGCGGAGGACGTGAGTAGGCGTTTGTTTACCAACACAATGAACACGATATTGGCTGGATGCCCCCAAAGATAAACGGAGAGCAAAGTATTTCATACTTTATACACTATTTAACAGGAGCGTGCGGGAAATCTTCAGAATTAATTCGTAATAGAATTGTAATGGTCTACAGATATGGCTTCACTTGACCTGTCTATTGTGAAGCCTTTTTTCTTTTAGTTGCTGATGGGTTATATTTTTACTTCAATATATCACCATTGAAAGAATAAATTTCAACTTATTTCCTTCGGTTTATCGTTACTGAAGTTACCGTTGCTATAGCAACCGCAGTAAGGCTTATCATTATTGTTATTATTTTTTTTCCTAGCTAGAAGCTACTAGCTGAAAAGCCATACTTCGCTACGGAGTATATTCAAATTAAATACAACGGTCAATGTATGCAATTAATGCCGAAAATATGTATAAATATATTTGTAATAAATGCAACGATCAATATATGCAGTCGATGTGAAAAAAAAAACGAAATAATATATTTATAAAAAAATCGTAACGGATATTTTTATAGACAAAATAATGTAGAAGAAAATATTCAAATTAAATCTATAAGAACATACTAAATAATATAGTACAGTTTGAGGAACATTTCTTTTACTGTATTTTAATATTTTTTTCGGTAATGTCCAATCGTCTGCCGCATTAGAAAGAAAAAAAAAATTTTTTTTGTCAATTTATTTCGTTGTTATATACGTGACGCAAAATTAATTTAAAGTATCACAAAAAGAAAAAAAAAACCACGTGATCACCATTTAATGAATTAAATTCTAAAAATGAATCTTTAAAAATTCACCAAAAATCAGAAAATGGAGGTAAAGATTCGAAAAATATTTCATTTTAAAAGAATTTTTATGATCTTTCTCGTGATATAAATTTCATAACCCTCGGATTATTATTTTAAATGCAAACTTGAAAGAATGTTACAAAACAGCTTAAATATTTAAATATTTAATTTTGAAAAATCTTTCTTAGTGCACCCCTACACTATAAGAAGAATCGCCATTCAAAATGTTAGTCCTCTAGGTCCAGCGGTTTGGTCTGTGCGTTATATGTCAGTCAGTCAGTCAGTCAGTTACGGGACTGTTTTATTTACAGGGTGGCTAATAAATACTGTAACACTCCAAAAAATAAGAGTTAATTTTAATTGTTTGTAAAACAACTTATCTATCTATTTGTGTGATTGGCAACTTTTTGTAAATACAGACGATTTTTGTTTAAAGTAAAACATGTAGAATATTTTTAAAGATAGAAGTCAAAAGGTTAATGGTTAAACAGCTTTTTGATCGCGGATTTTCTGCAGGTAAAATATTTAAGCAATTAAAATGCCTTGGTTTTAATAGGACGTTTATATATAGGACTATAAATCGATTATTGGATACCAATAGCTGTAAAGGTCGACCAAGATCCGGTCGTCCACGCACTGTTCGTACAAAAGAACGTATCAAAAGAATTCGTGAAAATATACGAAGAAATCCACAACGTTCTGCAAATAAAATGGCTGCAGAAGAGAACATCAGTCGCAGAACTATGCAACTTATCATAAATGAAGACCTGGGTTTTCGCCCTTATCGCAAAAGAAGAGTTCAAGGTTTGACTACTGCACAAATAGTAAAAAGGTTACAAAGATGTAAGAAATTGCTGAACCGGCACGGTAGCAAAAGTGTTGAAAAATAATTTTCTCTGATGAGAAGCTGTTTTGTACAGAACAGAGTTATAATGCTAAAAATAATGTTGTACATTCAGCAACCTTCGAGGATATACCTGAAAATCTTCGAACTGTTTAAACGCTTTCAGAACAAGAATTCTGTTATGGTTTGGGCTGCAGTGTCACACAATGGAAAACTGCCTCTGAAATTCATCGATAAAGGGGTAAAAAATCAATGCTGAATATTACAAACAGGAAGTATTGGCTACACGTTTATTACCACATGCTAACAGATTGTATCCCAAAAAGAATTGGATATTTCAGCAAGATTCTGCACCGTCCCACCGATCCAAAACAACACAGGAATGGCTCCATGTCAATTGCCCGAAGTTTATCAAGCAAGAAGATTGGCTACCTTCTTCACCAGATCTAAATCCTTTAGACTATTGCATTTGGGGGATTTTAGAGTCTAAAGTAAATGCTAAGCAGCACAGAAGTTTGGACTCCCTCAAAGCTTCCATACGGAGTGAATGGGACAAATTACCTCATAAAATGTTTCGTGCCGCAATAGGACAGTGGCGTAAGAGATTATCTTTAGTAATCGATAAAGATGGCGGTCGATTCGAGTAAAATTATTTCATGGTAAACTTTCATGTATAATGTTCATAATATTGTTGTATTTTCCATTTTCTATTTCATCTGTGTGTAATTAAATGATTCGATATTTGTCACAGTATTTATTAGCCACCCTGTATATATGTATATTTTATCTTTATTAAGCAAGAAATTAAAAATATCTTTCTATACCTAACAAAATACAAAAAGTTCTGCTCATATCGGCTGCTTCAGGGACGCTTCCGGAACGTTCTGAGGTTGAAATTTCGAATATAAATGTACATTAAAATTATGGATTTCTTCCTTTTCAGACATACATCTACTTTTTATAGATCGCCACTGTAATTGCGGGAGAATATACCCAGTACGCAATTTCATGCTCATTTACGTACATAATGACTATAAAAATGGCGGAGCTTTTTCCTTCTCGGTTTGTACAAAATAATTTTATCTTTCTACAAATCGAGTATCCCCTTGAAATTGCATTCCTCCTATTTATTTTTCGATGTATATAAGTGAATCTATTTTCCCTTAGTTTCCTTTCCAATTATAGACGTCCTTGAAACATTCTTTCGAAAACGTCTTTTCGAAACGGAAAGCACATCCGTAGACTTTTTTTTTTTTTTTTTTTTTTTTTAACGCCTGGCCTATTATTTTTTCGCATCGCCGATTCCCTGGGAGGAAAAATTGGTCTGAACTGCACAGCGTTCCGTTCCTTCTTATTTGGTCTACAAGGGCTGGAAAAATATTCTTTTTATCGAAAAAATTCCGGGTTGTTTTTCATTATTAGGGGTATATCGGGGGTAATTTCGTCCCACTTTATTTTGTTAACGACGTAATGAAACTTTGATGTTACATACATCAGATGGCGAGATGTTTTGGAAATTACCCATCTTCTAACTGCTAGAAGAGTCGCAACATTTGGCGGTTATTCGCTCGTTTGGCGAGATTTTAGTGATTGGTTCATTTTACCTATTTGTACATGAGGTGAGGCTTGTGTGAACGGCCCCTTAGGGATGATACGATTGAAATTGACACTTAATTTTTTAGAAATTTAGATTTTGAGCTCAAGGTTGCTTTTTAGCAGTTATGATAGGAAAAATTGTCTCCATAGGATTTCCAATCCAATACAGCTAATAATAATTACAAGATAAAAAGAACTTTTTATATACCACGTTTTTAAATTTTCTGTTGAATTATATAAACTTGGCAATTCTATGTATTAATAAATACTTTTTAAAAATTGTTTTGATGAATTATCCCATCAACTTGAAAGAAAATGATCAAATGCTTAGTAAAGAGGTATCAAATGCGTAATCAATCGTTTAGATAGGGAACTGGCAGTTAACTTGCGTTTAACTTTTCATTCTCTACCCTGCCGATAGATGGCTCGACCATTCTACAAAACAAAATTAACTGTAAAGGAATTCAATTCTGCTTAAAGATGCTAAAAGTATTAAACGTAGTGTCAGAGTTAAAAATTTGTTGACCAATCGCCGAGCTCATTTCATTAACCACGTGATATGTCAAACTAATCACAGGTCATGTCGACAATCTCGGGGCCAATGTAGCAACGCAACGCAACCCTTTGTATGCAATGTGAACAGACCTTTACTCTTTGAAAAGGAATCAAATCTTGTTATAAAGCTCTAATAAATTTGTAAAATTTTAAAATTATTAAGAATTTTTTTAAACATACATAACTAGCTGAATACCCGTACTTTGCTACGGAGTACATTCAAATTAAATACAACGGTCAATGTATGCAATTAATGCCAATATATATATAATAAATACAACGATCAATGTATGCAATTGATATAAAAAGAACAAAAAAATATATTTATAAAAAAATCGTAACGGATATTTTTATAGACAAAATAATGTAGAAGAAAATATTCAAACTAAATCTAATAGAACATACTAAAGAATATAGTACAGTTTGAGGAGCATATCTTTTACTGTATTTTAATATTTTTCTGAATAATGTCCAATTGTCTGCAGCATTAGCAAGATTTTTTTAAAAATCTATTTCGTTATTATACACGTGGCACAAAATTAGTTTAAAGTATCACAAAAAGAAAAGAAACCACGTGATCAGCATTTAATAAATTAAATTTTAAATATTAACCTTTAAAAGTTCACCCAAAATCAGAAAATGGAGGTGAAGATTTGAAAAAGATTTCATTTTAAAGGAATTTTTAGGATCTTTCTCCTGATATAAATTTTTGTAACCCTCAGATTATTATTTTAAATGCAAACTTAAAAATAGTTACAAAAACAGCTTAAAAATTTAATTTTTAAAAATGTAAGAAGAAGTTTTCAAAAATATTTCTTAGTATAAAAAGAATCGCCATGCAAAATTTCAGCCCTTTAGGTCCAGTGGTTTTGTCTATGCGTTATCTGTCAGTCAGTCAGTCCGTAACTGTTTTATTCATATAGATAACTAAGGAATAAAAAGTAAAATAAATAAGTATTAAAAAATTAAGCCTAAATGTTTTATAAGACAAAGAAACAACTTTCGAGACCTTTTGTGTCTACTTAAGTAAAGAAACTAAACCCAACTTGGCGAAAAAAAACACTAGAAATTTTTAAACTATCGGAACGGGTTACATTATTACTCCCGCTGCGTGGCAACCCTGCTTCATGGCGGCACGATAGTTTTGGATTCGAAATGGAAAACATGTTAAGGGAAAATAAATAGATGCAATTTTCTCCGTGTAATTCATGTGGGCTTCGATCTCTTCTGTGTAATGTCTTCCAACACAGCAGCCCGCCATTTACGTGGAAAGGAATGCTGTTAGGATGATTTAACCCCCTTCCGAACTGTAAATAATTTGTCGATTTGCTTTGTTTTTGTTTGTTTCCCATTACGAATTTATTATCAGTACGAAATGCTTTTCTCCGTACTATACATACATTTTTATTTTGCGCGCGTGGATATAAAATATTTCTCGTCTCAATCATCTCATTCTGAAGATATATGATTGTAACGCTTTTTTCGGTGTTTTAAATTTTGTTGTAGTTCGGAAATTTGTATGAGTTAATCTAAAGAATATTTTTTTCCGTATGGAACCTAATAAATTGGAATTGATGGTTTGTGGGGCTTTTTTTTAAATCATTTATGTACCCGAATATTTAATGTTTTTACTGATTAATGTAAAAGTAATTAGAAATAGAGGGAATCTTAACTTCTTTGATTAATGAAGTATTCATTAATCAAAGCTGATTATTACTATGAAGTTCTACAGTTTATGCATGCTTCTGTAAATAACTCTAAAATCTGTAATTAATATATATATATATATATATATATATATATATATATATATATATATATAATAGCCGTTGTCTCTGTATAACACTTCCTGGCTGTACTCATCTTTCAATTGAAGCCCTCAGTAAACAAACCGTCGGTTAGGCTTAATTTCAATTTCAGATGTGGATCAGAATTTTTTCCTACCTAAAAACTAATATCATCTCCATCAAATCACGTTTGTTCAGCCTATTTTTCTATAAAACATTCAGAACTAAAAAAATTGGATCTTTTTAGCTGTATATTTAACAGTTTTTAAAAATCCGTTTACTTTTGCGATGAATTCTGAAAGTAAACAAACTTGAATGTGAATGAATCAAATAGCTCAAGTATTGATTTCGCGTAGTGAACTGTAAAAAACTGGTTGGCAGTCTACTACTCCAATCGCATGAAAAACTAAATAAATAAAAAATAATGAAAGGGTTTGCTTTTACAAGGTGTGGATTAAATGCAACATTGTTAGATAATTCGGGATATTTTTTTAACTTTCATATACTTTTTCCATTATGACGTCATTATTAGTATTATGACGTCAAAATGACGGGTTACCTTCTAGTATATATATATATATATATATATATATGTACTAGCTGAATACCCGTGCTTCGCTACGGAGTACATTTTAGGATAATTACAACGAAAGAATAATGAAATTGCTTTTTAGAGAATTTCCTAATAAACAATATTTTTTGTTTCTTCATTGGGCGGAACTAATATTACCAGACTCGTCCGCAAACTTACGCGTGAGCAAGCTACGTAAAACTGACCGTGGGAGAAAGAGAGAGACTTATTTATCATCATCCGCCTTGAGATTTATTTATCATCATGGCGAAGCATACTTTGAAGGGAAATTGCAGTTTTATATATAGGTTTAATTTACTATCCATAAAATATACTAATTTAAATTAAACTCTTTAAAAACTTCCATCTCAATTAGTCTAGTGGTTAAATCTTATCTCTTACTGTATTTTAATATTTTTTGTCAATTTATTTCGTTGTTATGCACGTGACGCAAAATTTATTTAAAGTATCACAAAAAGAAAAATAACCACGTGATTAGCATTTAATACATTAAATTATGAAAATTAATCTTTAAAAATTCCCCAAAAATCAGAAAATAGAGGTAAATATTCGAAAAAAAATTCCATTTTAAAAGACTTTACAGGATCTTTCTCGTGATATAAATTTTATAACCCTCAGAATATTATTTCAAATGCAACTTTTAAAAAAAGTTACAAAAGCAGCTTAAAAATTTAATTTTAAAAAATCTAAGAAGAATTTTTCAAAAATCTTTCTTAGTGCACTCCTACACTATAAGAAGAATCGCCATGCAATATTTCAGCCCTTTAGGTCCAGCGGTTTGGTCTCTGCGTTACCTGTCAATCAGTCACGAAACTGTTATATATATATATATATATATATATATATATATATTAAAATTGCAACTGTCTGCGGTCATGGTTAACATTAAATACATTGTTTGATAGTAATTGTGCTGCCATAGTAGCTATTGTTGACTCTAAATAACTTTAAATCATGGCATACCATACTAATAGAATATTGTTGATATTAACTTGAATATCGGAAAAACAAATTAATGTACTGCAACCGTGAAAAAATCCCCCCCCCCCAACAAAAAAAAACGGCTGTTCGTAACATCATTAGCTATAACTGAAAGTGATACAACCGTATAGTCAGTCAATTTTCCCATGACATTTTGGCCATTTAGTTACCATGGTTACATACCTGCCAAACGATTTTTTTTTTCCAATTTTTGCAGTCGAACGTGACCTGAACAATTATTATTATTTTATTTTTATATTAATTTGTCTGTAGTTTCGAGTTGGCGAATTCTGTAGTAAACGGACCATCAGACATAGTCTCTAACTAAGATCATTGACTATGTTTCAAAAATACGGTGCTATTTCCAATTCCAGTAGAAAACAGAGAAGAACTTCGTGGCCGTGTTATTAGATAGCATTGCAGATTTTCCTGGAGATTTGGCACTTGAAAAGCCCAAACTGAACTCGATTTCCCGATAATGGCGAGAGAAAGCTATACTGCTTTTTCCGCACGAACAGCTGATCAAATGACCGCCAGCCTCCATGTCGTTCGTTTTAATTGTGCTGGAACGTTTGTTACACATATTTTCTCCCCGTTCACCGATTTACGGGTAATAGAATTGCCTGAATGAAGAATGACTCTCAGTGTCGTGTGCAGTGACAGCTGTGAGTGGTTTTCTTGCATTGTTTCGTCTGCGTGTTGTTTTGAATCGAAATTACAGTTATTACCCGGCGAGTTCACGAACGTAACTAGGTTTTTCTTTTTTAACCTGAATCGGCTTGTCTTTATTATTATTTTTTTTTTACATCACAGTTGTGATTTTTCGTCCCATTGTCGATGGGAGGGTATGTTTTGTTCCGTAAGTGATATGTTTATAATGTTTGTATATAAGCACGGAAGTCGCCTGGTCTGTGTGCAGCTTCGGAGAAATGCCGTGGCTGGAAGTTGCTTGTATTTCATTTCCGCGTGAACACGATTTCACTCGAACTTGCAACAGCTGTATATACAGTAGAACGTCGTTTATCCGGCCCTCGTTGATCTGGATGTCCGGATAATCCGGATCAGATTTGTAGACATTTATTTTATTTACAGTTCGCATTAGATAATAATTCATGCATTAATTGAAATGAATCTATATAACTGAAGTGACATTGAAACGTAGCAGACGATTTCATTTGGAGAAAGAATTACAATCATGAAATACGTGTATATTCTAATTAAGAAAGTCTAAAAGTAGCATTGAAACGTAGCAGACGATTTAGTTTTGAGAAAGAATTACAATCATGAAATGCGTGTATATTCTAATTAAGAAAGTCTGAAAGTAGCATTGAAACGTAGCAGACGATTTAATTTTGAGAAAGAATTACAATCATGAAATACGTGTATATTCTAATTAAGAAAGTCTGAAAGTAGCATTGAAACGTAGCAGACGATTTAATTTTGAGAAAGAATTACAATCATGAAATACGTGTATATTCTAGTTAAGAAAGTCTGAAAGTAGCATTGAAACGTAGCAGACGATTTAGTTTTGAGAAAGAATTCCGAGCATGAAATATGTGTATATACTTTTTCTATAATAATTATCAGATTTGCTGTGTTTTAATATCGGATGTTCTCAATCTATTCAAACATTATTGATTCTTTTTCTATAATAATAAATTCATTCAAACATTAAGGTAAATGCACCTGTAATGGGCCATGTCCCTATAATGGGCCGCTTTTTAGAAATGTCGAGAAATTGAGGGTCTGTCGTTACCTAAGGCAGTAGAAGGGGTGAGGGTCATTGGCTGCTAGACCCTTAATTTCTCGACATTTCTAAAAAGCGGCCCATTATAGGTACATGGCCCATTACAGGTGCATTTACCTTACTGACTAGCTGTAAATCAATGCTTTAAAATGCCCAAAAAGAAGAGAGCACTGGACTGGATCTGACAGAAGAATGTTTTTCTCGTGGTCAGCTATAGGTGGGAGTGTCTAGAGCAAGGAATAAATCATAATTATACATTGTCGCAGATGATAAAAAAGAAAAAAAATATGTTGTGAACTGGCAATTATTAAAATAACAACAAATTAGTTAATAAATGGAATTTTTTTATTACTTAAAAAATGAAATTCATTTGTTTAAGAGTTGTTATAACTTTAGAACATCATAACATGAGGCTAATTATTAAAAAAAAATAACCGAGACTGAATCCCGAGCGAAGACGGGTAATAAATCTAGTAAATATATAAATCTAAAGAAGTGGAATAAAAGGAATTTTTAAAAAAAAATATTTACCGACAACTTGCGAGAAACGTGAATAACAAAAATACAGAATACAATTTAGAAAATAAAGCATTTCCTAGAAGCAATATTATTTGAAATGATAGGCATTTCCTAGGAGCAACATTTCCTAGAAACGCAGTGGATGAAATAACGTCTCACTATATTCAAATACATAGTAAATTTATCAGTCTTTCGACAGATAAATGACGTTTCCCCGCGGTTAAGATACTCTAAAAATTCAATGCGGTGTGATGGCCCACCGGAATGAACTGAATAAGAACAGTGTCGACCGAGGCTGGAGAGTTAACGAAACAAACTGTCTGGTGCCATAGTTTGTAAGTTTTGAAAATCAGAAGGTTTTAAATGTGATTCTAATTTTTCTGAAAAAAAAGAGGCTGCAATGCGTATAATTCTAGAACTCTGGTTTATTTATCTCTAATTAAATAGAGCAAAAATAATTGCCAAGTTGGTTGAAATTACAGCACTTCTGATATAGACAGAAACAGAATAAAACAAATTTCATAAAAAATTCAGTTAGTTTGTGTAGCTATAAGTACTTTGTATGACATTTTATAAAGTTCATCATTAAGTTTAGACAAAATTATGAGTTGTTTCAAGTTTCACTGCTGTCAGCTGAAAGAGGAATCATTTTTCACTGCGACTAAACTATCTTAGCTACGTAGCAGTAATTTGCCACTGATAGATATTCGAACTTAAATCTCAAAATTTTAATCGCTATTTGTGTTCTTAAAAGTAAGCCACATCTTTTAATAACGTGGAATAATTCATTCCAAGTTATTAACTATAAATAAGTCAAATAAATTGAAATATTTAATTACCACATAATACTTCATTTCGATGCAATTTTGAAATTTATATTGAATTATTTTTTACCTATGAAGAAATAGTTGGTTACCTAATCGGTGTCAGGTGGTATAGCAAATTTAAAAAAAAAGGAACAAACCAAGTAAGATAGAATTTTTAGTCAACATAATTTCGTTGCCAACATTTTTTTAAATATGTATTATAAATAAAATACTTATTAAAGAAATTGTCAAATGCATACGATTAAAGATTTAAAAATAAATAAATTGAATCAAGGTTTGTAGAAATTGTTCAAATGCAGACGATTCAAGATAAAATAATAATCAAGATTTAAAACCGTGGAGCATTATTTTTTTAAAGATAATAAAACTAGCGATTAAATAATTTATCTTAGGAATTACGCATTTGTCGTATAGTTTGTTAAATGCGTTGCCATTATACAAGTATTCTCAGCTTTCCTTGTTAGAAAAATATCCCTGTGCAATAAATGCGCTTTTCGTTTCTGTATTCGGTTGTTAGCTTTTCACTTCAAAGGTTTTGTTGCCAACATTTTTTTCAAATCTGTATTTTAAATAAAATATTTATTAAAGAAAATATCAAATGCAGACGATTAAAGATATAAAAAAAAAATAAATTGAATCAAGGTTTGTAGAAATTGTCAAATGCAGATGATTCAAGATAAAATAATAATCAAGATTTAAAATCGTGGAGCATTATTTTTTTTAAGATAGCAAACTAGCGATTAAATCATTTATCTTAGGAATCACGCGTTTGTCGAATAGTCTGTTAAATGTGTTGGCATTGTACAAGTATTCTCAGCTTTCCTTGTTAGAAAAATATCCCTGTGCAATAAATGCGCTTTTCCTTTCTGTATTCGGTTGTTAGCTTTTCACTTCAAAGGTTTTGTTGCCAACATTTTTTTCAAATCTGTATTTTAAATAAAATATTTATTAAAGAAAATATCAAATGCAGACGATTAAAGATATAACAAAATAAATTGAATCAAGGTTTGTAGAAATTGTCAAATGCAGACGATTCAAGATAAAATAATAATCAAGATTTAAAACCGTGGAGCATTATTTTTTTAAGATAGCAAACTAGCGATTAAATCATTTATCTTAGGAATCACACGTTTTTCGAATAGTCTGTTAGATGCGTTGCCATTGTACAAGTATTCTCAGCTTTCCTTGTCAGAAAAATATCCCTGTGCAATAAATGCGCTTTCGTTTCTGTATTCGGTTGTTAGCTTTTCACTTCAAAGGTTTTGTTGCCAACATTTTTTTCAAATCTGTATTTTAATAAAATATTTATTAAAGAAAATATCAAATGCAGACGATTAAAGATATAACAAAATAAATTGAATCAAGGTTTGTAGAAATTGTCAAATGCAGACGATTCAAGATAAAATAATAATCAAGATTTAAAACCGTGGAGCATTATTTTTTTTTAAGATAGCAAACTAGCGATTAAATCATTTATCTTAGGAATCACGCGTTTGTCGAATAGTCTGTTAAATGCGTTGGCATTGTACAAGTATTCTCAGCTTTCCTTGTTAGAAAAATATCCCTGTGCAATAAATGCGCTTTTCGTTTTTGTATTCGGTTGTTAGCTTTTCACTGCAAAGGTTTTTAAAAACAACTGATAGCAATCTTACCTTGCGTATCGCTATGCACAGGAATTATGGTCGATATGCTTTGGCTTTGGGCGAATGGGTTTTTTAAGAATGCTGGCGGTAAAACATCACAGAATGCTTCCGTCAACATATAATCGTTCTCATGATGGGTTGAAGGAAACTCGAGGCTATGTTTTTTTTTAATACATTTTATTTTCTATATTTGAGAGGGGAAGTTAGTTCGAGGATTTAAATTTCTTTTGGAAAGAATTTTCTTAAGCTGGAAATATATATTTCGGAGACCAAAATAACTTTTTTCAGCTTAATAACTTCATTAAAGTTTATATAATAAAGTTATTTTATTTATATTTATATTTATATTTTTTTATAGGAGACCAAAATAAGTTTAGAGGTTGATTCTTAGTTTTTATAAATAAAGGGGGGGGGGCTGAACTAATGTTTAATACTTTAACTCTGTGCTTGTTTGCCCGTCCCAAGACATTCAACAGAGAGGTACTCGTAAATGATTGTAAGCGAAACAGTTACACCAATATGAGGTGGTACTATAGATAAATTCTATGTTGCAGTATTGTTTGATTGTTTCAATTTTATGTAATCCTGCTTCCATTTGAATTGAGTAATTTTGTTTAGAAGTATTTTACCTGAATACGTGATACGTGTGTGTACACACATATATATATATATATATATATGTAATATATCATTACATATCGTTCTTAAAATGCAACCTGAAAGGAAACTAGCTCAAATTTACATGGCTGGAGCTAGACTCAGCCTGAAAGGAATAAGAATTTTGAAGCAGTCGTGTCGAATAGTTTTATTAGAGCGATAGTAACATCTGTCCATCTCAGACGACAGCTCGGAGCGAAGTGTAATATCACCTTTCAACCTTACGCGCTAGAAGCGAGGTACATGTGCCTATTGTTTTGAAATGTCAGCGGAATTTGGGGCTGGCGATGCGAACCCACGCCTTTCTCGAGACGTATACACGTGTAGAAATGCAACGTTTGCTGTTTTTATGGAAGTTCTGTTGCTATGGGTTTTTAAAGCGCTAAAGTAATGTTACTGGGGATTGGACTCAGGAAAGGGAATTTAAATGATAGAATGGAGGGCCTAATATTTAATTTATTACACACACACACACACACACACACACACACACATATATATATATATATATATATATATATATATATATATATATATATATAATATATATAAGTTATAATCCAATAAGTTATCTGAAGCGCTTGTAACTGCATAAAATGTAAATAATTAATTTAAATTTAACTCTCAAATATTTTTATAACTTTTAAATGTTACTTTTGTAATTATTGTTAAAAATAATTTTGTGGCAACAGTTATATACCTGGTTTCTCTTTAGAATGCAGTTAAGTTGAAAGATAAAATGGTTTGGTGTTGATAAGTTGTATTATTGGTTTTTCTTTAGTTAAATACCGTTAAATTAGTAAGTTCTGCTTACGCTGTCTCAACTAGGAGGAAACACGCTGATTAAATTAGACTTAAAAGAGCAAATTTCGATTTCACACATATATTTCATAACGAGTTTTTACACGTTATAAGCCAGTAACTTATCTGTAGCGATAATTAAAATTGGACTTAAAAAAGATAATTTTTATAGCATACATATACTTCATAACGAGCTATTATACGTTATTTCTGTAGTGAGTAATCTGAAGCGCTAATTAAAATTAAACTTAGAAAAGCCAATTTCTATTGCATACTTAAACTTCACAACGAGCTATTACACGTTAATTCTCTGAGTGAAATTATGTAATTGGGCCCTGGAGGAAAACACGTTTACGACTGTCGTCCTACGTGAGGAAACATGCAATTTTTATATTTCAAGAGGCGGACTGCATTCTTTTCTAGTGAGTTAAGTTGCAGGTCTCGAGTTTTTAAAGTCCCTCTTTATGAGAACACGTTTTTTTCTTCTTATTGTTTATTTTCGCATAAAAATGTAGTCGAAGAGGCGCTCGTAAAATTTCAGCCAGTAAAAATATACGAGTTTTAGAAGTGACCTTCAGTTTTTTATGTCAACATTTATGTTCTTAACCGTGTACAAAAAGTTATAAAGTATCTGTGACTTTCATTTGAGTCCATTTATGTATTCGTATAATTTCTCTGCAATTTTTAAAAAATATATCTTTTTCATTATCTGTAAAAAATTGGTTAACAAATCATTCAATACGGTTTTCTAATTGTAAAAAAAAATCATTAAATCGGCCAATTATCATATTCTGATTTGCCCAAACGATTTATTTCATACTTTAATGTTTATGTTTTACTAGCTGAATACCCATATTTAGCTACGGAGTACATTCAAATTAAATACAACGGTCAATGTATGCAATTAATGCCAATTTATACACACACACACACACACACACATATATATATATATATATATATATATATATATATATATATATATATATATATATATATATTTATTTATTTATAAAAAAATCGCACACGGATATTTTTATAGACAAAATAATGTAGAAGAAAATATTCAAATTAAATATAATAGAACATACTAAAGAATATAGTGCAGTTAGTGTAATACAGTTAGAGGAACATATCTTTTACTGTATTTTAATATTTTTTTTGGATAATGTCCAATCGTCTGCCGCATTAGCAAGAAAAAAATAATTTTGTCAAATTTTGTTTTTATGCACGTGACGCAAAATTAGTTTAAAGTCTCACGAAAAGAAAAGAAACCACGTGATCAGCATTTAATAAATTAAATTCTAAAAATTAATCTTTAAAAATTTACCAAAAATCAGAAAAAGGAGGTAAAGATTCGAAAATAAAGGAATTTTTATGATCTTTCTCGTGATATAAATTTTGTAACCCTCAGATTATTATTTAAATGCAAACTTTAAAGATGTTACAAAAACAGCTTAAAATGTAATTTTAAAAAAATCTAAGAAGAATTTTTCAAAAATCTTTCTTAGTGCCCCCCTACACTATTAAGAAGAATCGCTATGCAAAATTTCAACCCTTTTGGTCCAGGGGATTGGTCTGTAAGTTATCTGTCTGCAGTCAGTTACGGTACTGTTTTATATATAGAGATTATGGGGTTTTAATCCAATGAAATATTTATACGTAATTATTGTCATAGTTATACACAACTCAACTCCTAGAAACTACAAATGGTCAAAGTAAATCTTTTTACTTATAAATTACTCAATAAAATGTGCGTTTGCAACAAAAGCTCAGATTGAAAAATAGTAAATAAATCTTCAGATATGATTAATTTTCTAAATTAGATAGAGCCATTAAAGCATCATATCATTTTATGTTGAATTTTTCAAAATTACAATTAGGTGATTTAACGACATTAATTATTCCTTTTGCATTTTTTATCGCTGTCAAATTTATTAGAAGCTTAACATTAGAAAGCGACAGATCTTCAAAATGAATCAATTTTCTTAGTGAGTTATGATATTTGGAGTCCAATTTAGCAATGAAACAACACGCTTTTTTAATCGAGAAAATAAAACGTCCAATGAATTATGAAATGCCATTTTCGGTGTGTAATCAAAGGACATTAAACCGTATAATATTCCTTTATGAAACATATCTTGTTGATTGTTTTATCGTTAAATTCGTTTCATCAAATTTTTATTTTTAACGAAATGAAAATTCGGAGATTGATGACTGTATTTTGCTGATTTTGTTTCCCTG
Source organism: Dolomedes plantarius (assembly GCA_907164885.2). Taxonomy (NCBI): domain Eukaryota; kingdom Metazoa; phylum Arthropoda; class Arachnida; order Araneae; family Dolomedidae; genus Dolomedes; species Dolomedes plantarius. The sequence continues at coordinate 117,695,935 of OU015499.1, read as the reverse complement.
CTGATTATTTTCATAGTCATATATCGTCGCAACTCGCATTAGGATTTTGGGATTTTTTCTAACTAGGGGAAAATTATCACTCTCTTTGTCTATTTAGTTAAAGAAAGTAGATTTCGTATTTTATGGTAAAAGCAGTTTGAGAAATCACTAAATATCCATTGTCTAATAATTTAATATATAATTTTCAACAATGTCACACTGAACCAATAGGTGAAAATCGAATTGAACTTCATTCGTGACCAGTAGGTTTCGATGATTTGATGACTATGTTTTACAAATATGTTTTTAGAAGATTGTTCTGTAATTTTTTTATTAATCTTAAAGTCATTGGATGTTCACCATGCTATCCTTTTTGGGGAAAATTTACCGTAAAATTGTTTGCTTGTATTCAAGATTTTTACAAATTCAAAGAGAGGAATTCTACACTTTATAGTGTATTTCTTATTTAAAGAAACTAATTTGAAATTTAATTTCAATTTTTCTGAGTATGAGTTGTTCGGAGTCTCGAATGTAAACTGAAATTTAATTCAAATTTCTGTAAAAAACCCATTGAACTTCTCTCGTGACCATAAGGTTTTCGTTAAATCGAAGTACTACTGTGTATATAATACATAAAAGTGATCAAAAGCAGTATCGGGGGAAAATATTTAAAGTTTTAATTTATATTTTTTTGTTTAACTACTTTCCGAAACAAAAAAAGACAGATCATTTTTCTCTATTTTTTTATATACATACTTATTGAATAAGCTAAACCTTGATGCTACGTAAAAATGAGAGATCAATTTTCCCTATTTTTTCTGTATTCATACTTATCGAATCAGCTAACACTTGAAACCCCAAAAATGACAGATCAATTTTCCCTATTTCTTCCATATTTATACTTATCAAATCGACTAATCCTTGATACTAAAAGTGACAGATAAAATTTCTCTATTTCTTCAATATTCATACTTGTGTAATCAGGTAACACTTGATACTAAAAATGACAGATCAATTTTCACTATTTCTTCCATATTCATTCTTACGGTATCAGCTAAACATTTGATACTCAAATTCACAAATCAATTTTCCCTATTTTTTTCCATATTAATACTTACCTAATAAGCTAACCCTTGATACTAAAAATTACAGCTCAATTTTCTCTCTATCTAGCAAAATCACACTTATCTAAACTGATAACCCTTGATACTAAAATGACATATCAATTTCCACTATTTCTTCCATATTCATACTTATGGAATCAGCTAATCCTTGATACTAAAAGTGACTGATCAATTTTTCCCTATTTCTTACTCATTCGTACTTATGGAATCCGCTAACCCTTGATACAAAAATTACAGATCAATTTTCCCTATTTCTTCCATATTAATGCATATCGGATCAGCTAACTCTTGATACTAAAAATGACAGATCAATTTTCACTATTTCTTCCACATTCATACTTAAAGAAACAGCTAACACTTTATGCTAAAAATCACAAATCAATTTTCCCTATTTCTTCCATATTAATGCTTATCGGATCAGCTAACTCTTGATACTAAAAATGACAGATCAATTTTCACGATTCTTCCACATTCATACTTATGGAATTAGCTAACACTTGATGCTAAAAATCACAAATCTATATCCCTATTTCTTCCGTATTCATACTTATCGTATCAGCTAATCCTTGATACAAAAAAATGACTCTATTTTCACTATTTCTTCACATTTATTCTTACAGAATCAGCTCACCCTTGATACTAAAAATGACAGATCAGTTTTCACTATTTCTTCCACATTCATACTTACGGAATCCAGCTAACATTTGATGCTAAAAATCACAAATCAATTTTCCCTAATTCTTTCCATATTCATACTTAATACTTAATTCTAAAAATGACATCCAATTTTCCCCATTTCTTCTGTATTCATACTTACCGATTCAGCTAGCATTTGATCCTAAAAATCACAGATAAATTTTCTTTATTTCTTCCATATCCATACTTATCGAATCAGCTAGCCCTCGGTACTAAAAATGACACATCAATTTCCCTTATTTCTTCACTAAAGCTACAGCGAATCTCCATTTTTCTTGCCGTTGCGGCTTCTTTCTCTGTCCCCAACGGTTAGTTTCCCTGCGTAAGTCCTAATACCAGTGCAGTGAAGATAGATTGCAAGGTGACGTAATCTCTTTATAGATGACGCCAGTTAATTATGTGATGGAGGTCTATTAATCAATTGTAACGGACGTCTATATTAGAAGATTAATGTGTCCACACGTCTGTGTATTAGTTAGCGCCTCGGTTATAGTTAATCGTTGAATTTTCCTGATATTAATCTGGAATCTTGAAGAATTTTGTCGTTTCCACAGTTCCAGGCGTTTAAAAAGGAAGAGGGGAAAAACGGTCTGATTAATTGTGACTTGTAATTAACACAGTTATTGTTGTCAGTTCATTTAACTGCTGCATGTATTATATATATTTGCAACACATTTCGGGGCATATTTTAATTACGTTTAGACCTTATTTTTGGTAGGTTCTCTTTACTAGAGACCATACCAAAAAATTTAACCAATAAATTACCAATAAATTACCAAAAGAAAAACTTTTAAAAGTCCTAATTTTAGAAGAGCTTTTTGCGTAAGTATTTTTAGAATAGTGCTTATCATAGAGATGAATTAATAATTATTCTTTAGTTTATTATGCCTCAAGTTAATTAATAAAACTAATAATTGAAAGTTTTTAGAATAGTGCTTATCGTAGAAATGGGTTAATTATTCTTTTTTTAGCTCATTATGTACACAAGTTAATTAATAAAAGAAAAAATTTGGGCTCTAAATACGTTTACACTATATTTGTTAGGGTCTCTTTCCTCTAATTTTTAAATGAACTTATACTTAAATGCTTCAGAATAGTGCTTGTCGTAGAGGTGGGTTAACTAATTCGTTTTTTTAGTTCACTTATGCCTCAGGTTAATTCATAAGCTATAATTTGATCACTCAGGCATACTGTAAATACGTTGAGACCATAATTTTTGTATGGTCTCTTTCTATAATTTTAATAGAGCTTTGTTACGTAAATGTTTTTAGAATAGTGCTTATCGTAGAATGGGTTAATATTCTTTTTTTTAGCTCATTATGTCACAAGTTAATTAATAAAAGAAAAAATTTGGGCTCTAAATACGTTTACACTATATTTTGTTAGGTCTCTTTCTCTAATTTTTTAATGAACTTATTACTTATATGCTTTTAGAATAGTGCTTGTCGTAGAGGTGGGTTAATAATTCGTTTTTAGTTCGATTATGCTCAGTTAATTCATAAGCTAATAATTTGAGCACTCGGGCATACTGTAAATACGTGAGACCATAATTTTGTATGGTCTCTTTCTATAAATTTTTAATAGAGCTTTTTACATAATGTTTTTAGAATAGTGCTTATAGTAGAGATGGATTAATGATTTTTTTGTTCATTATGCCTCAATTGATAAAATGAAAAATTGGGGCTTTCAGGGTAAGCTATAAATACGTTTAGACCATGATTTTGTTTCGACCTTTTTCTCTAATTTTAGGTGAGCTTTTTACGTGGGTGATTTTAGAGTAGTGCTTATCGTAGAGATGGGTTGATAATTCTTTTTTTTTAGTTCAGTAAGCCTCAAGTTAATTAATAAAAGGAAAACTTGGGGCTTTCAGGCAAGCTATAAGCACGTTCAGACCATGATTTGTGTTATGGCCTCTTTCTCTTAATTTCTAAAAAGAGCTTTTTATATAAGTGTTTTTAGAATAGTGCTTATCGTAGAGATGGGTTAATAATTGTTTTTTTAGTTCATTATTGCTTCATTAAGTTAAAGGGGAAATTTGAAGGTTTTTCTTATATATAAGAAATACATTTGTTTAAAATACAGTAAGTTTTAATTACATAGTTTCTTTTAGCTGACAATAAGTATTTTCAATTTTTTCCTTTATGTTTTATTTCTTCGTATGCACTATTGAATATACCAAAAAATTAATCATGTAAAAATATTATTTACGATAAACTTATAGTATTCAGAAACTACGTGATAAAAATTTTTTTACGGTAATTTTTTCCTTTTTTTTAGTTTACAGAAAATCAAGATAAAAGATATTTTAAAATTCTTCTAAAGTTAAAAAAAAAAAAAACACCCATGGGTAATGCCATTTTTCTCCTCTACAGAAATGTTCATCTTTCTGAAAGAACGAAAACTGTATATGTTTGTTACAGCAACAAAGATACCACGACTTATTGAAAAATATATACACTAAAGAACTGAAAATTCTCTTGAGTTATCCCATGGAATTCCATTGCTAAAAAAAGTAATATTTTAAGAGATATATGTTATCTGTAGAGTAGAAAACTGTTATCCTTGTCACTTTTTCGAAATAAAAATCCATTTTGTTTGACGTCATAATACAATGACTGGCAAGATAAACAGTGTTAACGAGCCATTTGGGAATGTCTGCATTCTTAAAATAGCCCAAAATAGGGAAGAGGTTTCATTGGATACGAAAAGAATTTAAAGCGTTGTTTTTTCTATTGTTTTATAAACTATATTTTTATCCAGTGTTAGAATGATAATACTTCTGAATTCTCTAATAGTTTTAATTTTTAGCTTACGGGGCCCATTTCTCCTGTTCCCTCTTTTGAACAGGAAATTTCATACCCCCTTGTAAGAACGGCCATTAAGGGGGATATTGATATATATATATATATATATATCTTATATATATATTTCTTCTGTCCGTGTGTATGTAACTGAACTCCTCCT
>OU015499.1:117678672-117686172 GCA_907164885.2 Dolomedes plantarius | reverse complement strand
ACTGATCTTGTTTTAATCATACAGCGTAGAAAACTTAATAAAGTACACTTCTGTAGGGATTGTGGTGATAAAGAATTCCAACAATAACGCCTTCTTATTTTTTAAGCACCTCACACGACTTGTGAACATGGGATCACTGTAGAGCGCTGAAATGTTATAATTCACCGTGGGGTGGTCGAAAGACGGCCAAGAAACAAAACTGTAGAGGTTTTTACAAATCTATTGTAAAAACTTTAGAGGCAAACAAAAATGCTTGTTCACTAAGAGGACGTAAAAGAAAAGCTATCTGTGTGGCCATTGATAGCGATCAAAAGACTATAAATATTGCAAGATGGATGGACGTTATTTTATGGCCCACAGTAAAACTTTCAGCAGATAATGGTCAAAGTTGTATTTCAAATGAAAATTATGGTGGGGAGGTACTTCATAGGGACTATGAACAGGAGCAGTATAGTAAGGGAAACAATTGGGGCAGGAACTGAGAGGAAAACAGCCCACTGCCCAATGAGAGAAAAAGGGGCGGGCCAAAATGGCCCCGGTAAATGGACAAAATGCCCTCCAAGAAATAAAAAAAACTAGAGAATGTCCAGGGATTGCGCTGGCTGTTTTCCTAGAGCTCGGACGTAGGAATGCGACATCGATGTCGATGTTTTAATCATCGATTTATTGAAGCCAATTTTTTTTTGACATCGATGTTTTGTGCTCGATGTTTTACGTTGTCTCGATGTTTTTAAAAAAAATGAAAATGTACCATAATAAATAAAAAAAAATTAACCACGTAACATAATTTTCCCACTCAGTCAATGCAAGTCTGAATTCTGAAAAGGACGAATACAAAAGGGGGAACGATTAGAGACAAATGGCAATGAACAACCAATGAATAATAATTATATGCCCCAATAATTGTTATTTACAGTAAAGAAAAAATAAGCTTGTTCAGTTTTCCCCCATACGTGGTTTTGCATCAGTACTTCAATTGGTGTAAATATATGTAATGTTCTTTTGTATTAATTTAATTTGAAAATAAAGATTTGTTCATAGATTGCAATAATTTCTTCCTCAATTTTCTGGTAAAAGTAATAAAATGTGTAGTGGAAATTCTGCGATATGCGCTGACTCTAGCGACCAAGTTTTTGTCATTTGTGTCAGCCCGACCTGAGAGTAAAATTACCCCCCCCCCCCCTCCGTGACTAACCGAAGTAACATTAATATTGGAGGTACTAAACCAGTTTTAAAAAATGAAAGTTCATAAACATCGATGTTTAAAAACATTGATGGTTTTGGGGCGATGTTTTATTAGCATCGATGTTTCAGAACATCGATGTTTTGTTGTCGATGTCGTATCCCTAATCGGACGATACAGAGTCCCGATTGAACTGCCTCGGAGTTTTAGCGGTAGTGCCGGGAACCCGACATGATGATCCTGACTCTCAGCAGTTCCTGCCCCAATTGGTCCCTTACATACTGCTCCTGTTCATAGTCTACGAAGTACCTCCCCACCATAATTTTCATTTGAAATACAACTTTGACCCATTATCTGCTGAAAGTTTTATTGTGGGCCATAAAATAACGCCCATCATCTTGCAATATTTATAGTCTTTTGATCGCTATCAATGGCCACACAGACAGTTTTTCCTTTTACGTTTCTCTTAGTGAACAACCCTTTATTTATTTATTTTTTTGCCTCTAAAGTTTTTATAAGAGTTTTGTTCTTGGCCGTCTTTAGACCACACACCGCGGTGAATTATAACATCCAGCGCTTCTACAATCACAACGGATTTGTGTGAATCACCGTTTCAAACAAAAAGGGTCCGAGGTAACCTTGTGGTAGCGCGTTGGGGTTTGGAAACTGGGGGTGCTCGTTCGAATCCCGACGAACGCCATTAAATACCTAGGCCGGATATGGGCATATTAATCAGTAGACTGGAAAGGTCAGTCCTATGAATCAGAGGCGGTGGGGAGAAGGTACGTGCCCCTCTAAATGTCGACCCTTCGGGTTGCTCGTTTAAAAGGGGAGGTGACACAGGAAGGGGTGTTGGTTCACCTATACGGTGCCCCCATTGGAAGCAGCCAACCTTTCTCGCGGTTAATGTGCAATGTCTTAAGTGGCACGTGCCTGGCAAACAACAACAACAACAACAAACAACTTAAAACAAAAAGAGAGAGTAAGACGTCCCTCCCTCCCCCCTCTCCTCGGCTGCTTGCATCGGGAAGCGTTTCGCCTCGCCCGAGCAAACTTTCGCCTACTGCTGCGGCTTAAGAAGTTTCACTTCTTAAAAGGTCTCGAACGCTTAGAGGGTCAAGACTCGCCTCCCGGTTTCGCTTTGTCATCGCTCGAATCCTTTTCTGCCCGCTCCACATAGTTACCAAACCCAAACGCCGAAATTTTCCTCGCATATTCCGACGCCGATCCTCAACACAGCATCGCCTTGTTTTCAGAAGGTTTTGTGCATTATGTTGTGTTTTCCGCAACAGGATGCTGCTTGCTCCCAGACGAAGCGTTGTTCGCTCGGAATGGGGGCAGGTGTCTCAGTCCACTTCTTTTTTCGTTCGTTTCGTCTTATTCGTGCATTATCCCGTCGTGTGCGTCACATTGTTCGGGACGACTGGGGAGCGACAGTGTCCTTCATTGGATATTCCGTGCGAGTGGTCGCTTTGTCAGTTTCCAAGTAATAAGCACCTTGGGATATCCAGTCGAGTGGAAATCGATTTATTTGAGAGTGACAGTGTTCCCTCTCTTGGTAACCTAACTGTCTGTTGTACTGTGGATAATTTCCAGTTGACGTGGGATTCGAATATTTATCTTTGTCTGGAAAATGTTTTCCTTTCACATCTCTTACGATGTTGCTTATCGGTAAATGAAACGTATACGCTATTTTCAATAAATAACGCAATCTCGCTACTTGCCTACTCAATACTTTGTATTTCTGTTGCATTTCCTACGTATTCTTCTTCGATATTCAGCTTGTTGTACAATGGAGGAATCGTATTCGCCATTTTCAAAGAATGAAGCGTACTCTCCGTTATTTATAATCCTTTGCATTTCTGTTTCATTGGTACGATATTCTCCGTCAATGGATTGAGCTTTCACTGTATGTAGAATGAAGGAATCGTATTCTGCTATTTTCAATTATTGAAGCGTACTCTCCGTTATTTATAATACTTTGCATTTCTGTTTTCATTGGTACGTATTCTCCGTCATGAATTGAGCTTTCACTCTGTGTAGAATGAAGGAATCGTATTCGCCCATTTTCAATTATTGAAGCGTACTCTCCTTTATTTATAATCCTTTGTATTCCTGTTTCATTGGTACGATATTCTCCTTCATGAATTGAGCTTTCACTCTATGTAGAATGAAGGAATCGTATTTCGCCATTTTCAATTATTGAAGCGTATTCTCCTTTATTTATAATCCTTTGCATTCTGTTTCATTGGTACGATATTCTCCGTCAATGAATTGAGCTTTCACTCTATGTAGGATGAAGGAATAGTATTCGCCATTTTAATGAAAGAAGCGGACTCTCCGTTTTTTATAATCCTTTGCATTTCTGCTTTATTTTTACGATATTCTCCGTCAATTAATTCAGCTTTCACTCTATGTAGAATGAAGGAATCGCATTCGCCATTTTCAATTATTGAAGCGTACTCTCCGTTATTTATAATCCTTTGCATTTCTGTTTCATTGGTACGATATTCTCCTTCAATGAATTGAGCTTTCATTCTATGTAGGATGAAGGAATCGTATTCGCCATTTTAATGAAAGAAGCGGACTCTCCGTTTTTTATAATCCTTTGCATTTCTGTTTCATTTTTACAATATTCTCCGTCAATGAATTGAGCTTTCATTCTATGTAGAATGAAGGAATCGTATTCGCCATTTTAATGAAAGAAGCGGACTCTCCGATTTTATAATCCTTTGCATTTCTGTTTCATTTTTACAATATTCTCCGTCAATGAATTGAGCTTTCATTCTATGTAGGATGAAGGAATCGTATTCTCCATTTCAATGAAAGAAGCGGACTCGCTGCCTATCTACTCCAATATTTAGGAACTACGTTTTTCTCACGCCATTCCTCGGCGTTGCGGTAAAGCATAATCGCCTCTAAACACCTACAACAGCAGTGAAAAGATTGCCGTTAGGTGGGAGGGCGTCACACACTATCTGTTACCCCTACAACATCTACGTAGGCAATAATGCCGAGATGGCATCACTATGGCAACCTATCTTAGCACTTTCTCTCTCGAGAGAGAGAGAGAGAGTGGAAACAAAGTACAAGTTGTAATTCGCAGTTTACATGCTATATAAGCGTGGAGAGATGCATCGTGGCTTGTAAGCTTCGTGACTCACGCCAAAAGCCGAGGCTCGATTTTTATCTGGCTACGTGTAAGTGAGAGTAGTACTACACTACGACGGCCTGTTCATTAATCTCGACTCCCTCGCCAAATATTTAGTCACGTGGTCAGCAGTGGCGCGAGATTTTACCGACGAGCGAAGCTTGAAGTAATTTGTTTCTTTCTTTCTTTCCGCATCTGAAACCGTGCGTAAAAAAGTCGGGGATATCACCGCTCGGGACAGCGCGTTAAAAAAGAAGAAATGCCATTTGCAGCGCAGCTATTTTAGAGCGCGTGGATTGAATACTGATACAAGCTGGTTGCCATTGAAAATTTTCGATCATTGTATAGTTGTCTGGATGGCGTACTATTTACACAATGTAAAGTTGAGAGATAATGGATTGAAATTGCCGTTTGATTTATGGTTTGGCGGATGAATTTTCAGCATGGTCGCAGTGTATACTTAAAGTTGTGTTTGTTTGCAATACTTCGTTTCCTTTCTGATAACATCGCACGTATACTACGCCATGAATCGTCGTTTAATTGGTGACATTTGTTGGCTGATATTCCTGTAAAAATCATTTGTTAGGCGGAGAATGTTTAAGCAAAAAAGTGTTCTAAAGTGATTTTTTTTAGTGTAAAACGTATTGACATTAAGTTATGAGATAATTTTTGCTGCATTATATCAAGAAATGCTAAACACACAACAAAAAAAGGTAAAAGTTAAAGAAAGGAGGGGTATTCCGTGGAGCGTTTGGCGAAATTTTCAAAACTTCGCCAAAATCACACCAAGAGACGACTATTAGATTTACTACCTAGATTTAATCTTCAATCCAGAATCCAATTTTCTAAAAGTCAAAAGCCATTAGCAAAACTCTACAAATAAAACTGCAAATTCTAAACGAGTAAGCTCACAAATGGCTAACAAGCCAAAAAATCTTCAATTTTTTAAATGATTATTCAGTAAACCGCGCATGTGCAATAGGTTTGCCATAGCTCACCTTCAATAGGCTAGCCACTGGCTGCCACTTGGCGCATTATCTCCTTCGCCAAAAAAGGGGATACCCGCTTCTTTACTTCAGCCCCACCAAAAAATCTTTTGATTTTCAATATTTTCGGCTTATGTCTCTATTTTTCATAAATACTCGGAGAGTTTCCTTGTCTTTATCAATTTTTTTTCTTCTTTCAATACAGCAGTTTCGTTGGTAAAAAAAATTTTACTGACAGATGGCAGCACTGAAATATTAATTGAGTTATCTTTCGTGCGATATAATGATGAATATACAATGAAATATTCGAACTCAAAAAAAAAAAAGTAAATTTAAAAAAAAAATAAGTTAATTTTAAAAAAAATAATAATAATCACGTGATAGCATCTGCTCCAATTTTAACAAACCTTTTTGATTCTATTTTGATTTCAAGAGCGCCTTGATCCTGCAAATACCTATCCTTCTCCTGTTTTGCAGATTTGAATTACTCACAAACTCGAGAAATCACCACTAAAAATAAAAACTCCCGAGACATAAAAATCCTGACTCGGCTAAGGCAGTGATGGGTCAGAACAAACTGTCTAGACATCCGATCAAGAATGACTAGAAAATTATGAAACCCCCGCCATACAGCTTCTTCGAAATAAATTTTTTAATGACAAATTCACAAATCAGAAAAATCTCGCATTGGGCAGAAATTAATATTATATCAGCATATACAATTAAAGCTGATTTCTTGTTTTTCGATATGCATTTTTATATTAATTCTTTTTAACAGCAACTAGCTAATTGATTAATTATCTCCTATTCAAATCAGTGATGAATTATAACAACATCTATTTAATAAAGTCCATTATTAAAAAACATCCTTTCGGAATCGCGATATTCTTTTGTTCCATATTTCAGACGACTACAATTAATGTTAATTAATTAAGGCGCATTCAATTTAGTTTTAATAATCACTTATTGAAACAACATTTTTTATCTCGTTTAGTTTTAATTTCCTTCCTCTATTCAAAAAGTGTGATTTTTTTTTCTCTTCTCGAAATGTCATTTAGTTTTCATTAAAACTTTTGCACTTTTAAACATTCATTATAAATAATCATTCAATGTGCAGTCATGCATTTATATTCACTAGAATGGCATTTATTACGTTTTTCACGCTTATTTGTAAATATCTATAACAATAGAAAAAGTCTATGCTTAAAATAAGCAGCATGCCTCTTTTTAAACATCATTTATTTTTAAAGGTTATGTTCTAACTTTTGATTAAGAAATATATCGATAAATATGAAATTTTAGGTCATTTTTCTAATTGGTTTTCCTTTATATATATATATATATATATATATATATATATGTGTGTGTGTGTGTGTGTGTGTGTATATGTATATAATCTTACGTACCATAAATATTAAAAATATTACATACTATAAGTATTAAAATAATGCATTGTCATCGTGTTCTGAGCTATTCTGAAGTTTCAAAAGTCTAGCTAGTCGGGAAGTTAGCTAAAAATCGATTGCAAGATTTGTGCTGGACAAACACACAAACAGACAAGAAAGCGAGTTAATAAAAACATGGTAAAAAGTTCAAAAGAGGATATTTAAAAGTAGTAAAATTAGTAATTATTGGACAAATTAAGGGACTCAATTGGACAAATTAGGGGATGAGAAATAGTTTTTATGTCATAACATATATATATATATATATATATATAATATATATATATATATCTATACATATATATATATGCGTGTGTGTATGTATGTATATATATATATATATGTGTGTGTTGTGTGTGTGTGTGTGTGTATGCGGGGGAGGAGATCTTAAATTTGCATTTAGAGTGAACCCATTTTTTTAAGGTCGAAATTTAAGCGAAATAGCAATTAACAAAATCCAAACATCGTGTTTGATTTCTTCCGATTTCCATTTTATTGAAGGCTTGCAGCTCCTCCCCCTCTCTGTTGTTTGAACTAGTTTTTAAAAAATAATTTAATGGCGTTTCATTGTAGCAAACCAAGTTCTGTACGTTACAGGTCTTCCTCCTGCCTTCTTTGTATACAACAGGGTTTTTTTTAACAGGAAAGTTTAAAAAAAAAATAAATAAATAAAAAAAACGAGTGTTTTGTTTCATCCTGCTGCCATTTTAAATAATCCGTTTCCTTAACCCTTTA
>OU015499.1:117673491-117678572 GCA_907164885.2 Dolomedes plantarius | reverse complement strand
CACACACACACACACATATATATATATATATATATATATATATATATATATATATATATATATATATATAAGTTATAATCCAATAAGTTATCTGAAGCGCTTGTAACTGCATAAAATGTAAATAATTAATTTAAATTTAACTCTCAAATATTTTTATAACTTTTAAATGTTACTTTTGTAATTATTGTTAAAAATAATTTTGTGGCAACAGTTATATACCTGGTTTCTCTTTAGAATGCAGTTAAGTTGAAAGATAAAATGGTTTGGTGTTGATAAGTTGTATTATTGGTTTTTCTTTAGTTAAATACCGTTAAATTAGTAAGTTCTGCTTACGCTGTCTCAACTAGGAGGAAACACGCTGATTAAAATTAGACTTAAAAGAGCAAATTTCGATTTCACACATATATTTCATAACGAGTTTTTACACGTTATAAGCCAGTAACTTATCTGTAGCGATAATTAAAATTGGACTTAAAAAAGATAATTTTATAGCATACATATACTTCATAACGAGCTATTATACGTTATTTCTGTAGTGAGTAATCTGAAGCGCTAATTAAAATTAAACTTAGAAAAGCCAATTTCTATTGCATACTTAAACTTCACAACGGGCTATTATACGTTAATTCTCTGAGTGAAATTATGTAATTGGGCCCTGGAGAAAACACGTTTACGACTGTCGTCCTACGTGAGGAAACAAGCAATTTTTATATTCCAAGAGGCGGACTGCATTCTTTTCTAGTGAGTTAAGTTGCAGGTCTCGAGTTTTTAAAGTCCCTCTTTATGAGAACGCGTTTTCTTTTTTTTTCTTCTTATTGTTTATATTCGCATAAAAATGTAGTCGAAGAGGCGCTCGTAAAATTTCAGCCAGTAAAAATATACGAGTTTTAGAAGTGACCTTCAGTTTTTTTATGGCAACATTTATGTTCTTAACCGTGTACAAAAAGTTATAAAGTATCTGTGACTTTCATTTGAGTCCATTTATGTATTCGTATAATTTCTCTGCAATTTTTTAAAAAATATATCTTTTTCATTATCTGTAAAAAATTGGTTAACAAATCATTCAATACGGTTTTCTAATTGTAAAAAAAAATCATTAAATAGGCCAATTATCATATTCTGATTTGCCCAAACGATTTATTTCATACTTTAATGTTTATGTTTTCCTAGCTGAATACCCATATTTAGCTACGGAGTATTCAAATTAAATACAACGGTTAATGTATGCAATTAATGCCAATTTATACACACACACACACACACACACACACACACACACACACATATATATATATATATATATATATATATATATATATATATATATATATATATATATATATTTATTTATTTATTTATTTATTTATTTATAAAAAAATCGCAACGGATATTTTTATAGACAAAATAATGTAGAAGAAAATATTCAAATTAAATATAATAGAACATACTAAAGAATATAGTGCAGTTAGTGTAATACAGTTAGAGGAACATATCTTTTACTGTATTTTAATATTTTTTTTGGATAATGTCCAATCGTCTGCCGCATTAGCAAGAAAAAAATAAATTTTGTCAAATTTTGTTTTTATGCACGTGACGCAAAATTAGTTTAAAGTATCACGAAAAGAAAAGAAACCACGTGATCAGCATTTAATAAATTAAATTCTAAAAATTAATCTTTAAAAATTCACCAAAAATCAGAAAAAGGAGGTAAAGATTCGAAAATAAAGGAATTTTTATGATCTTTCTCGTGATATAAATTTTGTAACCCTCAGATTATTATTTTAAATGCAAACTTTAAAGAATGTTACAAAAACAGCTTAAAATGTAATTTTAAAAAAATCTAAGAAGAATTTTTCAAAAATCTTTCTTAGTGCACCCCTACACTATAAGAAGAATCGCTATGCAAAATTTCAACCCTTTTGGTCCAGGGGATTGGTCTGTAAGTTATCTGTCTGTCAGTCAGTTACGGTACTGTTTTATATGTAGAGATTATGGGGTTTTAATCCAATGAAATATTTATACGTAATTATTGTCATAGTTATACACAACTCAACTCCTAGAAACTACAAATGGTCAAAGCAAATCTTTTTACTTATAAATTACTCAATAAAATGTGCGTTTGCAACAAAAGCTCAGATTGAAAAATAGTAAATAAATCTTCAGATATGATTAATTTTCTAAATTAGATAGAGCCATTAAAGCATCATATCATTTTATGTTGAATTTTTCAAAATTACAATTAGGTGATTTAACGACATTAATTATTCCTTTTGCATTTTTTATCGCTGTCAAATTTATTAGAAGCTTAAAATTAGAAAGCGACAGATCTTCAAAAATGAATCAATTTTCTTAGTGAGTTATGATATTTGGAGTCCAATTTAGCAATGAAACAACACGCTTTTTTAATCGAGAAAATAAAAACGTCCAATGAATTATGAAATGCCATTTTCGGTGAGTGATCATTAAACCGTATAATATTCCTTTATGAAACATATCTTTTTGATTGTTTTATCGTTAAATTCGTTTCATCAAATTTTTATTTTTTAACGAAATGAAAATTCGGAGATTGATGACTGTATTTTGCTGATTTTGTTTCCCTGCTGATTATTTTCATAGTCATATATCGTCGCAACTCGCATTAGGATTTTGGGATTTTTTTTTTAACTAGGGGAAAATTATCACTATCTTTGTCTATTTAGTTAAAGAAAGTAGATTTCGTATTTTATGGTAAAAGCAGTTTGAGAAATCACTAAATATTCATTGTCAAATAATTTAATGTTATAATTTTCAACAATGTCACACTGAACCAATAGGTGAAAATCGAATTGAACTTCATTCGTGACCAGTAGGTTTCGATGATTTGATGACTATGTTTTACAAATATGTTTTTAGAAGATTGTTCTGTAATTTTTTTATTAATCTTAAAGTCATTGGATGTTCACCATGCTATCCTTTTTGGGAAAATTTACCGTAAAATTGTTGGCTTGTATTCAAGATTTTTACAAATTCAAAGAGAGGAATTCTACACTTTATAGTGTATTTCTTATTTAAAAGAAACTAATTTGAAATTTAATTTCAATTTTTCTGAGTATGAGTTGTTCAGAGTCTCGAATGTAAACTGAAATTTAATTCAAATTTCTGTAAAAAACCCATTGAACTTCTCTCGTGACCATAAGGTTTTCGTTAAATCGAAGTACTACTGTGTATATAATACACAAAAGTGATCAAAAGCAGTATCGGGGGAAAATATTTAAAGTTTTAATTTATATTTTCTTGTTTAACTACTTTCCGAAACAAAAAAAGACAGATCATTTTTCTCTATTTTTTTTATATACATACTTATTGAATAAGCTAAATCTTGATGCTACGTAAAAATGAGAGATCAATTTTCCCTATTTTTTCTGTATTCATACTTATCGAATCAGCTAACACTTGAAACCCCAAAAATGACAGATCAATTTTCCCTATTTCTTCAATATTTATACTTATCGAATCGGCTAATCCTTGATACTAAAAGTGACAGATAAAATTTCTCTATTTCTTCAACATTCATACTTGTGTAATCAGGTAACACTTGATACTAAAAATGACAGATCAATTTTCACTATTTCTTCCATATTCATTCTTACGGTATCAGCTAACATTTGATACTCAAATTCACAAATCAATTTTCCCTATTTTTTCCATATTAATACTTACCAAATAAGCTAACCCTTGATGCTAAAAATGACAGATCAATTTTCTCTATTTCTAGCATATTCATACTTATCTAAACAGATAACCCTTGATACTAAAAATGCCGGATCAATTTTCCCCATATCTTCCATATTTATACTTATTGAGACAGCTAACTCTTGATACTAAAAATGACTGATCAATTTTCACTTTTTCTTCAACATTCATTCTTACAGAATCAGCTAACACTTGATACCAAAAATTACAAATCAATTTTCCCTATTTCTTCCATATTAATACTTATCGAATCAGCTAACCCTTGATGCTAAAAATTACAGCTCAATTTTCTCTCTATCTAGCATATTCACACTTATCTAAACAGATAACCCTTGATACTAAAAATGACATATCAATTTTCCCTATTTCTTCCATATTCATACTTATGGAATCAGCTAATCCTTGATACTAAAAGTGACTGATCAATTTTCCCTATTTCTTACTCATTCGTACTTATGGAATCAGCTAACCCTTGATACTAAAAATTACAGATCAATTTTCCCTATTTCTTCCGCATTCATACTTAAAGAAACAGCTAACACTTAATGCTAAAAATCACAAATCAATTTTCCCTATTTCTTCCATATTAATGCTTATGGAATTAGCTAACACTTGATGCTAAAAATCACAAATCAATATTCCCTATTTCTTCCGTATTCATACTTATCGTATCAGCTAATCCTTGATACAAAAAATGACATCTATTTTCACTATTTCTTCCACATTTATTCTTACAGAATCAGCTCACCCTTGATACTAAAAATGACAGATCAATTTTCATTATTTCTTCCACATTCATACTTACGGAATCAGCTAACATTTGATGCTAAAAATCACAAATCAATTTTCCCGAATTCTTCCATATTCATACTTAATACTTAATTCTAAAAATGACATATCAATTTTCCTCATTTCTTCTGTATTCATACTTACGGATTCAGCTAGCATTTGATCCTAAAAATCACACATCAATTTTCACTATTTCTTCCACATTCATACTTATGGAATCAGCTAACATTTGATGCTAAAAATCACAAATCAATTTTCCCTAATTCTTCCATATTCATACTTAATACTTAATTCTAAAAATGACATATCAGTTTTCCTCATTTCTTCTGTATTCATACTTACGGATTCAGCTAGCATTTGATCCTAAAAATCACACATCAATTTTCACTATTTCTTCCACATTCATACTTATGGAATCAGCTAACATTTGATGCTAAAAATCACAAATCAATTTTCCCTAATTCTTCCATATTCATACTTAATACTTAATTCTAAAAATGACATATCAATTTTCCTCATTTCTTCTGTATTCATACTTACGGATTCAGCTAGCATTTGAT
>OU015499.1:117473491-117668491 GCA_907164885.2 Dolomedes plantarius | reverse complement strand
TGCGTTTAGAACAACACTATATCCAATTTTCTTTCCCCAGAATTATTCAAATTTTAATTAAAATATTATTTGTGTTTCTCTTAAAGAATGGATAAAAGATACCCGAGTAAGAGATAATGTATTTCTCTGTATTACGAAGAACACATTTTTAAAAACAATCTTTCAATTCAAGTCCTTTCAATCGTTGGAAATATTTCCTCCGTAGGTAGCAGCTTTGATCATTGAAAATGCATTAATTAGGGCTACTAGCTAGCAGCTTTTACAATACAATTCTGTAAAAGAGTCAGTTTTCGTATCCGTCTTTCAGGCCACAGAAAGAGTGTAATAGCTACGTTTATTGAAACAGTATAGATTCGGCACTTGAAAAGACAATTAGTTCCCATGAATCCGGCATATTTCCTTAATCCCTGACTGCGCATATTCTGTTTACCAGCGATGCGTCCCTGGCGGTTCATTTCGCCGCAGTTAACCTTAAGGTACGGCAGTAAAGACTGATTGCAAGGTCAGGCAATCTCTTCGCAGACGTATATCAGTTAATTATCTGATGGGACGCGCATAAATCAATTGCAGCGGGTGTCTGTATGGGGAAAGTAATTTATCCTTGTCTTGCGTTGGAGAGTGTAACGTAGTTTGTTTAGCATTGGACCTGGGGGATTCGGCTTTGTTAGGATATTTATTCCATGCTACTGCTTTAAGAACTTAAAGAGGCTACAAATTGGATTGAAATGGGGAAGTTTAGAAAGTGAATAGCAGATAATATATATATAAATTGAACAGTGTTATTTAGTTGATTCAATAGAATCAGTTTTATAAACGGCAGATCTGTAAAGATAGTCATTGTGTTCTCTTTATGTGCATTTATGAATTAAAATCTCGAGATAATTGAAACGTATGTCATAGGATGTTTTGCATAAAAAGAGACGATAAAAAAAGTTTAGATGAAAAATAGCTTTTCATCCACTCTCAAAATTGATAAATTTAGTTTTTCACCTACT
The DNA here is from genome assembly GCA_907164885.2 of Dolomedes plantarius. Taxonomy (NCBI): domain Eukaryota; kingdom Metazoa; phylum Arthropoda; class Arachnida; order Araneae; family Dolomedidae; genus Dolomedes; species Dolomedes plantarius. The sequence goes on along the minus strand of OU015499.1, from coordinate 117,667,496 downwards.
CTCAAAATTGATGAATTTAGGTTTTTATTCCACTCTCAAAAATGATGAATTTGAGATTTTTATCTACTCTTAAAATTGATGAATTTAAATTTTAAATTCACTCTCAAAATTGATGAATTTAGGATTTTTATCCGCTCACAAAATTGGTGAATTTAGGTTTTTATTCCACAATCAAAACTGATGAATTTCTGTTTTTAGATAGAATAGAGAAAAATCAAGCATTATTGTAAAAGATAAATATTGGAATTTATTGCTATAGCAGAGGTAAAAAAAAAATAGAAAAAAAAGACTGAAAATAAAGTTTTGAATGATTACGGATAACTCATGTCATATAAGCAAATTTTATGAGGTGCTAAGTTATCATATTATAAATAACTTTAATGCTATGTAAAACTTGGAATGTAACTGATCTTGTTTTAATCATACAGCGTAGAAAACTTAAATAAAGTACACTTCTGTAGGGATTGTGGTGATAAAGAATTCCAACAATAACGCCTTCTTATTTTTTAAGCACCTCACACGACTTGTGAACATGGGATCACTGTAGAAGCGCTGAATGTTATAATTCACCGTGGGGTGTGGTCGAAAGACGGCCAAGAACAAAACTGTAGAGGTTTTTACAAATCTATTGTAAAAACTTTAGAGGCAAACAAAAATGCTTGTTCACTAAGAGGACGTAAAAGAAAAGCTATCTGTGTGGCCATTGATAGCGATCAAAAGACTATAAATATTGCAAGATGGATGGACGTTATTTTATGGCCCACAGTAAAACTTTCGGCAGATAATGGTCGAAGTTGTATTTCAAATGAAAATTATGGTGGGGAGGTACTTCGTAGACTATGAACAGGAGCAGTATAGTAAGGGAACAATTGGGGCAGGAACTGCTGAGAGGAAAACAGCCCACTACCCAATGAGAGAAAAGGGGGCGGGCCAAAATGGCCCCGGTAAATGGACAACATACCCTCCAAGAAATATAAAAAACTAGAGAAGGTCCAGGGATTGCGCTGGCTGTTTTCCTAGAGCTCGGACGTAGGGATGCGACATCGATTTATTGAAGCCGATTTTTTTTAACATCGATGTTTTGTGCTCGATGTTTTACGTTGTCTCGATGTTTTTTTTAATGAAAATGTACCATAATAAAAAAAATTAACCACGTAGCATAATTTTCCCACTCAGTAAATGCAAGTCTGAATTCTGAAAAGGACGAATACAAAAGGGGGAACGATTAGAGACAAATGGCAATGAACAACCAATGAATAATAATTATATGCCCCAATAATTGTTATTTACAGTAAAGAAAAAATAAGCTTGTTCAGTTTTCCCCCCATACGTTGGTTTTGCATCAGTACTTCAAATTGGTATAAATATATGTAATTTTCTTTTGTATTATTTAATTTGAAAATAAAAGATTTGTTAATAAATTGCAATAATTTCTTCCTCAATTTTCTGGTAAAAGTAATAAAATGTGTAGTGGAAATTCTGCGATATGCGCTGACTCTAGCAACCAAGTTTTTGTCATTTGTGTCAGCCCGACCTGAGAGTAAAATTACCCCCCCCCCCCCCCCTCCGTGACTAACCGAAGTAACATTAATATTAGAGGTTACTAAACCAGTTTTTAAAAAATGAAAGTTCATAAACATCGATGGTTTTGGGGCGATGTTTTATTAGCATCGATGTTTCAGAACATCGATGTTTTGTTGTCGATGTCGTATCCCTAATCGGACGATACAAAGTCCCGATTGAACTGCCTCGGAGTTTAGCGATAGTGCCGGGAACCCGACATGATGATCCTGACTCTCAGCAGTTCCTGCCCCAATTGGTCCCTTACTATACTGCTCCTGTTCATAGTCTACGAAGTACCTCCCCACCATAATTTTCATTTGAAATACATCTTTGACCATTATCTGCTGAAAGTTTTATTGTGGGCCATAAAATAACGCCCATCTATCTTGCAATATTTATAGTCTTTTGATCGCTATCAATGGCCACACAGACAGTTTTTCCTTTTACGTTCTCTTAGTGAACAACCCTTTATTTATTTATTTTCTTTGCCTCTAAAGTTTTTATAAGAGTTTTGTTCTTGGCCGTCTTTAGACCACACACCGCGGTGAATTATAACATCCAGCGCTTCTACAATCACAACGGATTTTGTGAATCATCGTTTCAAACAAAAAAGGGTCCGAGGTAACCTTGTGGTAGCGCGTTGGGTTTGGAACTGGGGGTGCTCGGTTCGAATCCCGACGAACGCCATTAAATACTTAGGCCGGATATGGGCATATTAAATCAGTAGACTGGAAAGTCAGTCTATGAATCAGAGGCGGTGGGGAGAAGGTACGTGCCCTCTAAATGTCGACCCTTCGGGGTTGCTCGTTCAAAGGGGAGGTGACACCAGGAAGGGGTGTTGGTTCACCTATACGGTGCCCCCATTGGAAGCAGCCAACCTTTCTCGCGGTTAATGTGCAATGTCTTAAGTGGCACGTGCCCTGGCAAACAACAACAACAACAACAACAACTTAAAACAAAAAGAGAGAGTAAGAACGTCCCTCCCTCCCCCCTCTCTCGGCTGCTTGCATCGGGAAGCGTTTCGCCTCGCCCGAGCAAACTTTCGCTACTGCTGCGGCTTAAGAAGTTTCACTTCTTAAAAGGTCTCGAACGCTTAGAGGGTCAAAGACTCGCCTCCCGGTTTCGCTTTGTCATCGCTCGAATCCTTTTCTGCCCGCTCCACATAGTTACCAAACCCAAACGCCGAAATTTTCCTCACATATTCCGACGCCGAATCCTCAACACAGCATCGCCTTGTTTTCAGAAGGTTTTGTGCATTATGTTGTGTTTTCCGCAACAGATGCTGCTTGCTCCCAGACGAAGAGTTGTTCGCTCGGAATGGGGGCAGGTGTCTCAGTCCACTTCTTTTTCGTTCGTTTCGTCTTATTCGTGCATTATCCCGTCGTGTGCGTCACATTGTTCGGGACGACTGGGGAGCGACAGTGTCCTTCATTGGATATTCCGTGCGAGTGGTCGCTTTGTCAGTTTCCAAGTAATAAGCACTTGGGATATCCAGTCGAGTGGAAATCGATTTATTTGAGAGTGACAGTGTTCCCTCTCTTGGTAACCTAACTGTCTGTTGTACTGTGGATAATTTCCAGTTGACGTGGGATTCGAATATTTATCTTCGTCTGGAATAGGCAGTATTCGTAAAATGCTTTCCTTTCACATCTCTTACGATGTGGCTCATCGGTAAATGAAACGTATACGCTATTTTCAATAAATAACGCATTCTCGCTACTTACCTACTCAATACTTTGTATTTCTGTTGCATTTCCTACGTATTCTTCTTCGATTCAGCGTGTTGTACAATGGAGGAATCGTATTCGCCATTTTCAAAGAATGAAGCGTACTCTCCGTTATTTATAATCCTTTGCATTTCTGTTTCATTGGTACGATATTCTCCGTCAATGGATTGAGCTTTCACTGTATGTAGAATGAAGGAATCGTATTCGCTATTTTCAATTATTGAAGCGTACTCTCCGTTATTTATAATCCTTTGCATTTCTGTTTCATTGGTACGATATTCTCCGTCAATGAATTGAGCTTTCACTCTGTGTAGAATGAAGGAATCGTATTCGCCATTTTCAATTATTGAAGCGTACTCTCCGTTATTTATAATCCTTTGTATTTCTGTTTCATTGGTACGATATTCTCCTTCAATGAATTGAGCTTTCACTCTATGTAGAATGAAGGAATCGTATTCGCCATTTTCAATTATTGAAGCGTATTCTCCTTTATTTATAATCCTTTGCATTTCTGTTTCATTGGTACGATATTCTCCGTCAATGAATTGAGCTTTCATTCTATGTAGGATGAAGGAATGGTATTCGCCATTTTAATGAAAGAAGCGGACTCTCCGTTTTTTATAATCCTTTGCATTTCTGCTTTATTTTTACGATATTCTCCGTCAATTAATTCAGCTTTCACTCTATGTAGAATGAAGGAATCGCATTCGCCATTTTCAATTATTGAAGCGTACTCTCCGTTATTTATAATCCTTTGCATTTCTGTTTCATTGGTACGATATTCTCCTTCAATGAATTGAGCTTTCATTCTATGTAGGATGAAGGAATCGTATTCGCCATTTTAATGAAAGAAGCGGACTCTCCGTTTTTTATAATCCTTTGCATTTCTGTTTCATTTTCACAATATTCTCCGTCAATGAATTGAGCTTTCATTCTATGTAGAATGAAGGAATCGTATTCGCCATTTTCAATGAAAGAAGCGGACTCGCTGCCTATCTACTCCAATATTTAGGAACTACGTTTTTCTCACGCCATTCCTCGGCGTTGCGTAAAGCATAATCGCCTCTAAACACCTACAACAGCAGTGAAAAGATTGCCGTTAGGTGGGAGGGCGTCACACACTATCTGTTACCCCTACAACATCTACGTAGGCAATAATGCCGAGATGGCATCACTATGGCAACCTATCTTAGCACTTTCTCTCTCTCGAGAGAGAGAGAGAGAGAGAGTGGAAACAAAGTAACAAGTTGTAATTCGCAGTTACATGCTATATAAGCGTGGAGAGATGCATCGTGGACTTGTAAGCTTCGTGACTCACGCCAAAAGCCGAGGCTCGATTTTTATCTGGCTACGTGTAAGTGAGAGTAGTACTACACTACGACGGCCTGTTCATTAATCTCGACTCCCTCGCCAAATATTTAGTCACGTGGTCAGCAGTGGCGCGAGATTTTACCGACGAGCGAAGCTTGAAGTAATTTTTTTCTTTCTTTCTTTCTTTCCGCATCTGAAACCGTGCGTAAAAAAGTCGGGGATTATCACCGCTCGGGACAGCGCGATAAAAAAGAAGAAATGCCATTTGCAGCGCAGCTATTTTAGAGCGCGTGGATTGAATACTGATACAAGCTGGTTGCCATTGAAAATTCTCGATCATTGTATAGTTGTCTGGATGGCGTACTATTTACACAATGTAAAGTTGAGAGATAATGGATTGAAATTGCCGTTTGATTTATGGTTTGGCGGATGGATTTTCGACATGGTCGCAGTGTATACTTAAAGTGTGTTTGTTTGCAGTACTTCGTTTCCTTTCTGATAACATCGCACGTATACTACGCCATGAATCGTCGTTTAATTGGTGACATTTGTTTGGCTGATATTCCTGTAAAAATCGTTTGTTAGGAGGGGAATGTTTAAGCAAAAAAGTGTTCTAAAGTGATTTTTTTTAGTGTAAAACGTATTGACATTAAGTTATGAAATAATTTTGCTGCATTATATCAAGAAATGCTAAACAACAACAAAAAAAAGGTAAAAGTAAAGAAAGGAGGGGTATTCCGTGGAGCTGTTTGGCGAAATTTTCAAAACTTCACCAAAATCACACCAAGAGACGACTATTAGATTTACTACCTAGATTTAATCTTCAATCCAGAATCCATTTTCTAAAAGTCAAAAGCCATTAGCAAAACTCTACAAATAAAACTGCAAATTCTAAACGAGTAAGCTCAACAAATGGCTAACAAGCCAAAAAATTTCAATTTTTTAAATGATTATTCAGTAAACTGCGCATGTGCAAATAGGTTTGCCATAGCTCACCTTCAATAGGCTAGCCACTGGCTGCCACTTTGGCGCATTTATCGCCTTCGCCAAAAAAGGGGATACCCGCTTCTTTACTTTAGCCCCACCAAAAATCTTTTGATTTCAATATTTTCGGCTTATGTCTCTATTTTTCATAAATACTCGGAGAGTTTCCTTGTCTTTATCGATTTTTTTTCTTCTTTCAATACAGCAGTTTCGTTGGTAAAAAAATTTACCGACAGATGGCAGCACTGAAATATTAAATTGAGTTATCTTTCGTGCGATATAATGATGAATATACAATGAAATATTCGAACTCAAAAAAAAAAATAAGTAAATTTTTTAAAAAAATAAGTAAATTTAAAAAAAAAAATAATAATCACGTGATAGCATCTGCTCCAATTTTAACAAACCTTTTTGATTCTATTTTGATTTCAAGAGCGCCTTGATCCTGCAAATACCTATCCTTCTCCTGTTTTGGAGATTTGAATTACTCACAAACTCGAGAAATCACACTAAAAATAAAAACTCCGAGACATAAAAATCCTGACTCGGCTAAGGCAGTGATGGTCAGAACAACTGTCTAGACATCCGATCAAGAATGACTAGAAAATTATGAAACCCCCACCATTCAGCTTCTTCGAAATAAAATTGTTAATGCCAAATTCACAAATCAGAAAAATCTCGCATTGGGCAGAATTAAATATTATATCAGCATATAAAATTAAAACTGATTTCTTGTTTTTCGATATGCATTTTTATTATTAATTCTTTTTAACAGCAACTAGCTAATTGATTAATTATCTCCTATTCAAATCAGTGATGAATTATAACAACATCTATTTAATAAAGTCCATTATTAAAAAACATCCTTTCGGAATCGCGATATTCTTTTGTTCCATTATTTCAGACGACTACAATTAATTTTAATTAATTAAGGCGCATTCAATTAGTTTTAATAATCACTTATTGAAAACAACATTTTTTTATCTCGTTTAGTTTTAATTTCCTTCCTCTATTCAAAAGTGTGATTTTTTTTTTTCTCTCGAAATGTCATTTAGTTTTCATTAAAACTTTTGCACTTTTAAACATTCATTATAAATAATCATTCAATGTGCAGTCATGCATTTTATATTCACTAGAATGGCATTTATTACGTTTTTTACGCTTATTTGTAAATATCTATAAACAATAGAAAAGTCTATGCTTAAAATAAGCAGCATGCCTCTTTTTAAACATCATTTATTTTTTAAAGGTTATGTTCTAACTTTTGATTAAGAAATATTATCGATAAATATGAATTTTAGTCATTTTTCTAATTGGTTTTCCTTTATATATATATATATATATATATATATATGTGTGTGTGTGTGTGTGTGTGTATAATCTTACGTACTATAAATATTAAAAATATTACATACTATAAGTATTAAAATAATGCATTGTCATCGTGTTCTGAGCTATTCTGAAAGTTTCAAAAGTCTAGCTAGTCGGGAAGTTGGCTAAAAATCGATTGCAATATTTGTGCTGGACAAACACACACACAAACAAGAAAGCGAGTTAATAAAAACATGGTAAAAAGTTCAAAAGAGGATATTTAAAAGTAGTAAAATTAGTAATTTGTTGGACAAATTAAGTTAGGGAATGAGTTTAATTTTTATGTCATAACATATATATATATATATATATATATATATATATGCGTGTGTGTGTGTGTGTGTATGTATGTATATATATATATATATATATATATATATATATATATATATATATATATATATATATATACAGTTGAACCTCCATATATCGAAATAGCAAAGTGGCGGAAAAAAATTCAATATATAGAAATTTCGATATATAGAATTGATCTTAGTTTTATCACAATTCTCCTAAAACATTAAAATTAAAGCTAATTTTCGTATACGAAACTCCATTTCCAATTTATATGCGAACCCCATTAAATGAACGTTAATAACTAAAAAAATTATCTAGCTTTATCATAATTCTCCTAAAACTCATAATGGAGTTTCGTATAAGAACCTCCATTTCTAATTTATATGCGAATCACATTAAATGAAAGTCAATAACATAAAAATGAATTAATATGAAAGATTTATTGAGTACTACATACCCTTTAAAAAACAATAATCCAGACAGTGGTTACAATGATCACAGTTACATTCTTTTAAAAAAACTACGAATATCTCGCGGAACAGCCAGTTTTGCAGAAAGTTCATCAAAGAAATGTTCGCATTTATTCAGTCCACTAAAAACTTCATCAGGGACATTTCCGCGAATTGAAGTCTACGACATATTGTTTCAAACGCCAAAAATTGGAAGATTTTATTCTAAACTAGAATGAAATCTCCCAATATGTTTTGAAAAAAAAATTCGATATATAGAGATTTTTTCGATATATGGAAACAGTTTTTCTATGTAATGAACATGTAGATTTGCTAAGAGTTCGATATATAGAAAATTTCGATATAGAGAAATTCGATATATGGAGGTTCGACTGTATATATATACAGTCGAACCCCGTTATTGCGAACCTGGTATATAACGAACCCCCGGATATAACGAACGAAAATTTTGGTCCCGCCGTTTTCCCATTGTATTTAATGCTAATTTATCCTTTTATAGCGAACCTCCGAAATCTTAAGACTCGGCTATAACGAACCATTTTTTCAGTCGACTACTGAATTTTTTTTTATTTTTAAACTTTTTAAGAATGTTGAAGATACAACGAATGTTGAAGAAGCAAAGAATCTTGAAGAAGATGATGAAGAATTCGCCCTATCGCGATGTGGATAGAAAAGCGCAAAACTTCATCCTTCTCAGATTGTGACATACAATTGTTCGAAACATGTGATGATGAAGTCATTACATGTGAAAATCTGACTAATGAAGATATTGCGGAAGAAATTAAAATGAATCATTCTGAAATCGAAGATTCTGCTTCTGATGCTGATGAAGAGGAGCATTTAAATGACGAAATCTCCACTATCTCAGATGCTACAGCAGCGATGAGTGTAATTAATAAGTTTTTGTCAACACATACAGTGGAAGAAAGAGTGTTGGAGTCATTTGATGTATTGAACAAAGAAATTCATAAAATGTTTTTAAAATGCGTCGAAACAGTGAGCAACTATTAAAGATAAAATGAATTTATTTCCATTTGTATTCATTTTTAGTTCATTTAATTAGTTTTGTGTCAGTTTAATGTAATCGATTTTAGTTATTAATGATCATTTTTAATAGATTTTATGATACTTTCAATACATCATTATTGAATATACATAGCAACTAATGAGTTATACATTTTGTCAACTCTAACATTTTTCTTAATGGTTCGGATATAGCGAACCACCGGATATAGCGAACAAAATTTTTGGTCCCTTGAAGTTCGTTATAACGGGGCTCGACTGTATATATATATATATGTGTGTGTGTGTGTGTGTGTGTGTGTGTGTGTGTGTGTATGGGGGGGGAGAGATCTTACATTTGCATTTTAGAGTGAACCCATTTTTTTAAGGTCGAAATTTAAGCGTAATAGCAATTAACAAAATTCAAACATGGTGTTTGATTTCTTCCGATTTCCATTTTATGAAGGTTTGTAGTCCCCCCCCCCCTCTCTGTTGTTTAAACTAGTTTTTTAAAAAGTCATTTAATGGCGTTTCATTGTAGCAAACCAAGTTCTGTACGTTACAGTTCTTCCTCCTGCCTTTGTATACAACAGGGGTTTTTTTTTAACAATAAAGTTTTAAAAAAAAAATTAAATAAATAAAAACGAGTGTTTTGTTTCATCCTGCTGCCATTTTAAATAATCCGTTTCCTTAAACCCTTTAGCTGAAAGGGGGTGTTTTATTCTATGACTGAAAGGGACAGCTTGAGGAAAAACTCTCAATACAGGTGATTGGTTTGCTGTATTTCAACGTCATTATTTATTTATTTTTTTAGTTTAGTTCAAGTTACAGAACGATAAAAAGAAATATTTCAAAGCTCGATTCTATGGCTAAAACGCGGTAGATAAGCAGATTATCGCCGCCTTATTTCACCAAAAGAAACAATCATGGTCGCCTGGGCGCTCTTAGGATCGTCGGCTCTTAGGATATATATATATATATATATATATATATATATATATGTGTGTGTGTATATATATATATATATATATATATATATATATATATATATATATATATATATATATATTTATTTATTTATTTATTTATTTATATATATATATATATATATATATATATATATATATATATATTTATATTTAACAAATAAACGTCGTCTCATTTTAAATTTAAACTCATTTAGTATTAGGTCTACGATTATATAATTTTAGGCTATGAAAAAAAAATACGCCGGGCTTCTTTGGAGGGGGGCTACTGCCCCTCCCCTTGGAGCCGCCATTGCAAACAATAACTCTAATAAATCAATCGGTTATCATCCAGATTATTGGGTTTGTTTGTTTTACATCTATTTGATATTGCAGCTGCAAAAAGAAAAAAAAAGATAGTCAGAGATTTCATCTTTGTAAAACCGACCAATTAGTGCCGACACGCACGTTCAAAAGCCGGCAATTTTCGCGAAACACAGACACCTTTTTTTTTTCACCTCGCTTTCAGATCGCCGGGCATTTCTCTTTTCATGCCCCTTCCGTATGCGACACGATGATAATGCTTTCTACTAGTAGCCAGGCCCGCCAATTATACGTTGGGATTGTATTATCCGAAGTCGTTAGATTCCGTCTCTTAGCTTTTATCCAGATAACATCTCTGAATCGTTCTGTGTTGGTGTTTTTGGAGGCCTGCCATGGAGTGTTGCAGGAAACGAACACTGTGCTTTTTTTTTCTCAATGAATTCTTTTTTTTCATTTTCCACCAGCCCTTTTTCTGTACGATCATTCTTCTCTGTTGCGCCCCATCATTGTCCGGGGCGTCGGAATTGACAGACGGTTCCTTGTTCGGCATCACGTGAATTGCGGTGTTTTTTCGTTGTTTTGACCTTGGATCGTACCTCGTGTTTTGTTTTCTTTTTTTTTTCTTCTGTTTTTTTTTCTTTGCTTCTCCGTTTGATGTCAAAGGGATGGTCAGGTTTTTGTTCGGGAATAAATAGATGTTAATCCCTCGGCTGTGTGTCTGCTGAATCGATTGCTGCAAGTAGTTGTTGGGTTTTATGCAATCCTAGCTGAAACCCCGCACTTCGCTACGGAGTACATTCAAATTAAATATAATGTATGCAATTAATGCCAAATAAATAAATAAATATATATAAATATATATATATATATATATATATATATATATATATATATATATATATATATATATACAGTGGAACCTCGTATAACGAGCATAATTCGTTCTAGAGTCTTACTCGTAATGCAAAAAACTCGTTAAGCGAAACAATTTTTCCCATATAAATTAATGTAAAATACGATAATGCGTTCCATGCCAAAAAATACTCAAAATTTTTTAGATGTAACGTTTATTATTTAAAGAAAATTACTTATACATAAATTCTTAAGGAGCAAAATCATCCATATGTAGTTTATTATTTACGAATTTATGATGCATATCTAATTTTTTTTTTTACTGTAGAAAGCTATCTAGCGACATTTGTCTTTCTCGGCGCTTCAAAATTTGCAGAAAATGTGTCCCCGCACTGTCATTGAATAAATTTATAGCGTGCATAGCCTCCGTCTTATCAGGGCGATGCTTTGTAACTTGCGATGCAACAGTTTCCCATGCTTTCATCATTTCTTTTATTGCGCCAGAAGATCGCTTCTTTGCTGTTTCTTCGTCCTTCTCCACTGACAAACTCTCTAGCTACAACTGCTTGCTGTGAAAGACACTGCAATTCTATTAGCTGTTCGGTGGTCTTCCTCAAGCTGGATCCAAGAGCCTTGGTTGTGCTCTTCCACAAGCTCCTCAATATCATTGTTATCCTCCAGTCCCATGATATTGGCTTCTCGAACCATCCATGACTACCCTTTTTCGGCCGTTGATGATCCTGGTGACGTGAAGAGGGGACTTCCTTCCACGTCACTCGTTATGCAAAATATTGCTCGTTAAGCGAGCCATTTTTTTACGATTTATTTTGCTCGTTATGCGAAATACCCGTTATGCGAAGTGCTCGTTAAGCGAGGTTCCACTGTATATATATATATATATATATATATATATATATATATAAAAAGAAATAAACATCGTCTCACTTTAAATTTAAACTCATTTAGCATTAGGTGTACGATTATATAATTTTAGGCTATGAAAAATAAATACGCCGGGATTTTTTTGGGGAGGTGGGCAATTGCCTCTACTGCCCCCCCCCCCCCTGGGGCCGTCATTGGTTCGTCCTTGTCCAGTCTGAACAAACTTTCTGTCATAATCATCCCAAATTTACCGAGAGTTGCTACTATTCTTACCTTGCTTGCAACATGTCAAATAGACTTCCTTCTCTACCTCTTTTACCCACGCCATTTTTCGTTTTCTTCTTTCGCACAGAAGGAACATCGAATCGAAACAAAGAGATCACTAATCCTCCTGTTTATTATTTATTACCCAAGTTCCCCGTCACCATGCATTTGGCCTCTCATTAAACAACCCAGTCTGTTGGGCATAATCTCCTTGTTTCGCCAAGTCTGCCTTTTTGACAGTACGTTTTGGAGAGGGGATTTGACAGCTGTCGGGGGAACCTAAGCTCTTCAAGGTCCACCGGTGGCAACAAATCCCGTCCCTTTTCCGTGAAAACTATTGGATCGTGGATCATTTTCAGATTTTTTTGCAATCTTCCCGCGCGAATTAACTCCGGCAGTCGATCCAGCGCGGGGACACCTCAACACCGGTCAAGCGCGTTTCGTCACCGCTTTTTCCTCTTGTCGGTGGTTATACCACAAGATATGTGTGTTCATTTCCTTGTTGGTGTTATGAAGGAATGGTTGTTTTGCAATATCCGCTTTGGGCCGTTGTTTCTTGGAGGTTATTATTTATTATTTCAAACGTTCGCATGACTTAATCAAGTCTTCTGCAATTTATGAGTCTTTTTTTTTTCTCTGTCTGGTCTGGATCCGTTATGAAGGTCAAGTACAAAGAGACAAAGGGGTCTTCTTTATATATGTATATATATATATATATATATATATATATATATATATACAGTCGAACCTCCATATATCGAAGTAGCAAAATGCCGGAAAAAAAATTCGATATATAGAAATTTCAATATATAGAATTGATCTTAGTTTTATCATAATTCTCCTAAAACATTAAAATTAAAGCTAATTTTCGTATACGAAACTCCATTTCCAATTTATATACGAATTACATTAAATGAAAGTTAATAACTAAAAAATGAATTAATGTGAAAGATTTATTGAGTACTATATACCTTTTTAAAAAACAATAATCCAGACAGTGGTTACAGTGATCACAGTTACATTCTTTTTTTTAAAAACTACGAATATCTTGCTGAACAGCCAGTTTTGCGGAAAGTTTATCAAATAAATGCTCCCATTTATTCAGTCCATTAAAACTTCATGAGGGGTCCACGAAGTATTGTTTCAAACTCCAAAAATTGGGAGATTTTATTCTAAAATGGAATAAAATCTCCCAATATGTCGTGAAAAAAATTTCGATATATAGAGATTTTTTCGATATATAGAAACAGTTTTTCTATGTAATGAACATGGAGATTTGCTAAGAGTTCGATATATAGAAAATTTCGATATAGGGAAGTTCGATATATGGAGGTTCGACTGTATATATATATATATATAAGAAATACTCTTCTGTCATAACATACAAACACACACGCACGTGTGTTTGTTTGGTGTGACGTGTCTTTACGCCCTCCATCAGCGCTAAACATAAGTCGACTTCAACGGATGACGTCATTGCGTTCATCTCTGTTATTGGTTATTATTATTATTATTATTATTATTATTATTATTTTTACTGCTGACGCTACTCTACGCTTCTCGAGAAATGTGTGAACAAGGCCTTACTTTTATCACTTTAATAGATTTGCATTTCTGGCTCTTCCCAAATTCGCATTGAAGCAAGTAATAAAGCAATGCCTTGGCGACTTTTTAAAGAGGAATGAAAAACAATGAATTTATTTTAATAACACCTTTAGGAGTATTTAAAATTTCGAGCCGAGTTGTTTTTATTATTACATTTCTTTGCATTAATTTTTATTACCATGTTTTTATTAACTCGCTCTCTTGTTTGTTTGTTTGTGTGTGTGTCCGGTACAAATCTTGCAATCGATTTTTAACTAACTTCCCGACTAGCTCTAGACATTTGAAACTTTTAGAATAGCTCAGAACACGACGACAATGCATTATTTTAATACTCTTAGCCATCTTTAAGCAGCATTGAATTCATTTTCAGTTAATTCTGTTTTGTAGAATGGTGCAGCCATCTATCGGCCGGGACTGGAACGAAAAGTTAAACTCAAGTTAACTTCGAATTATTTTCATTTTCTTTCAAGTTGATGGAATAATTCAAACAGTATTTATTAATACATAGAATTGTTAATTTTATATGATTCAACAGAAAATTTTAAAAACATGGTATATAAAAAGTTCTTTTTATTTTGTAATTATTTTTTAAATTACTTTTAAGTACAATAGAAAATTATTTACTCCTTAAATTGTGAAAAGAGGAACCCAAATCAATCCCTTTGCATTTGAAGTACTTTATCTCGAAGCAGTATCTGTTAACCGCCGTCAGTCACGTGCTGTGAAGCAATTTTGTCGTAGATACCCTTTTCATGAAACGAATTCTAATTCGTTGACCTCTTCTTTGCTTTTCGCGGAAGCTACTTCTGGTTTACGAACACCGCTCTTTTATTTTGGGAAATTTTTCACGGTTATGTGATGTCTCCCTTTCTCTGTTTATTTATCTTTTTTTTTGGCTTTAATTTATTCTTATTGTGAGAACGCAGACGATATTCATTTTCCGCCTGTTGATAAGAGTAAAGACTATTTTTTTTTCTTTCTTTCTCTCTCTCTCTCTGTCTCTCCTTCCCTCCCCCTTGCGAGGGAAAATATGTAAAACCGAGCCCGAAGGGGGGAAAAATCATTGAACCAGTCGGTGGTATGAGGGAAATTTTCCAGTCGCACGCAACGAGTATTTGTCGAATTAAGACTGAATTAGGGTTAAATCGAGCTGGCCACAAACTTGCGTTTTTTTTTTCTCCTAAATATCTCGGCGTTTTCAATCCAGTCGTGTGAGCCCTGGAGATTAGTTTATTGTCACAGGTGCTGGAATTGCCATTTTTTTAAAGTCCTGGCAATTATTGGCGCAGTTGGCATGGTCGTGGATATAATTGCGACTTTTGTTGGAATTGTAGGTTAAGAGCATGTATTTTTCAACAGATGCTTGATTCGTGTGTGAAAAAAAACTTTGTTAAAGCCCGTTTATAATGTCTTGTAGTAAAAGATTCTTTCCCGAGAGCAAAATTAGGATAAGTAAGCATAGATAAATGAGACTCTTACTGCCGTGTAGGTGATGTGCTCAGTGTAAAGACTGAAAATGACGAATTCAATACAGGTAGCCCTCCTACAGCATGGCATCTTACAACACGGTTTCGCTCTAACATGATAAGATAAATTGCGGGAACCCTGGTATAACACTGCAACCTGTAACACGGTTTCCCTCCTGTAACACGGACCACCGTGTTCCACATGTAACACGATTTCAATATAGATAAATGAGACTCTTACTGCCGTGTAGGTGATGTGCTCAGTGTAAAGACTGAAAATGACGAATTCAATACAGGTAGCCCTCCTACAGCATGGCATCTTACAACACGGTTTCGCTCTAACATGATAAGATAAATTGCGGGAACCCTGGTATAACACTGCAATCTGTAACACGGTTTCCCTCCTGTAACACGGACCACCGTGTTCCACCTGTAACACGATTTCAATATAGATAAATGAGACTCTTACTGCCGTGTAGGTGATGTGCTCAGTGTAAAGACTGAAAATGACGAATTCAATACAGGTAGCCCTCCTACAGCATGGCATCTTACAACACGGTTTCGCTCTAACATGATAAGATAAATTGCGAAAACCCTCGTTTAACACTGCAACCTGTAACACGGTTTCCCTCCTGTAACACGGACCACCGTGTTCCACCTGTAACACGATTTCAATATAGATAAATGAGACTCTTACTGCCGTGTAGGTGATGTGCTCAGTGTAAAGACTGAAAATGACGAATTCAATACAGGTAGCCCTCCTACAGCATGGCATCTTACAACACGGTTTCGCTCTAACATGATAAGATAAATTGCGGAAACCCTGGTATAACACTGCAACCTGTAACACGGTTTCCCTCCTGTAACACGGACCACCGTGTTCCACCTGTAACACGATTTCAATATAGATAAATGAGACTCTTACTGCCGTGTAGGTGATGTGCTCAGTGTAAAGACTGAAAATGACGAATTCAATACAGGTAGCCCTCCTACAGCATGGCATCTTACAACACGGTTTCGCTCTAACATGATAAGATAAACTGCGGGAACCCCCGTATAACACTGCAACCTGTAACACGGTTTCCCTCCTGTAACACGGACCACCGTGTTCCACCTGTAACACGGTTTCAATATAGATAAATGAGACTCTTACTGCCGTGTAGGTGATGTGCTCAGTGTAAAGACTGAAAATGACGAATTCAATACAGGTAGCCCTCCTACAGCATGGCATCTTACAACACGGTTTCGCTCTAACATGATAAGATAAATTGCGGAAACCCTGGTATAACACTGCAACCTGTAACACGGTTTCCCTCCTGTAACACGGACCACCGTGTTCCACCTGTAACACGATTTCAATATAGATAAATGAGACTCTTACTGCCGTGTAGGTGATGTGCTCAGTGTAAAGACTGAAAATGACGAATTCAATACAGGTAGCCCTCCTACAGCATGGCATCTTACAACACGGTTTCGCTCTAACATGATAAGATAAATTGCGGGAACCCTGGTATAACACTGCAATCTGTAACACGGTTTCCCTCCTGTAACACGGACCACCGTGTTCCACCTGTAACACGATTTCAATATAGATAAATGAGACTCTTACTGCCGTGTAGGTGATGTGCTCAGTGTAAAAACTGAAAATGACGAATTCAATACAGGTAGCCCTCCTACAGCATGGCATCTTACAACACGGTTTCGCTCTAACATGATAAGATAAATTGCGGAAACCCTGGTATAACACTGCAACCTGTAACACGGTTTCCCTCCTGTAACACGGACCACCGTGTTCCACCTGTAACACGATTTCAATATAGATAAATGAGACTCTTACTGCCGTGTAGGTGATGTGCTCAGTGTAAAGACTGAAAATGACGAATTCAATACAGGTAGCCCTCCTACAGCATGGCATCTTACAACACGGTTTCGCTCTAACATGATAAGATAAATTGCGGAAACCCTGGTATAACACTGCAACCTGTAACACGGTTTCCCTCCTGTAACACGGACCACCGTGTTCCACCTGTAACACGATTTCAATATAGATAAATGAGACTCTTACTGCCGTGTAGGTGATGTGCTCAGTGTAAAGACTGAAAATGACGAATTCAATACAGGTAGCCCTCCTACAGCATGGCATCTTACAACACGGTTTCGCTCTAACATGATAAGATAAATTGCGGAAACCCTGGTATAACACTGCAACCTGTAACACGGTTTCCCTCCTGTAACACGGACCACCGTGTTCCACCTGTAACACGATTTCAATATAGATAAATGAGACTCTTACTGCCGTGTAGGTGATGTGCTCAGTGTAAAGACTGAAAATGACGAATTCAATACAGGTAGCCCTCCTACAGCATGGCATCTTACAACACGGTTTCGCTCTAACATGATAAGATAAATTGCGGAAACCCTGGTATAACACTGCAACCTGTAACACGGTTTCCCTCCTGTAACACGGACCACCGTGTTCCACCTGTAACACGATTTCAATATAGATAAATGAGACTCTTACTGCCGTGTAGGTGATGTGCTCAGTGTAAAGACTGAAAATGACGAATTCAATACAGGTAGCCCTCCTACAGCATGGCATCTTACAACACGGTTTCGCTCTAACATGATAAGATAAATTGCGGAAACCCTGGTATAACACTGCAACCTGTAACACGGTTTCCCTCCTGTAACACGGACCACCGTGTTCCACCTGTAACACGATTTCAATATAGATAAATGAGACTCTTACTGCCGTGTAGGTGATGTGCTCAGTGTAAAGACTGAAAATGACGAATTCAATACAGGTAGCCCTCCTACAGCATGGCATCTTACAACACGGTTTCGCTCTAACATGATAAGATAAACTGCGGGAACCCCCGTATAACACTGCAACCTGTAACACGGTTTCCCTCCTGTAACACGGACCACCGTGTTCCACCTGTAACACGGTTTCAATATAGATAAATGGGACTCTTACTGCCGTGTAGGTGATGTGCTCAGTGTAAAGACTGAAAACGACGAATTCAATACAGGTAGCCCTCCTACAGCACGGCATCTTACAACACGGTTTCGCTCTAACATGATAAGATAAATTGCGGAAACCCTCGTTTAACACTGCAACCTGTAACACGGTTTCCCTCCTGTAACACGGACCGCCGTGTTCCACCTGTAACACGATTTCAATATAGATAAATGAGACTCTTACTGCCGTGTAGGTAATGTGCTCAGTGTAAAGACTGAATACGACGAATTCAATACAGGTAGCCCTCCTACAGCATGGCATCTTACAACACGGTTTCGCTCTAACATGATAAGATAAATTGCGGAAACCCTCGTTTAACACTGCAACCTGTAACACGGTTTCCATCTAACACGATAAAAAAAATTACGAAACCCTTTTTACAACACTGAACTTCTACAGCACTAGATAACATGATTTTTGTTTAACACATTTAAAAACTAAATTACCTTAAAGTAATGACGAGAAGGAATAATGAACTATAGTGCATTTACATGACAATGTATAAACAAATTATAATTTATTCATTTATAACTCTATAAAATTTCAAGAAGACCTAAGCTTAGCTGAAAATCTTGAATAATTTTTCTTGAATGCAGAACCTTCCGCTGAAAAAAGCCAAAAATTCAAAAGGGAGCTGCAAAATTATATATCTTCATACCGCGATATCTGCAATGACCATGTAAGAACCAGCAAACAAACCAAAATAATTACAAGATAAAAAGAACTTTTTATATACCATGTTTTTAAATTTTCTGTTGAATCATATAATCTTCACAATTCTATGCAATAATAAATCTTTTTTGGAAAAATTTTGATGAATTATCCCATCAACTTGAATGAAAATGCTCAAATGCGAAATCAATCGTTTAGCTCGAGAATTGGAAGTTAACTTGCGTTTAACTTTTCGTGGCCGTCCCGGCCGATAGATGGCTGCACCATTCTACAAAACAAAATTAACTGAAAATGAATTAAAATCTGCTTAAAGATGGCTAAAAGTATTAAAATAATGCATTGTCATCGTGTTCTGAGCTATTCTAAAAGTTTCAAATGTCTAGTTAGTCGGGAAGTTTTATATATATATATATATATATATATATATATATATATATATATATATATATATATATATATATATATATATATATATATTCACTGCTTTAAAAAATTAGGGGAGCTAGCAAAGAAGTTAAGAAAACCGTGCGAGACAGCCACGTATTGGCATAAAATGGATAGTACACGCGTATCAATGCGCAATACAGAAAAAAAAACGTAAAAAAATTTGTAATTAAGCTTTAATTCTTTGAAAATATGGAAAAAACATGAAAAGATGATTTAGGGCAACAATTTGGTTACATGTAAACGACAAAAAAAAAGTATTGTTTAGAAATGATGCAAGATTTTTAATATGGCGTGTGGTCTCCTCGAACAGCTAAGACTGCTGCACACCTGTTTTCCATGGATGCGATGATGTTATCGATAAGACTTTGGGGAATACTGTTCCACTCCTCAAGAAGTGCAATCTCCAAGTCTCGGAGAGTGAAAGGAGGCCTTGGTCTCGCAGCAATGCGTCGTCCGAGCATGTCCCAAACATGCTCGATTGGATTCAGGTCAGGAGAGCACGCTGGCCATTCCATACGCTGCATTGTTTCAGCTTCAAGCATGTTCTCCACAAGACAAGCTTTATGCGGTCTGGCATTATCTTGCTGGAAAACAAAGTAATCTCCAATTGCTGCAGCGTAAGGTATGACACGAGGTCTCAGTATCTCGTCTGCATACCTTCGGGCCGTCAAAGTACCATTCCGAATGATATGCAGGTCCGTACGTCCACCTATGCTGATTCCACCCCATACCATAAAACCAGCTCGTCTGTATTGTGACCTTTCACGAACAAATGTGGGGTTATTTCGAGTGCCCCTTTCCCTCCATACCAAAACACGTCGGGTGTCACACTCCAGACTGAATCTGGACTCGTCTGTAAACAGCACTTGGCTCCAATCATGTTGCTCCCAATCTCGATGTTCAGCAGCCCATCTTCTTCGGGCCGCACGATGGCGTGAGGTCAACAGAATGCAGACCATTGGCCTACGTGCAAAGAGACATCCCTGATGAAGCCTATTACGTACTGTTTGGCTGGACACCCTTCGCCCTGTTGCCAAGAGCAACTGTCTTTGCGGCTGAGTAGCATTGTCTGTTCTGTTACGAGGAGATGTTAACAGTATATATACCGGTCATCAGTTGCTGTAGTGGCGCGTGGCCGACCTTGCCCTGGTCGACGTCTGACATTCCCTGTTCCTTGGAATCGATTCCACAGCCTTGCAACGACACTTCTGGCGACTCCAACAGCGTCCGTGACACTACGTTGTGTTTTCCCGGATTCAAGTCTGCCTATAATACGCCGTGCCATGGATTCCGGTAAATCACGTTGTTGAGACATTTTCAAGTCACCTTTTCTCAAAAAGAATAACTGAGCAATCGAATTTCACTGTTAAGGCAGTGAAACAGATGTTTCTACAACATCCCGATTTCCGCCCTTATGTTCTTTTTCTGGTTTTTGACGCCATGAACTTTGATTTGCATATGAAGTTATCTTCTTCTGTTTCCTGCTAGGCTTTAAATTATGGATGATTTATTTTATGTTACTTATCGGTGTAAGTATTTGCGTAATTTCTTTAAAACTATGTGCTCCCCTAATTGTTTTGAGTAGTGTGCGTGTATATATATATATATATATATATATATATATATATATATATATATATACACACTTCCGAAAAATACGGTATATCGCTTTTAACTCTTTTTTTTTCTGTTAACTGTTTGTTCATCGTTCGTATCTGGCGTGCCGTTAGCCATCGTTTCCTGCTTTATCCCACGCGACAGATGGTCCCTGAACAGGTGATGACATTTCAATGGTCGTGTGCGGCTCAACGGACTTTGTATCTGATATGTTGACTTCAGATCATATTATAACTGCTTTCAGTTAAACCTTTCAGAATGCGCATTTTTTTTTTCCTAATATTAGCGTGCAGAAGTCAGATATGCTGATTAGCGAGAAAGGTCGATTACTGAAGCATCACATTTCCTTGTTTTATTTTGTTATATGTATATTTTGTAACCCAGGTGTTCAGTTTTTGACAAAAAATCGTCTATATAACAAAATTGTTTGAGTTCTTTCAATATGGTGTACTCAATATGGTGTCCCAAAATCAATTAATAGCAGAGTTAAAAACTTTCAAACCAAATAGACAATCACTGGAAACATATCTCCGTAGGTCAGGGTTGTCAAATATATATATATATATATATATATATATATATACACATATGTATGCACACACAGACATCAATTAATGGGTATTAATTGATTTTGTATTACGGTCTGGGTATTAGTCCAGTTGAAAAGTTTGTCCAATACAAATCTTGCAATCGATTTTTAACTAACTTCCCGACTAGCTAGACATTTGAAACTTTTAGAATAGCCCAGAACACGATGACAATGCATTCTTTTGATACTTTTAGCCATCTTTAAGCAGAATTGAAAACATTTTCAGTTATTTTTTTTCTAGACTGGTGCAGCCATCTATCGCCCGGGACGGGAACGAAAAGTTAAACGCAAGTTAACTTCCAAATTAACTTATTAACTCATTAACCAAATTAACTTCATTTCCTATTAACTTCATTTTCTTTCAAGTTGATGGGATAATTCATCAACAAAAATTTTTTAAAAGTATTTATTAATACATAGAATTGTCAAATTTATATAATTCAACAGAAGATTTTGAAACAAGGTATATAAA
This sequence comes from Dolomedes plantarius, assembly GCA_907164885.2. Taxonomy (NCBI): domain Eukaryota; kingdom Metazoa; phylum Arthropoda; class Arachnida; order Araneae; family Dolomedidae; genus Dolomedes; species Dolomedes plantarius. The sequence goes on along the minus strand of OU015499.1, from coordinate 117,645,594 downwards.
AAGGTCTTATTATCTTGTAATTATTATTAGATTATCGGCATTTTATGTAGTTGTCAATAGCAGACATATTTTCTCCATAGGGTAACATTGAGGTGAGCGAGTCCAATAGGGTTAGCACAAAGAAGCCTTAACTAATCTCTACCTCAGTCATCCGACTTTGACTGAAAGCAAGCAAAAACCCACTACTTCTTCGGGATCACACTCCCTAGCACAGACTAGCACCGCGGATTCTACCTTCCACGGCGTTGTCCCTTTCTCCAGTAGAGAGTGCCAGGCAGGACAAAGTCTTTCTCTCTATATAAACTAGCTGAATACCCGCGCTTCGCTACGGAGTACATTCAAATTAAATACAACGGTCAATGTATGCAATTTATGCCAAAAAAAAAGAATATATTCATAAAAAAATCGTAACGCATATTTTTATAGACAAAATAATGTAGAAGAAAATATTCAAATTAAATCTAATAGAACATACTAAAGAATATAGTGCAGTTTGAGGAACATTTCTTTTACTGTATTTTAATAGTTTTTTGGATAATGTCCAATCGTCTGCCGCATTAGCAAGGAAAAACAATATTTTTTTTTTGTCTATTTCGTTGTTACGCACGTGACGTAAAATTAGTTTAAACTGTCACAGAAAGAAAAGAAACCAACGTGATCAGCATTTAATAAATTAAATTCTAAAAATGAATCTTTAAAAATTCACCAAAAATCAGAAAATGGAGGTAAAGAATCGAAAAAGATTTCATTTGAAAGAAATTTTTCGATATTTCTCGTGATATAAATTTTATAACCCTCAGATTATTATTTTAAATGCAAACTTTAAAGAATATTACAAAAACAGCTTAAAAATTGAATTAACAAAAATCTAAGAAGAATTTTTCAAATATCTTTCTTATTGCACTCCTACACTAGAATCGCCATGCAAAATTTCAGCCCTTTAGGTCCAGCGGTTTGGTCTGTGCGTTATATGTCAGTCAGTCAGTTACGAAACTGTTTTATATATATAGATTATGGAAAAAAAATCATTTCATTTTAAATTTTTGTTTCTATTATTTTACTGTGGGATTTTTAAGAAGCTGTGTGATCTTGTAATGCATTTTTCGGACGTTTTTTGTAAGTTTTAAGTCTTGCTAGTTAATTAATGCGATGCGTCCCTAAACTGGTTTAAAACTATGTTAAAAGGCTAATCCTAGATTGCCTCTGGTTCACACAGAAAGTATTACCTATTCAGTGGAATTAGGAAAAAAAAAATAAGAGTATGATTTCTTTATCACCCTGTCCTTAACCCTTCAGCGGGCACGCCAATTTTTGGTGTGTGTGTGTATATATATATATATATATATATATATATTTATATATATACTAGCTGAAAACCCGCGCTTCGCTACGGAGTACATTCAAATTAAATACAACGGTCAACGTATGCAATTTATGCCAAAAAATAAATATATATATTTATAATAAATGCGATGATCAATGTATACAATTGATGTAAAATATATATATATATCTATATATATATATTTATAAAAAAATCGTAAGGGATATGCATTTTTTTGGGATAATATCCAATCGTCTGCTGCATTAGAAAGAGAGAAAAATATTTTTTTTTGTCTATTTAGTTGTTACGCACGTGACGATAAATTTATTGAAAGTACCAGAAAAAGAAATCACGTGATCAGCATTTAATAAATTAAATTCTAAAAATTAATCTTTAAAAATTCACCAAAAATGGAGGTAAAAATTCGAAAAAAATTTCATTTTGAAGGAATTTTTATGATCTTTCTCGTGATATAAATTTTATAACCCTCAATGTATTATTTTAAATGCAAACGTAAAAAAAGTTTAAAAAACAGCTTAAAAATTTAATTTAAAAAAATCTAAGAAGAATTTTTGAAAAATCTTTCTTAGTGCACCCCTACACTATTAGAAGAATCGCCATGCAAAATTTCAGCCCTTTAGGTCCAGCGGTTTGGTCTGTGCGTTGTATGTCAGTCAGTCAGTCAGTGAATGAATGAGTCAGTTACGGAACTGTTTTATATATATATATATATATATATATATATATATATATATATATATATATATATATATATATCGGTTTTGGGGGGACAAAGTCCCTAGTGAATCACCGTCATAGTAGATAACTTTATATACAGTCGCAAGTATTGAGAATTTACGAGTTACATTGTTTCTAAGCTTTATTTAAGCTTTCTTTCATTAAGTTTTACATAATTTTTTATAAAAGTTTATTCAAAGATTTTGCAATCAAAATATGAATTACAGGAAAAAGAAAACACCGCGTATCTCACATCCCAATAAATAATTGCTCTTGCACAATATCTCTCCCTGCTTCGGCCAATTGATCCCCCCCTCTTAGAAACAGATGATTCCCAATTCAATCCTCATTTGCTCGAGAAACATCCGGACAAAAGCTTTCCCCGAAATCTCGGATACTTCATCCAGCAGCTGTTATTTGCGAAGCGCTTCAAACGCTCCTCTCCTTTGCGCACACACAGTCTCTCGTATATAGTGAAACCCCCTTGAGGCCCTCATTTCGGCGAAGCACTCACCGATTGTTGATACAAAAAGGACCTGGAAAATATCCGCCCTTAATGACGGAATAAAAGCGTCGTCCGTTCCAAGGCGCGCGTTGGGAGGTTTCGCGGGAGGAGAGAGACTCGTTCGGAGAAACGTCATAAATTAAATAAATAGATGTTCGGCGAAATTAATGCGTGGTGTTAAGGCTCACGCCGATCGGGGCTAATTTATTTGGGGCTCAATTCATTTATACCGAGCGCGTTCGGCGTACGGTTTCCATGTTTTCGGACTCGAAGAAATTAATGGTAAGTCAATTAGGGCGGACATATATATATATATATATATATATATATATATATATATATATATATATATAAATACATACACACATATATACATACACACACATATATATATATATATATGTACATGTATATATATATATGTGTGTGTGTGTGTGTGACATCAGCGGGAGAAGAAAGATTGATAGCCGGCCGTGCAACGCGTCACAGAAAGTCTAGTTCAAAGTTAGTCAACATATTTCCCGCGAATAGTAGTCGTGTTGGCCGGTAAGGCTCGTTGGTGGCTTGGGGCACTCGAAGGCCCTCTTAAATGTCTTTTACGACCCCTCCAGCCCCGGGCACACAGGTTCTCTCGAAATTTAGCGAACAAAAACGTTATCTCTTACATGGTTACACGTTATCGGGGTAACGACAATTCACAAAATTCCCGGCCAAAACCTTGGTTTGTCTTTTAAAACTTCCTAAGGTCATAGTCACATGACCCTTGCACTCTTGCATTGATTGGACAGAGGGCCCCAGGCCAGTTCTCTGTGATTGAGTCCCGTAGCCGTTATATAAGGTTTGGCACCTACGAGACTGGAGGGTTATATATTGATTACCTACTTTAAGGGAGGATATATTGATTACCTACTTTAGTTTTTAGGAAACTTACAATTCCTTTGTTCTTAAAACTAAAACGAAATTAACTTTACGCCCAAGGGAATTTAAAAGAATTTAGAAATTAGATAAGGTTTTCAGGTTTTGTATGTATATATATATATATAAACAAAAGAAAAAAGAAGTTATTTTTAACCAAACTAAGAAAGAAGAGATTTCCGCGATCAGTGTGGAAGAGGTTGAAGAAAACACGCGAGCCAATGGAAACTATTATACCTAATTGCACCCATTTAACAAAAATCTTGAAATATATTCAGTATTTTCCCGCAAAAGAAAGAAGACAGAAAAAAATTCAGCCCAGAAGAAAAGAAAAGCAAAATATCTGAGAGAAATCTGAGAGAAAAAAAACGCTCAGATTTCAATTTCTACCCTTCCAAAGATGCGTAACAAAGCAACGTTCAAAGAAATCCACCATTTATTCTTCTCCGTTGCCATTTAATCCGCATTTGATAGCGAAACTCGAAAATAAACGCTCTCGAACGAACATCAAGTTTCTATTATACGTTTTCCAAAACGTTGATGATGAGCAGGCTGCGCCTCTCATTGGCGGTATGTTTGGCTATCTTTCATGCTTAGGTGCCCTTGGGGCTTCATTTGCTGAATAGCGAGTGACAGGGCTTGGAGAATCCGTACTAATGATGAATAAAACGATCTTTTCGAGAGGGGGTATTATCTTTTAGAAAGAGGTTCGAGAGGGAAAGCGCTGTGAATCGGGGAAATTGATATTCGAAGAACTATGCTGTGAACTTCTTTCACTTTAGCCCGTCTCTTATAAGTATAATTCTTCTTGTTTATATGTATATATGTATATATATATACATAAACTTCACTGCAGGCTAACCGAATCAGAATAACTATACTTCATTTTTCTAATTGGTTATCCTTTATATATATATATATATATTTATGCATGTATGTATGTATGTATGTATGTATGTATGTATGTATGTATATAACTGTTCCGTAACTGACTGACATATGACGCACAGACTAAACCGCTGGACCTGAAGCGTTGAAATTTTGCATGGCGATTCTTCTTATATTGTAGGGGTGAACTAAGAGAGATTTTTGAAAAATTCTTCTTAGATTTTTTTAAAAATTAAATTTTTAAACTGTTTTTGTAACTTCTTTAAAATTTGCATTTAAAATAATAATCCGAAGGTTATAAAATTTATATCACGAGAAAGATCATAAAAATCCCTTTAAAATGAAATCTTTTTCGAATCTTTTCCTCCATTTTCTGATTTTTGGCGAATTTTTAAATATTAATTTTAGAATTTAATTTATTAAATGCTGATCACGTGGTTTCTTTTCTTTTTGTGATACTTTAAATTGATTTTGCGTCACGTGCATAACAACGAAATAAATCGGCAAAACTTTTTTTTTTCTTTCTAATGCGGCAGACGATTGGACATTATCCAAAAAAATATTAAAATACAATAATAGAAATGTTCCTCAAACTTTACTGTATTAACTGTACTATATTCTTTAGTATGTTCTATTAAATTTAATTTCAATATTTTCTTCTACATTATTTTCTTTATAAAAATATCCGTTACGTATATATATATATATATATATATATATATATATATATATATATATATATATATATATATATATATATACTAGCCGGACTTCGCCCAGCTATGCTCGGGCCCCACAAAAGAAAAAAAAGGCCCTCTTCAGCTCCATACAAATTTTTTAAATTCCCGTCAATTTTCATTCCCGTCGCTGCCGACAGATGGCTGCACCATACTGGAGATAGGTGATTTGATTCTTTCGTCTCAGCGGTGGAGTGCTTTTAGAATTAAAATATCTGTAAAACTATTAAAGTAACAGAATAACTGTAAGCAGAAAATATTATCAGTTTTCAAAGCTCTTTCCAAATATGTAAGATTTATGGACTTTCATGAGAAAAATAATACACAGATTTTAAAACAAAATGGCCGCCAAAATCGCAGTCTCAGGATGAGTGATCTCCGGAAACGTGATGGTCACGTGATCCGACGGACTCCACTACATTTACCTCTGTTACTTTATATATATATATATATATATATATATATATATATATATATATATATATATAACATTTGATATTGTGTCCACTTCCAGTGGATACCAAAAGGCACTAGAAAAGAGATAACGTGGTATATAGGCAGGGCCCGACTTAGCCTAATTGGGGCCCGGGGCAAAAACTTCTTTGGGGGCCCCCCTCTGCTTTACTACTTTAGTAATGAAGAACTTAATACTTATTACTAAACTTTCTATTCGATTTGGGCCCCCCCCCCTCTGATGTGGGGGCCCGGGGCAACTGCCCCGTATGCCCCTGCCTTAGTCAGGCTCTGTATATAGGAAGAAAGTGTTCATGCAAGTTTTTCTATGTAGTAATGGTTGCTATAGGACTGAAGTAAAATAAAAACTATTTTTAATGGACGAACATGATTCATTACCTGTCATTATCATTGTTATTATCATCATAATTTCTTACATTATTATCAAACCTGCTTCACTTTCTCCAATTAAATCTCAATTCTCCTTTTTCTAGGGAGGTTTCGCTCGTGCCTACGAGGTGACAGACCTGACCACTGGCCAAGTGTACGCATGCAAGATCATCTCGAAAAGTACCCTCACCAAGCCGCACCAAAAAGAGAAGGTGAGTATCAGTGCAGTTCGTTCTAATTCATCTTTCCCTCTCTTCCCTGTGAACCCCATTCCATTCCTCACCCCATTTGGAATGTCTCCAGCAACCCCATTAAACTAATCTTTGGCCGTAAAGATAAGGGAAAGAACGAGTAAAAGCTATTACGAGTGGATTTACGTCAAATGGTGCTGCATGTTTACGTGTCAGACTGGGGATTTTTGCTATATCACCGTAGTGTGTGTTAGTTTAAAAAAAAAATCAGAAGTTAATCCTTTTTTTTTGTGTGTGTGTGTGCTCGCAGTGTTGCAGGTAGGCGTTTTCCAAATGCTTTTTATTTTCCCTCTTTTTAAATCAGCTTCTCGGAAAGGCTAGATAAATCTGTTTTACTTCTGTTTTAAGGACGAATTTCTTGGGTATTCGAAATTTAGGCGACTTGCCGATAAACAGCCAAATTTGGCGACTTAGTTATTTTTTGCCATTAAGATAGAACATGGATTCCTGACCTGTAGGTCGGGGCCCCCTTTGGGGATCGCGGAATGGTTTTTAAGGGATCGCCACGGTTGTATTCAAATAAAATAACTTTTTAGAGAATTTCACCAAAAGAAAATTTTCAGTAAGCAAGTATATATATATATATAAATATAGTTTTATATATATATATATATATATATATATATATATATATATATATATATATATATATATATATATATGTATATATATATATATATATGTATATATATATATATATATATATGTATATATATATATATATATATATATATATATATATATATATATATATATATAAATATGTATATATATCTATATAAATATGTATATATATATATATATATATATATATATATAAATATATATATATATAAATATATATATATATATATATATATATATATATATATATATATATATATATATATATATATATATAGTTATATATATATATATAAATAGTCGAACCTCCATATATCGAAGTAGCAAATTGACGGAAAAAAATTCGATATATAGAAATTTCGATATATAGAATTGAGCTTAGTTTTATCATAATTCTCCTAAAAAAATTAAATCTAATTTTCGTATACGAAACTCCATTTCAAATTTATATGTAAATCCCATTAAATGAAAGTTAATAACTAAAAAGTGAATTAATAAGAAAGATTTATTGAGTACTGCATATCTTTAAAAAAAACAATAATGCAGTCAGTGGTTACAATGATCACAGTTACATTCTTTTAAAAAAAAATATATATATAAATATATATATATATATATATATATATATATATATATATATATATATATATATATAGTTATATATATATATATAAATAGTCGAACCTCCATATATCGAAGTAGCAAATTGACGGAAAAAAATTCGATATATAGAAATTTCGATATATAGAATTGAGCTTAGTTTTATCATAATTCTCCTAAAAAAATTAAATCTAATTTTCGTATACGAAACTCCATTTCAAATTTATATGTAAATCCCATTAAATGAAAGTTAATAACTAAAAAGTGAATTAATAAGAAAGATTTATTGAGTACTGCATATCTTTAAAAAAAACAATAATGCAGTCAGTGGTTACAATGATCACAGTTACATTCTTTTAAAAAAAAATATATATATAAATATATATATATATATATATATATATATATATATATATATATATATATATATATATATATAGTTATATATATATATATAAATAGTCGAACCTCCATATATCGAAGTAGCAAATTGACGGAAAAAAATTCGATATATAGAAATTTCGATATATAGAATTGAGCTTAGTTTTATCATAATTCTCCTAAAAAAATTAAATCTAATTTTCGTATACGAAACTCCATTTCAAATTTATATGTAAATCCCATTAAATGAAAGTTAATAACTAAAAAGTGAATTAATAAGAAAGATCAATTGAGTACTACATATCTTTTAAAAAAAAACAATAATGCAGACAGTGGTTACAATGATCACAGTTACATTCTTTAAAAAAAAATTACGAATATCTTGCTGAACAGCTAGGTTTGCGGAAAGTTCAAAGAAATTTAGTCCACTAAAAACTTCATCGGGGAAATTTTCCGCGAATTGAAGTCCACGACGTATTGTTTCAAATGCCAAAAATGGGGAGATTTTATTCTAAACTGGAATAAAATCTCCCAATTTGTCTTGAAAAAAATTTCGATATATAGAGATTTTTTTCGATATATAGAAACAATTTTTCTATGTAATGAACATGGAGATTTGCTAAGAGTTCGATATATAGAAAATTTTGATATGGGGAAGTTCGATACATGGAAGTTCAACTGTATATATATATATATATATATATATATATATATATATATATATATATATATATATGTGTGTGTGTGCGTGTGTGTGTGTGTGTGTAACAAGAAAACACATCCTCCTATAAAATTACATTTACCGCCTATTCAAAATTATCTTAATATTAAAGCACGACCCCCTTCTAAATTGCAACCTAAAAATAATGTGAGTTATAATTTATATTAGCCCTGCAGGTCATTAAGCAGGCACAAGAAGTATCTGAATTCCATAACATCACCATATCTGGCCCGAACCGAGCGTCTCATTAAATTTGTATATAATAAATAAGTCCTGTTTTCAAATTCTTCCTTTTGGTAAAACGCAGAGCAAGCGCGTGATCTAGCAATTAATTATTCCCCGGTAGAACCACGACGTGGACAAAAGAAAAGCAGATCTTTTCAAAGCCATAACAATAGCACCTTGGCACTAAAAATATTTTTGAAAGTCGCTCGGATTTTCAAACGCAAAATTTTAAAAAAAATTAAAAATTTTCATTTATTTCAGTTGTAGGAAAAATATACCGACAGGAAAATCCTATATATAATAGCCGTTGTCTCTGTATAACACTTCCGGGCTGTACTCATCTTTCATTTGAAGCCCTCAGTAAACAAACAGCCGGTTAGGCTTAATTTCAATTTCAGATGTGGATCAGAATTTTTTCTTACCTAAAAACTAATATCTTCTCCATCAAATCACGTTTGTTCAGCCTATTTTTCTATAAAACATTCAGAACTAAAAAGAATTGGATGCTTTTAGCTGTATATTTAACAGTTTTTAAAAATCTGTTTACTTTTGCGATGAATTCTGAAAGTAAACAAACTTGAATGTGAATGAATCAAGTAGCTAAAGTATTCATATCGCGTAGTGAGCTGTAAAAAACTGGATGGCAGTCTACTACTCCAATGGCATGAAAAACTAAATAAATGAAAAATAATGAAAGGGTTTGCTTTTACAAGGTGTGGACTAAATGCAATATTGTTAGATAATTCGGGATATTTTTTAACTTTCATATACTTTTTTCATTCTGACATCATTATTAGTATTATGACGTCAAAATGACGGGTTACCTTCTAGTTATTCTATAAAAATCTAAAATAGGGACAAAAATCTTTGAGGCCAGACGATGCGACACCACAATTATTCCTTCTTTTTCTTCGAATTCCATAGATTTAAGTGATAGGATCAAAAATTCCCAACTCGCAAGGCGACAGCTGCAATTTTTGCACATTGACAGGTCGAAAAGAGCAGCCGCAACTTGGAAAAGAGGGCATGTCCCTCTACAGAAACCATATACTGTCTTTCTGTCGCCAAAGTTTTGACGCCAAACCCACTTCTAGACGTTGAATTCTGGGTCAGCTGTCTTCACGTTCGAAGACATTGTTTTTACTCTAGGGTGTATACTCACAAAGTTTCAGAGGAAAATATTTGACATTGTTGGCACATCTGTTGGGAACATTTCGAATATGTCAGGATACTTGGAGTGCAGTCAGCTCAAAGGTGTTCCTTGTTCGATAAGCGAATGTTTTGAAATTAAAACTAACGATGTTTTTCATTTGCGGTTTGGTTTTCGCTCGCGTCTGTTGATTTTTTGTCTGAATTGTCTTAACTTATGAACAGTATTGGCTCATTTTCTCGTATGCAGTGGGGAAGATTGTGCGCATCGTTGTAGGTTAATTAAAAGTAAGAATCATCTCAATTAGATATATCGATGATGAAGAATTCAAGCTAATCATGAAGAGCCGATTATGAAGAATTTGAGCGAATTTCAAAGTTACGCCGAAAGGAAGATTTTTTTTACATATATAGATAATTTAATTAGATTTCGATTCAGCTTTGTTGATGTTAAGTCAGCCCATTATGATTAATTATTTCTTGTTGATAAATAGTGATGAATAAATATTTGTTCCTCGTTATAATTCATCCTCCGGTATTAGTTAATGACAAATAATTGATTATTCTTCATTGTTGATCAATATAATGGAGAAATAATTAATGAGAGAATATTCCTACTCTCTGGCGTTGTCAAACAATAATTTTGAAGACAGTCTTGGTTGATTTTCCATCGCTCAAAATGCTCGATAGTTTCCTTTCTTTGATCTCGGCATAAAGCCGAATTGCCGAGTTAGCGCTGTTTTTCTGAAAATGAAGGCGGGGCAAAAAAGGAGTTCCTTTCTCATCCTTCAGATGCCAGCTATGAAATATGAAATCCGGTAGACATTTTTTATCTATGGTTTTGTCTATTGGCCCGATTTCATAGAAACTAATTATATAGTATTCATCTTGTTGTTGTTGTTGTTGTTGTTGCAGTTCCTAATGCCTCCTTGCCGGAAATTCCAGATCAGGTCTATATAGGCATCGGGTTGAGTACTGAAACTCCGGTGTGAAATAGCACCACAAGGGTCGAAGTCCGACTTGGCTAGGTGCCACCATAGTTTAGACCGAGTACCCTCAGGGGCGACATCTTGGGGGATCGTACCTTCTCCACCCACTGACCTCATAGAAGGACTTTCCGTTCTATAGATTTAACGGGCCCATATCCGGCCTAGACACGCGGGTATTTAACGGCACGAACGTATTTAAGGTATAGTATTTCTACTCATACCTTATTCTCACAAATATAGCGCTATAGTGTGTCGTGTACGTAAGTTTACGTTACAGAGGTTTCATGTACGTAATACTTCACTCAATTTCTGAAATTGGTATTCTCCGTGCCACACCATTTTGATCTGTAGGTTAGTTTATAACGATATCTCTTCAAGGAGATCGGGCTTCATAACTCGACGCCAGTTTTCTTCAGCTCGCCAAGTCTGGCTTAAGTAGATACATTCAAACGCGGCAAGCGAAGTTGTGGTGTTCCGTTTGCATCTTTTCAACGAAACCACGCTCTGCGTTTCGTCCGTATCACCCCTGTTCAGCCTCTTGACTCTTTCAGTTTAATCGTGCGCTCTTGCGTTGCGTAAAACGCGCATAGACTCTGAACCATTCCGGCAGTGTGAGGATGTGCTATTTTCATTAACTTCCTCCTTCCATCGGGCCTTATTCTATCAAGATTCATCGATATTTTCCATAATGTTTTATGATGTATTCATCATAAAGCTTAATAGGAAACCGGATCTCGTTTTAAATTCCATTGCTGCCATCTGTCGGCTGGAAGAGAAATCTTATTTGAGGCAAGCTGAATTTATTTTCAGAAAAACGGCACTAACGTGGTTATTTGATTATTTCTGGCTGTTAGCTCAGATAAAAGGAAAAAAAAATGTTGGAATATTTTTAAAAGTGGCAAATAAACCATAAATGTTGTCATCGAAAAGATTCTTTGCCGTCAGAGAATTTACTTTTTAAAATAATGAGGAATAATTTATTCAAAGTCCAGTTCTTCAATTACTAATGACTCAGTCGAATCGAAATATTTAAATTATTTCATCGTTTATTTATCATTATTTTATCCTTTTTGTTTGATACTAAAATTTACTCCAATTTTCGACTGCCTATAAAAAGAGGGATACAGGTGGCCTGTTACACATTCTTTCTCTTATTCCAAATGCATTTCATTGCAGACACTCAAAGCATGATTTAAATAAATTATACATCTTCAGAAAATGTCTCTGATCAAAAGTCCAACACACGCCTAGCTAAAGGACTTTGTTTTCCCGTTTCTGTAATTTCCAGAGTGGAATATATTTTCCCAACCAATAAAGCTTCATATCCAATATTTCAGGAAATTTTTGTCTCAAGACCAATAACATCGATTTTCAATAATGGCGTGTCATTAGACACCTGAGACGCATTCGGGGAAATTCGGCATCTCCCCGAATGATTTTCGATCGGCATCCGTAAAAGCCAGAACTCGAATAAAGTGTGCCTGTCCAATTTTTATGTAACTCGTTCTCTAATTTTAGCCAGGGATTTTTTTTAATGATTAAATTTCTGTTCACATCTCTGACCTATCAATAATTATTTATGTAACTTTAATCATTAATAAATTTCGGCCTTCATAATACCTAATACAATTTTAGACCATTTTTAATGGCTAATTTTTTTTCGCAATGTTCGGCTAGCTGTAAATATTCTTAATCTTTATTTGCTTGATTCCTTCTTTTCACTGTTAAAGCTGTTTTGAGAATTCATAACTTATTAATAACTTCTCAGTTTCTATGTCTTATCAGAGTCATGAACTCATAATTCTCGCATTAAATTGTCTGCATTGTTAGTATTGTAATGAAAATTCTTTACTTTTGATTACTGATTAATATCTGCGCATTATTAGAATGATTTTAAAGATCCTTATCCTAATTTATTAACACAGATAATTAAATTCTTCTTATTGTTAGAATTATTATAAAAGATTTTAATCATTGTTTATCGTATAAATTTCTTCTCGTTGTTTAGCGATGTCTAAAGAGTTCATAGCATATTGTCAACTAATTTGTTTCTATACGCTACCAGAGTTCTGAACATAAAAATCACTCATTAAGTTGTCTTCATTGCTAGTGTTGTAGTGAAAATTCTTTGCTTTTGATTACTAATTAATATCTACGCATTATTAGAATGATTGTAAAGATCTGTAACGGCATAAAATGTAAATAATTAATTTAAAATTAATTCACAAATATTTTTTTATAATTTTAAATGTTACTTTGTAATTATTGTTAAAAATAATTTTTTGGCACCAGTTATATACAAAGTTTTTTTTTAGAATCCAGTTGAGTTGAAAAATAAAATAGTTGATAAGTTGTATTATTATTAGTTTTTCTTTAGTTAAACACCGTTAAATTAGTAAGTTCTTATTACGTTGTCTCAACTAGGAGACAACGGATCCTTATCCTATCTTAATAATTCAGATAATTAATTTCTTTTCATTGTAGAATTACCATAAAAAATTTTAATCATTGTTTACCTTATAAATTTCTTCTCGTTATTTAGCGATGCCTAAAGAACTTATAACCTATTGATAACCAGTTTCTTCCTGTACGCTACCAGAGTTCAGAACCTATCAATCACTCAATAACAAAGTTGTTTGCATTGTTATTGTTGTGATGAAAATTCCTACTTTTGATTGCTAGTTAATTTCTACGCATTGTTAAGATGATTGTCAAAATTCTTGACCTCTTTTATTAATATAACTAGCTAAATGCCCGTGCTTCGCTACGGAGTACATTCAAATTAAATAAAACGGTCAATGTATGCAATTAATGCCAAAAAAACAAATATATATATATATATATATATATATATATATATATATATATTTATAAAAAATCGTTGCGGATATTTTTAATGTAAAATAAAATATTCAAATTTTATATCAAAATTCGTCTGCCGCAGAAAGAAAAAAATATTTTTTGTCAATTTATTTTATCTATTTCGTTGTTATGCACGTGACGATAAATTAATTTAAAGTATCACGAAAAGAAAAGAAGCCATGTGATCAGCATTTAATAAATTAAATTCTAAAAATTAATCTTTAAAATTCACCAAAAATCAGAAATGAGGTAAAGATTTGAAAAAGATTTCATTTTAAAGGAATTTTTATGATCTTTCTCGTGATATAAATTTTATAACCCTCAGATTATCATTTTAAATGCAAACTTTAAAGAATGTTACAAAGTCAGCTTATTTAATTTTTAAAAATCTTAAGAAGAATTTTTCAAAAATCTTTCTCTGTGCGCACGCCTACACTATAAGAAGAATCGCCATGCAAAATTTCAGCCCTTTAGGTCCAGCAGTTGGGTCTGTACGTTATTTGTTAATCAGTCAGTTATAGAAGTGTTTTATATATATAATATATAGATTACTTTCCTTCCGTTATTAGAGTATTTAAAAAAATTCATTTCCTGATATTAACTAATTCTTCTCTGAATTCTAAATCTATCAACAGACTAATTAATTCCTCCATACTGTTGAAAGTTGCTTGAACTTTTAATTAGTTATTAATTTCTTCGCATAGTTAGAATTTTTATGAAAAATTCTTAATCTATCGGAGTTAATTGTTTAATAACGAGTTTACGCCTAATAAGATGGTCGTTAAGTGTATATTTAAAATTAACGCGGAAATTGTTTTTGTTTCGGTAAATATTTTTAATGCATTAATTTAATGGCCTTAACTTCTTAATGTAGAAGTTTAAATTGGTGGTCGCCAAAAATAGCTAATGAAACGGAAATAAAAACCAAATAACATCCATTCACTTTAATTATAACCATCTCAACTGCACTTATATAAAGAATAAAAATTATCAAGAAGTTTCTAACGAACAGTTCTGCCATAGACATTAATGGTCTTCTCCCTGCTTGCATTATCATAATTTGGAAGAAATATCTCATGGAAGACGGCCATTTATATAACCAGTTCATCAATCATAAATAGTTTGGTTATAAATTCTTACACTTTCGTGAGCTCCAGTCGCGGGTAAATGCTTCCTTAATCAAATTTTTAGAGATGGAGATTGAAGAAAGATTTATGGCGATCAGAATTGTGATTAAGCGCCATTTATTTAATGTTATTCTGTCTTGAGACAAACTGTACTTCTAAATATTCCAAGGATGTGAGAGAATATTATGCAAGAATTTGTGGAGTATTTTCGAGGCATGTTTTAGCCGTTGTAAATTTCCTGTTCAGAACGATATTAAATTGATAAAAACAGGGAAGGGAAGTCATTGTTGTTACTTCTTTGAATAATCGCTGAATTGTGAGATCCTTTTATGCTCTTCGCCATTGTTTGTTGTTAATTACCATGTTTGCGTTTCTCTCAAGTGAGATAAAATAAGTCGAGGAAAGTTGAATAATTTTGAAATAATTTTCGTTCTTTAGTTTTAACGACCGGCTTGGGTTCTTGAAAGTTAATATGCTTCATTATTTTAACGATTGACTATCTTAAAAGTTAAACGTTTCATTTTAACCGTTCTCTAAGAATAGTTTGGAACGCTTTTCGTATTTTGTTCTACTTTATTATCATAAGTGCGCTAAAATGCATTAAATGGAAGAAAATTTATTGCAGACGGTTCTTTTTTTAAATAAGATTTTTAAAGTTTTTCGGTAAGCATACGATAAAAAAAAACCAGGCACATTAAATTGCTCCAGCATAATACCAGCAGCTTATTTATTGCAAAAAATAAACATCCATTTTTCTAAAAATTTATTCACGTGAGAAAAGTTAAAATTTAGTACCGTTCTTGGAAATTGGAAATGATTTTGTTCCGTTGCCATGGTGTGAGAGAAATGGAGGTGTAATTTTTTCCCCCCTCTGGGCTGAATATGGTTGAATAAAATTATCGCAGACGATTTAGTTCCGGTATCGTTTGTCAAAGATTCTTATTAACCCTTTCTCCCTGCAGTTTGAGAACGGATGTAATATGTTTAAGACATGGCAGACGATTCGGTAATTAGGGTGTTACACATTCTTTTTATTGATTTTCGTTTTGCTCCATATATTAACATTCGAAGTTTTATTTGAACTAGAAATAGACCTATGTTAATAATTAGAGTTATTTATAAAGTATGTTTACACAGAAACGGTTGTTTCTAGAGTTTACAGTTTTATGATGTTTAAATTATTAATCGTTATGAAACTGAAATCGTTTGCTCTTTTTCCACAAAGCGATGACTAAATAATGTACTTTAAAAAGATATAAAATGAATTCTATCGTTAATTCGGCGTTTAAAGAAAATGTTTTCAAAGTCTCTACAGCAAAATTAAATCTATTCCCACTAAGAATATTGTGGGCATTTTTCTTATGGTTCGAGTTTTGGTACAGTTTCGATATAGGACCCCATTGGTAATATTTTTGTATTGGTGACTTTTTACATTTTACATTTGGTGCATATGGTATCCCAGAATTCGTTTTGACAACTCTGCCACAGTCGCGTGTGTTTTAAACTGAAAAAAACCATTTTCCAGATTGTAACCCGATGGAATACGCCATTTTCAACTTCGTACTCCGTTGGAACAGCTTTGGGGCTAGAGTGCATAAGACGGTCAGGTAGATTTCTCGCCAAGTTGGCGAAAAGTTTTGGTTGCCAAGCTGAGGCGATTATGGCGTCAATGCTGTTTCTCCTGCAAATTCGTGATGTTGTTTTGTGCATTTAAAAGTGCAGTTTGTGGCAAAATGAGTGACATGGTTGAATTATGGTTGTTGTTTAAGATGGATTTTATGGGAAACAGATGTGTAATGGATTTTTGTATAGAAAATTACCGTTTAAGTCTATGACTTCGTACAGCCCGCATAAGCCAGCGGAAGCTTTATTTTACTGTACTATAGCCAGCGGTACGTGGCGAAGCCAGCGGCTGGGGATTTTCTGTAATGTTTTGGACGGATGTGTAACGGAGCGTAGCGGAGGGGAGTAAGGGTATCTGAGCGAAGCAAAGATCCCACGAGTTTCATAAATCCAGCAGTAAGTTTGTTTTCCAACTTATTTGTTTTTGTTTTTCTTCGTCGCCTTTTTTTTTTTTTTTTTTTTTTTTTTTTTTTTTTTTTTTTTTTTTTTTTTTTTTTTTTTTTTTTTTACATATTTCGCACTTTAAGCCTAACAGGTCTTCGAAAAAGACGTCGGCGAGTTTTTCTTTACAACAAGCACTAAAAAGTGCCAAGCCGTTGGCGAAAAAGAAATCGCGCCAAATTTCGCCAAATCTGACCGTCTTATGCACTTTTACCAGCTTTGGTATAGTAGAATTCGTATATTGGTAATTTGGTATACACAAAATTCGTTTCGGCAACCCTGCCGCAGTCGCGTGACGCAAACCAGGTTGTACCGCTTTTTTCTTATTTATTTTTTATTTTGATTTAACCATGCCTATCCGTGTATATTTATCTATAATTTCTGGATCTACAAAGGTTACTCTATATACCTTACTGTGTTATTTTTTAATTTATATTATATTATTTTTTAATTTATATTTTGCAGAATTAAATTTCTATGTAATTCATACAATATTATCGATGCGGTGTTTAGCTAGGCGATAAAAAAAAATGTCGCCAATACAAAATATCGCCAACGGGGTCCAATATCGAAGCTGTTCCCGAGTTTTTTCTAAGCCGAGGCCTTAAAACGTAAATACCTGCATCATGTGACGGATTTTGGGAAAGAAGCTGAAATAAAGCTTAAAATAAACCTGAAGGTTAAGAAAAATTCTTTTTGGCTTTAGCATTCGCTTTCATGTGTGGGAAAAAGTTGTTCCTAATCCCATATTTTTCGGAGCTTCCTACTTTCCATGAGAAAGAAAGTTCCTGGAAATATCTCTCCGGCATTTCTAAGATTTCCGTTGCATGTGATTTGAGTTTTTTTTTTCTTCTTTATTCCCCAGAAATACCGTAATACCCCTTTTCTATTCGGAGAATTGCGATTATTCCGGCGTCTGGAAAACTTTGTTCAGCATTGCGGTGCAGTGAAATGTTCTGTTGCAGCGGTGACAACTCGGTTTAATTTTTAGCTACTCTGTCAGGCTCGCACAATATGGTGGAGCTAGGCTCATCCTTAATTTGAAAAAGGCGGTACAGATGTGACTATTTTTTAAATGAATCGGACAAGCCGTTAAACATACAATGGTGCGGTGCCCACTTCCCTAAGTGGAAAAAATGTCATTCCTAAAGATGGATAGATCATTAGAACTCGTTAGGAAAAGATCATCAGCGCAAAAAGATGCGATGCAAGACTTCGTCTTTTGTCAGCCTGCTTGAACCGGCTTACAAAAGGAACCGCAGACTCCGGAAGTGGCCAGGTGTGACGAAAAACCGCAAGGTTTGTTTTTTTTTATCACACATGAGGCGATGGAACTTTCGAGATGTTTCTAGAACTCTCCGAAGAAAGAGGTATAAATGAACGAAAGACTATTAGACAGGAGCATTATAGACTGGAATTTGATGAGGTATTGACGTACTGAGAGAGCGCTGGAAATCTAGGAGGCTTGAGGTCTCAACTGAACTGTATTTTTATGAACCCCACTCTCCCTAATCTATATACAATGGTTCAACGTAACAAACTCATGAATATTATTATTATTGTACATATGTCATATTAAACCAAATGTAAATACGAGCCATTTATCCGTTTCTACAAGAATACTACGAGTCAGTTATACATCGAGTCACGACGATTCGGTTTACATACTCCTTCGTTTATCTTGTTTGTTATTTTATTTCTACTCTGTCATGACTTCTCGTTGCTCATTGAGACTAACGACTCCCCAGCCAGCGAATATAATTAAAGTTCGCAGCTGGTCATTAGGGAACAGCTTCGATATAGGACCCCATTGGCGATATTTTGTAGTGGCAACTTTTTTTTTTTTTTTTTTTTTTTTTTTTTTTTTTTTTGTCGCCTTTCCAAACATCGCATCGTTAATATCGTATGAATTACATAGAAATTTAATTTTGCAAAATATAAATTTAAAAAATAATACAATCGGGAAAATGGCGTAAACTTTGTAGATCCAGAAATTATAGATAAATCTACACGGGAAAGCATGGTTAAATCAAAATAAGAAAAAAGCGATACAACCTGGTTTTCGTCACGCGACTGTGGCAGGGTTGCCGAAACGAATTCTGTGTATACCAAATTACCAATATGCGAATTCTACTAGCATACCGAAGCTGTTCCAAAGGGTTACGAAGTTGAAAATGGCGTATTCCATCGGGTTACAATCTGGAAAATGGTTAATTTCAGTTTAAAAGACAGGCGACTGTGGCAGAGTTGCCGAAATGAATTCTGGTATTCCATGTGTGCCAAATGTAAAATGTAAAAAGTCGCCAATACAAAACATCGCCAATGGGGGTCCTATAACGAAGCTGTACAGTCATTAGATTGTTTATTACAGTAAGACTGGCTTACGTGACTGATCTTCAGTCAGAGCCTATGCCGGACCATACGAATCTTGCTGACTACTGATGTAATGGGTAGTTTGACGTCAAAGTGTCCCGTTAATGACTTGTTACATGAACTTGTTGCAGTTTTGAGTTACGAGCAAACCCCGCCCTGAAACGGAATGCTGATTGCTTCAGTGTTTGTTTATACCTTCGCTGAAAGCAAAAATTAAGGCTGCTGTGTACAAACCCTATTGGATTAGCTCACTTCAGTGTTAACCTATGGAGAAAATGTGTCTACTATTTATGTGTCTCTACTTATGCTGATAATCCAATAAAAATGGTATTTTCAGATAGCCTGAACTTTTCTGCACCTTGCAACAGGATTTATTTTATACATTTCGTCCACCAAAAGAATTGAGAAGCGTTTGAAACACACTAGACCAGATTTTTTCCCCCGAATAATTTAAATTTTAAAATATTATTTGCATTTAAAAAAAAAAATCTGTCCCAATGTAAAAACATGCTACGGTAAATTTTTTTTGCTACACGAGGGCTAATTAGACAGCTTAAGGGGGTCCAAGACACAAAATTGTTCGAATTTTCGAAAAAAAATTTATAGCATTAAAAATTTCTCTGTTCTTTTAAGCTTAAAATGACGTTTAAATAATGTTTCTATCTTAATTGAAACAGGAGAAATAATTATTTATTTTTAAATTATTAATTATTTTAATAATTTATTAATTATTTTTTCTGCAACATTTTAATAGTAGCCAATCGTTGTTTAAACCTGTAAGTGCGTTTTTCTGCATGATGGTTTTTTCCCTATTTCTCGTCTTTAAATTGTTATAAGTCAAGAACCGTTAAAGATAAATGGTTGAAACTTGGAACATGTCTTTTTCAACTATTTTACTTTAATTTTGACTCAGCAAATTTTTAAAAAAATATTTACTTTTGAAAATATAATTTTTTAAAAATAAGTTACATAATTTTTTTTTTGTAATTTTTGATCTAAATATTTTTAATTTTTTGTTAAAATTAATATTTTAAAAAATGGTGAATCAATATTAAAATTTATATATTTCTGTTTAATTAAATTTTAAAAAAAATTGAAATTCGACAAATAATATTTCGAGTTATAACGATTTTAAATTGCCCCACTTTTATTAAAAATTTTAAATTTAAAAATTTTTAAGAACTTTTTGAGAAGTTTTATGATGAGATTTTGTTTACAAATTATATGGTTAACCATCACAAAAAAAATTCAAAATTTTAACTCAATAAATAAAAAATTTTTTTTTAATGTGTCCCGGACCCCTTGAAGCCTATTCCGAACGGCTACAAACTTCCATGCCAAGAGTGGGACTCGAACCCACGGACTTTGGTGTGTGTGTGTAAGTAAAGAGTGAGGTGTAATTTAAAATTAATAAATTTAAAAATGTATAAATTATAAAGCAGTTGCATAGCGCATCGTTATATTTCCATACTAGCTGAAAACCCGCACTTCACTACGGAGTACATTCAAATTAAATACAACGGTCAATGTATGCAACTAATGCCAAAAAAATAAATAAATAAATATATATATAATAAATACGACGATCAATATATACAACTGATGTAGAAAAAATTTATATATTTATAAAAAAATATATATATTTTTTCTACATTTATAAAAAGGGATATTTTTATAGACAAAATAATGTCCAATCGTCTGCCGCATTAGCAAGAAAAAAAAATTTTTTTTCGTCTATTGAGTTGTTATGCACGTGACGATAAATTTAAAGTACCAGAAAAAGAAATCACGTGATCAGCATTTAATAAATTAAATTGTAAAAATGAATCTTTAAAAATTCACCAAAAATCAGAAAATGGAGGTAAAGATTCGAAAAAGATTTCATTTTAAAAGAATCTTTGGATCTTTCTCGTGATATAAGTTTTAAAACCCTCGACTTATTATTTTAAATGCGAACTTAAAAAAAGTTACTAAAACAGCTTAAAAATTTAATTTAAAAAAATCTAAGAAGAATTTTTGAAAAATCTCTCTTAGTGCACCCCTACACTATAAGAAGAATCGCCATGCAAAATTGCAGCCCTTTAGGTGCAGCGGTTTGGTCTGTGCGTTGTATGTCAGTCAGTCAGTCAGTGAGTGAATGAATGAGTCAGTTACGGAACTGTTTTATATATATAGATAGATTATCTAGAAATGCCTTTTAGTAACCGCACAATTTTTCCTGTACTTTGCAGATGATTTCTCGAGTGTTTTTTTTTTTCTTAGAGCTATTATTTTTTTTTTTCTTAATAACATCTGTCGTTTGTTTACACGGCTGACATTTAAAACATTTTTCTTCCTCTTTCAGATGTTCCGGGAAATCGATCTTCACCGCCAGTTGCAACACAAAAATATCGTCCGTTTTCACCGCTCTTTCAAAGACGAACACAACGTTTACATCGTGCTTGAGAACTGTTCCAGGAAGGTGAGTATTCTGCTTCGTTTATTTCTCTGAGACTGTATTGAGCACGCGCGTCCATTGTATGAAATGTCAAGCATACACTATTCATAGCGTAATTATATTTCTTAAAATAGCTTCGAAAAATACTTTATAAATAATTTACAAGAACTGTTCGTGTTGTTTTTTATAATTTAGAATTATAGGTTTAAGTGGAAACGCATTCATTTAAATCTCATGAATTTACGTTACTCAGTAAATATTTTATTTTTAATGAATAACTTAAATTCCTAGAAGGCCTCGAAATGTCCTTGAAAGACGAATGGAAATTTTCGAGGACCTTTCAAGGACAATATTTTTATTTAAGGCAACAATGGACCATGAAGAACTTTTTTTTATTATTTATCAACCAATTGCTATGAAATTTTGTATACAGTGTTGTTTAGAGATGAAAATTCTAAATAAAATAAAAAAAATTAGAATGTAATTAATTAAGATATTAATTAAAATCAGTTTGCTTATTACTCTATTTAAAAATGCTCCATGCACGTCAATTTTTGTCTCAGATATCTAATTTCCTTTCTTAAGCTAGCTTTATATAGTTACTAGCGGCCCGTCCCGACTTTGTCCGGGTTAAACAAAATATTATACCAATAAATTTCCAGTCGATAGCCAATAATTTGTAAATCTTTTTTTACCTTAATAATACCTTAAATTAATATTACGTCAGTTAATAATTAATATTAATTATTTAAAAGAAAAAGGGCTGAGGGAGAACGGCTAGGTTCGAACCGCTACCGTTAGAAAGACCCACCGCGATAGCACCACGCTAAGGATTGTTGGAGACTTCGCACAAAAAGCGGTAGAGGACAGTAGCGGTAACAATGGAGATCGTTAGGATTAAGCCCCTAACTTTATTTCTACTGATCAGATATACATAATATATAGCCTATGTCCATCTGGAATAATGTACATTTCAAACAGTGAAAGAATTTTTCAAATAGGTGCAGTGGTTCTGGAGATTACCCTCCACGTACAAAATCGCTCTCTCTTTATATATAAGTATAGATAATAAACGTTGCTAGCAATAATTGATTTACAGTCATATTTATAAAAACTAGAAAAGAAATCGATAAAAATAGGTCATTTTATGCAAAATTTTAAGTTTTTTTAAAATAGTATAATGAATTTATTAGTAACTCATATTCTAACATTTATAAATAATCCTTTTATGAAATTTTATGAAAATTCAAGAAAAATTATGATGCATGGAACATTTTGAACTTACCGAAACGACATGTAAACTTGTTTTGAGAAAATAACATTTAAAGTTTTAATTTGACAACAGATCCATTGTAACAGCCGTTTGAAAAATACTTATAGCTTGTTTAATAATGATCGGATCAAAATTTTTTTTTCAAATTTAAAGCTGATGAGTTGCAGAATCATTTTCTGGAAGAAGAAAAAAAAACGTTTTGGGGACATATTTTTGTCAATCTGAAGGTCCATTGTCGCCTTAAATGCTTAGCCGGTCTGCACACGGAGCAACTCAAAAGAAACTGGTAACCGACTCAAATCACAAACCAGTCTGTGATGAGTCGCAACCTATGTAATTGAATGGAGCCACGCATACGGCGCAACTGGTTACAAACCCGTCGACGGGTTTGTAACCAGTTGCGCCGTGTGCGTGGCTCCATTCAATTACATAGGTTGCGACTCATCACAGACTGGTTTGTGATTTGAGTCGGTTCGACGGGTTTGTAACCAGTTGCGCCGTGTGCGTGGCTCCATTCAATTACATAGGTTGCGACTCATCACGGACTGGTTTGTGATTTGAGTCGGTTACCAGTTTCTTTTGAGTTGCTCCGTGTGCAGACGGCCTAAATATTACTCGGAAACATCGCACGATATCTTTGGATTTTTATAGAATTTTCGTTGTTTAAAAAGTTAAACCCTACCAGTAGATTGCTTGAAGCTTTTTTTTTTTTTTTTTTTTGGGGGGGGGGGGGGGGGGGGGAGAGAAAAGTTTTGGCATTTTGCTTTTCTGAAAGATGGTGAAGAAGAAAATAACCTGTTTTCGATACTGATTGTAATTCGTCCTGCTTTTCAGAAAATTTGTGGGAATTCATTGAAAATCTGTTGACACTCTTTTGGGAAGATCAGTATTTACTGGTATTGTTACTTGGGTTTTCAGGGTGTGGAGTAGCACCTACGTGTTTATATAGATTCCAGGTCTCTGTGAATGTGCGTACGAAAATTGTCGTGAAAAAAAATGATGCCATCATATCTTTTCAAAATATCATAATTTGAATTAATAGATTTTACTTTTTGAAGAAAGTTACTAATTCCGTAACCAAATTTTGTAGTTCGCCATCCTCTGCTATTGCTACAAAATATGTATCACAGTAGCATTTATTCAATTCCTACTATTAGTTCACACTCTCTCTATATATATCTTGTTCAAATTTTCAATCGTTAATAAAAGTACTTTTTATTCATCCACTCACGTTCAAATACATTTTTTTAAACTTGTAGTGGATGACACTTGATGTTAATACAGTTTTTTTCAAATATTAATTCATTAATTAAATTTAATTTTTCAATTCCTATTATTAGTTCACACTCTCTCTATATATATTTTGTTCAAATTTTCAATCGTTAATAAAAGTACTTTTTATTCATCCACTCAAGTTCAAATACATTTTTTTAAACTTGTAGTGGATGACACTTGATGTTAATACAGTTTTTTCAATATATTAATTCATATTAATTCATATTAATTCATTAATTAAATTTAATTAATCAATTTTAGTTTTAGACCATGTTCAAATTTTCAATCGTTAATAAAAGTACTTTTTATTCATCCACTCACGTTCAAATACATTTTTTTAAACTTGTAGTGGATGACACTTGATGTTAATACAGTTTTTTCAAATATTAATTCATTAATTAAATTTAATTAATCAATTTTAGTTTTAGACCTAGAGCGTCTCTTGCTCTTGAATAGTAATTTCCCTCTTGTTACTGTGTAAACGGTAGCACTGCGGTATCGCGGGCTTCTCCCGTCCTGTAGGTTGCGAGATCGAATCCCCAACCTGACAAACTTTTTCCCCCTCTTCCCCCCCCCCTCCTAATCTAACACAGTAGGCAAGGTTCTGGCTGGCAATCCTTTTTTTCAATTCCTACTATTAGTTCACACTCAAAGTTTTCTTTGTTGACCTAAGTAGGAATTGACTTTAATTTTTTTTTTTGTATATATACTATTACTTGTTCTTATTTATACATTGCAAGTTAGTAGAATATCCGCAAAAGTCCCTGACCTAAAGCGACGCATCTGTTGACGTCGCTTATCGTCGATTCCCGTGTTAAGCTACGGGGAATTTTCCTCGCGGTATTTTTCTAATCGCAGATTAGCAATTGCATGCTTTTGAATGCCGTATTCTGCATTCAAAATTTAAATTTTAAATGAAAAGTTTAAAATTTTAAAAACTACGCAAGCCTTGTTTAAACCTCTGTTTCAGTAAGGAAAAAAAATGTATTTTTTAGTGTGTAGTCAGAAAATTACAGCTAGGAAGACATCCCATAGCTTAACATGGGAATTGAATATCTACGATGTGTACACTGACGCGCATTGCCTTAAGCCACTAGTGCGGCAGACATTTATTCTGGGAGTAGGTTCTGGGACAGTACGCCGATAGAACGTGATTATGAAAGGTCATGGCGAGTGTTTTAGTTTAATCTCTTCTAAAAAAAATAAAAAAAAATAAAAAAAAAATTCGAGTGAGAATTTTTTTTTTCGTCTTTTAGTCAGAATGACTCCTTTGATGACTCTCCAGAGCAAAATTTTTTTTCGTGCAAGGGAAAGAAAAAATTTCATTGAATTGCAAAAGAAATAAATACTTGCCACTATGGTGTATTTAAAAAAAATAAATAAATAACATTGAATTGGTCTCAGAAATTTAAAAAAAAATGGCTTAATGATAAGAGTTCAAATATGTAAAAAAAAAAAAGCTATCCTTAGTCACGACGCTTTTTAAGAGACTATGTAAAAAAAGTCTGGTAATTTGCACAATAACTGCTGAACCTTTTGACATTTTGATTGAAAAAGAAAAAAGCGGAAATTCTGAAATGAGAAAAACAAGATTTTTTTAAATATCTTCATTCTATATTGTTTATTTTTTTTAATTCATTTTTCTTTGCTTTATTTTATTTTTATGTTTGCCGAGTAGAGAGTTAATCTTATATCTTTTTTTTTACCCTCCAAACTTTATCGTTTTCATTCAGGAAATTTCCACCGTAAGTTTAGTGAGGCATGTTAAGGAATATTTTGGAGTGCAATTCAAATTTTAACTATTTTAAGAAATTTTTTTTTTATCTAAGAAAAAGAGAGGCGCTTCTTTGGTTTATCTTTACTGAAGCACATTTTACTCTTCACTCATAAAATGTGTATCAACTAACCTATATCAAGCACTGTGTAAATTGTCTTTCCACGGAGAAAACACTACCTAGCAAAACCTTTAACCACCTTAGTAATCTCGTCAGCATATCATTTCTTGAAATTGAATATGATTTTGTGGCTCCTACGGTTTAATTTTTATTATTATACGTTAAAAAGAGTCTCTGTTCATTGTAAAAATTTCTAAAACTAGTTGATCAGTTATGTTTTACATTCCTTAATTATTATTATTATGATACGTTAAAAAATTCTTTGTCAGTTGTTAAAGTTTCTAAAATTGATTGAACAGTTATGTTTTACAGTCTTTTTATTATTATTTTTATTAAACGTTAAAAGGAATCTCTGTCAGTTGTTAATGTTTCTGAAATTGATTGAACAGTTATGTTTTACAGTCTTTTTATTATTTTTTTAATTAAACGTTAAAAGGATTCTCTGTCAGTTGTTAAAGTTTCTAAAATTTATTTAACAGTTATGTTTTGCAGTTCTTTATGATTATTATTATTATCATTATTATAATTATTATGATACGTTGAAAAGGCTCTTTGTCAGTTGTAAAAGTTTCTAAAATTACCGGAACAGTTATGTTTTGCAGTCCTTTATTATTATTATTATTATTATTATTATCCTCATGATACGTTGAAAAGACTGTTCATTTTAAAATTTTCTTAAATTAATTCAACATTTCCTTCATTATTATTATTATTATTATTATGATACGTCAAAAAGACTGTCAATTCTAAAAGTTTCTTAAATTAAATAAACATTTCTGATTTGCAGTCCTTTATTATTATTATTATTATTTTTATTATGATACGTTAAAAAGACTGTCAATTCTAAAAGTTTCTTCAATTAAATAAAACTTCTGATTTGTATTCCTTTATTATTATTATTATCATTATTATGATACGTTAAAAAGACTGTCAGTTCTAAAAGTTTCTTGAATTAAATGAACATTTCTGATTTGCAGTCCTTTATTTTATTATTATTACTATTATGATACGCTAAAAAGACTGTTAGTTCTAAAAGTTTCCATAATTAATTGAACGTTTATGTGTTACAGTCCTTTATTAATCATATTATTATTATTATTATTATTATTATTATAATACGTAAAAAAGTTGACTGTTCGTTGAAAAAGTTTCTAAAATTTATTGAACAGTTTTTTTACAGTCCTTTATTATTTATTTATTTATTTATTATATTTATTAATTAATTTATTTATTTATTTATTGCTAATGCGGAGGCACTTGCCCTGAGGCATTCGCTCTGTATATCGCGGAAATTGTTGACTCCTTTTTAACTGGGAAGCTACATACAGGTGAGTCAACATTGTTTCCCTAGAGGTCTAGCACTTGTCTCCACCCACTGACCTCGTGGAAGGACTTTCTACGGATTTAAAGTGCCCATTCCCGGCGTAGACATGACGGCATTTAATGGCGTTCGTCGGGATTCGAACTGAGCAACCTTTATTCGAAGCCCAACGTACTACTTCTAGGTTACCTCGGTTCCATTATAATTATTATTATTATTATTATTATTTTATTTATTTATTTATTTATTATTATTATGCGTAAAAAGGATTTCCTGTCCACAGAAAAGGTTTCTAAAATTAATTGAACACGTGATAGTGTCTGCTTATAAATGCCGCGGGCAATCTTAGCCAACGTCGTCGCCAAATGGACTTTTTTAGCTATAATGCTTACTTCACACCAACGGCGATAGCAATGAAAGACAGACACGTTTTACCACCTGTCTCTGTGGCTGTCATAAAAGCCTTCACACCACTAGGAGACGGGGAGAAGAGACAATTTATTTGCGCATGCGCGTAATCTTCTCTTTCTATTCTGATTGACTGTCGAGCATGGCGGCAGAGACAAAAGTTGAACTTCTTCCAACTTGAAACCGCAGAGACCAGAGACAGAGACGAGACTGGGGAAGAGAAAATTTGTTTGTAATACGCATGCGCAACAACGAAGATACATGATTTTCGTCTCCGTCGCCGTTGGTGTGGAGTAAGCATAAGCGCCCTATGACTCATCCGTATGTATCTTCTGTTCACAGAGAAATGAAAGCGAAACCTAACGTATCAGTGAAAACGGCTGTGATTCAAACACAGATTCAGGTCGTCTGCACCGAAATTATGCTGGAAAGAGTAATGTCTGTCCCGTGGAGTAAACATTTGAGTAACTTCATTCCATACCATATCCACTTCAATTCGTAAACACGCTTCCTCTCTCTGGGTCTCACATAACACGGTTTCACACAACACGACATTTTCTTGGAACCTATCTACCGTGTTATAGGAGGGTTACCTGTAACTTCATTCCATACCATATCCACTTCAATTCGCAAGCACAACATGCTTCATCTCTCTGGGTCTCACATAACACGGTTTCACACAACACGGCATTTTCTTGGAACCTATCTACCTTGTTATAGGATGGTTACCTGTAACTTCATTCCTTACCATATCCACTTCAATTCGTAAACACAACATGATCCCTCTCTCTGGGTCTCACATAACACGGTTTCACACAACACGGCATTTTCTAGGAACCTATCTACCGTGTTATAGGAGGGTTACCTGTAACTTCATTCCATACCATATCCACTTCAATTCGTAAATACAACATGCTCCCTCTCTCTGGATCTCACATAACACAGTTTCACTCAACACGGCATTTTCTAGGAACCTATCTACCGTGTTATAGGAGGGTTACCTGTAACTTCATTCCATACCATATCCACTTCAATTCGTAAATACAACATGCTTCCTCTCTCTGGATCTCACATATCACAGTTTCACTCAACACGGCATTTTCTAGGAACCTGTCTACCGTGTTATAGGAGGGTTACCTGTAACTTCATTCCGTACCATATCCACTTCAATTCGTAAATACAACATGCTCCCTCTCTCTGGATCTCACATAACACAGTTTCACTCAACACGGCATTTTCTAGGAACCTATCTACCGTGTTATAGGAGGGTTACCTGTAACTTCATTCCTTACCATATCCACTTCAATTCGTAAACACAACATGATCCCTCTCTCTGGGTCTCACATAACACGGTTTCACTCAACACGGCATTTTCTAGGAACCTGTCTACCGTGTTATAGGAGGGTTACCTGTAACTTCATTCCATGCCATATCCACTTCAATTCGTAAATACAACATGCTTCCTCTCTCTGGATCTCACATAACACAGTTTCACTCAACACGGCATTTTCTAGGAACCTGTCTACCGTGTTATAGGAGGGTTACCTGTAACTTCATTCCATGCCATATCCACTTCAATTCGTAAATACAACATGCTTCCTCTCTCTGGATCTCACATAACACAGTTTCACTCAACACGGCATTTTCTAGGAACCTGTCTACCGTGTTATAGGAGGGTTACCTGTAACTTCATTCCATGCCATATCCACTTCAATTCGTAAATACAACATGCTTCTTCTCTCTCGACGTCAACACAGCACCCGACACATCCATGGCGAATATCGTTCCGATACGTTATCTCCCCCTCTACCATTTTCTCTTGTTTTTAACCTCTTATCGTATTCAAGGTTCCTGCCGTAATCCGGCCCGACACGCCCAGACAGAGAGTCCCAACCGCGAATTAATTATTCTGGATTTTTTCCCCCCTGGTCTCTCTACAGTAGCCCCAAAAACTTCTCTTTTAAAAGCCTCGCTTTTTGGTGAAAGTAGGTCTCGACACTGAAACTGGAAGCCATCTTGGAGAAGAAGTTCAAGGTTGCGTGAGAGAATCAGAGAAGAGGAGGGAAGTGGGGGTGAGCATATTTTATGAATGAGAGAGAGAGACAGGCAGCTGCCGGCCGGCAACCTGTTGACTGCCCTCAGGCTACTCCGCTCTCTTGGCATTTTCATTATTACTGTTAAAAGGTCCCAAGCTTCATTTTGTTAAAGGTAGCAGATGGAAAATTTTGTCTTCTTTTTTTTTTTATAACTTTTTTTTTTTTTCGTTTTAATCGTCTGAGAATAAGTGGTAGGAGGGGTCTAGTGTGCCTTCCAATTGTTGATCAGGGTCAGATGGCTGGGGGTTCGAGGGTACTTTCCGTCTTATTTTGTGGTGAGTCATAATTGTGCGACCGGTTTGGAGAACAGATGTTTTTGCTTGTGTATTCCTCCTTTGGAGATTTTCTGCGGGCAGTGGTTGGAATTTTGGGTGTAACTTTTTTTTCCTACCTTTATTATGCTTTTTTTTTTCATTCGATAAAATAGAATTTTACTGCCATAGTTGAGGTTTAAGAAAAAAAGGTTTTATTATCTTAAGCGTCCCTCCCCTTAAATTGTACCTCGGTAGGTTAATAATTATTCTATTAACGAGAGCAATTTTTGTAGGGTATTTAATTTACTGATGGAGGTTTAATTGCCTTCATAAAATCTTAACCTTTCCCTCACGGGTTGGGATAGCATGTATCCCAAGAATACGGGACCAAGAATGAATATATATATATATATATATATATATATATATATATATATGTATATGTATGTATATATATATATATATATATATATATATATATATATATATATATATATATATATATATATATATATATATATATATATATGTATATGTATATACACACACACACACACACATATATATATATGTATATGTATATACACACACACACACACACACATATATATATATATACACACACACACACACATATATATATATATATATATATATATATATATATATACACACACACATATATATATATATATATATATATATATATATATATATATATATATATATATATATATATATATATAGTCCCGAGAAATGGGCTCCGTAAGCTAAAAGTTAAAGCTGCTGTGTACTAACCCTGTTGGATTCGCTCCCCTCAATGTTAACCTATAGAGAAAATGTGTCCAAGGATTGCCGACTTGGATTGAAAGATTTGGGGAAAATCTGGTGTAGTGTATTTTAAACGCTCCTCAATTCGTTTGGTGGGCAAAATTTATAAAATGAATCCTGTTGCAAGGTGTCTCTAAAAGTTTGGGCTGTCTGAAAATACCATTTTTATTGGATTATCGGCATTTATGTAGTTGTCAATAGTGGACACATTTTCTCCTTAGGTTAACAATGAGGTGAGCGAATGCAATAGGGTTAGTACACAGCAGCCTTAAAGAGCCAACTTTATAATTCCATGTGACGGGCCCGAGAGCGCTTTAATCGATTTAAAATATATATATATATATATATATATATATATATATATATATATATATATATATATATTCTTGCATGAGATTTTTCAACATACTCTCTTTCTCTTGCTGTTTCACTTGCTATATCATACTAATATATCAAATAAATGGCAGTTTAAAAATTTTGGAGTTTTTGCTTAGAACTTCTAAATATCCAGACTGACACATCATCCATCTTTGCTCCCGATCTCTCCAAAATACGCTCCACGGAATACTTTCGTTGAATATTTATCGTTGGTTTACGAAAACATCGATCTAGATTCCGTTTACCGCCTGCTTTGCGGATATGCCTGTTTTTCTCCCTATGTAATTTGTTGCATTCATGCATGCGAATGTATGATTCAAAAAATATAAATGACTTTATTTATTGCATTTATTTGTTGTACATGTGTTTGTTACACACGTTATTTATTACACGTATTTATCACATCGTGCGAAAGATATTTGGATGTTGTCCATGGAATCACTGGTCATCATCATTCTTATTATCCTTATCGGATTAATCAGTAATCACGTATCATTAGATTTACTTTAACATCCTGTTAGTGATAATCATATATTGTTACTGAAAATATTTGTCATCATCATCGTAATAATCAGCTATTATAATTCATTAGATATATGTATTATACATCATGCTAATGATAATAAGATGAATAAAATTGTTTTTGTCTTTATTTTAATCGTTCTTATTATCATCATCCTCTTCATCGTAATAATTATGCATCATTATATTTATTAATTATCCCTTGTGCTAATGATTATAGGATATAGATAACAAAAAAATTATTTATCATCATCATTATAATAATTTTTGCTATCATCATTATCTTCATCGTAATAATCAACCATTATAAATCATTGGATATATATATTATACATCATGCTCATGATAAGATGAATAAAATTGTTGTTGTCATCATCATTTTAATCGTTCTTATTATCATCATCCTTTTCATCGTAATAATTATGCATCATTAGATTTATTAATTATTCCTTGTGCTACTAATTATAAGATAGAGATAACTAAGGAAATTATCGTAATCATTATAATAATTTTTACTATCATCATTATCTTCATCGTAATAATAAGCCATTATTAATCATTAGATTTATATATTAAACATCATGCTAATGATAATGATAAGATGAATAAAATTGTTTTCGTCATCATTTTAATCGTTCTTATTATCATCATCCTCTTCATCGTAATAATTATGCATCATTAGATTTATTAATTATTCCTTGTGCTAATGATTATGAGATAACTAATCAAATTATTAATCGTCATCATTATAATCATTTTTACTATCATCATCTTCATTGTTATAATCAGCTATTATGTATCCTTAGATGAATCATAATTTTTGGTGACATTAATCAATAATTACGATTCATCTAATGATACATAATGGCTAATCTAACATCCAATGGTCCATCGATTTGCAGTCTCTGTACCCTGTCCTGAAGTACCATTATGTAAAATCATTCCCGTAATAATCATTCATTATGAATCATTAAATTTATATCTTATCCAGCTTGCTAATTGTTATAGAACATTGCTAATGAAATTATCATCATCAGCACAATAATCATTTTTAATATAATCATCATCTTCATCGTAATAATCAGCCATTATGTATCATTAGATGAATCATAATTAGCGATAACACCAATCAGTAATTCTGATTCATCTAATGATACATGATGGCCAATCTAACATCCGATGATGCATCTATTCGCAGTCCCTGTACCATGTCCTGAAGAACCGCAAGTTCCTGACCGAGCCAGAAGTGAGGTACTTCATGCTGCAGCTCGCCGAGGGTGTGCAGTACACGCATTCCAGGGGCATCATCCACAGGGACCTGAAGCTGGGGAACATGTTCCTGTCCGAGGAGATGGAGGTCAAGATCGGGGACTTCGGGCTGGCCACCTGCCTCAAGAAAAACTACCCCCATCCGGACAGGCTGGGCAAGAAGTTGTGAGTAGCTCCTGCGACTTTCATTATGTCTTTCATATTGGCGATCCTTAAGAATCCTTTAGTAGGACCTCAAAAATTTGAATTTGGCTGGGCAAGAAGTTAAGAGTAGCTCCTGCTACTTTCATTATGTCTTTCATATTGGCGATCCTTAAGAATCCTTTAGTAGGACCTCAAAATTTTGAATTCGGCTGGGCAAGAAGTTGAGAGTAGCTCCTGCGACTTTCATTATGTCTTCCCTGTTGACAATCCTTTAGAATCCTTTAGACCTCAAAATTTTTAATGTGGTTGAGCAAGAAGTTGTGAGTAGTTCCTGCGACTTTCATTATGTCTTTCATATTGACGATCCTTAAGAATCCTTTAGTAGTACCTCAAAATTTTGAATTTGGCTGAGCACGAAATTGAGAGTTGCTCCTGCGACTTTCATTATGTCTTTCATATTGGCGATCCTTAAGAATCCTTTACTAGTACCTCAAAATTTTGAATTTGGCTGAGTACGAAGTTGAGAGTAGCTCATGCGACTTTCATTATGTCTTCTCTGTTGACAATCCTTTAGAATCCTTTAGACCTCAAAATTTTTAATGTGGTTGAGCAAGAAATTGAGAGTAGCTCCTGCGACTTTCATTATGTCTTTCATATTGACGATCCTCAAGAATCCTTTAGTGGTACCTCAAAATTTTGAATTTGGCTGAGCAAGAAATTGAGAGTAGCTCCTGCGACTTTCATTATGTCTTTCATATTGACGATCCTCAAGAATCCTTTAGTAGTACCCTCAAAATTTTGAATTTGGCTGAGCAAGAAATTGAGAGTAGCTCCTGCGACTTTCATTATGTCTTTCATATTGACGATCCTCAAGAATCCTTTAGTAGTACCTCAAAATTTTGAATTTGGCTGAGCAAGAAATTGAGAGTAGCTCCTGCGACTTTCATTATGTCTTTCATATTGACGATCCTCAAGAATCCTTTAGTGGTACCTCAAAATTTTGAATTTGGCTGAGCAAGAAATTGAGAGTAGCTCCTGCGACTTTCATTATGTCTTTCATATTGACGATCCTCAAGAATCCTTTAGTGGTACCTCAAAATTTTGAATTTGGCTGAGCAAGAAATTGAGAGTAGCTCCTGCGACTTTCATTATGTCTTTCATATTGACGATCCTCAAGAATCCTTTAGTGGTACCTCAAAATTTTGAATTTGGCTGAGCAAAAAATTGAGAGTAGCTCCTGCGACTTTCATTATGTCTTTCATATTGACGATCCTCAAGAATCCTTTAGTGGTACCTCAAAATTTTGAATTTGGCTGAGCAAGAAATTGAGAGTAGCTCCTGCGACTTTCATTATGTCTTTCATATTGACGATCCTCAAGAATCCTTTAGTAGTACCTCAAAATTTTGAATTTGGCTGAGCAAGAAATTGAGAGTAGCTCCTTTGATTTTCATTATGTCTTTCATGTTGACGATCCTTAAGAATCCTTCAGTAGGACCTCAAAATTTTGAATTTGGCTAAGCAAGAAGCTGAGAGTAGCTCCTGTGTTCCTTACAGACTTTCATTATGCCTTTCGTTTGGCGGTCTTTAAGAAACCTTTAGTAGAACCCCAAAATTTAAAATTCATAATTAGAAGCATTTAAAATTTAAAAGAATATTGAAGACATTTTGAAGAAATTAGAACTAGGGAATTTTTAAAGAAAAAATTTTATTTTATTTTATTTTTTAAGTGTTGACGCTCTGTGCATGCTTGTAATTCAATACCGTAGAGATAGCGCACAACAGCTTTATTTGAATTATGCTAGTAACCGTGGAATGAACAAGTAGTGCAAAAACGTTTTCAAATGTTGTGAGATATTTTTTTTTTTTTTGTAGAGCAACCGTTTTACAATGGTTACTTATCTAACGGTTTACCCATTGTTAAGAAATACATCCTTAGAAAAGAATTAGCGATAATTTTAATATCATTTCACTAAAACAAATACTTTTTAATTTTATTTCGAGTGACTTCAGTCCGTCAGCTGCCATTCTAGAGGAAAAAGTCACTAGAAGAGAAAGCTGTAATCTGGATATGATACGAAACAAAAATTTTTTTCTTTCTTTTCTTACTAATTTCTAACGTTGAGTAAACCGTTATACAACAAGGCCCATTTTCATTTCTAAATGTTTTAAATCCAGGGATTTCTAAAGTTTTAAATATAATGGTTTCCAGCTTTATATATATATATATATATATATATATATATATATATATATATATATATATATATATATATATATATATATATATAAAATAAAATCGTAACGGATATTTTTATAGACAAAATAATGTGGAAGAAAATATTCAAATTAAATCTAATACAACATACTAAAGAATATATAGCACAGTTAATATAGTACAGTTTGAGAAACATTATTTTTACTGTATTTTAATATCTTTTTGGATAATGTCCAATCGTCTGCCGCATTAGCAAGAAAAAAAAAATTTTTTTTTGTCTATTTCGTTGTTATGCACGTGACGCAAAATTAGTTTAAAGTATCACAAAAAGAAAAGAAACCACGTGATCGGCATTTAATAAATTAAATTCTAAAAATTAATCTTTAAAAGTTCACCAAAAATCAGAAAATGGAGGTAACGATTCGAAAAAGATTTCATTTAAAAGGAATTTTTATGATCCTTCTCGTGATGTAAATTTTATAACCCTTAAATTATTATTTTAAATGCGAACTTGAAAAAAGTTACAAAAACAGCTTAAAAATTTAATTTTTAAAAAAATCTAAGAAGCATTTTTCAAAAATCTTTCTTATTGCACCCCTACACTACAAGAAGAATCCCCATGCAAAATTTCAACCCTTTAGGTTCATCGGTTTGGTCTGTGCGTTATCTGTCAGTCAGTCTGTCTGTCAGTTACGGAACTGTTTTATATATATCTATATATATAAAACAGTTCCGTAACTGACTCATTCATTCATCCACTGACTGACTGACATACAACGCACAGACCAAACCGCTGGACCTAAAGGGCTGAAATTTTGCATGGCGATTCTTCTAACAGTGTAGGGGTGTACTAAGAAAGATTTTTCAAAAATTCTTCTTAGATTTTTTAAAATTAAATTTTTAAGCTGTTTTTTAAACTTTTTTTACATTTGCATTTAAAATAATACATTGAGGGTTATAAAATTTATATCACGAGAAAGATCATAAAAATTCCTCCAAAATGAAATTATTTTCGAGCCTTTACCTCCATTTCCTGATTTTTGGTGAATTTTTAAAGATTAATTTTTAGAATTTAGTTTATTAAATGCTGATCACGTGATTTCTTTTTCTGGTACTTTAAATAAATTTATCGTCACGTGCAAAAAAAAATAGACAAAAAAAATTTTTTTTCTTGCTAATGCGGCAGATGATTGGACTTTATTTTGTCTATAAAAATATCCCTTACGATTTTTTTTATAAATATGTTTTTTTACATCAATTGTATACATTGATCGTCGTATTTATTATAAATATATATATATTTATTTTTTCTGGCATTAATTGCATACATTGACCGTTGTATTTAATTTCAATGTACTCCGTAGCGAAGCGCGGGTTTTCAGCTAGTATATATATAGATTAGTAGAAATGGTTAAGCATTTAATTCAACCGCATACCTTATTTTCCAGCTCTTTCTGCGGCACCCCGAATTACATAGCCCCCGAGGTTCTGAACATGCAGGATCACTGTTTTGCATCGGACGTCTGGGCGATGGGTTGCATCATGTAAGTACCCGTATTCATCTTGTTCGGTGTGAATGAACTTGCACTGTTATTTTGCCTCTCCAGAATAATCGAATTCTCAATCATTTATTCACGTACACTGATAACGTGTAAAATTGTATGTAGCCCTAAAATAGATAGTGTGATTGGTGAATTGGTAATTTGTAAGCCTGCGAATGGGTTTTCTACTCAGCAACGATTATTTATCATAATGTAAATTATCTCTGATGTGAAAAATTTATTTTTTAGAAATTATTTTGTATTAACCTGTAGCTTACGGGGCCTATTTTTCCTATTCCCTCTTTGGAACGGAAAATTTCATACCCCCACTGAAAGCACGACCATTAAAGAGGTTATATATATATATATATATATATATATATATATATATATATATATATATATATATATATATGTGTGTGTGTATATATATATATATATATATATATATATATATGTGTGTGTGTGTATATATATATATATATATATATATATATATATATATATATATATATATATATATATATATATATATATATATATATATATATATATATATGTATATATATATATATATATATATATGTATATATATATATATATATATATATATATATATATATATATATGTATGTATGTATATATATATATATATATATATATATATATATATATATATATATATATATATATATATATATATATATATGTATATATGTATATATATATATATTATATATGTATATATATATATATGTATATATGTTTATATATATATGTATATTTATATATATATATATATATATATATATATATATATATATATATATATATAGAGAGAGAGAGAGAGATAGATAGATAGATAAATAGATAGATAGATTGATACATATATATATATATTCATTCATTCATTCGTACATTCATTCATGGGTCTATATTCTTGGGATACATGCTATCCCACCCCGTAAGGGAAAGGTTACGCTTCTATAGGACCTGCAAGAACTAAAAAGTTGTATTCTTTTCAACGTGATTTTTAAGCCTCGTTGTGTAGAGTTCTAAGGAACGCTTATGATTGACGCTTAGGATATGAAGTTTACGTATAACTCGACCATAACAATGTTTTAGTGCTGCCATCTATTGCATAAAGAGAGAAACAATTTATGTTGTTTATAAACTTAAGAATTATAAATAATTCTGATTCCAGATTTCGTACGTTCTCCTCGTGACTTTTATTTGAAAATATAATTAATTAAAAGAAATAATTGTAAAAACAGCTATTCTGAAATTTAATTGATATCAAAACTTTTTATACTAAACTGATCGTAAAATTATAGCATTATTTAGGGAAGGAGAACATAAAATGAATTAGGGAAAATTTTACGTCCCGACACATTCTAAAGAATGATGCAAAATATTTTGATATGCTTACATTCGTTAATTATTAATTAAATTTGAGAAGATTGCCAGGAGTTATTCGTAATCGTTAGTCTGTGCTAGAATTGTCTGCTGCTTTTAAAGTTTCTACATCTTTTTTTTTATGCAGTAGAAAAGAGATTTTCCTGTCATTACAGGCAATTTCTCGAGACATTATTGTTTTTCTATACGTTTCATTTCTCAATAATTTATCATTAATTATTGTCATCTCAGGAATTCTATGCTAACTGGTGATCCAGCACCTTCTATCATAAAAGGGCGGCTCCAGAGGGGGGGGGGCAGTAGGGGCAATTCCCTCCCCCCCCCAAAAAAAAAGTCCCTGTGATTTTTTTAAATTTCTTTAAATTGCCTAAAATTATATAATCCTAGACCTAATACTAAAAGAGTTTTAATTTAAAATGAGAGGATGTTTATTATATATATATATATATATATATATATATATATATATGACCCTAAGAGCCAACGTTGCCCCCCCCCCAAATCTCTGGACTGGATATATATATATATATATATATATATATATATATATATATATATATATATATATATATATATATATATATATATATATGTATGTATGTATACATATATATATATGAAATGTCCGGATGGACATCTCATGAAATAGTATCTTACATCGTGGCCGGAAAATAATAAAATCAGCTTCAGGAACGAACTAATTTATTAAACAGTAAAGCAACACATCTTACTCGCTTCGAGCCAGTCCAGCGTCTCTCGCAAAGAGCGCCAAAATAGAATTAGGTCAGAGAGGTTGCCAGAATTGGCGGAGGAAGTTAGTATGTGGGAAGGCGAAGCGTTTACGCCAAGACAAGAAGGAGGGGTTACCAGGACAGAGATGAATTACAGAATGGGCGATTATAGGTAGTCAGTAATATTATCATATATATATATATATATATATATATATATATATATATATATATATATATATATACATATATATACATATATATATATATATATATACATATATATATACATATATATATATATATATATATATATATATATATATATATATATATATATATATATATATATATAACCCTAAGAGCCAACGTTGCCCCCCCCCCCCAAAAAAAAAAAAAAAAAAAAAAAAAATCTCTGAACTGGAGCCGCCAGTGCTATCACGCCTTTAATGCTTTCACTTTTTAAAAAATATTTCTTTTGTAACATATTCCCTCTGATTATGGATATTCCAGGTATGCCATGTTAGTTGGACAACCACCATTTGAAACAGCTACCCTGAGTGAAACCTACTATCGTATCACCACTAACAAATATTCCATTCCAAGTTCCATGTCCGAAGCAGCCCGTCGCCTTGTTGTTCGGATGCTGCAGCTAAAGCCTTCGGACAGACCATCGATAGAAGAAATTTTACGCCATGAATTCTTTGTTTCTGGATACCTGCCAAAATCCCTCCCCACTACCTGTTGTTTTACGCCTCCTAAGTTTCCATTGGCTGAGCTGATCAAGAGGTAAAAGGCCTTGCATATTATTGCTTTTTGGGAATATTATAAATAATTCTGATTTTTTTTCCCTTAATTTTTTTTAACTGATATAAACACTTTCAAAATATATATTTGTTAAAAAATTTATAGATGCTTGCGCATTAGTTTTTATGTTACTGTGGTTATATTTGATATTTTTGAGTCTAGCTCTTAAAATAAATTAATGTATATTCATTCAAATAAATAACATTTATAAACTAATTAGCTGAAAACCCGTACTTCACTAGGAAGTACATTCAAATTAAAAACAACGGTCAATGTATGCAATTAATGTCAATCAATATATATATATATATAATAAGTACAACGATCAATGTACTGTATTTTAATATTTTTTTGGTAATGTCCAATCGTCTGCCGCATTAGCAAGAAAAGAAATTTTTTTTGTCTATTTCGTTGTTATGCACGTGACGATAAATTAATTTAAAGTACCAGTAAAAGAAATCACGTGATCAGCATTCAATAAATTAAATTCTAAAAATTAATCTTTAAAAACTCACCAAAAATCAGAAAATGGAGGTAAAGATTCGAAAAAGATTTCATTTTAAAGGAATTTTTATGCTCTTTCTCGTGATGTAAATTTTATAAACCTTAGATATTTATTTTAAATGCAAACTTAAAAAAAGTTTCAAAAACAGCTTAAAAATTTAATTTTTAAAAAATCTAAGGTGAATTTTTCAAAAATCTTTCTTGTGCACCCGTACACTATAATAAGAATCGCCATGCAAAATTTCAGACCTTTAGG
Source organism: Dolomedes plantarius (assembly GCA_907164885.2). Taxonomy (NCBI): domain Eukaryota; kingdom Metazoa; phylum Arthropoda; class Arachnida; order Araneae; family Dolomedidae; genus Dolomedes; species Dolomedes plantarius. The sequence continues at coordinate 117,604,704 of OU015499.1, read as the reverse complement.
TCCAGCGGTTTGGTCTGTGCGTTATCTGTCAGCCAGTCAGTCAGTCAGTCAGTCATTCATACAGTCAGTCAGTCATTCATACAGTCAGTCAGTTACGGAACTTTTTATATATATATAGATGAACTGTATAACAAAATCAGTTCCTTCATACATTAAAAATCCTTAAATAGGTCTCATTTTTCAATTTCTTGAAGAGCCACTAAGTGTCCTTAGTTTGTTTTGCTTTTGTTTTCTTTTTCTTTAAAGATCAGAAAGCAAATCCAAATCATTTGTTTCACACTTAATTTTAAAATATGCGAGCATATATTTATGAATTAAAATGAGTAGGGAATTCTACTGTGCTATTCTAAGGCCATATTTATTCTAAAAATCTAGTTTCCTCGCTGCAGTTAGTGTAAATAGGAACTCTTTAAACTATTAGTTACATCTCTAGGTCTGAAAATGACTAAACAAAGCCATTTTTCCCTGAAAATTCCTTAAAAGTTTCCCCTTTCACCATAGCAAATCTGCCTTAAATAAATCCTGTTATAAATTTCATGATATTAAAAATTGTTTTTCATCTGATTTCACAACAGTATTAATTAATTTAAAAAGTTGTCTTACACCAAACTTTTACTGTATTACATTTTAATATTCACTTATGATTAATAATAAAAATATTGATTAATTCACCCTTAGATTTCGAAAATTTCATTTATAATCTCTTAAAAAAGATTTCAGTTCCTGAATTGTAAGAATCTTGTAATTACAAAAAAATAATACATATTTTTCCCATACTGCATTAAATTTCATTATATTTTTAAAAAGTAAATTTATTGTATTTATTTATGAAATTTTATTCACCAGTTACTGTGATACGATAATAGTCAGCATTTTAGTTTCATTTACAGAGGCTGTTCGCACATTTTTTAGACGATTTTGGTAAGCGATAATAAAAAATCGTTTGCTGCAAAAGAAATAATTGCAATTGTACTATGTTTTTAAAAGTAAAAATTATCGTCTAGGGCTTGAAAGTTTTGTTTTTATTCAAAATGGCGTTTTTAACAAAGCAGTGGCTCGAAGGCTACATTTATTCTCTTTCCGAAGAGAAATATGCATACTCCGTTATCCAAAAACGATGTGAGAGTTATGGTTTTGTGATATCTAAAGCGTCGACAGGTAATATCGTCAACAAGAAAGGAAAAAAACGTCAAGTTGGAGCCTCAAGTGGGACAAAAATTCCAAAGAAGTATCCAAGAAAAAAACGGACATCTTCGACTATTGCAAAGGTACGTTGTTTAATGTTAAAAGAAAATCCCCCTAGTCAAAGGACAGTTGCAAAATCATTAAAATGCTCAGTGTCCACTGTAAACAAAATGATAAACGTTGATTTAAATCTTAAGAAAGCGAAAAAACGCAATGTGCATCGTCTTCTTCCAAATCATATCGCTGAACGCAGGACACGGAGCAGAATTCTATATGAGAAACACTTATCCAAAGAAAAATGGAAAACAATTGTCACAATAGATGAATCATGGGTGTATTTAAATGATTGCAACAAAAAAAAGAGCCATTTATTATCATAAAAGGGGAGAAAAAAATTTAAGTACATGGTTCAAAGAATCGAAAGAAAGTTTTTCTAAGGGATTCATGATTGTTGCTGGTTTTTCTTATAATGGCAAGTTAAAAATAAAGAGAGTGGAAAAAAATGTCAAGATTAACTCCAAATACTATCAGGAACATATTTTATCGCCAATTTTTCTGAATGAAATACCATCGCTTTACCCACAGTGCCATCAATCTGTGAGACTTCATCAGGACAAAGCTAGCAGTCACACATCAAAATCCACTGTAAATTTCCTAAAAGAAATGGAACAAAAAACTGGTATCAAGGCCATACCCTTCACTGATATCCCTACTAAATCTCCCGATGTATCACCTATGGATTTTTGTGCTTTCGGATTTTTAAAATCTGCATTATCCAAACGTCGTCCCAAAACCCTTACAGGACTCTGGAAAGCTGTTCAGGAGGAATGGGATAGAATACCTCTTCTGACACTTCAAAAGGCATTATTATCCTGGAAATTGCGGTGTCGAAAGATAGTTCAGAATAAGGGATCTCAAATAGAACATTTAAAACACAAGAATTTTATGTAATTTAGTTTTGTGAATTCTATATACATCGTCTAAAAAATGTGTGAACAGCCTCTGTATTTAACTGCTATTAACTATGAAAAGAATTTTTAGACTGCTTCCATGTATTTGTCTTGTGTATAATTTATAATAGTCACTTGATTTAAATTTGCTTCATTTTCTACATCTAATATTTATGTATATCTTTCAAATAACTTTATAATTTCTTTTATATGAATTGCAAGAAGTAATAAATTGCCTGCAATATCATAATATTGGAGTTTCCGCGATAAAATCCAAAAATAATCAGAGTTATATCAAAGTAAAAGAAAATTTTAAGCATATGTTCAGAAATCTATGATGCTTATTTAGATAGTACTTTAATCTTAAAATGTGACTGGATTGATTTATGTAAATTTAATATTTTTGAAAACTATCTATTTAACGGCTTATGTTTCTTTAAACAGATAAAGGGTATACCTATGGGAAATAGGTACTATAGTGCATTTGTCAACCTATTCTTACATTTTTACGAAACTAAATTTCTTAACTCAAATAATATTACCGGATTTAGATATATTGATGACCTCATAATTTTTAACTGTAACGATTTGGAGTTTCTTAATCAAATCTACCCAAAGGAACTTACTTTAAACCGGACTAACGAAAATAATCTTTGTGCGACTTATCTGGATTTGAAAATTAAAATTCAAAATAGGGAAATAAAAATAGGGATTTATGATAAAAGGTTAGATTTTAACTTCGAGGTTATTACTTTTACCAATTTCCATAGCAACTTAAACTATAAAATTTATTATAATATTTTTTACTCACAACTTTACAGAATAAAAAACATATGTAACAACGCTGGGGATTTTTTGGAGGCATGTAGCATTTTCGAGGAAAACTTAAGAAAAAACGGTTTCCCTAAAAATTTCGGTAATTTAAAAGTTTTAAAAAAATGGCATTTAGACTCAGGAATTTTTAAAGATGTTTAGAATAGTATTTATGTTTTCATTTGGTTAAGTTGTAATGGGGGGTGGAGCTATAGTAATGTTACAATGACGTAACCTTTAGGATAGAACTGGCTGCTGTTTCGCCATAACCGTCACTTACGGAATTGGGGTGTGTAGGCACCGATTACTTGACATTAGGATTTTTGTGTGCTTGCTTGTAAGGTGCGTTGAGCCCATACAGTAAGTTGTGTTTGTCTTTTCATTTTCTTCTTGACTAATTGCTTCTTTGGGGGACTCGGGGCCTTGGGATGTCTTTTGGGCTTACCTGCATCCTATTCAGAAAGTTCCCCTTGAGGTAATTGACATGGTTAGGCTCCCTGATGACGAGACCTGTCGATTACCTCTGTCGTTTTATGGTTCAGTTCCGGCACTTATACAGAATCTTGCCGTTGGTGCGTGGATGCCCAGAGTGCTTGATTTCTGTTTGTTTTTTGTCTATTTTAGTATAATTTTTTTATCTATATCTGTTGGATTATTTATATCAAAGTAACTAGTAGATCTATAGGAAGGACTGTTTGTAAATAAATTTTGAACGAAATAGTTTTAACTTTTTTAAATACTTTTTCTCAGATTTTTTGTAATAAATGATTTATGCAAAGGAGGCTCACAAATACAATATTCTAATGTAATAAACTTTTTTCAGGTCTTCTAGTGAACAAACTGTGGACAGGCTTTCCAGTAATATTGTAGATTTACAGCTGAGTCCAAGGCCGGATCTACAAAAAGTAATTTTTTCCCCTTCCTTTAGAATTGGAATATTACATTGATGAACTGCAAAATTGTAATGGCCATATTTTAACTAATTAATGTTAAGCATGCAAAACTGGGAAGAACTCAATTTAGAAAAAGATATATTTATTTATTCTGAAACTATATCTGACTTAAATAAAAAATAATAACTATAACAATAATAATATCAGTATAATTAATATAATTTAATGATATCTGAAGAAATGGGAATACATCTGGAATGAAAAATAAAATAAATAAATAATAATGCAAGTTATTTAAGCTGTAATTTTAAGCCAAACTTTTTTATGCTCTGTGGCATAAATCATTCTAGACTGATTCATATATTGAATATCAACTAGGCAATTAAACTATAATTAATATAATTTAATGATATCTGTAGAAATGGAAATAAATCTGGTATGAAAAATAAAATAAATAAAAAATAATGCAAGTTATTTAAGTTGTAATTTTGTTTAAGCCAAATTTTTATGCTCTGTGGCATAAATCATTCTAGACTGACTCATATATTGAATATCAACTAAATAATTAAACTATAATTAATATAAATTAATGATATCTGTAGAAATGGAAATAAATCTGGTATGAAAAATAAAATAAATAAATAATAATAAAGTTATTTAGGTTGTAATTTTGTTTAAGCGAAATTTTTATGCTGAAGGGCATAAATCATTCAAGACTGACTCATATATTGAATATCAACTAAATAATTAAACTATAATTAATATAATTTAATGATATCTGTAGAAATGGAAATAAATCTGGTATGAAAAATAAAATAAATAAATAATAATAAAGTTATTTAGGTTGTAATTTTGTTTAAGCGAAATTTTTATGCTGAAGGGCATAAATCATTCAAGACTGATTAATATATTGAATATCAACTAAATAATTAAACTTAAATGTTCAATAATTTTAACAGTCTTAAGCTAAAAATTGAAGTTTGTGAGACTGTCTGTAATGGTGACTTTACTTTAATCTTTGAAAACAAAAAGCAGAAAAGAAACAAAGGACGGAAGATGAAGGTGAGAAAAGGCTAAATTTATTGTCTAAATCAAAACAACAAGTAGAAGATTTAATGAAAAAATGCTTAAATTACCGTATAAACTGTTGTTTTCTTAACATAGCAAATTTACTGATCAACAGAATTGAATTAATAAAATTTTTAAAAAAATGTATTTCTTATTCATATAACATATAACATACATACATATATATGTATGTTATACATATAACATATAACATACATACATGTATATGTATGTATAACGTACATACATTCGTAGATACATATATATGTATGTTATATATGTGGGAATCAAGCTATGTTATTCTTTAGTTTTTCTCATTCATTGCAGTTAGGCATGTGTTAAAATTTTCTATGTGTTTTGATAACTATATATTTAATTGGAAATTTTCTTGTAGATCTTGGCATACTGTAAGCCGCTTTAGTGTAATTATATGTCTACTTACATTATCACTATAATCAAATCATCAAACAGTGTTTTACAGTTCATATTTTTTCTTATATTTATAGTACTGTATAAAATTTTTATTGGTTTCATTAATTTAATAATATAAAAACGTATACTGCATTCATGAAGAAGTTAGAATTTTTATTACCATGTTTTTATTAACTCGCTTTCTTGGTTTTTTTTTTTGTTTTTTTTTTGTGTGTGTCTTTGTCCAGTAAATCTTGCAATCGATTTTTAACTAACTTCCCGACTAGCTACACATTTGAAACTTTTAGAATAGCTCCGAACACGTTGACAATGCATTCTTTTGATACTTTTCGCCATCTTTAAGCAGTTTGAATTCATTTTCAGTTAATTTTTGTTTTGTAGAATGGTGCTGCCATCTATCGACCGGGACGGGAACGAAAAGTTAAAACGCAAGTTAACTTCCAATCCCCGAGCTAAACGATTGATTACACATTTGATACCCCTTTATTACGCATTTGATCATTTTCTTTAAAGTTGATGGGATAATTCATCAAAAAAATTTTTAAAAAGTATTTATTAACCTTTAGCTTGCGGGGCCCATTTTTCTGATTCCCTCTTTAGAACGGGAAATTTCATACCCCTTTTAAAAGAACGGTGATAGAGTTGTATATATATATATATATATATATATATATATATATATATATATATATATATATATATATATATATATATATATATATATGTATATGTATATGTATATATATATTATATATGTATTATATATGTATATATATATATATATTATATATGTATATGTATATATATATTATATATGTATATATATATATATATATATATATATATATATATTGTATATGTATATACATATATATATATGTATATATATGTATATATATATATATATATATATATATATATATATATATATATACATATAATATATATATATATATATATATATATATATATATATATATATATATATATATATATATATATATATTCATTCATTCTTGGATCCGTATTCTTGGGATACATGCTATCCCACCCCGTAAGGAAAAGGTTAATACATAGAATTGTCAAGTTTATATGATTGAACAAAAAATTTAAAAACATGGTATATAAAAAGTTCTTTTTATCTTGTAATTATTTTGCATGCTTCTTCTAATTTATTTCATGTCAGTTAATATGGAATTAATTCTCATTCTAGATTCAAGTTAAATCCGAAGAATCTTCCCCTCAAAAAGATCACTGTTTCCCAACGAATATCAGGCAGAAGTTAACAAATGTTCTATGTCCTGACAAAAGTAAGTTGTGTACCATTTCCCTTATTACATTATGTTAACGGAAAAGTTTGACAAATTCGAAACTACAGTCGAACCCCGTTATAACGAACTTCAAGGGACCAAAGGTTTTGTTCGCTATATCTGGTGGTTCGCTATATCCGAACCTTTAAGAAAACTGTTAGAGTTCGATATATATATATATATATATATATATATATATATAGTCGAACCCCGTTATAACGAACTTCAAGGGACCAAAGGTTTTGTTCGCTATATCTGGTGGTTCGCTATATCCGAACATTTAAGAAAACTGTTAGAGTTCGATATATATATATATATATATATATATATATATATATATATATATATATATATATATATATATATATATATATATATAGTCGAACCTCGTTATAACGAACGTCAAGGGACCGAAGGTTTTGTTCACTATATCCGAACCTTTAAGAAAACTGTTAGAGTTCGATATATATATATATATATATATATATATATATATATATATATATATATATATATATATATAGTCGAACCCCGTTATAACGAACTTCAAGGGACCAAAGGTTTTGTTCGCTATATCTGATGGTTCGCTATATCCGAACCTTTAAGAAAACTGTTAGAGTTCGATATATATATATATATATAGTCAAACCTCGTTATAACGAACTTCAAGGGACCAAAGGTTTTGTTCGCTATATCCGAACTATTAAGGAAACTGTTAGAGTTCAGTAAATATATAACTCGTTAGTTTTTATGTGTATTCAATGATGGTGTATTATAAAAAATGATAAAATCTATTAAAAATTATCATTAATGAATTAAAAATTGACTAAAATCGATTATATTAAACTAACACAATGCTAATTGAATTGACTAAAAATGAAGACAAATGGAAATAAATTGAGTTTATCTTTAATTGTTGCTCACTGTTTTGATACAGAAATAATCGGTAATCTTCTGCTGACGTCATGCCGATTTCAAAAGACATTTTATGCATTTCTTTGTCCAATACATCAAATGACTCCAACACTCTTTCTTCCACTGTTTGTGTTGACAAAAATTTATTAATTACACGCATCGCTTCTGTAGCATCTGAGATGGTGGGGATTTCGTCATTCATGTGCTCCTCTTCATCAGCATCAGAAGCAGAATCTTCCATTTCACAATGATTCATTTTAATTTCTTCCACAATATCTTCATCAGTCGGATTTTCACATGCAATGACTTCATCATCACATGTTTCGAACAACTGCATGTCACAATCTGAGAATGATGAAATTTTGTGCTTTTCTATCCACATCGCGATAGGTAAATCTTCATCACCGTCTCCTTCAACATTCTTTGCTTTGTTCAACATTCGTTGTATCTTCAACACTCTTAAAAAGTTTAAAAAGAAAAAAAAGTAAAAAAAATTCAGTAGTCGGCTGAAAAAAAATGTTCGTTATAGCCGATTCTTAAGATTTCGGAAGGTTCGCAATAAAAGGATAAATTAGCATTAAATACAACAGGAAAACGGCGGGGCTAAAATTTTCGTTTGTTATGTCCGTGAGTTCATTATATACCAGGTTCGCTATAACGGGATTCGATTGTATGTGAAATAGAGGTTTTTAAATGAAGATGTCTCATCTACATTTAAAAGCATCTAATGTAATGTAGATGTAGATGTCTGCTCTGACAGTTTTGTAATATTTATTCCACTTCTCAAATAAATCAGTAATAAATATGATTTATTTATTTGAGATATAAAGTCTTTCAAAAATAAATTGTTATCTAAGCAGTTTTGTAAATCTGTACATTTTTGTGTTCTTCTTGTAATTACATTACATTTCAAATTTTCTAGTTATAAAAAAACCAAAAGAGCCTTGCACCTCAGCCAGTATGTACAGCATGTTACAAAATGCCCTGGAATCACTGCCTGAAGGTATGGATTTTATAAAAATATTTAAAATTTATATTTTTATAATTTTTTTAATCAAAAAATGCTCATTAATTATGCATTAATACTCATTAATTACGCTGATTAATTATGCATTAATTGTGATGTTAATGCTAATATCTTTTGTTGTTCACATTGTGAGTGTATTTTTTTGTTTTCCAGACTGTGATAGTAACCCCTCCCCACTTAGTCATAACCTCAGTCCTTTCATCACCAAGTGGATAGATTATTCCAATAAGTATGGCTTTGGTTTCCAACTTTCTGACCACACTATTGGAGTTCTCTTCAATGATTCCACTAGAATGAGTTTATCAGCCAATAGAACGTAAGTGACTATTTTTTATTTATTATTATTTTACTAGCCGGGGGAAGCCCGGCTAGTAAAAAAAAAAAAACTTTTTTGATCTTGCTATTTAAAAAAATGAAATTAAATAAATTTGGGACATGAAATTCAACATATTAGAAATCAAACTTGACATGAATATTACAGCAAAGAAACATTATATTCCATTGCACTGCTTACATATAAGTATTATATATATATATATATATATATATATATATATATATATATATATATATATATATATATATATATATATATCAGGGCCGCCCTGAAAGGGGAGGCAACTGGGGCATTTTGCCCCAGGCCCCCAACTGCCGGAGGGGCCCCAAAAAAAATTTAAAATTTTATTAATTAGATTTCCTCAGAAAATATAACAAGAGAGCAGTGCAATGAAATATAATAATTTTGTTAATCATTCATGTAATAAAATTTTAAGTATGAGTAACTTAATTTGAATGTGTGTTTTCGTCTGTTTGCATTTTTTATTTTTCTTGGGGCCCCCAACAGAAGTTTGCCCCAGGCCCCGTAACGTCTCTGGGCGGCCTTGATATATATATATATATATATATATATATATATATATATATATATATATATATATATATATATATATATATATATATATATAAAAGAGCTCGTCTGTTTGTCCGCTATAGAATCATAGACTGTTTCACCCACCGGGACCAAATTCGGCACAGTTAATGTTTAGGACCCGAGAAACTTAAATCAGGAAAAACGAAATTTGGGGCTCAATTAGTTTTTTTTAATTAATTTTTTAATGATTTTTGTGCCTCTAAGAGGTGCGCGACCACATGTGGAGCCCCTTCACCACAACCAGCTGCGTTAAGAGAGATGGTTTGGGGGGGGGGGGGGACCGGGGGGTCAATTTCCAATGCGCGGGAGAAAGAGGGTTGGGAATGACCTTTGGCCCTGGCTCCCCAAATAAACACAACTGGCCAGATGAACATGCAGAGCGGGGGTGCAGCCCAGTATTTTTTTTATGGAATGCATGAAAAACTTGATATCTATATATCTACCCGGGCAACGTCGGGTAATAATGCTAGTATATATATATATATATATATATCAGTGTTTAACTCTTTTTCCAACTGATAGAGGCTTTCATATTGGGAAAAGTTGCTACATTAAGATTTAAAAGATTTAATATACTAATTGTGTACATGAAAATAATTGCTTTTTCGGGACAAAATTGCTTATTGCTATAGTAGCTTATTAATAACTGGTAGATAACAACAGAAACCAGTATCTATAAAGATACTCATTGTACAGAAAGCATCTGTGAGCTTTCAAGGACTCAGTACTAACCTATTTAATTTAGATTACCATTAAAATAAACTTGAAACTATAACTAGTAGATTAAATATGTTTGGTTTTTTTTTTTTTGGGGGGGGGGGACGTATGTTAAGGTCAAACCCCTCCAAGAATTAAAATATCAACAGAAAAGTTCATTCATTGTTAAAAAGTTAATTTTCATCAGAAACTAAAATCTCATCTTACTGAAGAAAAGGATTCTGATTGCACCACTAGTATAGAAATTCCAATTTGATAAGAGTTATTTTTATATTATTTGCAATTTTGTAAAAGGAATTATAATACTTTGATAACCTCTCATTGAAGATTTTTTTTTTCTAGTTTTTGCTTATATATTTGCTTATTTTCCATTGCAGACATATGGAGTTTCATGAAAACAACGGGAAAACCACCTCATATAGTGTATCCAGCGTTCCCAACAGTTTGCAGAAATCCTTCACTCTTTTAAAATATTTTGCCAAATTCATGGATGAAAATCTAACAGAGGTATGAAAGCAATAAGGTTTACAATTTCATTTCATTGAGGTTACAAATGTATTGGGTTTTTGATTTATTGTATGCCTCTCTTATTTGTTTTAAAATTTTATGTACTTTTTCACCCATATTTGTATTTTGAGACAAGTTAGATACCTATTTATGTACTGTCCGACCACGGAAGCAAGGTCCCTGGAAGCTGTTACGCATGCGCGAGAAAAGCTAGTCTACTTAGAAAATGGGGGAAAACGTCATATTTTCGGATGTGTTTGTTTATGAGATACGGAATGTATTTCAGACTGCTTTTTGTCCGCAATTTTAAAGTTATTTTTTAAAACTTTATTTTTTAATATTTTTTGAATATGTGAATAATAATTTCAAAATAATAAAAAGAAAGAAGGAAATCGATTGAAAAAATAGGAGTGTTATAGGAGTGGATATTTTCGGATTTCATCAAAATCAAAATTATCTAAAACTACGTTTTCGGTGGTTCTTTTTTTCTGACGTTTCCTCGGAGATTCAAATTTTGGAGTTTCTTCACCCTTTGCTTCTCTTCGTATTCTTTTTACTCTGGACATTGATATCCCGGTCATTTCACTAGCTCTCTTTAGAGATTGCGAAAGTTGAACAATAACATTTCCTTCTGGTGCTTCTTTCTCACACAATTTAATTACATTGTGTATTATACGTTTACAATCACTACGGAACGGCTTATTCCGAGCAGTTGTGTTGGGTAAAGGATCCGTTAATTTTAATATAATAATCAAAATAACAGACGAGGTAAAAGCAAGCAAGCGCAGTTAGTAACCGATTCTAAAGAATGTCGAGAGAATACGAGACTTTTCCCCCTCCTTCCTCAGCAGCCTTACCTACAGCGTGACTAGAATCGTCTTGGCACTATGCCAACCGTGGTTCTTTGTACTGTGGTCGAACAGTAAAGTGAAGACTACGCTGTCTCTTACGTACATATGTGTAGAAATAACATTTGTCATTTTTCAGCTGTCAACGAATTTATTAAAAGGAACTCTAATAAGATCTAGGGATGCGACATTGATGTCGATATTTTCAAAGTATCGATGTTTTGATAAAAACATCGATAAAAACATCGATTGATAAAAACATCGATGTTCTAAACATTGATTTATTGAAGCCGATGTTTTTTTTAACATCGATGTTTTTTTGCTCGATGTTTTACGTTGCCTCGATGTTTTTTTTTTTTATGAAAAAGTACCAGAATAAAAAATTTACCACGTAGCATAATTTTCACACTCCGTAAATGTAACTTTGAATTCTGAAAAGGACGAATACAAAAGAGGGAACGATTCCTTAGCAAACAGACAAATGGCAATCAATAACCAATGAACCAATTGGAGCGCTTGGAATGTTCCTGACACTCCAGAATCTTGAATGGGGTTTTATTTTATAAATAGTATATACATAAGAGCAGCCATTTAAGTTTTTGCTTTGTTCTGTTTTATATAAGTTGACGTTGATATTATTAGTAAGATGCCTCCTAAAAGTGCCGTTTGGAAATATTTTTGCAAAACCTCTGACAAATTGGCAAAATGCAATATTTGCTTTAAGTCCCTCAAAACTTCTGGCAATACCACGAATTCATCTGGACATTTGAAGGCAAAACATGGCAATATTTAGAACGAGAATTTTGAGTCATCAATGTAGCCCAAGGCAAAAGCAACCAAGTTTAGTCATTTGTGTCAGCCCAGTCAGAGAGTAAAATTAAATCATCCCCCCCCCCCCCAACGACTAACCGAAGTAACATTAATGTTAGAGGTTACTAAACCAGTTTTAAAAAATGGATGTTCTAAAACATCGATGTTTGAAAACATCGATGTTTTTGGGCGATGTTTTATTTGCATCGATTTTTTAATATTGAATATCGATGTTTCGAAACATCGATCTTTTGTTATCGATGTCGCATCCCTAATAAGATCAGACTGAGATATTATTTGATATGCTAATAAAGTGAGACCACTTTAATTAGACCTTTTAAAATAAAATGAACTTATAGGATCATAAAAGAAAAAAGTTACTTGATTTCAAATGTTAATTAAACAAATGATCATCACACCCACTGTTTTTAATCTTGATATTTCACTCAAAATGTGCTAAATTATTTCCACTGAGTGTAATTCAAATTTCAGAATTAAAAAATGTAGGTTTATATACTTGCCATAATGTCTTTGCAATGATGTCACATACACAGTGTGAATTGTGTTTTAATTAAGTACAGGTTGATTCAAAATGAATATAGCCATTACAAACGGCTATAACTATTTAATCGAAAAGAATTTATCAATAAGATTTACAAAGAATGTAAAAGGAAGTTCAAAATTTTGTTTACATACTTTATAAATGTTCTATGTGACCTCCCTTGGTCACACGGACAACATCTAAGTGGTAGTCCATTTCACGCCATACATTCTGAAGAATATGAGGAGTCACCAACGCAAGCGCATTAGAATGCGCTTGCGTTGGTGACTCTACATTAGGGCTGGGCGATTTAGAGATTTCTTAAATCGATTTATCATCAGTCTAACATCGCGATTTAGAGATAAATCGATTTAACTCCGCTGTAGAATATGTCCCTATCTTGACCCCCCCCCCCCCCCCCCCCCCCCCGCACGCATATGTTTTTAAGCTGAAGATCTTAGCCATCTTTTATAACAAAGGCAATATAAATAAATTAATTTTATTAATTAAACTTAGTTGGGGAAATTTCATTTGAAATATAGTAAAGATTAGAAAAATTACTTTCTCTGAATTAAACTATTCATTGAATGAAATAATTTTAATATAATTATTCTTCTACATTACTTATGCATCAGTAATGGCAAATTTGTTGCACATTGGCAAATTTCTTGCCAAGGTTCTACATGCCAGAAAAAAATTTGAAATTACAATAAAAATAAATAAGTTGCTTTGTTTGATATGCTCAAGTCAAAGAAAAGTGTGAATTGCCTGGAAAAATAAGTCTTGTTTTAAATAAGTGGAACAGGGATGATTTTAAAGAGCTGTTTAATACAGAATAGTTGATTATAATTAATACCTTGAAATCAACAACATACCAACCTGATAGCAAAAATCTTGAAAGTAACATGAAATAAAAAACTTAAGTAAACTGTAACAAATCATAATAGTTTTCTTCAAATATAAGTAAGTACTATTAAAATATTTAACTATTTATTGACACTTATATATTTAATATTGTACTATTTAATATTGCACTCTATCTCTTTAATTTTTTTATTATTTATTACAAACATACATATTTTCAATTTAGTACTTTAATTTTGGTACTTTGATAAATTCTATTTGACATCTCTGCTATACATACTAATAAAATTACAATTATTACTGCCTATGCGCTGCTTAAATCGAATTCTGGCGCGTGGATCGTCTTCCTTAAATCGGGATGGCGATTTAGCAAGCAGTGCCCATGCACAGCTTAAATCGAATTCTGGCGCGTGGATCGACTTCCTTAAATCGGGGTGGCGATTTAGCAAGCAGTGCCCATGCGCAGCTTAAATCGGATTCTGGAGCGTGGATCGTCTTCCTTAAATCGGGGTGGCGATTTAGCAAGCAGGGCAGCGTGGATCGTTTTCCTTAAATCGGGGTGGCGATTTAGCAAGCAGGGCTCATGCGCAGCTTAAATCGATGTTGGCGCGGGGCCATTTATCTTTCGTTTTTGCATCGGAATTCCGGAATATCGCGGTCGCGGATGCCGGTGCTATATCGATGTAGTGCGTTACATCGAAATTTTGCAAACGATGTTAGCTCTAAATCGCATCGTCAATAATAATACTAAATCGAGATTTGGAACATCGCGGTCGCCGATGTCGGCCTTATATCGATGTAGTGCGTTACATCGGAATTTCGATATTTCGCAAACGATGTTAGCTCTAAATCGCATCGTCGATATTAGTACTAAATCGATATTTGCGTTACATCGATATAAAGCCCAGTCCTACTCTACATATTCTTCAGAATGTATGGCGTGACTCCACATATTCTTCAGAATGTATGGCGTGAGATGGACTACCGCTTAGATGTTGTCCGTGTGACTCCAATGCGCTGGCGTTGGTGACTCCACATATTCTTCAGAATGTATAGCGTGAAATTGACTATCGCTTAGAGGTGTCCGTGTGACTCCAATGCGCTTGTGTTGGTGACTCTACATATTCTTCAGAATGTATGGCGTGAAATGGACTACCGCTTAGATGTTGTCCGTGTGACTCCAATGCGCTTGCGTTGGTGACTCCACATATTCTTCAGAATGTATAGCGTGAAATGGACTACCGCTTAGATGTTGTCCGTGTGACTCCAATGCGCTTGCGTTGGTGACTCCACATATTCTTCAGAATGTATGGCGTGAAATGGACTACCGCTTAGATGTGTCCGTGTAACTCCAATGCTCTTGTGTTGGTGACTCTACATATTCTTCAGAATGTATGGCGTGAAATGGACTACCGCTTAGATGTTGTCCGTGTGACTCCAATGCGCTTGTGTTGGTGACTCTACATATTCTTCAGAATGTATGGCGTGAAATGGACTACCGCTTAGATGTTGTCCGTGTGACTCCAATGCGCTTGCGTTGGTGACTCCACATATTCTTCAGAATGTATAGCGTGAAATGGACTACCGCTTAGATGTTGTCCGTGTGACTCCAATGCGCTTGCGTTGGTGACTCCACATATTCTTCAGAATGTATAGCGTGAAATGGACTACCGCTTAGATGTTGTCCGTGTGACTCCAATGCGCTTGTGTTGGTGACTCCACATATTCTTCAGAATGTATGGCGTGAAATGGACTACCGCTTAGATGTGTCCGTGTAACTCCAATGCTCTTGCGTTGGTGACTCCACATATTCTTCAGAATGTATGGCGTGAAATGGACTACCGCTTAGATGTTGTCCGTGTGACCAAGAGGGGGTCGCATAGAACATTTTTTAAATTATGTAACTCGTTAAACTCCTCGGCCCTCTCTGCTTTCGCGTATCGGCGCCATACATTCTGAAGACCAGTCGCTACGTAGCAATACCTGAATACGCAGTCGAGGGTTAATTTCCCAAGTTCGGTGACATTTTTCATTGCTGTGGGGCTCGAGGATGCCGGACAAACAGCACAGATCTGTCATCAACACAAGGCACCCCAAGCCCCCTTTAAATGATGTAAATAAAATTTTGAACTTCCTTTTACATTCTGTGTAATTCTCATCGATAAATTCTTTTCGATTAAATAGTTATAACCGTTTGTAATCGCTATATTCATTTTGAATCACCCTGTATTATTTCGATAGCAAATAATGTCTTGGGTACACAAAGGCTGATATTTTGACATTTTAAAATTATTATTATGCTAGTTTATATTATCATAACTAACATAACCATAGTTTTTATCCTGAGATCTCTTTCTCTATATAGTTAAATAATACCCAGGCATAAAATTAAAGTTAATAAAAAATGAGCTTTTAAAAATTAGAATTATTTTAGCACACTTGGAAAGAAATTGTAGAAGAAAGACAGTAGCTATGATGACCAATAAATTATTCCCTAACACTGATTAAAATATTTCATCAAATAACTGAACTGACTTATTTTGTTTTCATTAAAATACTCAAGCATAACATCCGCAAAACCTTGATACTAGCAAAAATCAGTTTCAGTGAAAACTTAATTTATTTTTATTTTATTTATTGATACATGTATTTATTTATTGCTATAACAGGGTGGTGAGCTTTCATCAGAAGATCTAGTCAGAAAAAAGATTCCCTACATGAAGAGATGGTTGCGATCTTCAGATGCTATAATCATGCAGCTGAGTTCTGGAACTCTACAGGTATGTGTTTCAGATTTTAGGGTGTCTTTCAGTCATCTAGTCAGCTTTTCTTTCTTAAATACAGTCGAACCCCGTTATAACGAACTTCAGGGGACCAAAGGTTTTGTTCGCTATATCCGGTGGTTCGCTATATCCGAACCATTAAGAAAATTGTTAGAGTTCACAAAATGTATAACTCGTTAGTTGCTATGTATATTCGATAATGATGTATTGAAAGAATGATAAAATCTATCAGAAATGATCATTAATGAATTAAGTCGACTAAAATCGATTACATTAAACTGACCCAATACTAATTAAATTAACTAAAAATGAAGACAAATGGAAATAAATTGGGTTTATCTTTAATTGTTGCTCACTGATTTGATACAGAAATAATCGGTAATCTTCTGCTGACGTGATGCCGATTTCAAATTCATTTTATGAAGTTATTTGTCCAATACATCAAATGACTCCAACACTCTTTCTTCCACTGTTTGTGTTGGCAAATACTTATTAATTACACTCATCGCTGCTGTAGCATCTGAGATGGTGGAGATTTCGTCATTTATGTGCTCCTCTTCATCAGCATCAGAAGCAGAATCTTCGATTTCAGAATGATTCATTTTCATTTCTTCCACAATATCTTCATCAGTCGGATTTTCACATGCAATGACTTCATCATCACATGTTTCGAACAATTGCACGCCGCAATCTGAGAATGATGAAATTTTGTGTTTTTCTATCCACATCGCGATAGGTAAATCTTCATCATCTTCTTCAACATTCTTAAAAAGTTAAAAAATTTTAAAATATTCAGATGTCGATTGAAAAAAATGTTCGTTATAACCGATTCTTAAGATTTTGGAGGTTCGCAATAAAAGGATAAATTAGCATTAAATACAATAGGAAAACGGCGGGACCAAAATTTTCGTTCGTTATATCCGGGAGTTCGTTATATACCGGGTTTGCTATAACGGTGTTCGACTGTATGTATTATGATATTAGAGTTTATCCACTGTTTGTATAGCTAAACATTTCCTTTTGTACTGTCCCAAGTAACACAAAACTGTTGGAAAATTGTGGTGCAACTCTCATTTAGCATAGTTAGCCAACATCAGTGGTTGGCTCAGTGGCGTAGCGAGCATAACTGGCGCCCGGGGCACGATACCTTTTTGGTGCCCCCCCCCCCCCCGAAAAACATTGTAATATAATATAGTTGAATTAGTTAAAAGGACCATTTGGCGCCCCTCTTCGAGTGGAGCACGGGGCATGATAGACCCCTTTGCCCCCCCCCCCCCTTTGCTACGCCACTGGGTTGGCTGTTGGCATTTTGTTGCTACAATGGTTTTTGCAGATCAATCAACAGTTCGCTGTTGGTTGACCTGCAAAAACCACTGCGCAACCACTCGTAGAGCAGTTCAATGAATAGTTGGGCCAAGAGTCAATTTTGCAGGTCAGCCAACGCTAGATTTAATTGGGACTACAATCCATTTTGCAACCCAGGCAATTATCAACTGTTAGTTAACAGTCAAAATATATCATTGTCAATGGCTTGATATTGTTCTCTCTTTTGGTAAACTGTTACAACATTACCAACACATGTTTAAAAAGGTCAATTTTGAGGATATTTTATTACATTAAAATCTTCCTGGTAAAAAAAAATCAATTTTGAGGATATTTTACTTCTTTAAAATTTTCTGGTAGAAAATGTGTGATTAATCTGTGTAATTAACACAGGGCCCAAACACTGGTAGAGCAGTTCAAACAACAGTTGGCAGATAGTTGGGCCAACAATTAATTTTGCAGGTCAGCCAATGCTAGATTTAATTGGGACTACAATGCATTATGCAACCCAGCCAACTATTACCTGTTAGTTGTATTAACAGTCAAACTATATCATTGTCAAGGACATGACATTGTGCTCTTTTTTTTTTAGTAAACTATTACCAACATTACCAACACATGTTGTAAAAAAGGTCAATTTTGAGGATATTTTATTACATTAAAATTTTTCTGCTAAAAAAAATCAATTTTGAGGATATTTTACTTCTTTAAAATTTTCTGGTATAAAATGTATGATTAATCTGTGTAATTAACACAGGGCCCAAACACTGGTAGAGTAGTTCAAACAACAGTTGGCAGATAGTTGGGCCAACAATTAATTTTGCAGGTCAGCCAATGCTAGATTTAATTGGGACTACAATACATTATGCAACCCAGCCAACTATTACCTGTTAGTTAACAGTGTATTAACAGTCAAACTATATCATTGTCAAGGACATGACATTGTGCTCTTTTTTTTTTAGTAAACTATTGCCAACATTACCAACACATGTTGTAAAAAAGGTCAATTTGATTTTTATTGCATTAAAATTTTCTAGTGTAAAATGCGCGACTAATTTGTGTCATTATATTCTCTTGTGTTCAGATCAATTTCTTCAAGGATCATACGAAGATTGTGATAGGTGGAGACGGAACAGTTATGTATATCGACCAAGAGCGAAAACCAGCTACTTACTCCCTGGCAGCTATCAGTCAACAAGGTTGCAAGTCTGGGATTCGCACTAGCCTCCAGTATGCAGCTTCAGTGTTGCAAGATTTTGCTCAACTGGAAGGGGATTCGTCATAATTCATAACTGCACTCTATTTTAAAATAGGGACCCATGAATTCCTAAATTATATTCTAATGAAATATCATATCATAGGTCTAAGTGGATTACGAACTCCCTATGTTTAAGGACCTTCGTGAGAGATTGTCTGTCATGACAATCTCTCTTGAAATTTTGTAATCACCGATTGACAAATGAATATATTTGAATTCTGTTTTTTGCATTTAAAAATAGATCTTTCAGTGCAATACGCATGATTTTCAGAAATATTTTTGAAAATCAGCTTTAGTTTTTTTTTTTTTTAAGCGATAAACCCAGTAGTGCATCAGTTAACATTATAGATTATGAAATAGTAATGTTAAGCTACAGCAAATTTTCCCACTTAGTATTTGTCTAATCACAGATTAACAAATGCATGCTTTTTAATTCTGTCTGCTCCATTTCAAATTAGATCTTTAAATGATATGCCAGTTGAGTTTTCAAAAGTCTTTTGATTTTAATTTTTTGGTGATGGACATCAGTAATTTAATGTACTGGGAAAAATTGCGATGGAAAAATTTAAATTTAAAAATCTGCATGATGATTATTTGAACATCTGCTTAAAAAGCTTCCTTTCAAGAATATACATTTGCTAATCTGTGATTAGAAGAAAATCTGAGAGGCTAATTTCTAATTTCTCATTCATCTGTCTAGCTTGACATTGAAGTTTTTTGACAGTAGCTGATGCACAGACGATTGTCTTTGGATGATTTAAATAATTCAGAGTGAATTTAATATTCACTCTGAATTCTTTATTACTGACCTATTTATGGGGCAGATACTTTGTGTGGCTAATATTGTGTCAAAGAAATGATATAGGAATATAAAAAAATAATAAATTAATAGTGATAAATGGCTATAATAAATGCTAATTTTTTTGTCTATTGAAAGTAAATTGTCAGATTTAATATTTCTTTGTACATATAAAATCTTTCATTTAAAAAAAGTAATAGTGGATAATTAGTATTTACAAATGAAATATTTACTGACATTAATTCAAAAGTAAGTTTCAGAACTTACACCTAAAGCACAATTACAATTTATATAGCTCAAATTAGCTATTTTTATACTAATATTAAGTTAGCAGTGCTGATAACTTAGGTAATTACTGATAGATGTTTTATTCCATATAAAATCTGTTGAAGGACAAACCCATGCAATAGTGAAGAATAATACCTCTGGGTATACAGGTTAGCTTCTTTAAATTGAAAGATTTAAATACTTTATAACAGATAATTTTATGATAACCCCTTAAATTGTTTAGTATTATTTATATTTTCAATGTATTCAGAGAATTTTTTTTTAAAAATTTAATCAAATTCTGAACTTTAAAAAAAAAATTCAATTTTTTTTTTTTACCATTGATCTGACAGGTATTTTCTATTAAATCAAGCTGTAGTTTCCTTAAATGCATATATTACAGCAATTTGAATGTTTTTCTTTCCTCCATAGAATTTCTTAATGGCTTTTTCTTGTTTACTTTTTGCTTTTAAATTTTCCAGCAAATAGAAAAGTTTCATATAAGTAAAATTTTTTTAAGCTGTGTCAACTCTATAAAATTGAAATTACTTGCAATATCATAGAAAAACTTTTTAAAACATGAAAATAAATAAATACTCTCAAAGTAACCTATCTACACAAGCTGATTATTTGATTATTTTACATCGCAAGTACTCATGGTACTCATCCAGAATGCACAGTACTCATCATTGTAAGTACCCACACATCACCCTTTGATGTGTTAATATGAAATACTCTTTCATTGTAAGATGAAACAAGATCATGAAAAATGTCTATTTAAGTGATAGCTAACTAGATTGCTTTTTTCACCTTGTGAAGAGGTATTATTTAAATATTATACATTGATTAATTTAAATTATTTATTTATTTATTTATACAGTATATTTAATCTAACATATTTTGTGGGTCCCTATTTTGAACATTGCATCTCGAAATTGCTTCCAGTATTGTGACATGCATGGGCATCTCTTTTTTGAAATATCCTGATGAAAGCATTTTTTCCGTTAATTTAAGATATCACTTTATATATATATATATATATATATATATATATATATATATATATATATATATATATATATAAAACTTCTAGCTAACATTCGAAGAATTTTAGTTTTATCGAAGTTTCTCTTAAATCTGTATACGTTGTAAAATAATGGTGAAGGGTGCTTTTTTTGTGAATAATAATTTATGTTACTTTGGAAGAATTTTTTTCATAAAAAAATAAATCTATACTATGCAATTTGCCAAGAAGAACAAAACATTCTGTGAATGTGTCTTCCAAAAGTGAAATCTGAAAATCAGAGTTTATTTTTATACAAACAGTATTAATTAAAAAAATTTGGCGAAATATGTGTTGAGTTCTCTGAGAATTCTTTCAAAGTTTTGTATTAAGGGCTCCTTTCTATGCTGGATTTTTTTCTTCTTTAGTAGCAAACTTGATAGTTATGCAATGGATTGTATGCAGTTATTAAAATTAATTCTGGAAGGTGATTAGTTACAGCCTACATCGCAATGACCTTCATTATGCATTGTATTGCTTGCAGGATTTTTAAAATCCTTAACAATTAATTTTAATTATTATTTTGCAATTTTTTGGCTTTAGATTTGGCACCTATTATATGCAGATATCAAAAAGTATTTTTTTTCATCCTAGTAATTGCTTGATAGAATCTACCAATTTGACAGAGAAGTTTTACAAACTACAGTTGTTCACTTCTCTGTCAAATTGGTCAGAGACAGTGGCAGATCATTGCACAGGTGCATGAAGTGTGTGCTTGGGGCCTTCGGAAGTTAACACCTTCAAAAAGAGATACATTTTGCGAACCTCAAGCACAGATAACAGCTTCAAAAAGAGATATATTTTGCAAACCTCGGGCACAGATACCACCTTCATCTAAACAGTTTGCCTTTTGTCGAATGACAAACAGCATAGTACAAGTTTTTACTACCTACTAAATGACCATTAAAAATTATTTTTGACAGTGAGAAAATTTCTTAAGTATTTGACAACTATTTGGAAATCAGTTAAATTGTAGTTTGCTGCATCACTTTTTAAAGGCAGTATTAGGAGAAATTTACAAATTAATATCTCAAAAGTATTGCTGAGCCTTTAAAAATATCCTATTTATTTCTTATTTTCAATTTTAAATGGTGAGCTCAAATGCCATTTAAGTGTCTGCTTTTCTGTATGACAGCTTTTCCCTTGAAAAGTACTCCATTGAAATCCTTCCTTAGGTATATTGTCCTAAAGAAGCAATCTGGAAACAGAACCAACAAAAAATTAAAAATATTTACTAACCTTAAATATCTGCATTATCTGTATAACTCTAAAGAATTGTTTATATCTAGTAATCTTCATATTATTAAATCTCTATTTGGATCATTATCACAAAGTCTTTAAAAAAAATGCATTCCCCTAAGTGAGAACCAAAAAATTATTCTTGACATATATATATATATATATATATATATATATATATATATATATATATATATATATATATATATATATATATATATATATATATATATATAAATATAAACTGCAGTTTTTCCAGACGTTCTTAATTTCAGCCAGAGAGGAGCCTTAACTTTGTAGATTTTAGTTTAGAGTATTGATATTGTATTCACTTTATGTTGCATTAAATCGGTACATGATTGACGATTTGTTGTTCTCTGTAGATTTTTCCATGCTTCATCGAGTTTTCCATATTACTCTGTTCACTATTTTGTATATATGTCTATAATTCTTTCAAATGCCATGCTTATTTTCATCGAGGCAGTGACTTTTCATTCATCTGTGTTGTGTTTGGGATTGGCATGTGCCATGAAGCGGCAGTGCCGTGTTCTTCCATTTTAGAACACTACTCTTGTGCCAAATGTGATACAGTTATTCCATTTTCAGAGACTGCCTGTGTCAGTATGAAATATTTTCGTAATGTACTATTTCTAGTTTTTTCCTGTGATGTTAATATCCGTACTCGATAAATGTTCTCTTAACGTTTAATTTAAAGACTTGTAAAACCATCATAAGACTGATATTGACTTTTTTTTTTTACTATTATTATTTTAATTCATCAAACTGTCAATATACTTGTTTCATCTTTGCTCGAAAAACAATTATTCGATTGATTTTTGATGTAATTAATATTTTCTGAGATTTTTTTTATCTCAAATAATTGTGTAAAATGTTTGTACGTGTTAATAAACTATGAAATGAAATACCTAGGCTGTCATTTCTTGGTGCCTTTGCTTTATAAATTAGAAAACATTCAACTTTGGGTAACTGCAGTTTTCTCTGCATAATTTACACATTTATTTTTTTTTAATTATCCCTGCCATTGTCTTCTCAGACATAAGGTGTCTTGCAGTCCAACACAACAAGGAAGTAGCTCCAGAAAGGGGGGGGGGGGGGGCCTCAAAGTAATCACAAGGGTGAACTTCAAGTAGGGAGGAGCAACTGAAAAGATGCTTTCCAGTCATGTGCATAGTGTTTTTAAAAAAAATTTTACAGACATTTACACATTAAACAGTAATAATTATGCAGATCCATAATTTTTACATTTTTAAAATTTTTATTCATTATTAAATATTACCCAAAGATTTTATTACCATAGACCTGATACATTGTACATTAGATCAGGTGATTATTTATATATATATATATATATATATAAAAGATGTATATATATATATGTATATATATATATATATATGTGTGTGTATATATATATATGTATATATATATATATATATATATATATATATATATATATATATATATATATATATATATATATATATATATATATATAATCACCTGATCTAATGTACAATTAATCAGGTGTATGATAATAAAATCTTTGGGTAATATTTAATAATGAATAAAAATTTTAAAAATGTAAAAATTATGGATCTGCATAATTGTTATATGCATAAATGTTCTGCATAAATGTTATTTTTAATCTCGAAAGAAAATATATACTGAACTCTTCGATAATAATTTTAAAAATGAATTGAACAAAAACTTTTTTTTTTTTTGGCATGAAAAATGTTCTTTCAAAAAATTGTTTTTAGAAAATACCATTTCCTAAATAACACCAATATTTTGCTGTTGATGATATTTGGATTCTTCAGCCACCAGTGATTATGCAATAAAGCATGAAGCATTTAACATTTCTATCTGGGAGAAAAAAATTTAACTAAAAATTTTTCAGAGAAAGCGAACTTCAGACTTGAATTCCACAAATCGTATTGTTTATACTGTATTTATCAAAGAGCTATTTGAAATCTATTTCTCACATATTAAAGTTGGACTCTAGGACTTGCATTGATAAAAGTGAAATTAAACAGATAGCAATAATCTATATATATAAAACAGTTCCGTAACTGACTCATTCATTCACTGACTGACTGACATACAACGCACAGACCAAACCGCTGGACCTAAAGGGCTGAAATTTTGCATGGCGATTCTTCTAATAGTGTAGGGGTGCACTAAGAAAGATTTTTCAAAAATTCTTCTTAGATTTTTTTAAATTAAATTTTTAAGCTGGTTTTTAAACTTTTTTTACGTTTGCATTTAAAATAATACATTGGGGGTTATAAAATTTATATCACGAGAAAGATCATAAGAATTCCTTCAAAATGAATTTTTTTTCGAATTTTTACCTCCATTTCCTGATTTTGGTGAATTTTTAAACATTAATTTTTAGAATTTAATTTATTGAATGTTGATCACGTGATTTGTTTTCTGATAATTTAAATAAATTTATCGTCACGTGCGTAACAACTAAATAGACAAAAAAATATTTTTTTCTCTTTCTAATGCAGCAGACTATTGGATATTATCCAAAAAAAATGCATATCCCTTACAATTTTTTTATAAATATATATATATATATAGATAGATATATATTTTACATCAATTGTATACATTGATCATCGCATTTATTATAAATATATTTATTTTTTGGCATAAATTGCATACGTTGACCGTTGTATTTAATTTGAATGTACTCCGTAGCGAAGCGCAGGTTTTCAGCTAGTAGTGGATAAATTATTACATCTTTGAAAGTGCTTAAATAATAGTCCCGAATTTCAGCATATCTGTATTGAAGTATAGAATACATATGAGGGTTTGTTTTTTCCACTGTTAAAATAACAATAATTTGATACTGTGAAATTTTTCCACTAAGGAAATGTTATTTTAAATGGCAGAATGAAGATGGCGACACTCTATAACTTCCCTTAACCTGACAGAAAGTGATAGTAGCATGAAGCTACAGATAGTAGCTTCTGTAGCTTCATGATAGTAGGAAACCGAAAAATAACTTAATGTCGGTAGTGGCGCCATCTTCTGTCGAAAGAACATACAATAAAGCATGAAGCATTTACCATTTCTATCTGGGAGAAAAATAATTTAACTAAAAATTATTCAGAGAAAGGTAACTTCAGAATTCCGCCAAGACTCAGACGGACTTCCTTGAGACTTGAATATAATAAAAAATTTTATGAATTTTTGCAGCAGGATAATTTTCTACTAAACGGGTTTATAGTTTTAACTCAGCGTAATACCTTACTATTGGTTAGCATAACAATAGATTAAATGGCTCGCATATAATGTTTATACCGCTGTAGCGAGATTTCGTTTGGAACGCGCAGTTCCTTTTTCTATCCGTTATCTTTAACTTGCTGTTTTTTGTTTTTTTTTCATTACAGTGAAACATAAAATATAACGGCTTTCTAAATTCGCTACGATCGCACTTAGCTGCCGCTACATCCCGGCATTTTCGTAATATCCCATGAAGATTTTAACCCTGTGAGGCATTTTATTACGAAAAACTAAATAAATGTCCTTTGCACTTGGCGCAATATTAGCTCGCCAACGCCTAATTTCACTTACAAACACCATTTTCAGCAGCAGCATGTTAAAAATATACAAATATGTATGTGGAAACTGCGTGAGATAATATTTTTTTTTTTAATCGTCAGTTGAAGAACAAAATTTTGTTATAAATAATTTTAGATCTACTTAAAAATTACGCACTAATGACAAAATAGAAAAGCACAAAAATATATTCAAAATGAGTATGTTAAAAGAAACTCAAATCATTAGAACCATTAGTCTTGGGATGCTTGAATTTTGCATGGTTTCTCTTAGGACCCAGGGTCACACTAAGAAATCAATTTTAACCTTAAGCTTACGTGGCCCATTTTTTCGATACCCTCTTTCGAACGGGAAATTTCTTACCCCCTTTCTAAGAACGGTCATTAAGGGGTTATCTCTCTCTCTCTCTATCTATCTATATATATATATATCTTATATATATATATATATATATATATATATATATATATATATATATATATATATATATATATATATATATAAGAGCTCGTCTGCTTGTTTGTCCGCTATAGAATCACAGACTGTTTCACCCACCGGGACCAAATTCGGCACAGTTAATGTTTAGGACCAGAGAAACTTAACGCAGCAAAAACGAAATCTGGAGCTCAATTAGTTTTTTTTAAATTAATTTTTAATGATTTTTGTGTCCCTAAGAGGTGCGCGTACCCCCTGTGGATGCAGACCTTTCAAAGCAACCAACTGCGGTTGGTTTGGGAGTGACGGGGGGGGGTCAAATTCCAATGCGCGGGAGGAAGAGGGTTGGGAATGACCTTTGGCCCTGGCTCCCCGGATAAACACAACTTTCCTGGCTCTGCTTTGTGAAATCTGCAGATGATTTTGATTGCACATATCGTTTGGATGCTCATATGACGTCACATTCGTTTTCATGCGGAAAGTCATGCAGACGATTTTTTTAACGGATTTTTAAACGGATGACGTTCATATAAAAAGTATAAAGGAATAAATGCATCTGCATGTTTATCTTTAATTAAAATAAAGGAGACGAAGTAAACGCAATCTACGACTTCACGCTGATAGAACAAGACATGCTCAAAGTAGATATCGTGCCATGAATACTGACCAGTCTAGTTTATGTGCATTTCACTATAATCCAGAATGTAATTATGCATCTGCTAATGAAGTAAGTATTGGATCAATGTCGAAAATATGTGACAGCTGTGGTGCTAAAAAATGGTCTAGAGAATCACCAGGAATATGTTGCAGTAACGGGAAAGTACAATTGCCTGCAATTCCAGAACAACCCGAGCCTTTGAGAACATTACTCACAGGTAATACATCTGATTCAAAACATTTCTTACAAAACATAAAAGCTTGAGGGAAATAGGCTTCATGTGGAATCCCGCCTTACTTTGATTACATAAAGGGGATAACGCATCTTGCACTTTACCTCTTGGGTGATGTGGGAAAAAGTGCGTTTTTCAGGGAAAAATAAATAATAAAGGCAAATGTAAATTATAAAACTTATTTCTAATTAAACAGTGGATCAAACAAATCTAATTAAACGGTATCTAACAAATATAATTAAACAGTAAACTTACTCAATCCAAACGTGCGAATCCCGCAACACGGTGTTATTAATTCTCAATAAAATCAGACGAAGGTCCGCAAGCTCAAAGTTTCTTTCTTCCTTATTGTTTGTATATCATTTCAGTAGAAAAGCGCTAAGCGCATTCTGTCTGGCCAGACGAACATTAAGCGCAGAGGTGCAGTCCAGAATTTGTTTGATGGAATGCATGAAAAATTTTATATATATATATATAGAATATATATATATGTATGTATATATATATTATATATATATATATATATATATATATATATATATAGAATATATATATATGTATGTATATATATTTTATATATATATATATATATATATATATATATATAATATATAATATATATATGTATGTATATATATTTTATATACACTGAAGTGCCACTGAATTAGGGATAGCAAAGCCTATGCAAATTGTGTAGCGCTGCGCATCATGTATGCGCAAGTGAGGGCGCTGTGGTAACTGCATATATAGCGCGTACTGTGGTTGTTCTCAATTAGTTGTTGGAATTGCCAGTATGGGTAAACTGCCTAATTTAGACGCCTTCGATCGCGGACAAATCGTAGGTGCGCGACGAATGGGCCATTCAATTTCCGAAATCGTCAGACAGCTAGGATTTTCAAGGTCGACAGTGTCAAAAGTATATGGCTCATGAAGCCATGGATCCTGCATGCCTGGCTGGAACTGTACAAGGGCATGGTGGCTCAATCATGGTCTGGGGTTTTTTTCGTGGCACAGTTTGGGATCTTTGGTGCGTGTACCAACCTCCCTCAATGCAATCCGGTACGTAGAGTTGCTGGGTGATCACCTCCATCCGTTTATGCTGTTCTGTTATCCGCACGGTAATGGAGTTTTCCAGCAAGACAACTGTACCTCTCACAAGTCCCGGTTGGTTACTGGCTGGTTGGATGAGCATTCCTCTGACTTCTCTGTCATGAATTGGCCACCTAGAAGCCCTGACTTAAATCCTATTGAGCATCTTTGGGATGTTTTGGAACAAGGCGTGAAAGGCCATCACACAGCACCAAAGAACCTTACTGAATTATGGACAGCTTTAGCCAATAATTGGCAAGCCATTCCCGTGCAACGTTTCCAGAAGCTTGTTGAATCTATGCCTCGTCGTGTGGCAGCCGTTATCAAGGCCAGAGGAGGCCCAACACGCTACTAGGTAGGTATCCCTAATTCAGTGGCACTTCAGTGTATATATATATATATATATATATATATATATACGGTAGAGCCCCGATTATCCGCGAGTGCGAGTGCAGCGAAAAAGAATTTTAATTACAAACCTAAAAAAAAAAAGACAATTTTAATTTTTAATCCAAGCCAACTTACAAGGGAAATACAATAGACCCTGTACGGAGGTGTACGATGTTTAAGAAAATAAACACAGTGGACTGTAAATAATATAACATAAATTTAATAGCGAGGCATTGTTTGCCATAGTAAACTCCGCTTGTTGCAGGAGCTCCGTGCTAGACAGATACAAAGTTTGTTCTGATGCATTCTTGCGGCTAGAGGGCGTACATAGACAAATGGGGGGAGACGTTACGACAAACTTTACGTAACAGACGCTGCAGTGCGAATGTCGAAAATGAACGTCGAAGGTGAGAATGTCGACGAAGAGAACATAGAAGAGTGGCTGGAATGCGACGCAAGTGAGTCGGGGTTTGAACGACTGAATGACATAGAGATAACGAACAAAGCAAAGGGAGTGAACGAGAATGAAGACAAAATAAAAGTGAAGACGAGGCGCCTACGCGGATGACACACGAAACTGCTTTGCAGCACGTAGACGGATTGCTTCAATATTTAGAGTAACAAGACGACGATGCACATCTGGCAGAAAAAATCATGTTAAGGAAAGTACAATTTAGAATAAAGAAAAGGTGTTTTCAAAGTAAGAAGCAAAAACGAGTGACGGATTTTTTTAAAAAGGTGTAACTGAACACTTTTTGTACATACAGTATGTATGTACAAAATATATAAATATCTTTATCACTAATATCTTTATATTAGTGATTTAGACATAGAGCAAATGTGTCTTCTGTACTGTACATATGTAAGTATTTTGAAAGTTTTATTATGTTTTTGTACAATAAAACATAGTTTTTATGTTCAAATGTTTTTTTTTTTCGTGTTTGTAACTCATTTTTAGACATTTTCGGGTTATCCGCGATTTTTGTTATCCGCGGTGCCCTTGACACCCAATTCCGCGGATAATCGGGGCTCTACTGTATATACATATATATATATATATATATACATATATATATATATATATATATATATATATATATATATATATATATATATATATATATACATATATATATATACATATATATATATATTATACATACATACATATATATATATATATTATACATACATACATATATATAGATATATATTCTTGGGCCTGTATTCTTGGGATACATGCTATCCCATTACGTAAGAAAATGGTTAGAACATAAATTTTAAGGGGGTTAAAAGGGGTTTACATTATTCCCCCCCCCCCCAAAAAAAAAACATTGTTTTTCTGGAACCATTACACCTAGGAAGCTGAAATTTTGTATGGTGGTTCCTTTAAGACGCTGGGTTCGAACAATCATTTTTTTTTTAAATACAGAATTTAAGGGGTTAAAAGGAGCTTCATTCCCCTTCCCCCTAAAAAATAAAACACCATTACTAGAAACATAAAGCATAGGAGGCTGAAATTTTGAATGGTGGTTCCTTTTAAGCCCTAGGTGGTCTCTAAGAAATTTTTTCATAGAAAAATTAAGTTGAAGGGGTTTAAATACCCCACCCCCCCCCAAAAAAAAAAAAAAAAAAAAAAAAAAAAAGTATTTTTGGTACGATACTTTCTTACAGAAGTATTCCGGCAGAATCAAAAAGAAAAAGTACAGCAAAATGAAACATTGAATTTTGCTAGGTATGATATATATATCTTTCGCATGAGAATTAGAAACAATTTTTTTTAATATATAATTTATAATTCACTATTTCATATTTAATTTTTAATAAATGACTATTTTTCCTAAAATATTAAATGAAATTTATTGATTTAAATCCTTACTTTACATTTTTGCTTTGAAAAAATTATGAAAAATAAAAATGAAATATACAAATTAGAGAAAGAGAGAGAGAGTTGGTTGAATAAAAGAGGGCTGCGCTTTTTGGCGTGACAAAAATACACTAATATAATCAACAGAAATCTACATATTAAATAACGTTTAGAGTTGAAAATATAATTACAAGATAAAAAGACTTTTTATATACCATGTTTTTAAATTTTCTATTAAAAAAAAAAGAAAAGAAATGTAATTTACATGCAACTTCTTCATGAGTTGCAAAGGAATTCGCAACTTCCATAGTTAATTATGGATTTCAAAACTATAAATTGTAATCTATAATTTTAAGGAAAAAAAAAACTCAATGAATTTCGCAGAGAAAATATCGCAAATAGCATGTGAGCATAAACAAAAATTATCCCATTGTAATGAAAATGTAATATGCTTGGTTCACTATTACGTTAATAGATGGCGCCTGTAGCTCAGTTACTTTTGGCTCCAGACGCTACTCTTATTTTCACGTAATAGATCTTAAAATATGGAATAAAGATGGCTAAAAGTATTAAAATAATGCATTGCCATCGTGTTCTGAACTATTCTAAAAGTTTTCAAATGTCTAGCTAGTCGGGAAGTTAGTTAAAAATCGATTGCAAGATTTGTAATGGACAAACACACTCACAAACACACACACAAACAAGAAAGCTAGCTAATAAAAACATGGTAATAACGTAAGGAACTTCGTTCCTGACGGGGGTCCCCCGACCGCACAATTTTTTTTTTTTTTTTTGTAATATTTTTCCTGATTTTCTTTTTAAAAAATTGTTGCTATCGAAAAATGTGCATGGGGGGGTCGCGAGATTTTTTAAAAAAGAAAATACATCTAATAATGGAGCTATACGCTCGTTGTTTACTTTTGAGTTAATCTCTAAAGTCTGTCATACATTGCTCTCCGTCAAAGGAGCGTCTCCCTCAGGGGTCCGTCATACGTACCTCTGCGTCAATCGGACTTTACAAGTAATAGTGTGACCTGCGTTTTAGAGTCTGTAAAAATAAAATTGTTTATCAGTAACGGATTTGTGTAGTTTCAACAGTAATGCATTAAATCCAGAAATTGCCCATTATTGTTTTATAGAACAAAAAAATGGTGCAAGTTTAATTTTCTACAAGAAATAGGGGAGATCCGTGTATTATGGACCATCGTGTAATATGGACCATGTGGAAATTTATCTGTTCACCACTAGATAGCAGAACCATCCCATTGCCTTTAGAGAATATTAGTGTTATCCAAATCAGGAGATGACTTGTACATGTGTGCCTGCATTTGGACGATTATGAAATTGTTTTTTTGGGTTTATATGATCATTAATGTAACAGGTATGTTAAAATGAAAGTATCACTTTCAGCTGTTAGGTAATTTTAATTTAATTTGCACGTTAATAGTAGCAAATGTATTTATTTTCTTAGCAATCCATACATGTGTTTTATGCGTGCCATTTTGCATAGCGATATGTGATTGGAAGCAACGTTGCTCCATCCATGCGTGTAATATGAACCACGCGCTGTTGTGTAATATGGACCACTGGTCCATATTACACGTTGTAGGCACTTTGGATCGATAACATCTGCAGAGAAGGGAAAGAACGTCGCGTTTGTCTGCACAATGGGTGCTGCTGGTCACTTCATCCCACCGATGGCGGTGTTTCCCCCAAAAGCGATGGAAGCAGCATCTCCTCCAGGAACTCTTTTCAAATGCTAGGAAAAAGGTTGGAAGACGATCGAGCTCTCCAGTGAATGGATGAAACATTTCATTAGTTTCGATAAACTTGTCAAGAACAGGAAGGATTTGTTAATTCTCGATGGACATGTGTCCCACGCTCAAAATCTCGAGGCTATAGAATTGGCTAGAGAAGCAGGGGTGATCATACTATCACTTCCTTTGCATACTACCCATCGAATAAGCCTTTGCACCCCTCTTTCTTTCGTCCATTAACCGTGTACTATTCCCAAGAGATGGACAAGTGGATGAGGGAACATGCTGGACGGGCCGTTTCACACTTCCAAGTGTGTGAACTGTTCGGGAAGGCTTATTCACGGTCTGCATCTCTTGAAACCGCTGGCGATGGTTTCCGTGCAGGTGGGACTTGGCCTGTCAATCGCCATGTATTTCACGATTTCGACTGCGCTCCTTCCGAAGTTTCTGATAAAGCCCAGCCACGAGTCACATCAGAAGACGAGACCAACGACCACTTGCCAGAAAATGTAGTTCCCACTGACCCAACACTTGACGCTACAGTCCAGCAGAACACGTCTGTTCCCGAAGAGCCAACTCCAGAAGATGTAGTCCAGGAGAACGTCCCGGTTCCCGTTAGTCATAAAACTACATTTTGTAGTTTGGGGAGTGTAGTTTGTTGGCAGAGGAAGACACCAGTCCCCTTCCTCATTGCGTACAAAGAAGCCTTAGAAAGAGAAAGAGAAACACTTCAGAAGCCACTGTTCTGACTTCATCCCGTTTCAAGAAGGCCGTTGCAGAAAAAAAAAACAGAAGCGACCAAAGCTGGACATCCAACAGCGTAGGAAAGAGGAAAGAATAACAAAGAAAGCCCAAAAAGAGATGCTTGCACAGATGAAGACGACAGAATGAAAACGCTCGGCAGCTCCGAGGATTTCAGTAGGGGCTTCCCCATTAACCTTCGGCCAGGAGACAGCTGCGAATCAAGTTACTGAACCGTTTACTTTCTGCGCATTCTGCGGGGAGAGTACGCAGGAAGACTGGATCAGATGCGGCAAATGCTGCTCATGGGTGCATGAAGATTGTTCCAACATAACCAACCCCATACACTATTATTGTGATGATTGCTGTACTTGAAATGACTTTACTAAAAGCACAGCTTTGTGCGTACGTCTTTCATTCTATATCATACTTTTTATTGTCGTGTCAGTGCTCCATATTACACTTACGATCGGTCCATATTACACGAACGTATGTGTAATATGGACCATTGACACGAAAATAAAAAAATTATTTCTTGAAATCATTAATAGTTAATAGAGTACTTTACCAAGTTTGAACCATACAATTGTAATAAGCAGCCATCAAATTAAATCTTCTTTTTTTAATAATTTAAGTTTTATGAGCATTCTTGCTTAGGGGGTCCATATTACACGGATCTCCCCTATACAGAAAAAAAAAACCGCAATATTTAAATTATACATTTACATTATACATTTACTGTATAAGAATCCATTAACAAAAATACTTAATGTTCTTGTTTAAGTGCAACTAATCAATCTTCTTATTTCTTTTAATAAAGGTAATTCTGGAATGGCTTGCATTTAACATTGTTTGAATAATACTTGAAACTTTAGTCAACACTAAAAAATTTAGATCCATGCATGTACCTTTAAAATGCATTTAATAATTGACTTCATTTTAACACATAACTGTTGAATTCATGACACACTGAATAACCTTTCAGAATTAGGTTTTACAAAATAATTATTGACTGCAAAATGTCAACAGTTTGAACAATAATCTGCACTGAATCTTTAACAAAAAAGAAAAACGGAATCGAATCAAACATAGCGATTTTTGAATTCTTACACGACATTGCTTAGTATAGAATATACACCACAACAGATTAAACATTTCTTAGCCATTTTCTTGCCAATAAAATGCGCACTCGGCCCTTTTCAATTTCGCATTTTATAGTACACTCGACAGAAATAACACAATCAACTGAACAGAATCATAAATAAGTTGATTTCATTTCACTTTTGTCATTTGCGAGCTAATCGTAATGACTTTAAATGAGAAACACAATATGCCGAGTTTTGATACGTAGGATAGTTTAGATATTGGTATTCAGTGATTTATATGTGTTTGATACCTAACAGTATCAGTTACCTTTGCCCTTTTTTTAATTCCGAGTCATATATATTTTCTCCTATTCTACATTTTATGTTTCTTTTTAAGTTATTGCTTTAATATAATATTACCCCAAAAAACTGGATGGCAGTCTACTACTCCAATCGCATGAAAAACTAAATAAATAAAAAATAATGAAAGGGTTTGCTTTTACAATGTGTGGTTTAATTGCAATATTGTTAGATAATTCGGGATATTTTTTTAACTTTCATATACTTTTTCCATTATGACGTCATTAGTAGTATTATGACATCAAAATGACAGGTTGGATGGCAGTCTACTACTCCAATCGCATGAAAAACTAAATGAATAAAAATAATGAAAGGGTTTGCTTTTACAAGGTGTGGATTAAATGCAATATTGTTAGATAATTCGGGATATTTTTTTAACTTTCATACACTTTTTCCATTATGACGTCATTATTAGTATTATGACGTCAAAATGACGGGTTACCTTCTAGTAATAAATAAATAAGTAAATATAAATAATACTAATAATGGTAATAAATAAGGAAATATAAATTTGACAACTATTTACTGTGGCAGATTTAATTTTTAAAAGAAAGGGATATGGTGGCAGACGATTAAGCAAAAATCAGTAAGATAGTCTTGAGGTCGATCCATCAAAAAAATGACAAGTCAAAACCAGAAGCGCCGTCAATTGTAATTTACAGTTTTGGAGAGGTTGGAGGGAAAGTTAAGAATGGGGAAGGGGACCAGGGTAAATAATCAAAGTGGCCTTAGGTCGCCTATAGCGTTCCCTTGGGTCGTAGTCGGGGAGGTTATTTCTTCGTTGTCTATTGAATATAATCTATATATATAAAACAGTTCCGTAACTGACTCATTCATTCACTGACTGACTGACTGACTGACTGACATACAACGCACAAACCAAACTGCTGGACCTAAAGGGCTGAAATTTTGCATGGCGATTCTTCTAATAGTGTAGGGGTGCACTAAGAAAGATTTTTCAAAAATTCTTCTTAGATTTTTTTAAATTAAATTTTTAAGCTGTTTTTTAAACTTTTTTTACGTTTGCATTTAAAATAATACATTGAGGGTTATAAAATTTATATCACGAGAAAGATCATAAAAATTCCTTCAAAGTGAAATTTTTTTCGAATATTTACCTCCATTTCCTGATTTTTGGTGAATTTTTAAAGAATAATTTTTAGAATTTAATTTATTAAATGCCGATCACGTGATTTCTTTTTCTGGTACTTTCAATAAATTTATCGTCACGTGCGTAACAACTAAATAGACCAAAAAAAATATTTTTTTCTCTTTCTAATGCAGCAGACGATTGGATATCATCCAAAAAAAATGCATATCCCTTACGATTTTTTTATAAATATATATATATATAGATAGATATATATTTTACATCAATTGTATACATTGATCGTCGCATTTATTATAAATATATATATTTATTTTTTGGCATAAATTGCATACGTTGACCGTTGTATTTAATTTGAATGTACTCCGTAGCGAAGCGCGGGTTTTCAGCTAGTCTATTGTATAAGTTAGATGCGAGATCTTTAATTTATCTCCGAATGGGTTCGATTCTCAATTTTACCCCAGTTTTAAAATTTTCAGCTTTAATCTGTTTATTACGAAAAATGTATACTGGTATGTGATTCACATTTTCCCCCTTTTTATTGTTAATGCTTTCTCGGACTCTCTCATACATTTTTTTATTTATTTTTTATTTTTATTTTATTATTATTTGGCCGGAGGATGGCCGAATGGCTAGGGCGCTGGCTTTTCGTACCCGAGTCTCTGCGTTCGAATCCTACGCTTCGCATGGACGTTTGTAACCGTTCGGAATCGGTTTTAAGCAGTAGGTCCCGGTCTAATTATTTCTTGAGCAACAAAAAATGACCGTAAATGGTTTGGTTTAGAACCAAGCCATTTTTTTTATTTATTTATTTAGTGTTCTTTCACTTAATTGCGTTTACCCAAGTAATATGAGTGGATGCTGCACTCACTTTTCTAAATATATATACATGTACGTTTGATGCTGTCTATTTAACTGCAGGGCGTTGCCCAGGAAGTTCAGCTAGACCAGTTTTCTTATGGTCCTATGGTCCTATGGCTATGCTGTCTATTTTATTTGGGTTTTTCAGAAGAGCAGATTCCAATCATTATTTCAAACAATTCCTCATTTTTATGCAAATTTCAAGAAACT
The DNA here is from genome assembly GCA_907164885.2 of Dolomedes plantarius. Taxonomy (NCBI): domain Eukaryota; kingdom Metazoa; phylum Arthropoda; class Arachnida; order Araneae; family Dolomedidae; genus Dolomedes; species Dolomedes plantarius. Next base: position 117,567,777 of record OU015499.1, on the reverse strand, counting down.
AATAAAAAATATTAGCTATTGATTTTTAAATGTCCATCCTTTTCAGTTTCATCTATGCAATTGCATCAGATATTTTTTAAAGATCTTGAAAAAAGTTTGCATTTTTATTAAGACCAAACAAACAAACAAACAAAAAAAGCAACATTCAGTTTCTAAGAAATATATTTTTTCTGGTATACATTACTTTAATGTGTCTCTGAGTGTGTTTTGTTTTTTGTTTTGTTTTTAGGGAAAAAATATTCCTATATAATTTAAAATTTTGTCTAATATTTTTGGAATTTTGGCCCTATTATCAATGAATTGTATTAAATATTTCAAATCACCACAGTGTTTCCAAATTATTGGCAAAAAAATTTTTCACATTGATTATTTTTTTCTTGCATATGATTTTTAATGCATATTTATTATATGATATACAACATTCATGATTATTTTAATTTCTCAACATATGAGTGTTGAATTAGACAGAACACTAAGATTTTATTTAAAAGTACCTTTAATTTATTTATTTATTCATTTTTTCTATATTTAAAAAACAAAAATATTCGACTGATGAAAAGAGAAAAAAGATTAAAAGAAAAAAAAATGAAACTGGCAATAAAATCTGCATTTCATATGCAAATTATGCAATCTCGACGTTATAAACTTCTAATCTAATATCAAACTTGAAAAAAAATTATCTTCACTGAGAATTCGATAATTTTGGGTTTTAGAACCCATTTTCTTAAATTACAATAAATCAAGAAGAAATAAACTTTTTTCGTACGCAATAAAGTGAAATCCTTTACATTATAAATAAATATAGCGATTTTATAAATATTTAGGGCTAATGTTTTGAGGTTCATGTAATTATATCAAACCTGGGTAATACCCGGGTGCCGGTTCGGAAAAATTTGAGAACCGAAACCCAGTTCTGAAATTATTGTCTGATTCTGCAATCCTTAGCCTAAGCTCTATCTACCAAATCTCAGCCAAAAAATTTTTCTTATATTAGACATATCTACATACAGAAGGCCGTCTGTATTATGTTTCTGTGATATCTTCTCCTATACAAATAAACAAAGATTCTATCGAGTTTCTTTCTTTGAAAATTTTTTTCTCACAGACGGTTGATTAACTATTTTTTTCTCACAGACGGTTGATTAACAATCAATCAACCTGATCTGTGTAATGAATATTCAATTGACTAATGATAGACATGTGTGTTTTTATATGGAGGCATGTCTGGAATGTAGTTTCATCACCGACTTTAAACCTGCGTCAAAGAGAAATAGATTTTGAAAGCCTTTTTCTGGATCTATGTCCTTTGAAATTGGCTCTGCCTAGAAGGGCGTGTTCTGAGCATTTTGCTCTCGTGTGCTCTAAATTTTATTTCACAATTCCTAATAGTCGACGATGGTTGCTCTCTTTGTGGGAAGGAACTATAGTCACTAGTAAAAGTATACAGAAATTTTGTATTTGAAATTCCTTTTCCTAGTTACACAAAGCCATAAAGATCACCCCAGACATGCCGAAGAGAAATCCTGGTTCCAAATAGGCATCCTGTTTGAGAGATATATTGAAATAGATAGAAAATACACACTTACAAATGAAATGGAAGTTTATTTTACATTTGACCATATGTCAAACGTAAATTCATTATTCATTAAAGAGAAAAAAGGCATTGCTTAATGACACTAAGCAATGCTTTTCGTGACAGGATTTTAAAACTATCAAACGCATAAGTTTTTGGGAACTAAGCAGAATTTGATTTTGGAAGCGGAGTACCTTGGCCTGACGGCTTTATCTCCTGTAAGTAAGATAATTGTAATCACGGTGGGAGTGCTCATTAGTTAAAAATTAAAAGTAAAATAATATTAAGAATAAGAATACGCGATTAAATAAAAAAAGAAATTAATAAGAAATAATATTAAATAAGGAGTAAGAGGCCCCAAGAAAGCCAGAATAACATCGTACAGGACAAACAAAATTTTTTTTGTTTTTATAAGTTTTTCAATTTTTTTTTTGTTTTTTTCAAGTTTTAATGTGATTTCTCGAAGTCGAGAACTGCAGTTAAAAAAAAAAAAAGGCCCACAGGACCATACACTTCGAAAAGAAATAACTATGGCATACGCATAGGGACAGCTAAAAATAGCTTGAGATTTAGAAAACAGGACACCGGCTGGGACGAAACCGGTAACGAGAGCGATTCCGTGCCGGAGCGAACGCACTGTGCTATGATAAGCATGAGTGAAAGTAGCAAGGTGCGATTAATAGCACGGTAGTCAAACGCATGAGATCATCAATTGCTTTTTTTTTTATTTATTTTTTAAATTTAAATTTCTGGTAACATTAGGAGAATTTTAAAAAAAAATTAGGTTTTGAAATAATTCAGACCGTAACTATCTTATACTAGCTGTACCCGTCCCGGCGTTGCTCGGGTAATGTAATTACCAATTTTTTAGTAGCCTTAACCCTTTGTTAATGGGCGTCGCTGTCATCCTTTTCCTCACCACGATACATTATTTTACCCATATAAATTTAATCCTTTCTGGCACATTTTGGCAAAATTTTTGACATAGGATTACTAATCGAATATCACTGCAATAGTAATCGATTTCCTTGAAAGCGAATATATCACATCCTTCACATGCTGAAATTCTTTGAAATCTTCATAGATTTTTTCCACAAATACACCACAAATTATATGATATTAACTAAGTGCTGGCCAAAAAAATTACGGCATTACTAAATGTGATTTTTTAATCGATTATCACTGCAATAGTAATCGATTTCCTTTAACCACCGAATCCCTCATAGAAAACAAACGCCCCAACACATCACGTGCATAACGTCGAAAAACTGGTTTTTCTCCTATTTTACCTTCGTCCGGAAATGAAGAACGAAATCTCCAAAATGAGATTTCTCGCAAGAGTTTCCGAATCATAAAATAAATTATTAAAAAATAACTACAATTTGTATATTAATTTTGGTTCTGGCTTTCGAAACTGTGATGTCTAGGGTCTCTGAGATAAAAATTTCGTAAAAATGTAACGACATTTACGTATCGATTCGACAATTTGGAAAAAAGGGTCACGGACAAAATCGCGTTTTTTTCCGAAAAACGGGTACGTACAGGCGATCGAAAAAAAATCACAATTAATCGATAAATTAAGACAGACAATTTTAATTGTGATTTCCGTATAGTGTCATCTTTCCCGTATAGGCTCGTCCGAAAAAAAAAATTCTTGGACGGATACGTTAGGATTTACGGGGCTTTTACTCGTCCGGGAGCTCCAAATCGCGACTAAATATTTAATTACGGAAAATCGAATTAAAAAATCGAAAAAAGGGCTTCGAGGTGCATAATGAGACCTCGGGAGGCATCTTCGTGTCGAATCTCAAGACTGTCCGACCTACCGTCTTTGCGCTGCGCCGCGAGCAGACAAAAACTCGGTCACACACACACAGACTTTGCCTTTTATATATAAAGATGACGTAAATGCGTTACTTTTAGTGAATTGTGAATCATTCTTCAGCATAATTGTGAAATACGATTCAAACGCCGAATAGTGGAAGGATGTGATGATAATTTTAACAGTATAATTGAATTTTTTTTGAGAAAAAAGTTTTGTTTATTTTACAGATTTCCTGGTACTGCTATGGGAAACTTCAATAAGGGTTATTTATTTCATTTACAACTAAATATCTGAAAAAGATCTATCAAATATAAAATTCTAATGAAATGACGTTTTTCAGACTTAAAAAAAATGCCTTTCATGGACGTTAATATATTCCATGTTAGATGACGTTTAATGCCATGTTATATGACATTTAATTCCATGTTATATGATGTTTAATTTAAACCTCTAATTTTTTTAATTGTTCTGATGTTACCTGAAAAAGTTAATGGCTAAATTAAATATAAAAACTATTGATGTTTGTAGAGTATATCTTTTTCTGTGACATCCAGAGACGAATAATTGAGAGGTTACATGGGCGCTTCATGGACGTTAATGTAACTTCTCATTTAGTCGTCTCTGTTCAATGCCCCTTACTCTCGAATTTAGGGTGAAAACTCCCAAATCGGAAATAATATCTAGTCTAACGCAGCCGTTAATTCGAATTTACTCCCTTGTTTATGTTAAGAAAGCCACGCATTGCTCAGCGTTACTAAGCAATGCTATTTCGTGACGTGAAATAAACTTTATTCATTAACGACAATAAAACAAATCTGTTTCTCTATACATAATGTTTCCATTAAAATTTCTGGTGACATGAGAACAATTTAAAAACATTAGAGGTTTTGAAATAATTCAGACAATAACTATTTTATATGACGTTTAATGTAAATGCATTACTTTTCATGAATTGCGAATCATTCTTGAGCATAATTGTGAAATAAGTTTTAAACGCCTGATGGTGCAAGGATATAATGATAATTTCAATAATATACTTGCATTTTTTTTATATAAAAGTTTTCTTTATTTTACAGATTTCCTGCTACTGCTATGGGAAACTAAATACTGATAAAGATCTATCAAATATAAAATTCTAATGAAATGACGTTTTTCGAAAAAAATACATTTCATGGACGTTAATATATTCTGTAACCTCTCAATTATTCGTCTCCGTTAAATGCCCCTCTCATAAACATAAGAATATTTGGAAGTTCCGGTTTTCTGTTATGCAAATTTTTATTTCAAGCACTTTGCAGAAACTTTTTCTTTAAAATACATTTTCTACCAAGAAAAACTGTCCAACAGGTGGGGAAATGATTAAATTTGAGAAATGCGTTAATAATATCGGTTAAATACATTATGCTTTTAAAAGGGAGATGTTTCAGGATGCAATTAATATTATCACTACCCGGTACTTTTTTAACTTTAAGTGTTTGAATAATATGGGAGATTTCAGCTACAGACGCCGGACGAGTTTCGTTGGTAGGGGAGGGGAGGTGGGGGAGAAAAGAGAATTTTGAACACAGGTGAGGACAGTTCAATCGTTTTTTCATATCAACTGAGTTATAATTCGGAAAAAACTTATCACGGTGTGTGATGGCAACAAAATTACATTTGCTACCTCAAAAGCATCTTCGTTGGGGCCTTGAATAAGCGGAAAATTATAACTCGGTGACTTCGGACTAACATTTCTGTTATAACTGTCGAATTTCAAGGCGAACTCGAGCGCGGAGGATTTAATAATTTTGCCCATTTTCCCCGAGGCGGGTGAATTGAAAGAGTTTGAGGGCCAAATTGCGGTCTTTAATTAGGTTAACAATTTTCGCCGGAAGATTATGAAAACACGTTTTTTTTCAGGACGTGCGTTAAACTTATTTTGGCGCTGATAATTGTGTCACTTGAATTGTTGGTGGTACGCTCGATGTCCTCAGGACTACGAATAGAGGGGTACGTTAGGAGGGAGCAGTTAAGAATATCCTGGAATTGATTCCAATTAGTGTAGGGGGCGGGCTAGGATTCTGTATATCGACCTGCTGATCAAAAGCAATTAAAACGGGGAGGTGGTCCGAGACCAAAATGGTCAAGGGTTCCAATAGTGAAAGGGTAAAAAATGATTTTAATAACCGCCAGGTCGACAGTGGTGGAGATATTTTTGAAAAAGTAGTAGGAGAGGGCGATGTTAGAAATTTAATGACCGAATAATTACTAATGAATTTTTGTAGAAATCGACCAGGAGGATTAGTGTTGCTACAGTTCCAGGCTGTATTATGAGCATTTTAGTCGCTAGCAATAATACAGAAATTATTGGAGCTGAAAGTTTTAGAAAAATCGGAAAATAGAAATTTTTTACCGGGCAGGATATAGACGAAAGAAATTAAAATTTTGTTGTATCTATCTGGCATAACCATGGTAGAAGTATTTTCTGCTCTTACAGTGTCTATAGAATTAATCGAGAAATGTTTTAAACATCTGCAAACATGCAGTACCTCCACCAGCATTTAAATTCAAATTTCGCAAGGAGGGGCGGGGGGCGGTCGTACAGAAGAATGGTATTATTCGAAACGTTAAAATGGCCAGGGAGAAGTAAATTTAGTTTTCTGAATTTAGCGGGGTGAATTTCAAAAGTTTCCAGGAATCTATGGACTTCGTTAATTTTGTTGGAAAGGCTGTAAGTATTCCAGAACAAAACTCTCAGTCAGTGCGGGGCGAGACATTGCGAGGGCGGGGTTTAAGTTAATACCAATTTTATCAAGTATGCCTAGGAGTCTTTGGATTGGGTTTTTGTTTTCCTTTAACACAAGGGAAATAGACTTAAATAACTCTATAATATCGGCGATATTTAATTCCGATATTCGTTCTTTCATAGTTTTAAATATGCTTGAGATTCCGGCGAAAGAAGTTGACATTCCTGTGGGGCGTGTCAGAAGGAGGGGCATATGTCACTACTACCTGGAAAGGGGCAGTTGAAGATTTCTTTCTACGGGGGCGTCGATTTTGTTGATAGTGGAGAATTTTTATATTCTTTTGAAGCAGGTTCATTGGAAATTGCTTCAGACTCATAAATTAAATTTTAATAATTTTAAAATTAATTTTTAAATATGCCGGAATCTCAAGCATATTTAATACTATGAAAGAACGAATATCGGAATTCAATATCGCCGATATTATAGAGTTATATAAGTCTATTTCCCTTGTGTTATAGATATACTCCAATATTTATAATACAGGAGACCTCTCTATTATAAATATTGCCTTGAGATGTTTATGCAATACTTTCTTCGCGATATAATAAATTTTTTGTGTGAATGGATACCTTCCAAACCGAGGTGTTAGGGGGTTTAGAGGGAATAAACTACACATTTTAAAATCTTATCTGTAATTTCAGTGGGGTCGGACTTGCATTAGACGCCGGATTTTTAATAATCTTAACGGTTAATTTTTCCTGATATTGGGACTTAAGGAAGACTGAATCTGAAGGAATGATAAATTTTCGGCCAATAACTTATGTTGGATTTGATACAGTTGAGCCAAATGCCTTAACCCCAGTGCTTTTTTCTTTTTGGGAAAAGAATATCTTAACAAACCTTCTGTGAACCTTCACTTTGATTCAAATTTCTCTTTTAGAATAGCCTTGATTAACGTATTTAATTATCGAGAAAAATTAATGAGATTTTTTTGGTCCAGGTGGATAAACGATTATTTATTAAATTTGAGATTAGATTATTCAAGTTTGTCTAGAACCATGAAGCTAAAGAAGGAGCGTAAGCTTCAATGGGGAATTCCTCGAAAAATGGACCGATTTTGGTCGCTCACCGGCAGATGGCGCGACATGTTCTACTGGAGCGGATTTTTCATTGAGTTATATGGACACGTGTTTTCAAAAATTGTTTTACAAATTTTTAAATTTATTCTGTGCGCAGATATGCCAACATGTTTTGCACCTGGTTGTTCCAGTGGCTATCGATCAGCCATAAAAAGGAACAAAGAAACTGGACAGAGAAATCCTAGTTTGTTTTCTGCTCCTAAGGTAAGAGCATTATTAAGTGTCACTTTTACGTACCTTTTGACCATGTTCGATTGCATGTACTACTCATGATTTTTGCTTGATTTACATGAAATTTTTTGAGTAACTGCCTAGAATACTGTTTATTATCCCACACAACACACCGATCTCTATTAGACGTCTATAATACCTCACCTCATAAAAACGCGTACCTCTATAAGACGTCTAAAAATATCTACATCACGTGGAATGGAGCTCTATAGGAGCTCCGAGGTGTGCTCTCTTTGAGATCCATAAGACGTCTACGATATCTAAGCGGCGCTCTATAGGACGTCTATAAGAGCGAAAATTTCGATGTGGAGGGTACGCAATTTAGATATTTTAGACCTCTAAAGGACGTTTTATTCCCCTCCAAGTATTGTATTTTGGATCTTAATTTCTTAATAATAAATTAAGAAAAAATAATTGAGCTTAATGTGTTTCGAACAATTTGCATTCTAATAGGACATTTTTATGCAAAAATAATTGCCACAGAGATTCTAAAACTAGACATAGACATAGACATGGTACATTAACGAGGCACCAGAGAGCAGGGCTCCATATCCTCGGTATGGATAAATTTTTGTGGCTATATTTCTGTTCTCAGGATTAAAAGAAAAGTGTTGACTTGAAAGTTAGAATAATAATAATAAAAATAATAAATAAAATAATAATAATAATAATAAATAAATAAATAAAAATAAATAATATTAATACTAGCAAAGAATAAATAAGTGAATATATATAAATTGACAACAATTTCACGTGTCAGGTTTAAGAAAAAAAAATGTATATATAAATATAAATTGGAGTTTGGTAGTGGAGTTCCTTGGCCTGTCGGCTTTATCTCCTGTAAGCAAGATAATTGTAATCACGGTGGGATTGCTCAGTAGTTAAAATTTAAGAGTAAATAAATATTAAGATGAGAATTACGCGTTAATAAGTAAAAAAAAAACATTAAAGTAGGAAAACAACTGAAACGTTAATTTTTAGAGAGAAAAGTAATTACAAGTAAGTTACAAGGAGCGCTTACACATGAAAAAAAAGAAGAAATTTAAAATAGAATTAAGATCTAAGGGGAAGTAAAAAAAAAATAATAATAATAATAGAGTAAAGAACCCAGGAAAGTAGGAGTTATCAGCGTACAAGACAAAATTTATGAAAATATAAATAATAATAATAATAATAATAAAATAATTTACGGTAGCAGATGATTAAACAAAAATCAGTAAGGATAGTCTATTCTAAAACTTAGCAGAATTGGAGTTTGGTAGTGGAGTTCCTTGGCCTGACGGCTTTATCTCCTGTAAGCAAGATAATTGTAATCACGGTGGGAGTGCTCAGTAGTTATAAATTTAAGAGGAAATTAATATTAAGATGAGAATTACGCGTTAAATAAAAAAGAAAAAAACATTAAGGTAAGAAAATAACAAAGTTAATTTTAAGAGAAAAAAAAATAATAATAATAATAGTAAGATCCACGGGGGAAAAATAAATAAAATAGAATAAAGAGTAAGAGGCCCAGGAAAGCAAGAGTTATCATCGTACAGGACGTTAGATTTTTTTTTCAATTTTTTTTTTTGTATTTTTATAGTTTTTATGAGAATTTTCGAAGTCAAGAACTGCAGTTGAAAAAAAAAGGCCCTCAGGACCATACACTTCGAAATGAAATAATTATGGCGTACGAATGGGGACAGCTAAATGTAGCAAAAGTTTTAGAATAAGAGACACCGGCTGGGATCGAAACCCGATACGTGAGCGATTCCATGCCAGTGCGAAGGCACTGTGCTAAGAGAAGCACGCGAGAAAATAGTAAGATGCGATTAATGGCACAGTAGGAAATTAGTGTTAGCATTTGAGGAGGCAAACCCGAGGGCTCTTACGATAATCTCTAATTGAGTAATCGTAATCAGGGTATTCCATAGTTATTTCATTTGGAAGGTTGGGCAAATTATCATAAAATCTCTTGGAGATTTTGTACTCTTGCTGGGTGAAATATAAAGTCAGGTCTCTCCTAACAGTCAAATTTGACATGTAGCGAAAAGCTCGGCGAATTCGCCTGAGAGTTCTGTTTTGGAGTTTTTCCAGCTTAGTAATGTGGCTATTAGCAGCAGAAAACCACACAGGGATAGCATAGAGGGCAATGGGTCGAATACATTGTTTAAAAACTAGGGCCTTGTTCTTCATGCTAAGGTGACCACCATAGATGAGACTTCGGAGTTGCATTACCGCAGCATTGCACTTACTGACAGCATTATTAACATGAGCTTTCCAGGTTAACTTGCGATCCAGGATTACCCCAAGATACTTGACAGTGCTTTCCCATTCGAGTGGGGAGTTATGAAGATAGAGACGAGGGGGATTGAGATAGTTATTACTAAAAAAGATCGCGTGACACTTCGAGGGATTGATTTTAATTTTCCAGCACTGAAACCAATTCTCTAAAGTGTCAATGTGACGCTGAATTTGAATAGTTAGGTAGTTGATATTATTAGCAGTGGGATGAATAGCAGTACCGTCCGTATAAAGAGCAAGAAGAGTATTATCTCCCCTTGGAATTGAATTTATATAGATGTTAAACAGGGTAGGCCCTAAACTCGAACCCTGTAAAATTCCAGAGGTAATAAAGTTACTCCGGGACATTTCGTTGTGAATGCGGACGGTGAAATTTCGACTAAGGAGATAGTGATTGATTAAGTGAATAAGACTGTCTGGCATGTGAATTTGGATTAGCTTAAAAATCAGTCCCGGATGCCAGACTTCGTCGAATGCGCATTTAATATCAAGGAAGAGTGCAGCGGTAGGTCTCCGAGATAAGATCCCGTCACGGGCAAATTCAACTACCCTTAAGAGTTGTTGCGTCGTGTTGTGTGAAGACCTAAAGCCTAATTGCTCAGGAATAATAATATCATGCTGGTCGAGGTGATAGGATATTCTGTTCAGAATAACGCGCTCCACCACCTTGCTAAGGGAGCACAGCAAGCTAATTGGTCGGTAACTCCTGGGATCGTTGCGGTCCCCCCCCCCCCCAGGTTTGGGGATAGGGCAGACGATCGAAGTTTTCCAACACTCAAGGAAATAATTTAACTTCAGTATGGCATTGACTATACCAGTAAAATAAAAGATGATGTTCTTAGGGAGGAACTTAAGAGTAAAGTTATTAATGTGGTCGTTACCAGGGGACTTTTTATTCTTAAGGTTAGTAATAATATCATTGATCTCGTGCATGGAAGTCAGGAGAGTAATCTCAGAGGGGGGGCGGGCGGGTGGAGAGGAAGCTTTCGACTGTGCTGAGAACCAGACGGTCGTTTTCTTCGTCTACCAAGTCCGTGTTAGGAGAGACTTTGTAATGTTGCACATTACAGTCGAGCCCCGTTATAATGAACTTCAAGGGAAACAAAGGTTTTGTTCGCTTTATCCGGTGGTTCGCTGTATCCGAACCATTAAGAAAAATATTACAGTTCACAAAATGTATAACTCATTAGTTGCAATGTGCAGTCAATAATGATATATTAGAAAAAATGACAAAAGGTTTCTGGAAAGAGACACTCTGTTAACTTTGAGGTTGAATAACTCAAACGCACTTATCGCCGGAGAAAAAAGTAAGTAGACAGGTGTTTGATGAAGATACACGTGGATTCCGCAATTTTAATTAAGTCTGGAAATAAAGATGTGTGCAGAAGTCGACAGACCAGGATTCAGTCGACTTTTCGACATTTCAGTAGGCAATCCCACGTTTCGTTAAAGGGATCCAGAATACAATAAAAAAAAAATTATTTATTGAGTTAAAATTTTGAATTTTTTTGTGATGGTTAACCATATAATTTCTAAACAAAATCACTTCATAAAACTTCTCAAAATGTTTAAAAAAATTTTTAATTTCAAAATTTTAAAAAAGTGGGGTAATTTAAAATTGTTATAACTCGAAATATTATTTGTCGAATTTCAATTCTGTTTCACTTAATTAAGCACAAATATATGTTTTAATTTTGATTCGGCATTTTTTTAAATATTAATTTTTTAAGAAATTAAAAATATTTATATTAAAAATTACAAAAAAAATGATGTAACATAGTTTTAAAAAATCATATTTTCAAAAGTAAATTTTTTTTAAATTTGCTGAATCAAAATTAAAGTAAAATAGTTGAAAAATACATTTTCCAAGTTTCAACCATTTATCTTTAACCGTTCTTGACTTATAACAATTTAAAGATGAGAAATGCGGAAAAAAAACCATCATGCAGAAAAACGCACTTGCTGGTTTAAACAACGCTTGGCTACTATTAGAATGTTGCAAAAAAATAATAATTATTTTCCCTGTCCTAATTAAGATAGAAACATGATTTAAACGTCATTTTAGGCGTAAAAGAACACAAAATTTTTTAATGCACTAAATTTTTTTTCGAAAATTCGAACAATTTTGTGTCCTGGAACAAATAAAATATTCCAATATAATAAAATGAAGATTTTTCCCCTTAACAGACGATTTCTCCACTGACGGAAACAGAAATAATTTTGTTGAACAACTGTAGATTCATTTCAGAAAACAGTCTTCTTTGTGGTAGAGCTCCATATAGAAATTCCAGAAAGACTGAATCGCAGTTCAACTGAAACAAGGGAGAGTTGAGGAGTGTCCAAGGCAAGTTTGGCGGAATAAAGGTCTGCGATGCTGTCGATAGTATCTTAGAACAATGAAGATTCATTTCTCCAATGACGTTTTCAGGGGCGTGCTTGGGGTTTTAGTGGTCCTGGGCGAAACACATTTACTAGCAATCAAATTTCTCTACGTACTGAGTAATGGATCTTGTAAGATCCATTACTTCAATTCAGTAGAAAACTGAATTGAAGATAAATCATGCTTTTATAACCGAGAAATTTTTGGAACCAAAAGGGTAGTTTGTCAATTAAGATTCTTTGTACGATTCTTTTCAAAAAAATCGAAACATATATTTTTTATAAGTCGAATTATAGATACCGCGGAAAATGAAGGATTTCTTTAAAAACCCGTAACGTTTAGAAAAGTGTTGCGATGAAGAATAAAAAAGGCGGTCGTAAATTTTTATCGGCCCTAAATTTTAGCGGCCCTGGGCAGTTGCCCAGTTCCCCCTCCCCCCTCCCTCCCTTAAGCACGGCTCTGATGGAGAATGTTTCAAATAACTCTGCAAGAAGTTTCCTCATCTATCAGATGCAAAATTGGAAGAAGGCGTGTTTGTTGGGCCTGACATCCGAAAAATAACGTTCGATCCCAACTTTGAAACAAAAATGACTTTAAAAAAGAGAGTGAGGCTTAGGTATCATTCAAGCAGATTGTGACCAAGTTCTTGGGCAATATAAAGGACCCACATTATATTTCTATTGTAGCAAACATGCTGGAAAAGTTCAAAAAGTTAGGTTGTTTGATGAGCTTCAAGATTTACTTTTTGAAGAGTCACCTTGATTTTTTCCCAGATAATTTGGGTGATGTCAGAGAGGAGCAAGGTGAGCGGTTTCATCAAGATATTAAATTGATAGAAAGATGATATCAGGGCTGCTGGAATACCAGTATGATGGGAGACTACTGTTGGCCACTTTACCGAGAAGTTGAGCAAGCGATTCACAAGCGATAAAGCAATATCAGGAAAATTAAGGAGAATAGGGAAAGGGAATATAATACAAAGCACAGATAAAACCTATGTAATAAAAAGGTATTTTTATGTTTATACTTCAATAAAAGTTTGTTGATATTGTAACATTTATATATTTTTATTTTCTGTGGTATGTTCGGCTAATTATGTAGTTTCAGACGAAGTCACATTGTAACGAAACTGTGGGTGATAGAAAAAAACTGAGGCCAGATACGAATTCAGCACCAAAAAGTACATAAGAATCAGTTATTAAAGTTAAAAAAGTTTTCAAAAAGTCATTTCTCTTTAACCTGTGTAATCGAAAGAGTATTCGTAATAGACGATCCTTGGGAGGAAGCTGCCATCGTGGAAGTTCCAGTGACAGAGGTGTCAGGCAATGGAGCAGAGGCCAGAACGGCAGCTTGAGCTTCACCGTCATTCATGACGAACTTGTGAAAGATAGCGATGAAAACACGTCAGCAAGTGACGAACGCCAGGGCTCCATGTCCAGATAACAGCAACACAAGTTTAATTCTTTATAGTCTAAAACCAGTAACAAAAATTATAAACAGTCACTTACGAGTACAGTCAGAACAGATGAGCATCAAATAACAATATCAGCAGAACAACAATAGCAAGTTGACACAGAACAACTGGACTGAAAATGCACACCATCACAAGAATGTACTCCCTTTTATACTTGAGTAGAATTTACATAACGGTTGATGGAGCGAGTATCGATACATAAAAGAAAAAAATAAAAAACACCAAAAACGGAGTTGTGACCTCACACCTTCAAACTGACGTCATACTTGGACAGTATGAAACAACATTACTATGAAATGGGAAGTGTAAAGATCCCGATTACCAATATTCTCTGCATTTTTACATGCAGTATTTCAATATTCGCAAAGAAATTAGGCAATATATTTTTAGTACATATTATACTATAGATAACTGAAAATAAAAATCTTTTTCTGATAGCATTGAGTTCAAAATTTTTTAACTTATTTTTTCTGTTGAAACCTTACACTGCTTACCATTCTAGAAGAATCTGTGTAATAGCTGCAAAGTTAAGGAAACGATTTGTAGAAAGTTCAAATAAAAGACAGTATTGTTTATTTCATTATTTAAGTTATTGCAAAATATGTTACTACTTGTTCTACCTGTTTTGAATTTATTCGTTCAATTTGAATTTATACCGTCTTACAAATTTTATATTTTTTTTTATTTCTCAATATCCCATGATGTAAAATATTAAAAGGAATATTAATTAGCAAGACCGTAATCGCCACTTAATGATTTCGGTGAATTATGCTTGTGCAGTTTTTCAATACTGTGATTGATATCGGTAATTCTGATCACAAGTAACGAGTTTTCTAAATCCGAGACTGTTGGGCGTTTCATATTTGCTTACAGACCTAAATGGGCGGGGTCTGTGCTACAGTTTAACTAACAATGGCAGAATTTGAGTAAAACGCAGTTTAAAAACATTAAGTGTTTTATATTTATTTATTTTATATAAAAAATATGCAAGTAATTTTATTCTTTAAAACAAAGAGTGAAGACGTTTTATCATAGGTATTTCGGCCTGCATCGAAATCTGTTTGAAATTTATCATACCATTTCAACAGTTTATTTTTGAAAATATTTTCGCTTCACAAACTTCAGGTGACACAAGGAATTATCTACTTCTTTCTGTAAGATGGTAATTCCAATATATCTCTGAATGTGAGAGTAATGAGCACATTCAGTTGATTTCGGCTTGACAGGGTGTTTTAAGCTATGTTATGACCAAAAAAAACTTTCTATACATCTACCACTAAATTTTTATCAGAAAAGAAAATAATTAAAAAGGCATAACTAATTTTTCTACCGTTCATTTCTTCATTAACTCTCACGAAACTCGCACGACCCGAATACCGGAGTCATGCTAAATTTCCCATAACCGAGAACCACGTCCTCTGGAAGTACTCGAAACATCCGTCCCCCAAAGAGGTAAATGTGATCAAATCATGCAATTAATCCAGTTATTTGCCTATCGATTGTTGTAAATGCTTGCGATATTGTCGCGTAAACTCAAGTGTGTCTCTCTTACTACTTGCTAGTGTTGATCACTATGACTACATTATGAATGAAGTGTTTATTTAGGAAGAATCGATCTGTTGAAATGACAACAAAGATGAAAGGGAATCATTTTCGGTTTTACGTTTGAATAGAAACTAGACACAGACTGAATCGTCGTAGATCGATTTGCTCTTTTGTAAAGGCCATTTTTCATGATAAACGCTGAAATGAATGTGAGGTACGACTTAAGAACTTTTATAGATTCACTGCTATCGATTTTTTTTTCTATTCCTCACATCTAGTCGGAGAGCTTTATAATTTGTTCATGTGAGACTTTAAATAAGCAGCGGGTGTTTCTCGTTAAATTTTTACATCATTACATAGGAATTATATTATTAAATCATACAAAAAATAATCGCCGTGTAATTATGGGCATTATTCTAAAATTTCATTTATATCTTCATTAGTGATTCAAGAAATGCAGTAGAAAAATATCACATAAAAGTGGAATTTTCGGCATTAATCAAAGGCGTCACTTTGAATGCTTAGGGGTGAAACTGAAGATTCCTGTTATGTCTTTAGCCTTAACATAGTTTTTAACTATGATATGATCTACAGCAAAAATTCCATGCTATATTTTTTTTCTCATTTTATTTATATTATATTTATTTTTTTCAGTGTGTAACTTTTGAATACTACTCAAAAATAAATTCGATAGTTATTCAGTTTTTAAAAATTATAATAATTCATATTTTAATGACCGTCCGGCAATCAATGCGCTGAGAAGGGCCCTAACTGAATTCAGTTCGTGCCTCCCCCTCCTCCCAACAGTTAGAATCACTCTACGCCTAGGATTATCATAGATTAGATGATGACTCCTTAAAGCAGTGGTTCTCAACCTGTTGGCATGATGTTTGTAGCCGTTCGGGATCGATCTTAAACTGTATGTCGCGGTCTAATTAGCCCTCGTGTAGCAAACAGTTGACTTTGCGCACCAAACAAAACCAAACATCAACCTAGGAGTTGTGCCACACTTGATAAGTTATATGGGTGAGGGACTAAACCAAGCACTGTAACTCTTAATTATTTATGGGAGAATAATGTATTCCCGAGCCATAAACTACCTATTTTCTTTCATATTTTTTGTGTTATTTTCTTATAAATTCTTTAAAAATTTCACAGTCTAAATTTTTTGTTTCGTTAAATTTGAATTTCAATATTGGCACAAAAACCTTTTAGTATTCATAAAGTGTAAAGCCACATATTTATAGGATAAGAAACAGTGAAGTTTATAGGAAGCCATAAAATGAAACTTTACATCAATTAATATGGAGAAAAGATAAAATTATTCCTTTTTAGAATAAAAATTTAAAATGTAGCAAGATAATTAAATAGAACTTCTAAGTACATCCTGGTCTGAATTTATAGTTATCAAACGTTATATTTATTTATTTTTTGAATAGCTTTATATACCCCGCGTTGCACGGCTGTACCCTTAATGTGGCTTTTTGTATATTATGGAAACTTGCAATTTTATGCCAATCGATACCCCTCCCCACTAGTCAGCACCCCATCAGCATATTATAATCACCCCCACCCCCATGCTGAAGTCAGCATTAAAATGTTTCTTTCAATTTTGATATCCCTCTAGATCCCGGCCCTTGGAGGAGTTTCAGGGCTTCCCCGCAAACCCCTGTGAAAATCGCCGGTGTCAAACACAAATAATTAGTTGGCGTAGCCCAGGATAGTAAAAAAGAATGGAGTTAACCCGAGCTCTAGATGCCTATGTTCAAAAAAAAAAAAGAAATATCTACATTCCACACATACACTGTTTCCAAGCTTCATTTAATTAAGGTTCATCTCTCTCTTTTCCTCTACCACAAATTTGGTGTTCAAAAAATATATAAAAAATACAAATTATTGGATTGTCTCAAGCGGATTAAGGAAAGGGGGTAATCGCACTTGAAGATTTGAACAAAATTCCTAAAATGTGAAGTGCATAAAAAGCAAAATACAATAAGTCTAAAACCATCCGTCCCCCTTACGGGTTATCAGTCAAGTAATACTCTGATGGCCAGTCTCGCCATAACAATCCCGCCGGCCCGGCAGGACCCACAGGGCAGGAACAAGTGAAGCGACTCCATCAAGTCTAAGTTCTGCCCACGTCACCGTCCGCTCTCGGCCTCCACGAGCCAGAGCATCAATAGAGCCAATCCAATTAGACGTCCGTGACGTAATTCAATTGGTTTCTTTAAGTTCAATTTTCCCCTTTAATTTCGCATCCACCAAGCTGCCAAATACATCGCTCATCAAACTTTATTATCTTAAAAAGTTTTTGCAGAACCCTAATTAGCCTTTAATTGGCTAAGTAAACTGAAAAAACCATCTTTTTCATCCGAAGAACTCGCAACCGTTTCATCTTGTGTTCAGGGAGACGGAGATAATGCTCCTGAAATTATGAATGAAATTGTGACAATTGCGGAAGATCTGGAATTCGAGGTGAACAAGGAAGACTTTGAAGAGCTCATATTGGAACATAAAGATGAGCTAACGACAGAACTCCAAGAAATCTTGAATGAAGAACAGCAGCGAAATGTATCTCCTTCAGAAAAAGAGAAAGACGAAAGGGGAGCAATTTGCTATTAAAGATGTTTTAAAGAAGTGGGAGGATGTCAGAGCAACGGTCTTAGAATGGCACCCAAACGAAGCCGATATCAGTAGGGTTGGGGATTTCTACAACGACAATGCTATTAATCACTTCCGGAAAATTCTGAAGTAGAGAGAAAAGCAATCGATCTTGGACAGGTTCTTTATCGACCCATTATCAATAAAAAAGATTGATTAATGTGCAAGACTGTATTATTTTGGTAAAAAAAAACTTACTTACAAATTATAAATATATATATATATCTTTTAATTTAATTTTTAGGGCCTCCAGGACGAATTAATCGAAGTCCCATAAAAATCTATGGTAAATCGATGATCGGTAAACGAACATTTTGGTTTACGAACATGGTCTAGGAACGGATTACTTTCGTAAATCGATCACCCACTGTATTTTCTTTATTTCTCAATATCCCATGATGTAAAATATTAAAAGGACTATTAATTAGAAAGAGCGTATTCGCCACTTATTGATTTCGGTGAATTATGTTTGTGCTGTTTTTCAATACTGTGATTGATATCGGTAATTCTGATCACAAGTAACGAATTTTCTAAATCCGAGACCATTGGGCGTTTCCTATTTGCTTACAGTCCTAAATGGGCGGGGTCTGTGCTACACTTTAACTAACAATGGCAGAATTTGAGTAAAACGCAGTTTAAAAACATTAAGTGTTTTATATTTATTTATTTTATTTAAAAAATATGCAAGTAATTTTATTCTTTAAAACAAAGAGTAAAGACGTTTTATCATAGGCATTTCGGCCTGCATGGATATCTGTTTGTAATTTATCCTGCCAGTTCAATAGTTTATTTTTGAAAATATTTTTGTTCGTAAATTTCAGGTTACACAAGGAATTAACTACTTCTTTCTGTAAGATGGTTATTCCAATATATCTCTGAATGCGAGAGTAATGAGAACATTCACTTGATTTTCGGCATGACAGGGTGTTTTAAGCTATGTTATGCGAAAAAAAAACTTTCTATATATCTACCACTAAATTTGTAAAAGTAAAAAATTTAGTTAAAACTGCATTACTTAGTTGAAGGCCAAACTCATTCTCACACTCTTGCAACCCGCAAGACCCGAAAATCGGAGTCACGCGGGATTTCCCACAACCACCACCACCGAAAGATAGTCGATAGATTGATTGCAGAACTCCAAACATCCGCTTTTCTAGGAGGAAAATGTAATCAAATCATACAATTAATCGACATATTTGCTCATCGATTGTTGTAAATACTTGCGATATTGTAAAGTAAACTCAAGTGTGTCTCTTTTACTACTTGCTAGTGTTGACACTAAGACTACATTGTGAATGAAGTGTTTTATTTAGGAAGAATTGACTTAAGAACTTTTATAGATTCACGGCTATTGAAGATTTTTTTTTCTATTCCTCACATCTAGTCGCAGAGCTTTATAATTTGTTCATGTGAGACTTTAAATAAGCAGCGTGTGTTTCTCGTTAAATTTTTACATTATTACATAGGAATTTTACTATTAAATAATACAAAGAATAATCGCCGTGTAATTATGGGTATTATTATAAAATTTCATTTATATCATCATTACTGATTCAAGTAAAGCAGTAGAAAAATATCACATAAAAGTGGAATTTTCGGCATTAATCAAAGGCGTCACTTTGAATGCTTAGGGGTGAAACTGAAGATTCCTGTTATGTCTTTAGCCTTAACATAGTTTTTGACTATGATATGATCTACAGCAAAAATTCCATGCTATATTTTTTTTCTCATTTTATTTATATTATATTTATTTTTTTCAGTGTGTAACTTTTGAATACTACTCAAAAATAAATTCGATAGTTATTCAGTTTTTAAAAATTATAATAATTCATATTTTAATGACCGTCCGGCAATCAATGCGCTGAGAAGGGCCCTAACTGAATTCAGTTCGTGCCTCCCCCTCCTCCCAACAGTTAGAATCACTCTACGCCTAGGATTATCATAGATTAGATGATGACTCCTTAAAGCAGTGGTTCTCAACCTGTTGGCATGATGTTTGTAGCCGTTCGGGATCGATCTTAAACTGTATGTCGCGGTCTAATTAGCCCTCGTGTAGCAAACAGTTGACTTTGCGCACCAAACAAAACCAAACATCAACCTAGGAGTTGTGCCACACTTGATAAGTTATATGGGTGAGGGACTAAACCAAGCACTGTAACTCTTAATTATTTATGGGAGAATAATGTATTCCCGAGCCATAAACTACCTATTTTCTTTCATATTTTTTGTGTTATTTTCTTATAAATTCTTTAAAAATTTCACAGTCTAAATTTTTTGTTTCGTTAAATTTGAATTTCAATATTGGCACAAAAACCTTTTAGTATTCATAAAGTGTAAAGCCACATATTTATAGGATAAGAAACAGTGAAGTTTATAGGAAGCCATAAAATGAAACTTTACATCAATTAATATGGAGAAAAGATAAAATTATTCCTTTTTAGAATAAAAATTTAAAATGTAGCAAGATAATTAAATAGAACTTCTAAGTACATCCTGGTCTGAATTTATAGTTATCAAACGTTATATTTATTTATTTTTTGAATAGCTTTATATACCCCGCGTTGCACGGCTGTACCCTTAATGTGGCTTTTTGTATATTATGGAAACTTGCAATTTTATGCCAATCGATACCCCTCCCCACTAGTCAGCACCCCATCAGCATATTATAATCACCCCCACCCCCATGCTGAAGTCAGCATTAAAATGTTTCTTTCAATTTTGATATCCCTCTAGATCCCGGCCCTTGGAGGAGTTTCAGGGCTTCCCCGCAAACCCCTGTGAAAATCGCCGGTGTCAAACACAAATAATTAGTTGGCGTAGCCCAGGATAGTAAAAAAGAATGGAGTTAACCCGAGCTCTAGATGCCTATGTTCAAAAAAAAAAAAAAAGAAATATCTACATTCCACACATACACTGTTTCCAAGCTTCATTTAATTAAGGTTCATCTCTCTCTTTTCCTCTACCACAAATTTGGTGTTCAAAAAATATATAAAAAATACAAATTATTGGATTGTCTCAAGCGGATTAAGGAAAGGGGGTAATCGCACTTGAAGATTTGAACAAAATTCCTAAAATGTGAAGTGCATAAAAAGCAAAATACAATAAGTCTAAAACCATCCGCCCGCCCCCCCCCCTTACGGGTTATCAGTCAAGTAATACTCTGATGGCCAGTCTCGCCATAACAATCCCGCCGGCCCGGCAGGACCCACAGGGCAGGAACAAGTGAAGCGACTCCATCAAGTCCAAGTTCTGCCCACGTCACCGTCCGCTCTCGGCCTCCACGAGCCAGAGCATCAATAGAGCCAATCCAATTAGACGTCCGTGACGTAATTCAATTGGTTTCTTTAAGTTCAATTTTCCCCTTTAATTTCGCATCCACCAAGCTGCCAAATACATCGATCATCAAACTTTATTATCTTAAAAAGTTTTTGCAGAACCCTAATTAGCCTTTAATTGGCTAAGTAAACTGAAAAAACCATCTTTTTCATCCGAAGAACTCGCAACCGTTTCACTATTCCTGTAATTGATTCTCGAGATTAGCAGTTCTATTTCCCTGTCTTAGCAGAAACAAGTTCTGCTATAGAGAGCATGGTCCGTTCTTAAGTTCGTTGAATTTCTTACATTAAATCTTGCACAGTTACCACATTTCATAGACTTTTCGCACTCTTCATGGAAGGGCTCGCTGCACTCTTTACAAGCCTTTGTATTCCTACAATACCGGGCAATATGGCCGTATCTGTAACAATTATAACATAAGACCGGCTTCAGATATTCCTTAAAGTTATAACATTGCCGGCCAATTTTCACCTTTTTCTGATTATTCAAATTCATGAACGCATTACCATTCAAGCTAATAACCAAGTTCGAGCCAACTTTCCCATCAAACTTCGTAACTACTTTCATTTTCGCTTCCTCCAGCTCATCGTTTTGCTCCCTATGTTTCAACAACACTTCCTCATCCTCGAGTTTCTCCACGACACCATAAATGATGATTTGAGGATCTGTCTTCTGCGGTTTAATAACTTTATAGTTATCTTCTAACTGTTTAATCGAACCTAGTTCCTTTATAAGTCTTTCGACTTCATCTTCATGTTCCACTCCAATCATCATTCCTTGATTTCTAATTATCTTACACTTATTTATTCCCACTTTTAGCTTACATGGATCAATCATACTCTGAATGGATCTTTTGGTAGTTTCACCATCCTGCTTCTTCTTTGCCTCAACCATCTCCAGATACGAAGTCCCCTCATCACGTCTCCGAGAACTTGACCTAGCTCCCTTTTTAAAGTCATAGGTTCTCTTCACCACATCCGCGTAGGAAGTTACTTCCTTTTTCTTTTCCATTGCGGAAACCCGTCCGCACAAAATGTTGGTAATCTCGTTTTGTCTCTCAACAGCACTTTTAATCTCAGTTGCCCAATCAATAATCGCTTTTTGATCCTTCTTAGTTGCTTTACCCTCATTCACCGTTCGAACAAGCTTTTGCAACTTCTCCGTTGCTTCATCACCATAAACTTTACAAGCCTTAAGACAATCATTAGGGCTGTATATTAAACCACTGCTAGGCTCCCCTCCTCCGACGTTTGCAGCTGAGACATCGCTCAGCCCCCAGGGCCCACCACGAGGATGTGTCGGTAGGAAATTTAGAATATTCAAGCTAATAAACGCAAAGACACAAGTAGGCAGCACGATATGCTCTGGGCAATTGTCGTGCGCACAAAAATCTAACAAATTTACTGGAATGGGGAGGGGCCCCGAACAATACAATAAATTAAAACATATTTCGAAACAATTTATGAAGCGAAGCTGATTACATTTTGTCAAGAACTCCCATGACGTAGCAGCGATTCTTGCGCCAATACGTCACCCACGCCTACTACTGCAATTTGGCCCGAAGCAGTTGAAAAACAGTTGAACGAGATACGAGAACCCCCTTCGGTTATGTTCCATTGATACAACGGCGATCTTCGGAAATTAAATGTAAACAAGATAAGATTCGTTAATATATGTATAAGATTTGAGTAAATTATTGTCTCGTCATTATTAAATGTTATTTGTTTGTGTATCAAGATCTAACGTCATTCTTCTGAGTGTGTGGCTTAATTAGGATAACTCCCGTTCAGTGGCAGCCTGAAATCAAAGGTGAGTGATCCTTACCTTATATAATTGACACTGACATATTTTTTTGTTGTTTTTTGAGGAAAAAAAACATTTAAAGAAAAAAGATAAATTTTAAAATATTATACTCATTATCCCTTTTTTTTAAAGTTTTCATTTTAGAACTTCTTTGTAGACAACATTGGAGCAGGCCACATAAAACTGGCCATGTGAAAAGCATTCCTCCATCAAATAAATCCCTGCCACCTTCCGCGATAGTCTCTGGGACTTGTTGATAGTCATACCAAAGCAAACCTTGAGCGGGAACTGCAGTCGCTTGTACTCAAAGGGATGATCTGATGGAATGAGTGGTATTCGGGGTATTCAAACAGATTCTCCCCAAGCACAGCCGGTGAACACTGTAGACTCAATGACGTTCCATTCAAGGGTTGTTAATTTCAAACTAGTACCATTGCAGAGTTTTGGAGGGTTGAGGTTGCACAGTAACTGGAGCTAGTGACGTAGCGAGCATAACTGGCGCCCAGGACACGATATCTTTTTGGCGCCCTCTCCCCGAAAACCATATACTAATATCATATATAGAATTTGTGAAAATTACCAATTGGCGCCCCTCTGAGAGTGGCGCCCGGGGCATGATAGACCCCTTTGCCCCCCTCTCGCCACGCCAATGACCAACAACACAATTTCATAATCGTCCAAATGCAGGCACACGTGTAAAAATCACCTCCTGCTTTGGATAACACTAATATTCACTAAAGGCAATGGGATGGTTCTGCTATCTAGTAATGAAGAGATAAATTTCTACATGGTCCATATTACACTATGGTCCATAATACACGGATCTCCCCTATATCCATGGAATCCTAACGCAATTTATTATGAAAAGTATTTATCTAAAGGGAGTAAAGAAAAAATTGTTTTAGAAGAATCTACTTACAGCACCAAAACTCTATCACGTATGGAATTTATAGAGCTGGTTGGAGATTGAAATGTTAGGAAAATTCCAAAAAGATTATGTGCTTAACACTGCTGAGCAACATTTAAAAACAGTTTGAAGATATTTGTGAAATGAACCAACAATGAACTTTTGATTAATGAAGAAGATGGTAATGCCAATACTGAGTCTATCAATAACAATATCAAAACTCAACAAGCATTGAGCGGCGTTCTAACTGATGTCAAAAATTGTCAACAAATGCTCACAGAATTTAATAATAACATCCAATCTCAGGTTAAATTAAGCGAAGTTAGTGAAATGCCAAATTCTCAAGAGCGAATTATTCGCAAAAGGTTGTTTATTGAAGACACGGCAAATACTTCCCCGCTTGCTACAGCAATATTTTGGACAGAATCATCAAAAAGAAAAAGGGAAATGCAACATTGCGAGGTTTCCTTGTGTTATTTCCTCACCAGATGGCAAGTTATAAGACACAGAAGAAAAAAGGAAAGAAGAAATTAAGAAAAAAGAGGAGACAAAAATTGAACGTGCAATAAAGAAAGTCAAAATGTAAAAGCCATGAAGCTGTAGCTTCATGGTAAAAGCAAAGGAAGTGACATCACAATCGCTGGACTGTGTTTCAATTGTGGGTCGAGTATGAGAAACAATGGGTAGAAGTGCTCTCTTTGTGACAGATTATATCATAAAAAGTAAATACCCAAAGATGTTTACAGACAATTTACAAGATAGTAAAGATAAAAGTGTGTTTGTGTGCCCTTCTTTCAGCTTGATAATGAAAGTGATTATTGATGATAATATTTTTGCCGTTAGTTAAAAACTAATGTAAAAAACATAAATCTTTTTAAGCATAGTGTTTAATTTTTATTTGTATAATTCTATGTAAATAAAACGTATTATTGTTTATTCATATTTTTTATATGACAAAACCTGGAGTCTTTAAGTTATGTAAAAGGTGAGAAAAGGGGTGCCCATAACTAGTTTTCAAGGTGTCCATAACTGATCAAGTTGAACAGCCATAAATTAAAATATACCAAAAAAATATGAAGTTTTTACTTTGTGGTTGGAGATAGACATTTTATAATTCTGAAAACAAAGAATAACAAAAATATACCACCACATCATTTGAAAAATGATTAATAACTTATAAGGTGCTGACAAAAAAAAAATTCACCATAAGGGTGTCCATAACTGGTCATTTACCCTCTCATGTGATCTCTTGTAAAGATTGGCCCTGAGCTTTATTGATGGTGATTGCAAACGCCAATCAAATTGGGAATTGCAATCTCTTAAATTTAAATGGCATGTCTGTTGGAATCACGGGAATTCGGGGAATGGGGACATCTTCTCCTTTGAATGGTCCTGTCAAGATCGTTCCTTCTACGACGTTTCTCAGTAATTTTTTTAATCCAAGCCGCGTGCTGTTGCAAAGCTTTTTTTTGTGTGCCAATGTACATTCATCCCAAACAATAAGTTTGCATTTCTGCAATACTTTTCCCATGCCGGATGCTTTGGAAATGTTGCACGTGAGAGTTTCAATGAATTGCATGTTCAATGGCAATTTCAAAGCTGAATGTGGAGTTCTTCCATCTGGTAGCAATGTCGCAGCTATTCCGGACGACGCAAGAGCTAAGGCTATGTCATTTTGGGATCGAATTGCTGCCAGAATCAATCTAATTAGGAACGTTTTATCAGTTCCTCCTGGCGCATGTAAGAAGAAGATTTCTCCAACCCCGTTATTGACAGTTTGCATTATTTGATCTTAAATGCCTTTTTGCTCAAGCGTTAGCTTAGGAATATTTGATTGCACATACGACAAAAGATCACCCGTGTTGTAATTTTGTTCACGACGTAATTCTACATCGAAAGAATCATCAGCAGATCGAATCGGTGATGGCATTCCCAATTGACTGAGAACTTTGTTCGCTATTTCTAAGCACAAATATTCAATCATTATCAACTCTCGTAGTAGATTTCTGCTGTGAAATCCATGTTCATATTTGAATTTTCCTCGCGTATTCGATAGAAAATATCTTCAGCCATGTGCGATTTATATTTCTCTCATAACTCTGTTGGAGATGAAGGAGAGCAGGCGGTCAATATGATTGAAAACAACGCACGAATTTGTTTTGGATTTGACGTGTTGCACGCGTCATTAATGCATATATCCCAGTGTCGGTCGTTCTCCAATAAATTCAGAGCGTGACATGCACTGCGGAAAGTGGCATGTGTAACGCCGTCGACAATTCTCAATTGCTGGAAAGACGTTGGACCGGGCACTTTTACCAACAGCATGCGAAGAAAGAATTATTCATCTTGATTGGGATGTACGGTGTACAGTCTGTCTATCGTAGTTTCTTTGAATATGCCAGGTTGTCCGTCGACTCGCTCTCCTCCGTTCAAATGGTTTTCTACTCGCATTCCATGTGTAATACGTAGGCACTTCCGAATACAGTAGAGTTTTCGTAAACGTGTCATTTTGACATAACGTGAAGAAAGCACTTAACGTTGTAGCAGTGGAACGTGGAGCTTTGTAACGTGGATTCAGGGCTATTTGGTGCTGTGAACATTTGCAGCTGTGAAATGCACGCGTTGTCCATTTTCTAGATATACGGCTAAGTGAACAACAGCTGGACTTCGTTCATGTATGGGAAATGAAAGAATTCGCCATACAGCTTCATTGCTGCTTATGTATCTTCCAGCCTGATACTGTGCGATTTCATCGATATCTATGACCGCATTCCTATCACTTCTTGCTGGTTGCACGCAAAAAACTGCCATGTCACTGCCTTTATTCACATACTTACAAATGTATTTGATCGATTTAACGGAGTTACAGGACTCCACGTTTATGTGCGCTTTGTATGTTTTTGATAGCAAAGGTGAATATGGAACAACCCACCGGTTGTCTACTTCGATGTCACCGTTTCGCTTTTGTATGGTTACTAATTTACAGCCATCTTCTGCTGATCTTCTTCTGTATAAAGGATATCCACCGTTACCTGTAACTGTGTTAGATACTAATGCTCGAGGATATCGCTTAGAGCATTTTCCTTCTATCATGAATGGTGATTTTGGATTCAGTGTACCGCAATGTCCATGTATCATATTTTTCGTCACAACTTCATGCAAATACTTGTCGACTTCGGCATCGGATATTTCAGCGCATTTTACATCGTCGATTTTGTTTGAAGTGATTTTATTATAGACCCAGATTAGTATATGTGCGTGTGGCAATCCTCTCTTTTGCCATTCCACTGAGAACATCCAGCAGCGCACAGACCCAAATACTTCATGTTTTACCATGAAATCCGTCAGCGATTTCAGCTTCTGTCTGAAAACATGTGCTGTGATGTCAGGCCTATCCACCGGTGATTGCCCAGGAATTAAGAGCTTTTGTATATCGTCCAAAGCTGGATTTCATGTGAATGTAATGAATAGGTCTGGACGCCCGTAGTGACGAACATACGCAATTGCATCTTGAGCGCTCTCATGCATATGACGTGGACTGCCTGTATATAAAGATGACAAATTCGTTAGTCTTCAAACGTTAGTTGTATTACCGTCATTTACAACTGTATCTCGATAATGAACGTATTCTTCAGAGAAAAGATTGGTCTGATTCAAACGGATGAATATCAAGCGTTCTGTGTCGAGTTTTGCATACATATCTACGATGTATTGGTGAAACAATTGGCGGCATTTCAAAATATGATTGTCTTCATTCTTTCGAATCATTAATTGGTATGAATAATAGTTCATTGCACTCCATTTCTTATTTTGTTTCTTCGCCACTGGCTGGACAGTGGTTCTCTTATCTCTTAGATCGTCTTTTAATGTCTAGAACGATCCCTCCGTACTTTACGACCTGTGGGGACATCTGATACTGGGGTCGCACCCCACCGTGACAAATTTCTGTTCTGAGGGGGAAGGGAAGGACATTTCTCGTTTGCAGTAAAATATTTAGTATAGCGTTTGTTTCAAAAAAGCATGTTTATACCTGTCACAGGTGTGGCATCTATATAATAGGTAAATAAAAACACTCACGTATTCGAATGCAACGTTGTGTCAAAATTTCAAAGAAATCGGTGAACTTTCAGAGATTTGAGGTTTTGAACAAACGCACATTTACATTTTTATTTATATAGATATACTATATTGTATTGTTCAATTCTGGCATGGTTCTACCTGAAAATATGGCTGACACCCCTGAAGTGGCATGCGTCGCGGTTAAATCTGTCCCATTCTGGACGAAAGACCCTGAAACCTGGTTTCTTCAGCTTGAAGCGCAATTTAGACTAGGCGCGGTCACTAACGATGAAACCAAATTTTATACGGCTATTTCGGCAATTGAAACGAGTATCCTGCAATCGTTCCGGGATCTTATCCGACATCCACCGGCTGAAAACAAATACGACACATTAAAGCAGCGACTAATTTCACATTTTGCCGAATCTGAAACCGCTCGTCTTCACCATTTGTTGGAAGACACTCAGATAGGTGATTTGCGACCATCACAGTTACTCTCTAAGATACAGGACTTCGCAGATTCCAACTTCGGCAACAAGGACCTAAAAACTCTTTGGCTTAGTCGATTGCCCAGCCAAACGCATGCGAATCTGGCCGTCAACTCGGAGCCACTACCTAATTTGGCCAAGATGGCCGATCAAATTCATGAGCTCTCCTTACCCACTTTCCAAGTGCAGGCTGTAAAACAAGAAACGAATGTTAACTTAGCTCTGCAGCAACAGATTGACGCCTTAACTCAACAGATTGTCTGTCTGTCTACAGAAAAATCACATCAACACAAGCGTCCTTATGGCAGAAACTGGCGTTCTCACTCTCGTAGCACTTCGCGCCATAGGCAGCAAAACAAGTCCCAAATCTGTTTCTACCACTCGAAATTTGGTGACGAAGCCCTTAAGTGTAGACAGCCATGCAACTACAAAACTCAGGAAAACTAGCTGCGCGGTCCCAGGTGGCCACCATAACCGACCACAGCAATTTTCGTATGTATGTGGCCGACAATAACAACAATATGATATTCCTTATTGATACGGGCGCCGATGTTTCCGTCATTCCCCTTCCTAAAAATCTTAAGTCTGAAAAACGAAAACTCACCTTATACGCAGCCAACAACTCTTCGATAGCGACGTATGGCACGAAGCTTCTCACGTTAAACTTAGGTCTTCGAAGACCCTTTGCCTGGCCATTTATTGTTGCTGGTGTTTCCACTGCTATTATCGATGTATGTTTCCTAAATCACTTCAACCTTTTGGTAGACGTCCGAAGTCGCAGACTCCTCGATCTTGCCACGAACATTTCAACCCCCGTGCAGATCTCTAAAGAGCCCACCGAAGATATTTTATTGCTCACACCGACTTCCGTTTATCACAAACTTTTGTCAGACTTTCCTGAGCCTATAGAAATGTCGAGCTTGACAAAAGCCAAATATAAAGTTGAGATTTATCATCATATACAAACAACCTCGCCCTCCAGTTTTCTCCAAGAAGAGACGTCTCAGTCCGTCGCTTCTTAAATCTGCGAAAGAAGAATTCCAGTTTATGTTGCAGCAGGGTATTGTTCGCCCCTCAAAAAGTCCATGGGCGAGCCCTCTCCATATGGTACTAAAAAAGTCTGGTGATTGGAGACCCTGTGACGATTATCGACGGCTGAACGCTTCGACTTTGCCAGATCGGTATCCAGTCCCACACATTCAGGATTGCACGCAGATTCTGGCTGGAAAGAGAATTTTCTCCACCCCCGACCTTATCCGTGCGTACAACCAGATTCCTGTCTTTCCAGAAGACGTGCCGAAGACAGCCGTGACTACGCCCTTTGGCCTTTGGTAATTTATTTACATGCCATTCGGTCTGAGAAATGCCGGGCAGACTTTCCAGCGATACATAAACTGCATCCTACAAGACCTCTATTTCTGCATCGCTTACCTCGACGATATCCTGATATGTTCGGCCGACGAAGCAGAGCATATAACTCACCTGAAGGAGGTGTTCTCGAGATTGCAGCATTTCGGCCTTACTCTGAATCCCTCAAAGTGCGTCTTCGGGATGAAGGAGGTGAAGTTTCTTGGATGCC
The DNA here is from genome assembly GCA_907164885.2 of Dolomedes plantarius. Lineage (NCBI taxonomy): Eukaryota > Metazoa > Arthropoda > Arachnida > Araneae > Dolomedidae > Dolomedes > Dolomedes plantarius. Next base: position 117,537,768 of record OU015499.1, on the reverse strand, counting down.
TTATCACAGCAAATGGCATCCGTCCACTTCCAGAGAAAGTGGAAGCCATCACTTCTTTTCCTGAGCCAAAAACTGTTGCAGAACTCAGAGGTTTTCTGGCAATACTAAATTTTTACCGACGTTTCTTGCCATCAGCAGAGCTACACCAAGCCCCTCTGACCCACTATCTGAAGGACAGCAAGAAATACGACAAGCGATTAATTTCCTGGTCGGATGACGCCATCCAAGCTTTTCAGAAATGCAAGGACGACTTGGCTCACGCTGCCACCTTAGAATATCATGCAGAAAAAGACAAGCTTTCTCTCGTTGCCGACATCTCAGACAGAGCCATTGGTGCTGTCCTGCCGGCTGAGACTCTCGAAGGCATCAGACCTCTCACCTTCTTCTCACGAAAGCTAGCCTCACCAGAATTGCGCTACAGCACGTATGATCGCGAACTCCTAGCTATCTGCGCTGCCGTCAAACATTTTCGACCTTTTCTCGGGGGCAGGGAATTTAAAATCCTAACGGATCACAAACCACTGACCTTCGCTTTTAAGAAAAACTCCAACCTCTCTCCTAGATAACTCAGACAGTTGGACCTGATTCCTCAATTTTCGACGGATATCGTGTACTTAAAATGCCTCGACAACGTTGTTGCTGACAGCTTGTCACGCATCAATGACATCACAGCATCTTCTGACATCACCACATCTTCTGATATCGAATTCTCTTCTCTGGCGGAAGCACAGAAATTAGACGTCGAATTGTAGACAATCTTGGAAACCGAAAGGTCAGTGGCCTCAAACTACAGCCCCTGAAGGTTAATGGACAGTCGGACATGATTTGCGATACCTCGCAGGGAACAATTCGTCCGTATTTGCCAAAGTCATTTCATCAGCGAGTGTTCCAGAAACTTCCCAATTTGGCACATTCTGGAATCCGCACCACGAAGAAGCTGATCCATCAGCGGTACGTTTGACCTGCAGTGCTCACCGACATCACCGAATGGACCCGTGAATGCATTCCATATCAAAGATCGAAAGTGCTGAGACATACTAAGAGCCCGCCCCAACTTTTCAAAGTGCCAGAAAAACGGTTCGACCACGTTCACCTCGACCTGGCCGGTCCCTGGCATCAATCTGAAGTTCAACCTATATGTTGATCTGTATTGACAAATTTACCCGTTGGTCTGAAGCGTTTCCCATTCTGAATATGTCCGCGGAAACTGTGGCTCTGTTAGTAACCTGGTTCTTTACACTTCCCATTTTTTATAGTAATGTTGTGTCATACTGTATGTATGACGCCAGTTTGAAGGAGTGGTCACAACTCCGTTTTTGTGTTTTTATTTTGTTTGTATCGATACTAGCTCCTTCAATCGATATGCAAATTTTACGTAAGTACTCAAGTATAAAAGGGGAGTACATACTTGTTATTATGAGCATTGCCTTGACTTGTATTTGCTTTCAAGCGGTTTGGGTAAGTTACCCAACGCTGTGTTAATTATTCTAAATGTGAATAAACTACGACGGACCATGCCAAATTATTGACCGTACCACAAAACATTTCAGCCTAAGGGTGAACGGAAAAAAGACGGTCATCAGCGTTGATCGCCTAAAACCAGAGTTCGCAGAACTTGAAACTGTGCCCTCTTCGACAGGTAAAGTCACACCTTCATCGACTTCATGACAGTCGCAAGGGGAATCTCCTCCCAACCCTGTGGCTACGCCTACACCAGTTACTGTGACGCATGCCGGGAGCAGGGTCAGATTCAACCCCAGGTTCCTTTAAGTCTCGTACCTTTGGTACTTGGGGGAGTACTGTGGCATCGGCTGTTCAGCCAATCACAGCAGCCAGCGCGCGCACGCGCAGTTGAGGAAATGCCAGCCATGAACCCGAACTTTGAACTACAATCTTGTAGGACATTCGACTAGTTCACTCATTGTACAACTCTCGTAATTGACGCACGTGTTTGTTCCGAGAGAACATTCTATTAAATCAATATGAAGTTACGAACCTGTATCCGAGTTTTATATGTTGAAGTGTAATATCAACGGCATTACGATTTTGTTATGATTAAAGCTTTTTCATAATTATAACTTCGTGTAATCTATCCAACGACATCTACACTTCACCAAAGGGTCACTGTGCTAGAGAAACGATTTAAGATGGAGGAATTATTATTAGGAAGATATAATGCTGTTATGAAAGAACAATAAAAAGAAGGAATTATCGAAGTGTGCAACGATAGTTGTTTTATTGTGTACACCATGCTACATCGAGATGTTTACAGGGAAAATTCTTCTAGTACAAAATCAAGGGTAGTTTACGATGTCAGCAGTAAACAAGGGACTAACAGTAGTAGATATAGCTCGATCTATCCTTCAAATTCAAATCTCGGACTTTGACAGGAATTACTTGTGTTTCCTATATTATAAAAATTGTGACAAAAATCAGACCATAACAATGTACCATTTCAATAGACATTGTTTCGATGTCACGAGCTCTCCTTACATTTTGGCTGCAACTATCAAAAATCTCCTTGAAGACTGACACATCCTCAAGCATATGAAATGTTATCTACATCCTTATATGTAGACTAGCTGAAAACCCGCGCTTCGCTACGGAGTACATTCAAATTAAATACAACGGTCAACGTATGCAATTTATGCCAAAAAATAAATATATATATTTATAATAAATGCGATGATCAATGTATACAATTGATGTAAAATATATATCTATCTATATATATATATTTATAAAAAAATCGTAAGGGATATGCATTTTTTTGGATAATATCCAATCGTCTGCTGCATTAGAAAGAGAAAAAAATATTTTTTTTGTCTATTTAGTTGTTACGCACGTGACGATAAATTTATTGAAAGTACCAAAAAAAGAAATCACCTGATCAGCATTTAATAAATTAAATTCAAAAAATTTATCTTTAAAAATTCACCAAAAATCAGAAAATGGAGGTAAAAATTCGAAAAAAATTTCATTTTGAAGGAATTTTTATGATCTTTCTCGTGATATAAATTTTATAATCATCAATGTATTTTTTTAATTACAAACGTAAAAAAAGTTTTAAAAACATCTTAAAAATTTAATTTTAAAAAAATCTAAGAAGAATTTTTGAAAAACCTTTCTTAGTGCACACATACACTATTAGAAGAATCGCCATGCAAAATTTCAGCCCTTTAGGTCCAGCGGTTTGGTCTGTGCGTTGTATGTCAGTCAGTCAGTGAATGAATGACTCAGTTACGGAACTGTTTTATATATATAGATTATATTTTTTATGGAGGTTCCACGGTACAAGAATCATTTAAGCTATCTGCTGATGGTGTTTCGATTTTAAAAGATTCGAACATGACTATGAGAAAGTTTGATACAAATTCTAAGGAATTTAAAAAAATTATGGAAGAATTCTAGTCCTTTAATTGAAATAAATGAACAGCCTTATTCACATTTGAAAGCGTTACGACTCCATTGGAATAACCAGGAAGATACACTTGGGTTTGACTTAAAATCCTTATTGTCAAATCTGGATGACAACAACTGTACGAAAATAAATGTTTTTCCCACTGCGGCAAAAATTTTCGATCCTTCTGGGTTTATATCTCCATTCTTAATTCGAATAAAATGCCTTTTACAAAAGTTGTGGCAACTTGGTATAAATGGGATGAAGAGGTTTTGGAAGAAATTGAAAGAAAATGGCAAACTTGGTGTAGAAAATTTAAAAAATACGAAATTGGAATATTCCTCGGTACTTCTTTTTCGACACGAATTTAATAGACGGAAAAGCTTTACAGTTACACGTGTTCTCGGACGCTTCTTTAAAATATTTTGGTGCTGTAGCCTGTTTCAGATATAAAACATCTAGTGACACTTATAACACCAGTTTCGTTATATTTAAAGCTCGAGTACCGCCACTTAAAAAGTTAACATTGCCTCGGTTGGAATTAATGAGTGCTATAACATCTAGAAGAATAGCAAAACATTTAAAGGAAGTTTTCAAAGATCTTGGAAAGGTGATTTTGTGGAGTGACTCTGCGATTATGCTCAACTGGATAAGGGGATCCACGTCTAAATGGAAGCCGTTTGAGGCTAATAGAGTAACAGAAATTCAAGAATTTACAGACCCCAGTGCTTGGAAACACAGCATAGGCAAACATATCCCTGCAGACTTGTTGACGAGAGGATTAGCTAGCAAAGATTTATTAACCTCACAAAAGGAGTAGCATTGTCCTGAATGGTTGACACACTTGGCCTAAAAACCTCGAACCCTAAAACCTCGAACACACTTGGCCTAAGGAAAAATGTTTAAAAACTGACACCATCGGCACACAGATCGAATCTGAACATAGATCTAAAGTTGTTGTTAGTTCAACGATTGTTCATGAAAAAATTATTGAACCTGACAGATTTAGCGACTTGAAGAAGCTGTTAAGAGTGATTGCATGGGTACTCCACTTCGTCGATGTACTAAAAGGCAAACGTGGGCAGAAGGATACTCTCACTTCTGACAAACTCAATAATGTGGAACAGTTTCAGATCAAAGTTGTTCAAAAGGAATAAATCTCTGAAGAAATTAATTGCCTAAAAAATAGTAGACCCTTACAAAAAGATTCTAAATTGTTATGCTTAAAACCCTTTCTAGATCACGAAACTATCCTGCGAGTCTCAGGACGATTTCAGAAAGCTCATCTATCAACTGATAAAAACATCCGATTATTCTTCCTTCAAAATCTAAGTTAACAGAATTATTAATTTGGAAATCCCATGAAAGAGTATTTCATTCAGGTGTATATCACACACTATTACAGTTGACAGGAAAATGCTGGATCTTAAAGGCCAGGCAAACGATAAAATCAACTCTCGGAAAATGTGTTATATGCAAGAGATTCAATTCTTCTCCTGGAAACCAAGTGATTGCTCCATTACCAGCTGATCGAGTGGAAAAAGCAACTCCATTTTTGGTCACTGACATCAATTTTATGGGTTCGTTATTTCTTAGAGATGATGACACTAAACAATATATTCTCTTGATAACATACGCAGTGACTAGAAGTATTCATCTGGAACTAGTCGGTAAATTTATCGTTGGATACCTTTCTATTAGACTTCCGAAGATTTGTTCCAGGACGAGGCCTGTGCTCTGTGGTGTTTTCTGATAATGCACGCTTTTCTAAACTTGCAGAACTATCTTCCTTTCTTCACCCGGAAATGAATGTAACTGAATTAAATCTGGATTCAAAAGTTCAAAGTGGCAGAACATGAAAGCGTCTAGATGAAACAAATTCTGAAATTGATATCGAATGAAAGGGTGACAGGTGAAACGCTTAAAGTTCCTACTTCGCATCAGGCCAGTTCATCGATAAAAAGGCACCTTCAAGATAGATGTACTCCGCCTTCGCACATTACAGAAGCAATCTAAAAGCTGGATTCCATACATTCAAAATTTTCATCGGAGACGGAGTTTGATGTTTAGTTCGAAGTTTAGCCAAACAACTTAACAATATGGAGGCGTGGAGAGCTCTAGACCTCCAAATGAACATTCAAACCCTTGTTTCCAGAGGAAGGACAGCATATGAAAAATGATTTTTTAACTAATTTATTAATAGTTCGCAAACGACATTAGCAGCTTCACGTTCTGCCATGATTCAACAACGGACGAGAAACATAACGACGAGCAAGGGGGGGGGGCACTTTTTCCATGTGAACTGGAGACGGTCGTGGATCCGCGTGTTGAATAAGCAAGTCGTGGTGCATGCTGAAAACAAGTACTGCTCTTGCCCGTTTCACGACTCCGTCTGAACCCGACTTAAGTATTTATAATAACCGATAATAAATAGATTGTGGAAAATCCCTCGATTATATGAAACATTCAATTTTCTCAATCCGTAACAATATTCTTCTACATCAAAAGGGTCTCGTCTAACGCCATTGTTAGAAACTTTCTACGGAGCACCTCCCAATAGCGCCATCTCCAAATTTCCCTGTTTCCCCCTAACACCAACTTTAGATCACCCTAGACCTTCCTACAAGAAATTCTAGTTCCAAATAGGAATCCTTTTTGAGAGATAAATTGAAATAAATAGAAAATACACACTTACAAATGAAATGGAAGTTTATTTTACATTTGACCATATGTCAAATGTAAATAAACCTCCATTTCATTTCTAAGTGTGTGTATTTGTAATAAAATAGAACGTATTATGAAATAAAAAAAGTCGTCTTTATTGTTCAAAATATTAAGAAATGTTTCCCCCCAAAATACTCCTAAAAACACCCCTTTTCATCAGTGGCGTAGCTAGGCGGGTGCGGTGGGTGCGGTTCGCACCGGGCGGCACATATTTTGGGGTGGCACATATTTTGGGGCGGTATATTTTTATTTAGTATTAGTTGTAAAAAACCACTTGTTCAATTCATAAGTTTACTATTCGATATCTTCGAATTATGAATGACTATATGATTTCGAATATTTTTCCTCATCAGCAAGTCAATGTAGGGTTGAAAATATTATCTCTAAAAATTTTGCTCGGATACCAATTGATTGATTTAGAAAGGGATGCAAATTGGAGACCGCCCCGGGCGGCAAAAGTTCTAGCTACGCCACTGCTTTTCATCTAACTTATCCCAAAATTTAGGTGCAAAACCCCCAAGTTGGCAACACTGTCTAACGCTGATTCAGAATCTTCTCCCTCGTATATTTATAATTCTTTAGGAAACCAGCATGAAGCTAAAGAAGGAGTGTAAGCTTCAATGGGGAATTCCTCGAAAAATGGACCGATTATGGTCGCTCACCGGCAGATGGCGCGACATGTTCTTCTGGTTCGCATTTTTCATTGATAGGTGAGGGCGATGTTAGAAATTTAATGACCGTATAATTTAAGTAATGAATTTTTGTAGAGATCGGCCAGTACGATTAGTGTTGCTACAGTTCCAGGATGTATTATGAGCATTTAACTCGATAGCAAGAATACAGAAATTATTGGAGCTGAAAGTTTTAGAAAAATCGGACAGTAGAAATTTTTTTGCCGGGCAGACGGAATATATTTTTATTGGCGGAAAAAATTAAAATTTTGTTGTATCTATCTCGCATAACCATGATAAAATTATTTTCTGCTCTTACAGTGTCTATAGAATTAATAGAGAAATGTTTTAAACCTCTGCAAACATGCAGTAGCACCACCAGGATTCAAATTCAAATTAACAAGAAGTGGCGGGGGGCGGTCGTACAGAAAAAGGGTATTATGGAAACGTTAAGAATGCCACGGCGAAGTGAATTTAGTTTCCTGAATTTAGCGCGGTCAATATTAAAAGTTTCCTAGAATCCATGGAATTCGTTAATTTTGTTGGAAAGGCTGTAGGCATTCCAGAACAAAACTCTCAGTGAGTGCGGTGCTAAGCATTGACGAGGGCGGGGTTTAAGTAAAGATCGATTTTATCAAGTACGGCTACGAGTCCTTGGATTGGGTTTTTGTTTTCCTTTAACACAAGGAAAATAGACTTAAATAACTCTATAATATCGGCGATATTGAATTCCGATATCCGTTCTTTCATAGTTTTAAATATGCTTGATATTCCGGCGAAAGTAGACGTTGACACTGGTGAAGAAGTAGGCGTGTCAGTAGTTGGGGAAATTGTCACTACTGTCTAGGAAGGGGCAGTTGAAGATGCCTTGTTTCGGGGGGTCAATTTTGTTGATGGTGGGGAATTTTTAAATTTTTTTGAAGCAGGTCCATTGGAAATTGCCTGAGACACATTTCAGGAGAACTCTGTATTATGAATCTTACCTTGAGATCATGAAGCTACAGAAGGAGCGTAAGCTTCAATGGGAAATTTTTCGAAAAATGAACCGATTGTTGTCGCTCACCGGTAGAGGGCGCGACATGCAAGCGAAGTGACTATTTTACATTGAGTTATACGGCGTGGTGGTGAAAGTTGTTTTATAAATTTTAAAATTTATTCTGTGTGCAGAAATCTGCCAAACACGTGTTTTGCTCCGGGTTGTTCTACTGGCTATAGATCAGCCTTAAAAAGAAATAAAGAAACTGGACAAAGAAATCCTAGTATATTTGCTGCTCCTAAGGTAAGAACATTATTATTGTTTTGTGTTAATATAAGATGTATAATAATGAGAGAAAAGTAAAGCTGCTGTGTTTTAAGTGAACGCAAAGTTAAGACATCTTAAGTTCTGCTGGAAATAACCATAATATTGAATTTAATCACTATAAAGTTAGTTAAATTACGTAAGTTAGTTAAAGTACGTAAAAGTGACCACTCCCCTTAAGGGGAGTGGTCACTTTTAAGTACCTTTAAAAGTATCATTTTTGGACCTATGCTGGATTGTATGTACTACTCATGATTTTTGCTTGATTTACAAAAAATTTTTTGAGTAACTGCCTCTAATACTGTTTATTATATATGCAATATTTCAAGGTAATTAATAAAAAAATAAAATGATTTTTTATGCATAAAAAGTGAATATTTTTTTATAATCGAGCATTTTGCAGTCAACTACTGTGCGCATTCTATCAAAATAAATTATTAAGTTACATTAATAATTGCTTACTATATGTGATTACAACACTTTAGACAACAAAATCTACCAAAATTTTTGAACCTTAATATATTTTAATTTTTAAAGAATTTTTTATAAGCTTTTACTCAGTCATTTTTGAAATTTCTAATTAAAAATAGTACGTACTAAAAGGTTTTAATATATTTTAGAATAATGTTGCTGGATATTGTTGCCTGAAGTATTGTAATCACATATAGTAAAAAATTATTAATGTACCTTAATAATTTATTTTGACAGAATGCGCACAGTAGTTGACTATAAAATGCTCGATTTTTAAAAAAAATTCACTTTTTATGCATAAAAAGTCATTTTTATTAATTACCTTGAAAAATTGCATCTATAATAAACATATTATAGTCAGTTACTCAAAAAATTTCATATAAATCAAGATTAAATCATGTATAGTAGTACATGCAATCGAACATAGGTCTAAAAATGATACTTTTAATGGTACGTAAAAGTGACCACACCCCTTAAGTAAATTAGTTTTCATTGTATGATAAGCAATGTTGTTACTATAAATGCTTATGCAAAATCTGCGTACAAAATCTGCTTATGCAATAAAATGCGTACTTTGTGAAAATTCAAAAATATAGGTGATTTGTCCTTGTCAAAGTTATTTGTTTTTTTCTTTTTAATTCGCTGAAAAAATTTGTATTCAGTAATTTACCAACTTGACGATTATACCTCCGGTTTTAAAAAGTGTAATCTGAGATGCTTTGGCTGATTTTTTTTCCAAAGGAAGATATTTTAAAGTATTGTCTGATGAAATACTGAATTCACTTCCTATTTTATTAGTCCTGATAAGAATTTATTAGTGATTGATAGAAAATGTTGCTTTTCTACTATGTGTGTGTGTGTGTTTTGGTTAATCAGTATTATTTCTCACATTTTTTTTCCATAAGAGATTATGAACAATGATAAAAAACTTTCTTCACAATTCTTTTCTGTAATTTCATTTCCTTAATTATTAAATTACTACAAAATTCTGAACTAATTTATTCTGAAACCAATACACAATTATTCTGAAAAAGTTTATTTACTCATTTCCTTTAAGAATTTTATTGAACTGTAGCAAAAAAAACACTTGAAATAAAGATTTTGAAAGAAGATAAAAAATTGTTAAATTGAATAAATAAATTCATATTAAATACGCACTAAAATAAAACAACTTGTTTTCGCTAGGAAAAATACGAAAAATCCATATTAAAGCGTATGGTTGTCCGTGTCTAAGCCGCCCGCTAGTGCACGCGAGCGCCCTCTAGTGGCGGCGACAAAAAGGGAGACGCATTTTTAACACTGAGCTGCTCCTCCTTCTGTAGCTTCTTGCTTGAGATATTTATGCAATACCTTCTGCGCGATACTATAAATTTTTAGTATGAATCGGTACCTTCCAAACCTAGGTGTTAAGGGATTTAGAAGGAATAAACTACACATTTTAAAATTTTTATCTGTAATTTCATTGGGGTCAGACTTGCATTAGAGGCCGGATTTTTAGTAATCTTAAAGGTTAATTTTTCCTGTTTTTTTTCTCCTGATTTAGGGAAACACTGAAGTTGAAGGAATGATAAATTCTCGGGCCTATAACTTATGTTGGACGTGATACAGGGGAGTCAAATGCCTTAACCCCAGCGCATTTTCTTTTGGGGAGAAGAATATCTTAACAACCCTCTGTAAGACTGGACTTTGATTCAAATTTCTCTTCTAGGAAAACGTTGATTAACGCATTTAATTATCGAGAAAAATTAATGAGATCTTTTTGGTCCAGGTGGAAAAACGATTATTTATTAAATTTGATATCAGATTATTCAAGTTTGTCTAAAACCAACATACCCAAGTTTAAAGTTAATGATATAGTTATAGTTAAAGATTATCATTTGCCCCGAAACTTTTGGAAACTGGGTAGAATTCTTGAATTATATCCTGGAAGAAATGGCAAGGTTAGGGCTTGAGAGATAAAAACTGAGTCATCAGTTATTAAACGATGTGTACTTTGTCATACAACTTGGAACTTCAGATTTAAAGTAATAAATTTGATATTAATAATAATCTTTTAAATGATTATCTTTTTAGATAAGATCTCTTAAATATTAGTAAATAGATCTCGCAAATGGTTTAATTTACAGAATATTAGTCGGCATGTATATATTTGATTTCTGTACATGGCAAAAGATATATATTGTATTTTTTTAGTACTCTCACTTTTGTATTTTTTGTATTATTGATTGAGTAATTTTTTTATTGTTACTTGTATTCTTATCTTGAATTTTTTTATATTGAATATTGATGAACATCTCTGTGGTTCATGGGGGGGGGGGGGCATGATGTTGCGAATCGGAAGAATCGAATAGACTGTGTGGGTAGAGATCAATTGGCACTCACAGAAACCACGTGACTCCCGGAGAACAATGTAAAACTTTGTTGTTCATGTTTTCACTTCTCTTGCTAGGTTTGATAGGATTGGAGCATATCGTGCCAGTGCTCGCCAGGTTTCATTAATTATATTACGATTAATTTCAGTCTAATTTTAATTGTAATATGTTTTGTTATGTGTGGTGTTAAATAATTCTACAAAACAACCATCAAGGACTCTTACGGGTTATTTGGCACCTTACACATTTCGTATTCTAGGACATATTTTCATTTTCATCCCCCGGAAATGAATGTAACAGAATCAAATCTGGATTCAAAAGTTCAAAGTGGCACAACATGAAAGCGTCTAGATGAAACAAATTCTGAAATTGATGTCCCTCTAGCCGGTAGCTCGTCGAATGAAAGGGGGACAGGTGAAATGCTTAAAGTTCCTACTTCGCATCAGGCCAGTTCGTCGATAAAAAGGCACCTTCAAGATAGATGTCCTCCGCATTCGCCCATTACAGAAACAATCTAAAAGCTGGATTCCACACATTCAAAATTTTCATCGGAGACAGAGTCTGATGTTTGGTTCGAAGTTTTGCCAAACAACTTAACAATATGGAGGCATGGAGAGCTCTAGACCTCCAAATGAAAATCCAAACCCTTGTTTCTAGAGAAAGGACAGCATATGAAAAATAATCCCATTTTCCATCGGGAGACGTTGAGGCTTACCCCTCTAGTCCGTCTGCTTACCAATTTCCGTATCATTACAACAATGAACCGCTTCAGCCTGAAAGCTATTCCCTAGAATTATGTGAAAGCGGCAAACCAGCACGGAAGACCTACAACGCCAAAAACTTAATTCAATACCAGCTAAACATAATCCTGCAGATGACAGCTTGGATTCCTTAATTTCTTCTATTTGTTCTCCTTCATCTGAATTGATGTAAATAATTATGGAATTCTATTTTAGTGTTAATTTGATGTTATTTAAAGTAAAAAAAAATATATTTAACAATTTTTACTAAACAATGTTTATTAAAAAATTTGTAACAAGGAATGTTTCAATATCATTTTGAAAATGCAATAAATTGTTGCTACTCTACCTACATTCAACATTTTTTACTTTTATTTAAATTCTATTGTTACTAGTTCTACGATTATTATTATTGTTATTACTATTATTTCTCATGTTTGAGTTTTTTAAATGATTTTTTAACTCATTTATTAATAATTCTCAAGCAACTTTCGCAACTTCACGTTCTGCCATGATTGAACAGCGGACGAGAAACTTAACGACTAACGAGGGCACTTGTTCCGTGTGAACTGGAGGAGGTCGTGGATCCCCGTGTTGAATAAGCACGTCGTGGCGCATGCTCAAACAAGTAGTGCTCTTGCCCGTTTCACGACTCCGTCTGAACCCGACTTAAGTATTTACCATTCAATTTTCCCCATCCGTAACATTATTCCTCTATGTCCAAATGGTCTCGTCTAACGCTAGAGTCGCGAACCTCTACAAAGCGCCTCCCCCTAGTACCATCTTGAAATCCCCCTGTTTCCCCCTAACACCAACTTGAGATCAACCTAGACCTCCCTAAAAGAAATCATGGTTCCAAATAGGCATCCTGTTTGAGATATAAATTGAAATAAATAGAAAATACACACTTACAAATGAAATGGAGGTTTATTTACATTTGACCGTATGTCAAATGTAAATAAACCCCCATTTCATTTGTAAGTGTGTGTATTGGTAATATTATGGCAATTATAATCTAATAAAAACGAGTCTTGGTTGTACAAAATATTAAAAAATGTTCCCTTCACAAAATGCCCCTAAAAACACATCTAACTTATCCCCAAATAGAGATAGGTAAATCAGCTCAGAGCCGTTCTCTCTGAACGGCTCATTGAAATGACCGACTGATCCGGATCTCAGTATCTCGGATCTGGCGGCTTCCACATCGTTCACCGCAGGCCGGAAAGACCAAGGTAGATCTTCGCCGACTGTAAACACATCTTTAAGACCCGGCTAACTCAGATTCGAATATTTTTGAAGATACAGGTCTTTCAAAAAGGTTCGACTCTTTTTGAAGATTTTTCAAAATGAACGGCTCTTTTGAAGAGCCGTGTCTTCAAAGTGACCCGATTCTCTGAAAGACCGACTTCGGATCTGCTTATTGTTATAGATCTCGTTCACGAACGACCAGGATCCGGGTCTTTGGAGGAACCTTCGGGCAGAGGTGATTCATGTGCTGGCCAGCTGCTGAGTAACGGGAGAATTTGTCAACGGGGAAATAAGAAGTCTATTGTAATGAATTACGCTTTCAGTGTTGCGGTTGAAATAACGATTGATGTAGAGTGGAAAATACAAATTCATCCGTTTAATAATATGTAATAACGGATGTATGTATATACTATGTTCCAGCATCACTCTCGAACGCCTGAAGCAATTTCAACTAAACTTGGAAGACATACGACTTACAATATGGGAATAAATACTTGGGGGTGGGGTAAGACACCACTAGAACCCCTAGGGGGGATGCGGGAAGGGGAGCATGTAAAACCAATCGAAAACGACTGATATTAGTGTCGAATTCATAGTTTTCGAGATCGCTGAAATACATAGTGACACTCCCGAAGCCGTTTAAGGACAAGTTCAGCCCTTTCCCGCAAAAAAAATCATTTGGGGGGAGTTGAAAGAAGAGGTGAAAAACAAAATGTCCAAAATGAACGAGAGTGGTGTCGAATCCATAGTTGTCGGTATCGTTGAGATGATTAGTGACACTCCCGATGCCGCTTAAGGGCAAGTTCAGACCCCATCAGCATTTGGGGGAAGGGGGGGAATGAAAACTAAAATGTCTAAGATGCCCGAGAGTGGTGTCGAATCAATAGTTTTTGGGGTCGCTGAGATGATTAGTGAGACTCACGATTCCGTTTAAGGACAAGTTTAGTCCCCATCGACATTGGGGGGAGTGGGGAGGGGATGAAAAAAAGTCCAAAATGACCAAGAGTAGTGTCGAATCAATAGTTTTAGGGGTCGCTGAGATGAATAGTGACACTAACGATTCCGTTTAAGTACAAGTTCAGTCCCCATCAGCATTAGGGGAGGGGGGGAGGGGATGAAAAATAAAATGTCCAAAATGACCGAGAGTAGTATCGCATCAGTAGTTTTCGGGGTCGCTGAGATGTTTAGTGACACTCACGATTCCGTTTAAGGACAAGTTCAGTCCCCATAAGCATTGGGGGAAGGGGAGAAGGGATGAAAAATAAAATGTCCAAAATGACGGAGGGTGGTGTCTAATCAATAGCTTTCGGGGTCGCTGAGATGATTAGTGACACTCACGATGCCGCTTAAGGGCAAGTTCAGGGCGGTACATTGATACTTATTGGGGTATCAATGGATCGTCAAACCGTTACCAATGTTCCCCTTCCTCATTCTCTGTGCCCTTTTCATGTTATCAAGTCAGGCAAAACACATTGGTTTTTGATAAATGCTCTAATAAGCTATGTAAAACTTGTCCCTTAGCAAGAAAGTCAAAATTGCCGACGTTGTTTGACCTTCGCTAACTGATTTCGGCTGAATCATTGAATCATTGGTTTCCGCTGAATCATCGACCCTTGTTGTTTCGTCCCTTGAGAGATGCAGGAGTGAATTATGTGCTTTATTACAACCATTTATTTGGCATTTAAATTTGGATATACACTTGCCCGAATGAGAACGAAGACAGTTCTTACATAAATTATTACGTTTCACAACATCATTTCTTTAATTTGCACTCATATTTTGAAATGTGATACACTTTAACAAAGGATGTAAATTTTTACACAACACACATGAATTGGAATGAACTTTGTTTGTATTTACTACAAATGCCTTCGGTTTAACGGAGGAAGTATTGCTCTTATTTACAGCCTTGTTAGTATGTGGCGAACGGCTAATGCTTTCTAGCATCGCACTTCGTTTTTCTATAAATGTTATCAGTGAATCAAATTGGGGAACGTCAGATGTCTTTAAAGAAAACTCGAATTGCTTTCTGCTTTCTCTCTAATTTTTGAACGATTAGGTTAACTAGTAAAATATCCGATAACTTGCTTTGATCGTACTCTAACACTTTCAAAGCTCTTACATTTTTCTTAACGCAATCCACTGAAGAACGAAGTTCTTTTGCAGATTCCTGGTAAATTTTTTCGTAATTAATTATCGCTAAAATATGAAAATCCACGATTAACCTTTGATTTTGGAAACGCTCTTCTAGAGCTTTAAATAAGGATTCAAAACTATCATCTGACGATTCTAACAATTTTGCTTCTGATTTCAAGGATGCTCGAAGATAATATAATCTTTGAGCGTCATTCAACTGAGTGTTGTTAATTATTAAATTGGTAAATTGGGTCTTGAAATTTGCCCAATCGGTGTAAGCTCCATAGAAAACTGGAAGCGGAATTTTTGGTAAGCGTATTTTTGAACCAATTGTACTTTCGGTTTCATTAGATTGATTTAAAACAGTTAGAGCACTTTTTAATGAATCAATCAAAAGGCGTATGCTTACCTCTGATTTCTCGAGGCGGTTCATTGAAAGATCAATATCTGATTCTACCTCTTGAAGTTCATCAAAATCAGGTATTTCAAAATACTGCTCTCTTAATTCTTCGATTCTCTTCTGATACTGCTCAATTCTCTTTAATTTAATTTCGAGCTCTGTTGTATTGGAATCCTTGGTTTCACTCTTTTCAGCAACAAAATTCTCCAACTTGGTAATGTTGCCCTTTATACCGCCTTTGCATGTATTTAATTTTTCTTGAATGGCTGAAGTGTCCATTTTCTTGGCTGAAGTGTCTGTGTTTTCTTTTTTCGTTTTATCCATAGTCAGGATTAACCTCCGAGCTCCTAGGAACAGATGATCCTTCGTTGGATCTTATTTATTTATCTTGAACTGTACAATATTATAATTCGTCACTGGTCGTTTGAATAACCGTTTATTAACAAATTTTTTTAATTGTCACCGCTAAGTCGGGTGAACGATACAGATTACAAATGCGTCCCGCTTAGTCGGGGAGTGTTGATCATTCTGGCGTTTTACAGGATTTGGCAACACCTTCACCGTGGCGCTGTAGTCAACATTCCGAGGCGGAACACAAAGAATTCACAAATTCAAGTTAATTCACAAAAACAAAAATTCTGTAAAACTTATAATTGCATATATAAAATTACCTGCAGTTGTTGTCGTATGGAATATATAGGACAAACTTCTAATCCACTACACATTAGAATAAATTTTCACCGTTCTAATATAAAAAAAATATAACACACAAAATAGTCAACCCCTAAATATCGAATTTGATCATTTCAAAAAACATAATTTTGAAAATATTATTATTTCCATTGTTGATATTATTAAATCACCCTCTGACAGGTTATTTTATGAAAATATATATATGCAAAATCATAAAACTTTTTTTCCAGGTGGCCTTAATCAAATATATAAACAGAAAAATATTGTTAAGTTTAATTTTACTGATGTGTCAGCTATTCCAATTTACCCCCAACAAATCGAAGAAACTAAGACAGCAAAAAGAACTACAACATGTAAAAATAAAAATAAAAGTAATACTTTTGAATGTAACTTTTATAAAAATGCTTTATTAAATTTTCAAGAAAGGTTTATTAATGATTATCAATATAAAAAATTAAAAGCTTGGATATTTTCTATCGTTAAAAATCATATCATTAAGCTTTATCATCTATTTTTAAGTACTAATCTAAAGAATTATCATTTTCAGCATATCGTTTATGATTTACTATTAACATGAGCTAATCATTTAAAAATAAACTTATTTTAAAAAATACTTATTAAACTCAACGGTTAATTTTCCCTGATTTTGGGACTTAAGGGGCAGCCATCATAGTTTGCAGTGTGGGTGCCTTTACAATAAGCACACTTGGTGTAAGAATCAGATTTTTTGCAGGGGCACACCCCACTAGAGTGTCCCTCTCCACATTTAACACACCCAGGGGATAACTTGCAGGTGAGTGAAGAATGGCCGAACATTTCGCACCGGTAGCACTGACTTTTGCCAGTTTGCTTGATGTGCTCAAATACCACCCGTAGAAAGTTAATTGTTTTAATTTTAACAATATTATCAATGTTGGGGGAACCTCGTATTGAGAACATAAACAGATGCATGGGTTGTTTTGTTTTCCTACTGGCCAGGCCGGCAATTCTAATGGGTTCGAATTCTATCTCCATGAGAGCACTCTCAATATCTGCGATAGTTTCGGTGCTGGGGATGCTCGGATCGAACCCCAAAGGGTCTCGTCTAAGGACCCGGCTACGATACAAGCGGCGCGTCAGAGCGGCGCGAAAGAGCAATGCCGCGCGACAGTGCGGCACAGAGACGATGGCTACGATAACAGCGGCAGTGCGGCAGAGCGGCGGCGGCTACGAGCAAAAATAAAAGGCTGGGTGGAATTTTCCGTCAATTTCTAACATGCCGTCATCCCGTGAACTAGCTAAGCTCCTCATTTTTAGTGAAAAAAGCTCATTTTGGAAGTGCAAATTATTAAAAGGCAAGAGGAATCATAGAGTTCATCCTATTAATAGGAGACGAAATGTTTTAGGAGAATACCATCATCTATTTCACGAATTAAGAAATGATGAAAAAAGATTTTTGAATATACAAGAATGTCCATCAGAACATTCAACTTCATACTCCATAAATTAGCCCCTCGCTTGTCGAAGAAAAGGCCAGGCCTTCCACTGCAAGTTTCACTCGAAGAGAGACTTGTTGTAACTCTCAGGTATGAAAAAATTTGTTATTAAGTTATATCGCACTTTTAATAAGGAGTTGAACTTATATGTATAATACACTGCTGGCCACTGTAAATGCAACACCCTGAAGGAAACATGCAAATATCATGAAATTTACAACATGCATTAGCGGAAGTGATATATGCAAATGATTAGAATTTCAACGCAGACGCACATCACGCGCGCCTGTGGCGCCACTTCAAAGCGCTATTTAAGGCTTGGAGATTTCGACGATTTCAAGTTCGGCAATTGTGTTTTTCTTGTGATTTTTTCAAAAAAACGATCAATTATGCCTCGTCGATAACAGCGATCATCTTTTGATCAAGTATCCGAGTTCGACAGAGGAAGAATAGTGGCCTACCGAGATTGTGAATTATCTTTCAGGGAAATCGGAAGTCGTGTTGGACGAAACCAAACAACTGTAATGCGGATATGTGATCGTTGGATGCAGGGGGGTACGACGGACCAGCGTGTTCGATCGCATCCACCTCAGCGCACCACTTCACGTGATGACAGGCAAATTGTGCGCATGACAGTGACGGATCGCTCAGTCACATCACGAACCATAGCACAGCACATGCAGTCTGTAACGCGTCATCCAGTGTCTGCGCGTACCATTCGACGCCGTTTACAGTAGAGTGGTCTGTCCGCAAGACGTCCATTGCTTTATCTACCCTTGACGCAGAACCACAGACGTTTCCGCCACCAATGGTGCGATGACAGAAGGATGTGGACGGCAGAATGGAATGAAATTGTCTTTACTGACGAGTCACGATTCTGTCTGCAACACCACGATGGTCGCATTCGAGTCTGGAGACACCGTGAAGAGAGGATGCTGAACAGCTGCGTTATGCACCGCCACACTGGTCCTGCACCGGGTATTATGGTATGGGGTGGTATTGGATATCACTCTCGCACACCCCTAGTACGCATTGCCGGTACTTTAAACAGCCAGCGCTACATCTCCGAGGTGTTGGAGCCAGTTGTCCTTCCTTACCTTCAGGGCTTGCCCACAGCCATATTTCAACAGGATAATGCGCGACCACACGTGGCACGCATTGTCCAACGGTTCTTCGTCAATCGCCAGATTGAATTGCTTCCCTGGCCGCCTCACTCTCCGGATCTTTCGCCGATAGAAAACATGTGGTCCATGGTTGCTCTACGATTGACCCAGATTCCCTCCCCAGCTGCAACTTCAGATCAACTTTGGCAACGTGTGGAAGCTGCTTGGTCTGCTGTACCCCAAGAACTCATCCAAAGTCTCTTTGAATCAATGCCGAGGCGTGTGGCAGCGGTGATCTCCAACAATGGCGGTTACTCTGGCTACTGATTTTGGCAGGAACCACACTTCACAGAAGTCTATAAATTTAATCATTTGATACTTGGTCAACATGTTATCTACAAAATAAATTTTGTTGTGATATCTCTTGTCTTTCTTGGTGTTGCAATTTGGGTGGCCAGCAGTGTATATATTTATATATATATATATATATATATATATATATATATATATATATATATATATATATATATATATATATATTAATATACATATATATATATACATATATATATATATTGTAGCGAACTGAGGTTCGTAGTGTCAACCAGAAAATGATTTAAACACACCAGGTATACATCACTCATTACATAAACAAAACAAAAGCAATTTATTAATAAAGTTGATGATGATGAGATATGTACACTGCACAGATGTAAGATGAACTTCGTAACATAAGTGATCACACTCGATTTAATCGGCGTGGGGGCGGAGTAAGAACACAGAAGTCCGCTAGGCTAGCAGAACTGGCTCTGCTTCAATGATGAAGAAACGGCACTTCTCCTGACGGGAAAGGGCTCCCCAATAATATCAACGGCGGTGACCACTGCACACACCCGGTAGCGATGAAAATATTAAATTAAGGAGAAAGGACTCCTCACTGGAAAATAAGGTAGCAAAGGCTCCTTCCACGAAGACTGGTCTCCGACAAATTAGCGGAGTATGTTTACTCCTGCAGGAACTAAATCGTCGCTGCAAACAGTCACAAGGGCCTCAACCTCTAAGGGCGGCAAACCCGGCTGCTCCTAAAACTCGATCCGCTACGTGTCAGGAACGAAAAGACGCAAGCCACGACTGAGGGGTCCATTCTCTTTTTATAGAAGACCTCCACCGGATATTGCATCACTCTCCAGAAAGTCGAACGATCTAGAACAAGTGAGCAACGGAAATGGGTTTCCTGGGGCGATAATGAAATATTTTCCCCGGGTCTAAAGCGGCCGCCTTTTTAGTTTGTCCTCCAAGCCACTTCAAAGAGTCTCAAAAGGGCCGCTTCGGTAAAATGCGAAAGGCACGAGTCCTTTTGTTTAGGCACGCGACGCCTCCAGGATGCTGCTTAACAATTGATAGTTCATGAATGAAAGCACCTGGGGGGTCTCCTGTCATTTATAATAAATATCAGCGGCGTCACCCGGTGGCGATGACTAAATCAAGAAAAATGACCACGTCCCCTAAGGTCCTGTGGAACAAGTCTATCGGATGAACAAAAGGAAAATTGCTGTCAGCATATTGCCACCCAAGTCGGAAATCTTTTGATGAGTCTCAGGCCGAGATAGAAGAATTTCTTTTGTTAACGGAGGGGTTGAAATGCAATACTCTACATAACCCCCCTGCCGTTAAAGTTTTCAATGTGGTTGCATATTGAAAACCAACGTTTCGTGTGGGTGGTTCCCAATTCTGCTATCTAATGTACCAGTTCCAACAGTTTTTTTTTTCTACTACACAAAAAAAAAATACACAATTCTAACAAGTACGTACACATGCACTAACTGGATTACTAAATACAAACACAAATAAATTCATGGTACTAACAATTAATTCTCTAGGTTACTACATTTACAAATCTAGGTAATTCGCGGACGTTTAAGGAATGTATCTGCTTAAAGCGTCAGCGTTTGTATTCTGTCTTCCCGGCTTGTGTTCTACCCGAAAACAAAATTGCTGCAACATAAGTTGCCACCGAAAAAGACGGCCGTTTGAACTGGCATTCTTCTTGAGCCATACCAATGGGTTATGGTCGGTCACGATTTTGAATTCGCTTCCGTCCAGATAGTAGTGAAGTTTTTTTAACGCGAAGATGATCGCCAAGCACTCTTTTTCTGTGGTGCTGTATTTCCTTTCGGGCTCAGAGAACTTCCTACTCAGGTACAGGATAGGATGTTCCTTATCACCTATTTGTTGGGCCAACACTACCCCGGCTCCCAGATCGGATGCGTCCGTTTGGACAATAAATGGAACAGAAAAATCAGGAGCTCGTAGCACAGGTGTTTTTATAAGAGCGTCTTTCAAAGTGGTGAACGCTGCCTCGCAAGCTTCGTCCCACACAACCGCCGCGCGTTTCTCCCGTCCTTTTAACGCATCGGTTAAGGGGGCCGCTATCATAGAATAATTTGGAATATAGTGCGCGTAATACCCAGTGAGACCCAGAAATGCCCGAATACTCGTCTTTGTCTCTGGCCGGGGAAATTCCCTAATGCATTTTACCTTTAATTCGGCGGGATTTCGATAACCTCCGCCGACCATGTGCCCCAAGTATTTTACATGGTTTTGGGCGAACCGACATTTCGATGATTTGATTGTGAGCTGCGCTTGCGCTACACGACTTAACACGATATCTAAATGCTTCAGATGCTCGTCCCAAGTCTTAGAAAATATCGCGATGTCGTCGATATATGGAACGGCATACTCCTCACACCCATTTAGAACGTCAGCCATGAGCTTACTGAAAAAGAAAGGTGCGTTTTTAAGCCCGAAAGGCATCCGCAAAGGCCTGAATGTCCCGAATGAGGTGACAAAAGCTGCAATGCGTTGGGCCCTTTCTGTCAAGGGGATTTGCCAATACCCCTTTGCAAGATCGAGTATTGTTATGAAATCAGATCCTGCAACCTGCTCAACCCTTTCCTCTATGTTGGGGAGGGGGTAATATTCGGTGCGAATTATTTCGTTCAACCTACGATAATCAATACAGGGTCTCGGCTCACGACCATCGGTTTCTACCAAAATGATAGGCGAGGTATAATCAGACTCACCTACTTCTATCACTCCTAATTTTAACATTTTGTCAATCTCCAACTTCAAGATTTCGTTCTGTCGGTGTGACGTTTTGTATGGTCTAGACCTAACGACCTTATCCGAGATCAGCTCTATGTCATGCGTAACTTTCTCGGTTTTTCCTGGGTTATTAGAAAAAATATTTGCATGGCTACACAATAATTTCTTTAATTCCCTTTTTTGAGTGAGATTTAGACGAGCGTCAAGTTCGCTGTCGCGCACAATCTCCTCGTAATCGAAATCGGTAGCACCGGTTTCAAAAACGTGGATTGCGAAATCATCCTCAGTACCAATTTCGACTTTACCTTCATAAACCCAATTTATAGTTTCGGGACGCCTGATATAGGGCTTCAGCATATTAATATGGTAAATGCTGGATTTCTGTCTAGGTCCGGGAGTTTGCACTCGATAATTCATCTCAGATATGCGAGCTTCAATTTTCCCTGGGTCTATCCACTTCAGCGCCGTTTTGCTAGTCCGAGATAAAGAGAAAATCGGAACTAAATCTCCAACCTCGAAATGCCTTTTAACTGCGCTCTTATCATACGCTTCCTTACGCTTAGATTGTTCTTCACCCATTTTCTGAGCAGCTAACTCTCGCTCTCTTTTTAATCTATTCACTAGGGTAAGGACGTGCTCTGTCACGGGTCTCTCTTCCTCACAACCTCCCATCCAACCTTCGTACAATAAAACTTCGGGTGTTCGTAGGTTTTTTTCATACAACAGTTTCTCCCTGAATACCTGTGGGACAACTAAAGGACTTCGTGTATCCCCAAAGTGGTCCCTCTGTTGTTTACACAATAACCCGTTTATCACTACATAACCCTTCTCGCCGGTTTGACTTGGACTTTCGACTTTTTTTAACAATGCGGCCAATTCTACACATTCCCGCTGTGCGTCTGCGAATTTCTCTGGGGAAACCTTTAATGGACTCAACGCTGGGTCTTCGCGGTCGAGGGGGGGTAAAACTAACAATTTCGCCTGTTCCTCCCTTTCCAGTTGTGTCAAAACGATTGACTCCCCATCTGAGGGACTATTGTTCGAACGCTCTCGAAGAGAATCGTTTGACTGAAGCGTCTGTGTACAGCTCTCTTGACATTTGGAACGCGAGCGCGTTATTTCATTGATTTGCATGCTCTTAGAGTTTTGTTGACCCTGTCTTAGAAGAGCTGCCGTTTGATTTCCCAGTATGTATCTTTGTTGATTTGACCTGTCGCTAATGACACAGGCCTTTGTTGTTATATTTCCATACTGGGAGTTCAGAATTACGCGCGCTAGGGGCACGTTAATGGCACGAGTGTCTAACGGCTGAGTGAGCCAGACTGTTTCGCCGAGGTAGTCGTCGGGCGAAATAAATCTTTTACAAACCAGATCAATCGTACTACCCGTATCTCTAAGTATCTCACATACCTGGCCGTTCACAGTCCCTATACTCACATATGGTTTTAAGGGATCTGTGATTTCCAAATCGGCACCTATGGAGTTAACCTCTTCTTTTTTTGTTAATAACGGACACTGGGGCCTAATATGCCCGACCTCGTGGCAAAAATAGCACTTAATGTCTGTCACACGCCTTTTGTCGAACTCTTTATGGTTCCATTCTTTACTGCGGTTTTCTTTTGGGCGAGGGGAGCTCACCTTATCTAAATTTCTTTCGGGTTCGTGTTGTTCGGGGGGTTTTTCAACTTTCTCTCCCGTTTTTACAGCCCCAAACATTTTCCGTTGGTCGGGCGCGCGTCCCTCGAATTTCTTCGGTTGGTTGGGGGGCTTACCTGTTTTTCTGATAAGCTCAAACTGATCCGCGTCTTTGACCAAGGTTTCAGGGGACGTGTAATTCTCCCAATCCCTTATATTTTGCTCCCGGATTTCACTTCCCATTTTCCGTTTCAATTGGTCGACCAGAAAGAGATCTTTTAACGACTCAAAAGTTGTAACACCGAGACCCTCTAACCAACCTTCGAAATACATCTTTATTTCGAAAAGATAATCTTTCCATAGGGTTCCTGGCTTACGCTGGTGTCTAACAAACTTCTGACGAAAAGCTTCAGGACTGAACCTGAATCGCTCGAGAAGCACGCTCTTAACATGGGAATATTTTTGTGTGTCCTCGACCCTTTCCCGTAACACAATGGCCGCTACTGATAATGGTAACAGGCTAATTAAACTGCCTGACCATTCAGCTTCCGGTATTTTTAAATGCTGTGCCTGCCGTTCAAAAAGGCAAAGGTACAGGCTTATATCAGTTTCTTCCGGGTCGAATTTTTGCATTATGTGCCTTAATGAGTGTCCCGCAGGTCTCGGAGGACTAACAGACGGGCTTTCTTGGGGGGCTTCCCTACTCAGTCTTAATTTGGCTAGCTCAAACTCTCGCTCTTGTTGAGCTAACCTATCCTCCCGTTCTTGTTGAGCTAATTCATCTTCCCGTTTTTGCCGGGCTAACCGTTCTTCCCGCTCTCGTTGCTCGTTTTCTATACGGGTCTCCATAATTTCAGCTAACAACCCTTCAGCCAATTTTACATTGTAATCTGCTGAACTTTCAATTTTTTTGATCATCTCAAGCTTCAGCATTCCCAAATCTACCTCACAACTCATTTCTATAGCGAGGTTAACTAAGTCCTCTTTCTTTGCACGAACAAGGGAACCCATGTTTGACAGAATACAAAGCTATTACAATACTACACAGAATAATACACACTATTATAAACCCTGAGGTAGTAATTACATTAAAACCTGAACACAAAATGCAACTACACAACACAATCAATTAACGTACACATGCAATGCATTAACAAAAATGAACTAAATTACTTTTAAAATTCCGCTTGCGATGTTACTATTTTAAGGTTCATAAAAGATAAATCACTTTGCTTTTAACATATCACAAAAATACACAATGCAAAATAGTTAAACACAATGTAGTTACACTATTTCTTTTTGAGCACAGTTACATTCCTTAATTTCTGAGAACTAATTTAACACACTACTATTTCAATAACAATTCTACTTTACACAATAACACTAGTTCTTATTTTACCTCAACTTAAAACAAATTTTAACACCTTTTAAGTTCAGATCAAGCTATTAATTACGGTTATTAAATTCAACAATTTAATTCTCCTACTTCTGAGAAAACAACCAAAATTATTTACTAAACTACTGTTGGATACCAGCACAAAAGAGAAACAGAATGGTACTCACAATTTGATGTGAAGACTGGCATCTAGTTGGCACTGCAGCAAGTTTCTCAGATGGCACAAGAACGTCAAACGTTCTATTCTAATTCACAGGATACACACACCCGCGATAGCACTTTCACACAGTCTCAGTTCTGAAACACGCGCGAATGTCACTAAGGAAATTAACACTGCAGCAGTTTAGCAGATTTCACAAGAACGTCAGCCGCTCTACACTACTTCACAGAATACACACCAGCAATAGCACTTTCGCACAGTCACAGTTCTGAACACACGCGACTGTCACTAAGGAAAACAAAATGTTCTTACTGTCGCTTTTTTTCGTCTAAACGCTGCCACCAAAATTATGAATGAATATATACCTTCTGTAGCGAACTGAGGTTCGTAGTGTCAACCAGAAAATGATTTAAACACACCAGGTATACATCACTCATTACATAAACAAAACAAAAGCAATTTATTAATAAAGTTGATGATGATGAGATATGTACACTGCACAGATGTAAGATGAACTTCGTAACATAAGTGATCACACTCGATTTAATCGGCGTGGGGGCGGAGTAAGAACACAGAAGTCCGCTAGGCTAGCAGAACTGGCTCTGCTTCAATGATGAAGAAACGGCACTTCTCCTGACGGGAAAGGGCTCCCCAATAATATCAACGGCGGTGACCACTGCACACACCCGGTAGCGATGAAAATATTAAATTAAGGAGAAAGGACTCCTCACTGGAAAATAAGGTAGCAAAGGCTCCTTCCACGAAGACTGGTCTCCGACAAATTAGCGGAGTATGTTTACTCCTGCAGGAACTAAATCGTCGCTGCAAACAGTCACAAGGGACTCAACCTCTAAGGGCGGCAAACCCGGCTGCTCCTAAAACTCGATCCGCTACGTGTCAGGAACGAAAAGACGCAAGCCACGACTGAGGGGTCCATTCTCTTTTTATAGAAGACCTCCACCGGATATTGCATCACTCTCCAGAAAGTCGAACGATCTAGAACAAGTGAGCAACGGAAATGGGTTTCCTGGGGCGATAATGAAATATTTTCCCCGGGTCTAAAGCGGCCGCCTTTTTAGTTTGTCCTCCAAGCCACTTCAAAGAGTCTCAAAAGGGCCGCTTCGGTAAAATGCGAAAGGCACGAGTCCTTTTGTTTAGGCACGCGACGCCTCCAGGATGCTGCTTAACAATTGATAGTTCATGAATGAAAGCACCTGGGGGGTCTCCTGTCATTTATAATAAATATCAGCGGCGTCACCCGGTGGCGATGACTAAATCAAGAAAAATGACCACGTCCCCTAAGGTCCTGTGGAACAAGTCTATCGGATGAACAAAAGGAAAATTGCTGTCAGCATATTGCCACCCAAGTCGGAAATCTTTTGATGAGTCTCAGGCCGAGATAGAAGAATTTCTTTTGTTAACGGAGGGGTTGAAATGCAATACTCTACAATATATATAAACATATATATATATACATATATACATATATATATACATACATATATATATATACATACATATATATATACATACATACATACATATATATACATACATATATATATATACATACATACATACATACATATACATACATATATATATACATATATACATACATACATATACATACATACATATATATATATATACATACATACATACATACATATATATACATATATATATATATATATACATACATACATACATACATACATACATACATATATATATATATATATATATATATATATATATATTATATATATATTAATATATATATATATATATATATATATATATATATATATATATATATATATATATATATATATATATATATATATATATACACTCTAGTTGGTTCAATTTTCTTTTTTCTGCCATCTTTTAGGGCAATCTTTTAGGACAGGAGCTTTCAGACAACTGATAAGACGCTGTGCGGTGCCGCGAAAATTAATGTCTTGGGGGAGCGTCCGCGGTGAAAGCGCGGTGGTATCAAATTTCGCGCAGCCGCAGTTGGTTATCGTAGCCAGTTCCCCCCAAATTCCATTGCAATCAATGTAAACATATATGTGAGCGGCATCGCTCTTTCGCGCCGCTCTGACGTGCCGCTTGTATCGTAGCCGGGGCCTAACGCCAGTGTTGCCAACCTCTCCGAAGCACCTCCCCCTAGCGCCATCTTGAAATCTCCCTATTTCTCCCTAACACAAAATGGAGATCACCCTAGACCTTCCTAAACGAAATTATGGTCCCTAAGAGGCATCCTGTTTCAGAGATAAATTGAAAAAAATAGAAAATGCAAACTTACAAATTAAATGGAAGATTATTTACATTTGACCGTAAGTCAAATGTAAATAAAACTCCATTTCATTTGTAAGTGTGTGTATATGTAATATTATGGAATTTTTAATCTAACAAAAAAAAAAACGCGTCTTGATTGTACAAAATATTAAAAAATAATCCTCCCTCAAAATGCCCGTAAAAAAATGTGGCCCCTAAAAACACCCCTTCTCATCTAACTTAACCTCCAAATTTAGGGGCAAAGCCCCCAATCTGGCAACACTGTCTAACGAACCATCGATTCGGCAACACTGTCTAACGAACCATCGAAACTCCTCCCCCGTATACTTATAATTCAATAATTCATACAAGCTTCTACGGCTGTGGCTAGGTATCCGGCCAGCCGGTTCCAGAGTAATCCTGACTAAACGACCGGCCGACGCAGTACGTCACTGTGCATCATGTTTGGAAATTCGATCAGCCGGTAACTTAGGATTCGGAATTAGATGACCGGCTGGTTTTGCTGGTTGCGTAGCTTTGAGGACTAAATATACGGCCTATTTTACCGGTAATTTAGAGGAGTGGACTTAAAAAACTGGACGATTTTGTCTGTAGCATAGAATATTTTTGGTAGCAAATACTTTTGGATTTGTATATATATTATATATTTGTGGGTACCCGTCAAAACATGACGGCTAGATAATTAATAAATGTACTAATACACAAATTATACTCAATGTATCATCCCTAAATGTTGAAAATCATAATATTAAGCATAGAGAAATACACATAAAAAAATTACTATTGAACACTGAATTACTATTGAAAATAAAAAGAAATATGGTTACTCTATGACGAACTAAAAACTTGGTAAGTGTACTCAGTAGCTCTATAACTCTGTAAAATGTTGAAAATCATAACATTGAGAATAGAGAACTACACATTAAAATTTACTATTGTACACAATAAAAAGACATACGACTTTTCAATGACAGTTTATCATAACTATAATCTTAAGAATAACTGATGAGACTCGCACCATATTAATATGCAATGCTAATATCAAAAATGTAAAATCTAAAAAATTCTTCGCATTATAGAAACATGCCATGCAGAGAAAAATGAAAATTTGACATAAATGCACGTAAAGTAGAAATAAATATACTATTTGATGATGAAAAAACTCAATTAAAATATACATTGTTTTAGAGCTTTTCTTTCTTTTAGACTCTACATTAAATTTATTAATCTATATCTTAAAGTATTTCTTTGAACACAACATTAGATGTTATTTTGCTCTTTGGTTCTATTTGTACCTTTAAGTTTTGAAATGATCGGGCTCGAGACATAGCCATATATAACTGACCATGGCTGAATACTGGTTGTGGAAGATAGAGACCAACTTTATCAAAAGTTTGACCTTGGGCTTTATTAATAGTTAAACAAAAGGCAAGTCGAATGAGAAATTGCCGCCTCTTAAATGAAAAAGGCAAACTGGTGTCTGAAGGAGTTAAATCTATTCGAGGAAGTAAAACTCTCTCACCAGCATTGTTACCAGTTATAATTTCCATATCCAAGCAGTTGTCATACATGTCATGAACAACTAATCTTGTTCCATTTAATAATCCCTGAGAAGGATTTAAGTTACGCAGGAGTATGACTATTGATCCAGATTTCAACTGTAAATTATGAAGCGGTAAACCACTTAATTCTAAACTGTTCAGGAATTCAATAGGATACTTTAGAACTTCATTTTCATCCTCAGTTATTAAATAATTACAGCTTGTATAAGATCATAAATATCCTGGTAATAAGTCAAGAACCTTTGAATTTATTTTATTCCAATGCTCATTTTTTGGTGCTAATATAGCAACTTTTGCAAAGTTAATGATTTTATCTGGTGAATTAAATTTATTTCCATATATTTCTGAAACAATATTATTTTCAGTAATTATAAGAGATGGCAGTTCAATTGTATTGTTTTCTTCCTCATTTATAGATGGATATTCACCATTCCCAATTTTAAGTAGAAAGTCAGCAAATTCTAATCCGTCTAATTCGTATTATTTCTAATTGGTATTATTTTGTTCAACTACTGATATAATATGATCTATAATAATTTTTTTTTCTGCATTAGGGTGTTATAATACTGGAATAAGGTTATTATTGGTAGGAAAATGACTATTTGAAAGTATGAGAAAATTTTCAATAATTGGTAATTTAAAGGCAGATACAGAAGGTGAATGCTGTAGAAAAATACTGTTAATATTTCTAAGAGCTAACTGATAACTAACATTATTGTCATAGAAAAAAAGATAATCTTCTGAAAGTGATTCCTTGAAAATATTCCATAGATGTAATACATCATTTGGCTGTTGAAATGCAAATTCAGTAGTACCTCGACTTACGAGTTTTTCGAGATACGAGCATTCTCTCAGTAGATTTTTTGCTTCGAGTTACGAGGTAAAATTCGGGTTACGAGCAAGCTTGAGATATCCCACAGCCAGTTTCAGCAGCAAATACCATGTTACGTGCTCATCAAATGAGAACACAAGGAGCATATAATATTTACAACCTTCATGTACAATTATTATACAATTGTATAATATTATTCTGAGACTACTATCCAATCTTAAACTGAGAGATTGGACTCTGAGAAAACGTTCTTCGGATTCTCAGAAAAAAAAAAATCTGGACATTACAGCCACAGTGAAGGATGCAACAATCACCCAGCTTCCGTGTCTCACTCGTTCACCTGTTTTTGATTCTTATAAGCGGTTGATTCTTATAGCCGAAATTTAGGTTTTTGGACAGGAACACACACACACCTATATATACATATTAAATAATTTACCATAAAATACTCTTTAATTTACGTTAATTATCTTTTATTGAAATTATTTTTTTTATTTAAAAAATACAACTTAATTTCTAGACCTATAAGTAGATAAGGGGAAACTATTATGTTATGTCTAGCAAAGAAAGGGATGAATTTTACGACTATATTCCATCCCATCATATCAATCTTTCTTTTAAAAAAAAAGAAAGAACTTTGTGTCTTTTAAGGGTTTAAGTGGGTTTTTTGGAGAAATGAATGGAAAGCGAAGAGTGTAAACTGATTCTTTAAAGCGAAAATTTTCACATGGAAATAATACATTTGTTTTTGTTTTCGCGATATTGATTCTTATAAATGGTTGATTCTTATAACCACTGATCACTATAAGCGGTGGTTACTGTGTATATATATATATATATACATATATATATATATATATATATATATATATATATGTGTGTGTGTGTGTATATGTGTATATATATATGTGTGTATATGTGTATATATATATATATATATATATATATGTATATATATATATATATATATATATATATATATATATATACATATATATATACATACACACACACACACACACATATATATATATATATATATATATATATATATATATATATATATATATATATATATATATATATATATATATATATATATATGTATGTATATGTACAGGTAACCCTCCTATAACACGGTAGATAGGTTCCTAGAAAATGGCGTGTTCTGTGAAACCGTGTTATATGAGACCCTGATCCAGTACAAAAAGGGGGGTTACGTTCCGAAAACTTATTAAAAACAAACTTTTAAAAAAAAATTCCATATAAGCAACTTAATTTTTATTAAAAATATAAATGTACGTATAACACAGAATGAAAAGAAACAAAAAATATTATTTTCATTTAATGCGACCTTAATTTAATAAATTTCTTTCTCGTCACTGCTCAGTACAAGCAAACAAGAACTTTTTTTCGACTGAACGATATCACCTTCACTTTCAGAATCTTTTTCTTCATTTAGATTTTTTGCACCTTCTATCCTCTTTTAAAAAAATCTGTAATTTTGTTTTGTATGATGGTTCTTACAAGGTCATTGTAGATATCACGGTATGGAGATGGATAATTTTGCAGGTCCGTTTTGAATTTTTAGGCTTCTTTCAGCGGAAGGGTCTGCATTAAAAAAAATTGATTCAAGATTTTCAGTTAAGCTTAGGCCTTCTTGTAATTTTATAGAGTTATAAACAAATAAATTTTAATTTGTTTATGCATTTTCATGTAAAGCCACTACAGTTCATTATTCCTTCCCGTCATTATTTAAAGGTAATTTAGTTTTCAAATGCGTTAGCAAAATTCACGTTATCTAGTGCTGTAGAAGTACGGTGTTGTACAAAGGTTTTCACAATTTTTTTTTCGTGTTAGAGCGAAATTGTGTTGTAATATACCGTGCTATAGGAGGGCTATCTCTCTCTCTCTCTCTCTCTCTCTCTATATATATATATATATATATATATATATATATATATATATATATATATATATATATATATATATATATATATATATATATATATATATATATATATATATATATATATATATATATATATATATTAAAATTAACAGAGGAGGGTTTAACATTCAAATGAAGCTATTAAGTTACATTTGGAAAAAACAGTGATGCGAGCAAGAAGGGACTTGCAAAACTTTATTACATCATGTAGGCAATATGCTTTGAATATTTAATGTAAGGTTTCATTAGAATAGTCTCTTTGCTTAAATGTACAAATTTAATAAACAACTCTTGATTTCTATTTAGTAATTTATATTGGAAAGCTATTTTAATTATAACCAGTTTACCTCAAATGGCAATAACTGATAATATGTGAAACAATATACAGGATTCTTTTCCTAATGGCTATTCTGAAAAATAAATTGAAATTTAATAAGAAAATTAAAGAAAACCAAGTATATTACCTTATATGCATAAAACTAGATAAAAAGCTATATGATACAAAACTAAAAATTGGATCCTCATTTGATTTAAATAATTTACAAATGTAATAAACATTGCATAAGAAAAATCTTTATATTCAAAGTAAAAACATTAATAGTATTTTACAATGCCTTTTACAGATCTTACATTTAACATTTTATCATAACTTTCAATCCTTCTTGTATATAATTGTAGCTAGGGGGAAATTTTGAAAAAGTGTATTCGTGGGGATTCGAACTCACAACCTATGGGTTATGAGCTCCGCGCTCTACCGTCTGTGCTACTGGGACATATCAAATGGAGGGGAATTACCAGTTAAGACCAAAAGAGGCTCTTGGCCTCTTTCTATTAAAGGGTTTTCTGTAGTCATAATCAGAGAGATCAGTTAGCAGAGTAAGCTCATTTGCTTCAATGCTATCATAAAATTTAATGTTAAGGGAATGGATGAATTTAGTGAGGGGGGGGAAGTTAATTTCTTCGTAAATTTTGTAATTTCTAAAGTAGTAGGGGGCATTTACAATAGTTCTAATGGTACTATTTTGAGCAGCACAGATTTTTTTAATTTGATATTCTGGACAGTAAGACCAGGCCTGGCAAGCATAGGTTAAGATAGGTCTAAGGAATGCACTATAGATGAGCAACTTCATATCTAAGTTCAAATAATTATTTCGAGCAATTAGGGGGAAGAGTGATCTTTTAGCAGCTCGAAATTTATCAATAATGTGTTTTATGTGGGGACGCCAAGTGAGATTCTTGTCAAGAGTAATTCCAAGATATTTACAGGAGTTGTTCCAGGGCAGAGCAGTGTTGTTTATAATGATGTTAATGTCTTTGTATGAGGTAGGTGATTTTCTGGAAAACATGACAGCAACGCATTTATCTGTATTGAGTTTCATTTTCCATTTATGTGTCCATTTCTGGATGTGGTGTAGGTGAGTGTTAAGCTGGTTGACTGCAAAGTTAATTTTGTTGTAGGGAAATTTTGAAAAAGTGTATTCGTGGGGATTCGAACTCACAACCTATGGGTTATGAGCTCCGCGCTCTACCGTCTGTGCTACTGGGACATATCAAATGGAGGGGAATTACCAGTTAAGACCCAAAGAGGCTCTTGGCCTCTTTCTATTAAAGGGTTTTCTGTAGTCATAATCAGAGAGATCAGTTAGCAGAGTAAGCTCATTTGCTTCAATGCTATCATAAAATTTAATGTTAAGGGAATGGATGAATTTAGTGAGGGGGGGAAGTTAATTTCTTCGTAAATTTTGTAATTTCTAAAGTAGTAGGGGGCATTTACAATAGTTCTAATGGTACTATTTTGAGCAGCACAGATTTTTTTAATTTGATATTCTGGACAGTAAGACCAGGCCTGGCAAGCATAGGTTAAGATAGGTCTAAGGAATGCACTATAGATGAGCAACTTCATATCTAAGTTCAAATAATTATTTCGAGCAATTAGGGGGAAGAGTGATCTTTTAGCAGCTCGAAATTTATCAATAATGTGTTTTATGTGGGGACGCCAAGTGAGATTCTTGTCAAGAGTAATTCCAAGATATTTACAGGAGTTGTTCCAGGGCAGAGCAGTGTTGTTTATAATGATGTTAATGTCTTTGTATGAGGTAGGTGATTTTCTGGAAAACATGACAGCAACGCATTTATCTGTATTGAGTTTCATTTTCCATTTATGTGTCCATTTCTGGATGTGGTGTAGGTGAGTGTTAAGCTGGTTGACTGCAAAGTTAATTTTGTTGTAGGACATGTATATGGCTGTGTCATCTGCGTAAACAGCTGTGTGTGTTCTGAAGTGTGTTGGAAAGTCGTTAACGTAGATTAAGTACAGAACTGGACCCAGCAAGCTGCCTTGTGGCAGACCGCAGATAATGTTGTGTTTCTGTGAGAGTGTATTATGAAGTTTGACTTGGAAAGTTCTGTTTGTTAGGTAGCTGTATATTAAGTGTGTAATGCTAGGTGAGAAATTGTAATTAATGAGCTTGTGGATGAGTCCCTGTACCCAGACAGAGTCGAATGCCCTGCTTATATCCAGAAAGACAGCAGCAGTAGATTTGCTGTAAGTTTTAGCTTTGGCGAGATCACTAACTACCCTGTATAATTGATGGGGGGGCTGAGAGAGCACGCCTGAAACCAAATTGGTATGGGGAGAGGATGTTATTATTATCTAGGTGGGTGTTAATTAAGTTAAGGATGAATTTTTCAGCTAGTTTACTAATAGTTGAGAGAAGGCTAATGGGTCTGTAATTAGAGGGGTCAGTGGGAGCTTTACAGTCCACCTCTGGAGAGAAGAGACCTGGGACCGGTTTTAAGGTTGCTGCCTCCGGGAGGTCGATTCTCAAAATGAGGGGTCGGGGATAATCAACACCCCAGTACCATTTCCCGCGGAAAGTATTTATCGCTCTTTAGGCATTAAGAAAATTATGAAGGTTTTAATTATTTAGGCTTTTAAGAAAACCATCGCATGTTTTGATTTCCATTTTCATGTAATCAACGTATTTTGGGACTTTTTACCCTGCATCGTATTACTTACTATTTGTCGAAGTAATGTAAGGGAGTTTCAGAAAACCTCAATAAAATTTAGAGTCATGTTTATTTTTATAAATACTGGATCATACAAAAATTTATTATTATAGATACAGATTTCAAGTATTTTGGTTTTGCAACTGTTATTTTTTCTTTCGCCAAAGGAGACGCAATCTTTTTCGGTAATTTTGTTTTCATTTAAGGGGTCTCGGGAGTCTTACTATTTTACTGAAGGTGCAATTTAGCATGATGTCACATTTAGTTTTATTTCTCATTCCCTACAAAACATAAATACATGAAATTTTTACCACTGAAAGCTTAATATATGTTCTATGTAGAATAATTATTTCAATGTTCTACAACTGGTATTTTAATTAATTTTCCATTTTTAATTTTGATGAAAATTTTAAAATTGTGTTTTGGCTTGCATCCATTACGCGCAAGACTGTAGCAAAACTATTGGTTCTAGATTCCCAAAAAATATTGATAAAGTTGTAAAACTAATGTATATTTAACGTATACTCCATTTTTAAGCAATTAAAAACTTAAATTTTTTAAATTTAAATTTAAATTACAAAACTTTGAAAAATGCATTTTTTTTATTGAAAACATGTTAATTTTAAATAATTAATGCAATTAAAAATACTAAATTTGAAGTATACATTATTCTTTGCATCAAAATAAACGTATTCACCAAGTTTTATAGAAATTGCTTTGTCAGTTTCTTTATCAGTCAAAAAATAACTGCAAAAAAGACACAACTCTAGTATAATTTTACCCCAATTTCCCCCTCCAAATTTCGGAATAGAACTTCACTTTAAAAGCCCCGGCCTTAGTTATTGCGGGGCCCAACTGCAGAAATTGCGATAAAAATATAATGTACAGATATTTTGATAAAAATATAGTTACACACTGGCCTGTGGCGTCCTTGTGGTACAACGCGCTGGCTTTCGGTGCTGAGGGTGCTCGGATCGAATCCCGGCCTTGCGCCACTGAAAATGCCTCTGTTTATGTAGTCCATTTATAGGGGTTAGTGCTGGTCCGCTTAAATGGCACCCCCATAATAAAATATTTGAAAGTGGTGTATGTCCACTTTAAAAAAATGAGTTAACGGTGATTTTAGTAAGATATACACACCTTTTTTTCGTATGATTTTTTTCATAAAGTAAACAAAAGAATTTTGGCTATAAAAATGTTATCGCAAAAATTTTTTTTTTAAAGTGGAATAAGTCCATTCCTAATAATTATAATAAAAGCAACTTGCTTATTGCAATTATTATTGATTATTACGACTTCAGTGTACACTACGCTTTAGCATATATTACTTAGCTAGTGTCTTAAAAACAACATCGTTAACAAAATAACGGTATTATTGTTCTGATTAAGTGGTCAGAAGTAATTTCACTGATTTTGTTTGGTTTTCTTTCGCAATTCCTACTGTTTGGTTTGTGTTTCTTATACTAATAGATTGCAGCGTGAGTATTATTTAAATAGTTTTATTAAAGCAGGAAATCAAAGTTTTAGATAAATAACATTTAATACAGTTGTTACAATGAGTTCACATACCAATAAAAAAGACGATAATATGTCAATTTGGTCTGATAGTGATGTTGGTAAGTAAGAGTTTACATTAAAATATCCATTTCACTGAAACTAATGTATATAAAAATATGGACTTAATTTCCACTTATTTTTATTTTTTATAATATGTTATTTTTGAAAGTGGTATAAGTCCATTTGGAGCTAAGAAAATCGTTTATTTTTTAAATAATTTTAATAATTATTATTTCATAGTAAAATTTAAAAGGTGTATAGTGTTAAAAACATCACTCGAATTGATTAACGTTTGCCAATATTTTTAAATTCATTCAAATACAAACCTTTAAATATCTCGATACGTGAAAAATGGACTTATGCCACTTTCAAAAATAACAGCTCATATGTTAAAGCCATTTCAGTTTAGACATATTTTTAATTTTCCAGATCAAATAGGTTCAACTGGCAAGGTCGGCCCTGCCCGTTAAAGTGTGCTACCCTAATGACCTCTCCTAATCAAAATTCACAATTAACTTTATCAACACTATAAAATTTTCCCATTTTCCGCAATTTGAATAAGGAAAATTTTCTTCAAACTTTAATTTCCCCCTCTTTGAAATATTTTCTCATATCTTGGTTTTTGTTAACTTTTAAACTGGCCAAAATTATGGCTAATAAAGACGGGAAAGATGTTTTGCTTGGTTGCAAATTTATACCTTGGAAAATAGACTTCAGAAATGAGCATTTAAACATTTCAGATTATACAGCACATCACGGCAGTTAATATTCCAAAAGGTATAATAGTTCCAATAGTGTTTAAAATTTCCTTTCAATTGTAACTGCAGATGTGTATTTCTCCCCATCTGTTTCTTGTAAACACTGCGTTTTCTTTAGACTAAACCATTGTCAATCGGCAGAAAACACCTGTTCGACTCTTCCTTGGGACAAATGCCGATATTTGGCGAAAAGTGGGGGATGTTTGGTGACAATCTCTTTCTCTCTCGTTGACCCTTCGCTTTAACGTTCCACCCCTCATCGAAAAAGAACTCTCCCCGAGTGACGGGTTTCTCAGGGATCTTCTCTTCAGAGGTCCACTGTACCAGGTTTATGGATGGGGATAATTATAGAGTTTTTCCAGGGAGAGGGGAAGTAGCTGGTGCGAATAATGGCATTAATGAGGGTGGTAATATTAATTATGAGCTTAGGGGGGGAGATTTTTAAGCATTATACAAGTGATTTTATCCGCACCAGGGGCTTTATTATTTTTAAGCTTTCTAATGTGGTTGATTACTTCAGAGGGGGGGATATGAGTTTCTATAGGATTAGTAAACCCGACGAAATGACAAGAGAACTCTCTCTCGTCTTACTCTCTCACGCTGGGCCGTAAAATGGCGGTAGTTACTAAATGGTGGCGCTGCGATCAGTGATTCGCAAAAGCGCATGCGCAGCCAGCCGGTTACTTTGTCTTCGTAGCTACGGTACGCTGGGACCGTACGCTAGAGATAATATTATTTTTAAGATAATATTAATTTTAGATATAAAATTATTTTTAACAGTAATTACAAAAGTAACATTTAAAAATTATAAAAATATTTGAGAGTTAAATTTAAATTAATTATTTACATTTTATGCAGTTACAGGTGTACCTGACAGCATAGGAGAAACTTTTAAAACGTACAACAAATAGAATTAATTATAGCTGAAAGTAAAGATGTCTACACATTTGAAACTTTAATAAAAATTTTAAGGTAACTATGTACAGGAGGCAAAATATTTCCAATTAATGATGACATAATATGTAAAGCTGATATGTTAGCAAAATATTTAAACCATTTTTGGGCAAGATTTATCAGATTGTATATACTTCAGCACATATAGTACTGGACTTTCATTCACTTTCTTGCTTTCAGTGCAAGATTTTCAAATGCACTTATTTTCAATTAAATTCTGAAAATAAAACAAATAAAATGTACAGCAAAGAAAGATCAAAAGATCAAAAACACTAAATACAAAGTTGGTGAGTAGGTGATGGTAAATTATGATAAAACACTGTACCATGGAGAGATCCTATTAGTAGACTTTGAAAATTTCACTATAAATGTCATGGTTTCAACAGGAAACTACAGATATGCATGACCCTCAACAAAGGACATTGATGCTTACAGATTGATAGGTATAAAATACGAACTGCCCCAGCCTACACCTTGTAATAGCAAAGAAAACCAATATAAATTTCTTGATAAATAATTATACATGTGCCTATTTATGGATAAAATTTTTAATATAATTAAATAAACCATTATGAAAATAATGTATTATTCTTGCCTACTAATAATTACATCAAAACTAGTTTGTTATATGGAAATAGTCTAATTTAATAGTGATCTGTCATTCCTTCATACTCACCATCATTCCCTCATTTATTCAATAATTTAGCATAAAAATGTAACCACATTAAAATAAATTTTTATATTTAAAAAATTTGATTAATTTAAAATTTGATTTTTAAAAAATTATATGTTAAAATAAATTTAAATTATTGCAATTTATAACTTTAAATTTTTAATTTATGCAACTTAATTTTTTTAATTAAAGCTTATTAAATACATTTATTTTCTAATTAACAAATTAAAATTATTGTGGATATTTGAAGAAAGTAAATTTAAAATTCAATAATATACTTATTTCAATTTATTCATTTATTTATTTCGTTAAAATCTCTTTAAATCCTGTGTTATATGTGTAATTCAGATTTTAAAACATACTAAATTACGTAGAAGTAGAAAAACACTTATAATAAAAAGATTCCTCTATATAAGTCAACAGATGGCAGTAGGAGCAAGACGAAACTGATGCTGGATTTAGATTGTTGTCAGTAGACACTTGTTAATTCATTAGGAAAACCAGGACCATCAGGACAAATGATTTAACTACGTTCCGTAAGCCACGCCTTCCAACGTAGGCTTGCATAGTAATGACCATAGAAATTTGAAAAGAGATAGGTGGATTTTGGATCCGGGGAGTGGCTTGAGAATAGGAAGATTAAGTTGATAGAGAAAGCAATGCTCAAGGAGAGCAGTGCGAAAATAAGATTGAAAATATTTAAAAATTTAAGAAATTTAAAAAGTAAGAGCTCACTGCTTACCGAAGTAAGCAGTAAGATTACAAAAAGTTATGAAATAAAAAAGTTTAAAAATAATTAAGAACAGAGAACGGCTCTGGGCCGTTTTCTGTTAGCAGGGTCGGCAAAGTCATAGTTTGCAAGATTTAAGAGGAGATCATTATCAATGGAATTATGGAAATTAGTAGTTTAAGTTTTTGAGGAAATTTGGAATAGTAAGGAGGCCAAGCTCCTCGTGGATTTCAGCATTCCTGAAATACCACGGTGCGTTAACAATTTGCCGAATAGTAATATTTTGAGCTACTGTGAGCTTTTTAATATGAGAATCTGCTGCGTATGCCCATGCCGGCGCTGCGTAAGTGATAAGAGGTCTAAGAACCGATTTGTAGATGAGCATTTTATTATTTGTAGATAATTTACTGTTCGGAGCGATTAAGGGGAAGAGTGAACGTTTAGCAACACGAAACTTGTGCCTAATTTGTGTAATGTGATGTCTCCAGGTGAGATTTTTGTCAAGAGTGACTCCTAAATATTTAACGGTATCAGACCAGGGGATAATCGTGTTACCAATAATAAGTTTGTATTTGTCAACGGTACGTTTAGTTTTTTGGGTAAACATAATAGCAATGCATTTATCCGTGTTAATTTTGATTTTCCATTTGTCTAGCCACTGTTGGATAGTTTTCATATGATCGTTAAGGTATTTGACGGCATATTTAGGGTTATTATCAGTAGCATATATTGCGGTGTCATCGGTGAAAATGGCAATATTAGATTTGTTATATTGATAAATATCATTTACGTAAATGTTAAATAAAATAGCAGCAATTATTGAACCTTGGGGAAGACCGCTATTGAATTTTAATTTGGAATGTGCGATTTTTTAAGTAGGAGGTGAGAAGTTTAATAAGATGGGGGGGGGGGGGAATTGTAATTGATTAGTTTATGAATGAGGCCATCAATCCAGATTTTGTCGAAGGCTTTAGCAACGTCAAGGAAAAGGGCGGCAGCAGATTTTTTATTTAATTTTGAGTCAGCGAGATGCTCAACAATACGATAAATTTGGTGAGGGGCTGAAAGCGATTGACGAAAACCAAATTGATAAGGGATAAGAATATTTGCAGAGAGAAGATGATTGTTGATTTCATTAGCAATGAATTTTTCAGTAAGTTTACTGATAGTATTTAAGAGACTAATTGGCCGATAGCTATCGGGAGAGTTCTTATATTTTCCAGGTTTAGCTATGGGCACAATAATGGAATTTTTCCAACTTTGAGGAAAATAATTCAATTTAAAAATAGCATTAATAAGGGCAGTAATTTTAAAAATGAATTTAAGAGGGATGTTTTTGAGCATAGAATTAGTAATTTGGTCTTCGCCAGGCGACTTTCGATTAGGGAGTTTTTTAATAATTTCCTTAACTCTGGAAGGGGGGATATAAATTTCAGCAATGGGGTGATTAATTGAATTAAATAGGTTTATATTAGTTTGGACAGTATTGTCTATGCTAGTATTGGGGCTGGGATTAAGGATGAAGTTGTTAGCAAGGGTTTGAGCGATAAGATTAGATTTATCTTCGTCAGAATAAATGAAGTTATTATTACTAGGGTCAATGAGGGGGGGGGGGTGGCATTCGGTTTATTTTTAAGGCATTTAGTGGCTCTCCAAATGGAATTGTCAGTTATGTCAAGTGAGGTTATGTAAGTTTCCCAACTTTTGTTGGCTTTGTCATGAATATAGTATCTTAAATTTTGTTGGGCGTTGTTCATAATAGTTTTATTTTGTGTGGTTTTGTTCCTTTGCCAATTTTTTCGCGCTCTATTTCTTTCGTTAGTGAGAATTTTAAGTTGGATGTCGGTACGGATTTTATTAGAAGGTGGAATATTTTTGGTATTATTAATGAGAGCAGAGTTAATGTCATTTGTTATGCTATGAATTAGATTATCGATGTCGTTTTGGGTGTTAATTTCAGGATGAGTGTAGGGTAAATTATGTAGGTATTTTTTAAAGTTATCCCAGTTGGTGAATTTAGAATGATTGATGATTAATGGATTAGTGTCTAAAGGAATGGTGAGTGCAACTGGGTTGTGGTCCGAGGAGAGATTGCAGAGGGTTTCAATAGTGATGTTATGGGGATAGCGTTTAACAAGAGCAAAGTCAATAGTGCTACTACTATACCTAGAAAAATGAGTGGGAGAAGAGGGGGCAATGATGT
Organism: Dolomedes plantarius; assembly: GCA_907164885.2. Lineage (NCBI taxonomy): Eukaryota > Metazoa > Arthropoda > Arachnida > Araneae > Dolomedidae > Dolomedes > Dolomedes plantarius. Next base: position 117,496,203 of record OU015499.1, on the reverse strand, counting down.
CAAATTCAGAATTAGCAGTAAAATTATAAATGGTGTTTCCGTAAGAGTTATTAGTTTTACAGTTCCACAAAGTGTGATGAGCATTAAGATCGCCAAAAAGGATAGTGTTAATATTAAGATTATCAAGAATTTTTAAATCGTCAAGGACGTCGTTAGGATTTTGAACAGGGGGAATATAAGTAGAAACAATAGTATAGGATGGGAGGTTATTCAGTTTAATATTAATAGCAGTAGCGTTTATAATTTTGAGGGGGGAAATGATAAGTTCATGGTGGGGTAAAGTATTTTTGATTATAATAGCAGTTCCTCTCTTGGCTTGTGTATAAGAATTATAATCAGTTCTATAAGTGGTGTACTGAGGGATGTTAAGTTTATCCTCTGGTCTGAGATGAGTTTCTTGTATGAGAATGATATCGGGGGTATGCTCATTTACAAATTCTTTAAACTCCCGGATCCTAGAAAGTAAACCGTTGGCATTCCACTCAAGAACAACAAGGGAAGGAGAGGGCGTACCCATTAACTTGATATTTCCGGACGATTAAGCATGCCAGTGAAGAAGCCAAAAATTTTGTCATCTTCAGTCTGGCCTTTATTAATTCTGTCTCTGGTAGTGGTAAGTCTATCTATTAAGTGGGTTAAGTTTGAGGTACCTAAAGCGGCTTTAATTTCCTCAAGGAGGTCATTAATTTGCTTCATTTGTTTAAGAACGCTCAATCCGTCAGTAAAATTGGGATAATCACTAATGTTGGTGGTTTCGGCAGTTTTAGTAGCAATTAAATTTTGAGTAGGAGTAATAGAATTAGTTTGTGGAAGATTTCTATTGATGTTAGGGCCGGCCGCATTGGCATAGGAAAAACCGGGGGTAACTTCTTTAATTTTTCTTTTAGCTTCGGCTTTATTATGGGGAAATGAAGGGCAACCTCTGAAACTGGCAACGTGGTCTCCATTGCAATTGCAACATTTGGGATTTTCTAATTTGCCTTGTCCTTTATTATATTCATTTGTTTTGTGATCACCAGCACATTTAACACATCGGGGATTCATGGTACAATTTTCTTGATGGTGGTGATAGTATTGGCATCTGAAACACTGAAGATTTTTGAACGGGGAGTTGTATTTTTGAATAGTAATTTTGGTGTGAAAGAGGGCTTGTAGTTCGTAGATATTTTTGGAATTTTCCGCAGGGGTGAGTTGAATTTGATGGAGTGGTAGAGGGGTTTTTTCTTCGTTTTTCTTACCTCTCATGAGGCGGTTAACTTTGTGAACTGGGTTTTCTAGACGTTCGAGTTCTTTTTGGATTTCGCCCGGTTCAATGTCAATGGGGAGCCCTCTGATGACCACTTTAGTTAATTTTACAGATCCTAAAGGTAGAATAAAGCCTTGTATGTTATTATCTTTAAGAAATTTTGTGATATTCCTATGGTCATCTTCAGTTTTTGGTTCAATGCGAATAAATTCTCCGCTCATTCGTGCGTGGAAGTGCCTTTCATCTTTACCAGCTAATAAATTCAAAATTTCTCTGTAGTTATCAGTTTTTCAATCGTTATATGCTTAATCTTAATTTGGTTTTCTTTAGGAGCTTGAGTTTGAATAGGGTTTTCATCATTATGGTTTTTTAGAGCGTTACATTTATTTACAGTTACCGTATTTGTAGGGATAATGGGGATGGTAGCTTTAGCAGCTAGTCTTCGGGCCGGTGTCTTAAAACCGGCATTATTCTCCTGAGCATTAGGTTTACGTTTTTTGTTAGTGTTAGTATTTAAAATGGAAATATTAGTGTGGTTAGGTTGGTCAAGACTATGCTTACCTAGTCGATATCTTTCATAAGCCAGAGGGAATGCCTTTTCCAGAGTAGTGTGTAGATTGTCCGGGATCAGTCCATTTTGAAGATTCGATAATATTCTTTCGTTATCTTCCGATAATTCAATAAGGATCGGTTGGTTGGTTCCATTGTCCGTGTTCATTTCCAGTATATCGTCAGCCGAAGTCGTGTCCGTATCCATTAGTTTGTCTTCCATAGTTCCACGAGTGAAACTCGCGGTAGCGCAGGCTGCCTCTAAATCAGACCCGTCGCACATTCGCAAGAGAAAATCTCCCCGAAAGGCCACAGACCGGGGCCATCGTGATCACCGGGCCTGCGCATGTGAATTGATGACTCTTAGAAAGAGGCCGATAGACACAAACTCTTTATTTTTAAATTTGACGGTTTTCGCCTTCGTTTAATTAGTTAAATCTCAATTAGTTAACTGAATAATCTTTCTGTTGTCCTCAATAACACAGTTTGCCGATTTATAAAACAATTTTTGTTTAATTTCGTTAGAAATTCAAAATAAATAAAAGGAAATAATTGAAATTTGAGTTAAATTCACGAAATATGTTGTTCATGACCGTTCTTTTACTTTTCAAGCTAAATGTTTAAAACTATTGTGTACAAAAAGATGAAAAACCAGATTTAATTATAATAATACATAAAAAGGTTTTAAACATAAGAATTGGGCAGCATGAATATTACTATTAAAAACCTTAAGTACAAAACATTTTCAAATAGAAATGAGATAATGATACTAAAACATCTATTTTTTTCATAGTCATAACATTAATTATATATAATAAATTACTTTTTTATTACTGTTTAGCTTAATATCAAGATATATTAGTCATATAAAAATGATTATAGATATTCAAAACAAGATATATTAGTCAAATACATATGGTACTTTTTGTGCTTTCATAGAAGAAAATTATATCTATGAGTATGTTTAGTTTGAATTTTATTTACACAAGAAAACAAAATTTTAAATATATTCTGCTGAAGCTAAAAAAAATATGCAGTTCATTACCTTTCTTTTTTTAAAAACTATATGCCCTAAAAGCATTATATATATATGTATGTGTGTGTATGTATATATAAGATATATAAAAGCCTACACACAAGATGAGAAAACTGATTTATTTAGAATATACAAATATATTAAATTTTGAACATGAGGATTTTACAAGACAGTTACTATCAAAAGCTACAAGAGATAGAAAGCATTTTAAATTGAAATGACATAACCATACTAAAATATTTAACTTGATAAAACAATTGACTACCTTTTTTTTTTACATAGTTGTGACTGTTATGTAGAACACATCACTTTTATATCAGATATGTTTGACTGTTGCATATTATGATTACTTATATTTTTATTCTTGTTTCGAGGACAAATTGTTAAGTTAAAAACTGTTTAACTCATATATACTACATACTTTTTATCAAAAAAATATATAATTCACCAAGCAAATAATGGTATTTTTCTCTGTGCACATAGAAATAACCAATGTTTGAATAACTTACATATTTAGGATTATCATCATTATATTAAAAACAACAGTAATTGAATCTTTAAATCAATGAATGTTAAGTTAGTAATTGATCTAGGTAATGTAAAGTCAGATTGATAACATGAAAGTTACTGGTTTACAACTAAAATAAGTTAATTTAACTATTTTAAATAAAAACATTTTATTTACAACTGATAGAAAAGTTTTATAGGAATTCCATTTAGTTAATCATGTAAGGAAAACAAAAAAAATGTAATATGGTCATTGACATACCGGAAAATCGTTAATATATCCTACTTGGCCAACAAAAAGGAATGAAAATATTTCTGTGCTTTCTTTGCATGTGGGACAGTCGAATGAGACAAACACTAGACCCATCTATAAAACATGACAGGAATTTTTAACAGTAAAATAATGAAATTTATTATTTACTTCCTCCTGGAGCAATTAATGTTGACAATTTTCTTTTATTGCTTTTATCTTTACGAATGTTGTCATTTTTTGCTTTACAATAGTTATTCAGTAAAATATTAGTAATGACTGAAAGACACTTTGTAATTAATGCATCAGATGAAACCCCACATGTGCACATACTAACAGAAATACTATTGGTGATAATTATTTTTTCCATAGTTTGTTTCATCACAATATCTTTCAGACAAATTTGTTTTAAAAACATACTCTCATAAGTTTCTGATATCAGGACTTGGAATACTGTGAAAGCAGTCAACACAACATTCAGTGTAAATTGTTTTGGCCATTTAAGGCCTCCCCGATCAATCAGTAACATATATTTTTTTACTTCTTCCGATTCAAACTCGCACTCAAGCATTTTATTACTAAATAGCAAAGATTTGCATTCTTTGCAGTCTATTTTATTTTTTACTTTAAATGCCACATAACCTGCAATAAATAATAGAACAGATTTTGTTGAATTGGTCACATTTACCGAGTCTGAAAGCTTAATTACATCATTAAACTCTTCATATGTTTTGGGTGGTATAGTTTCTTTACCCATTTCTGAACAATCAAGGTATTTTAAAGAAAATTCTCCTGCATATGTGGAATGCAATTTTATTAAGCTTAAAACTTTCAATTTTTTGTCAGATTCAATAATTTGCCTGAATGAAATATTGTAATTACCGCCACTCATTTGGCGGTACTGGCCAAAGCATGCTTCTAGACTGTCAGTTTGGAACTTCCCTAGAAGAACATATTTAGACTGAAGATTCTGCAGTACATACTGAGAAATATCTATTAAAGCCTTTGTAGTATGTCTCAGGGCAAATTCTGTTTCTTTTGAAAGCATACCACCCTTTTCAGGAACCAATAATTTAGATTTTTCTAGTGCAGATAAATCAGCAAGTTCCTTCCACTTACTGATCCATTCATAAAATTTCTCTAGAAAGTGGATGTTTTCATGATTGATGCTAGCAATAGGATCACAGTATGGATCTCTTGTTTGTTTTCCTTTGTAGGGATGCTTGCAATTAACAATTTTCCACCACCTTTGTACATGCTGTAAAAATACTTTAGTTTTTATAAAATCAGAACCAAATTTAGAACTGTTCTGTTCTAAAGAGACTATACTTGTGTCATGAAACAGGCTCAAAGCATGATTTACATTTTGTCTCTCCATTGAAGAGGGGAACAGAACTTTCCTTGTTAATTTGGGTGCACTTTTGATTGTGAGGTGTTTCTCAGAATCATATATTTGCTTGAGATGTAGAAGGCTGGCAATATTAATTTTGAACATGTCAGTAGGATCTGGGTAAAAAAATGTTTGATTTGTTAAACTCTGATTCAACCAGTTATTACGAACACACTTAATTAGATGTGGTGTATCAAACAAGAAAAAAATTTTTTTGCTAGCATCATATGGGCTTTGTATAGATGTTACCAAATTACCATTACACATGGTAGTGAACATGTTACGATTAATTCTATTATTGTCTGAAATCAAAGAGAGTACAGTGTAACCACAACTATACAACAGATCCATTACTCTAATAGTATATTTATGTAACTGATCACTTGTCAAATTTTTTACTGGTATTAATGCTACAACATCTTTATTTTTTGAAAAAAGAGAGGAAATTAAAAATGCCTGTACAGTACTAGCTGCAAGAGATTCATTAGAATTGTCAGCCAGCCCTACAACATTTCCTCCTTTATAATCTACTGAAGGATTAGTATAGATTTCATCTAAAAGAAGATTGACAATTTTCTCATCGGTTTTGAGGGAACTGGCTTTAAGTTTTAAATACTTACAGTGGTTATTTACAAAATCACTTTCACCACTGAAATTTAAAACTGATGTTAGATTCCTTATGTAAGATTGATGAGGCAATGTCATGATTCCACTTTTTCTTATCATCATATAAGCAGCAGGATAGCTAAAATATAAATGAGTAGCCCATAGAATCATTTCAGAGCTATATCTATGTTGTTTTGAGTTTGTTAATGAGAGCTGCTCTTTTATAAACTTTATCTTTACAGGTTCAATTTCTTCATTGTCAATAATTTCATTTAAAAGCAACAATATACTATTGACTTTCTGATTCTGAGTCATTTCTTTTAATGTGAAAGTATTTAAAAAACTAAGCAAGCTGTCGAATTTTGTCCATCTGTCTAACTTTTGTTCTTTTCCAAGAATAAAGCCAATAACACTTTTAGAATCAAGATGTTGTTTTTTAAAATACAATTTTACAGTTAAATCTTCTAAAATTTCCAAGCTTACAGTTACTTCAGGACACTCAAAATATTCCATTTTATAAATATACATGGAGTTATCTGTTATTTTATACATGTAAGGATCTGACAGCTTTGTTGGTACAATACATTTTACATCCTCAAATGTTTTAATTATGTCAGCTTCCCACCAGTTTTGGAAATTTTCTTCATCCCTTTTTAATAAAGCTTCTCTACGCTTGGATGGAGACTTTCTTCGTTCACCAAGTGTCTTTGATAAATAGAATGGCTGATTGGGAAATATTGAAGGGTATGCATCTTGTGTCAGCATGTACTTTTTTCTGGGCACAGTTAAAAATGAACCATCTTTTTGTTGAATCTTATCTTTGATAAGAAATCGGTCATCAAAATGTAAAGCACAAACAACTGCAGATGGTCCAGGAATAAAGTCTTTCCTGTTTATAGCTTCTATCCATTTCTTACGGCTTTCCTCACTTTTAGGGAATAAAAATGCAGGAGTGTACGTTGTCTGTGTCTTATAATTAGATGTACAACCAGGTACACAGCACTTCCTCGGCATCTAAATTATAAATTTTAGCTATTAATATTCATATAAATTTATACACTAAAATTACATGATACATGATTTAACAAGAGACTATTTTAGAAACTAAAATAAAAGTTTTATTTGCTATAATTAATATTTTGAAAATATTTAAATGTTAAAATTACATGTGATAAAGTATGATTCCAAAAGAAATTAAAAAAACATGCTACTGAAGGCAATTTAGTGATATTTTAAAATACTTTTAAAAATTTCAGGCTTATAAGCGACTTTCACAGAATAACAACATATCCTCGTTATTAGTTAAAATACTGTAAGCAATGATAAATATCGTAAGTAATGATAAATATCGTAAGCGATGGGTAATCACTAACAGGTTATTGATTACAACAGTACACACAATGAGCAAGTTATGAATTAAACTTATGTCGAAATGAAAATCACATTAGTGTCACTTTTTACAGAGCAGTACACTTCAAAAATAATGAATGGCTTATCTGAGTTTTGACGTAATATTACTTGCATAATATTTATATTTAAATTGAACAACAAAAAATATTCTTACCTCTATTTGCTTTGGTAGGGGTTAATATTGAAAAATATAAGTTTTAACAGCACGTGTATCAAAAATAAGCATACGAACAGCGTACGAATCACGAAGGCCTCGGTACGATATGCATCGGCCTCAATGTATAACTCAAATTTCGCGGTGGCAACCTATGCGCAGGCCCGGTGATCACGATGGCCCCGCACAGACGCAGAAGTAGGGACCGAAGAGAAAGCAATAAGTAAGCAAGTGTACTAGCGCAAGGCTTAGCACACACGGAGGAAAGCAAGGAACCTCTATACTCAACAAGAGCACAGAATGAACTCTTCTGATAGCAACCCTGTTTACAGACAGCAATCTAATCCCATTATCAGTTTTGCTCCTGCTGCCATCTGTTGACTTATAAAGGAATCTATTTAATTTAGTATGTATTAAAATCAGAATTTAAAGAGATTTTAACAAAATAAATTGTTGAAATTTAAATTTTCTTTCTTCAAATATTCACAATTATTTAAATTTGATAAATTTGAGTTTGTAATTAGAAAATAAATGTATTGAATAATAAGCTTAAATTTAAAATATTTAAAGTTTAAATTGTAATAAAAGCTTAAATTTAAAATATTTAAAGTTTCAATTGTAATAATTTAAATTTATTTGAATATATAATTTTTAAAAATCAAATTTTATAATATTTAAAGTTTTAAATTGTAATAATTAAATTTATTTTAAAAGATGAATTTTTTTTTAATTTGATTTAAAAAAAATTATTTTAATGTGGTTACATTTGTGTATTTACATATATACATAATAAAAAGATTAACAGAAGAAATGTTATTATCAAGACCTGAAAAGATTGCATTTTTCATTTGTATTTTATATATAACAATACCAGAAGCCAGAATAGAAATATTTTTCTTGGGTATAAATTGAAGGATGCTAAGTCTATTTTTGTGATAACGAAAGGGAGCAAAATGAAATACTGAAATTCTGTAACACTTTTCGATAATAGAGATGCAAATTTTATGTTCCTTGGGATTCCATGAGATCTAATTGTAAGAAAATTTATGGTTATACTAGATAAGCCAACAAGCAGAAAGCCATATTAAAGAGCAAGATATTTTTTATCTCTAATTCTACTAACCTTTATTTAGAAGAATGTTTTATTAGAAATTGACAAAAATAACAAAGACAATATTAAATTTGAACTGTTGGGTCGGTTGGTTGATTTGTAACTTTATGGACAATTATGCTCATGAGGGCTAATTAGACTTAGGCGTATGGTTTAAAGTGGATTCCGAACCTTTACAACATCCGTGCCAACCTAAGATTCAAGCCTGTCACTTTTCATACATTAAGCCAGAACTCTAACCATTATATAACTTAAAATTTAATGAGGAGGTAGATAAAGACGTCACAATCATATATTACATATTCAGTGATCAAAGATTTTGTTTTTCTTGGGCTGTTCGAGTTCCAAGTGTATGTGTTGTATTATCCACAGATGATCTAAAATATTCTCACTTTGGCCAAATTTATCTTGGCTGTATAAATTTACTGATAAAGCTGAAACTATAACCTTCACAGCTTAAAATATATGGTCAAAAGAGTAAGTGGTAATAATGAATATATAAATCACACCTTACAATGATAACCTGTAAAGCTACAATCAACTTAATATAATGTTGCTCTTCATTGTGAAGAGTTTTATATGATTACACAATTGAATTCAATGAAATAGATTCATTTATTGTTAAAATGCAAAATTAAACACTAAATGTCTGGTTGAATTGGATATTGTACAGTACCACATTATGTACTTTATTAATATAGAATAGATGGCACCACCTTAAAACCTAGTACACCTGTTTTTTGCAATAAACTGTTCCAAAGGGTTGAGATTGATTCCTGATTGGTTGCTCTTGCTCTAAATTTGATTTCCGCGCGCAATTAAAATTATTTTACTCTTTCGGTTCCCGCTGTTCCTTGGATTAACACTGACTTTTATGGTCATGCGACGCCTTTCATAATCGCCAACGAATACCGGTAAATTTTCGTTGTTTTTCCTTTATGATCTTGAGTGAAAGGGACAAAAGTGCAGCAGGATTACTAAGATATTACTGATGAAGAGGAATTCGAAACCGAATAAGAATCAACCTCAGAATTCAAAGCAAAGGCCCATAGAGTTTACAATGACAACTCAAAGAATCGTGGACAAATCTAGGGGCAAATTTACTGAACTGTGGTAGTAATTAGAACCCTACGGTTGATGAAAAGATGTGTAAAACGATTAGTGAACGTCTAGAGAAAATTACGCCGATTGTGAAAGCATCCCTAAGTAATAAAAAAAGCAAATGTACTGAATCTGAAAACTTCGATAGTTTTCACAACGTTACGGGTGATGAAAACATATGTTTAACGTTTAGTCAACGTCTACTAAAAATTACGGCGATTATGAAGGCATCGCCAAAAAAACAATCCTAGGACGTACGAATCTAGATGAAGGTAAGTCAATTTTTATGTTTGTTATTTAAGGTATCTGACTACGTTTAAAACGTCAATTTAGGTGAAAATTATGAAATTTCTTAAATTCTTAAAAAAATGTAAATTTCTGTTTCTAAATCTTTTATTTTTTCCATACGATGATAAGAAATTAAATCGGAGCGATTTCAGTGCAATTAAATATTTTAATTTCGTTTTCTGAAGAACTTATATTTCATTAAAAATGTAATTATTCAAATGTATTTTACATTTAAAATTGCTATTGTCTAGTTAGGGACTATTTCCATCATTTTCCTACTTTTGTGCTATATTTCGGCAAAAAATAGCACAAATTTTCTCAAGTTTTTGTAAAAAATTGGCACCGAACGTAGTCGGATACCTTAAACTTTTCATGTTGCGATTTTTTTTAAAGGTCGCCAGAATTTCTGAGTTCTCTTTTTTTTCCCCCTTCATATTTCGTTGTTTTGGTGTTTTAAACTTTTAAAAACAGCAAAACATCAAAATATGAGCGGGGGAAAAAATGGCGGACTCAGAAACGCAAATTTGACGACTTTTCAAAAAAGTCGCCAACCGTCCCAGCTTCTTTCGATTTACCAATATTTCAAATCAACACAGTGTTTCCAAATTATTGGCAAAAAATTTTTTCACATTGATTATTTTGTTCCTGCATATGATTTTTAATGCATATTTATTATATGATATACAACATTCATGATTATTTTAATTTCTCAACATATGAGTATTGAATTAGACAGAACACTAAGATTTTATTTAAAAGTACCTTTAATTTATCTATTTATTCATTTTTTCTATATTTAAAAAACAAAAATATTCGACTGATGAAAAGAGAAAAATATTAAAATAAAAAAAATGAAACTGGCAATAAAATCTGCAGTGCATATGCAAATTATGCAATCTCGACTTTATAAACTTCTAATCTAATATCAAACTTGAAAAAAATTATCTTCACTGAGAATTCGATAATTTTGGGTTTTAGAACCCCTTTTCTTAAATTACAATAAATCAAGAAGAAATAAACTTTTTTCGTACGCAATAAAGTGAAATCCTTTACATTTTAAATAAATATAGTGATTTTATAAATATTTATGGCAAATGTTTTGAGGTTCATGTAATTATATCAAAACTGGGTAATACCCGGGTGCCGATTCTGAAAAATTTGACAACCGAAACCCACTTCTGAAATTATTGTCTGATTCTGCAATCCTTAACCTAAGCTCTATCTACCAAATCTCCGCCAAATATTTTTCTTATATTAGACTGCCTATCTACATATAGAAGGCCGTCTGTAATATGTTTCTGTGATATCTTCTCCCATACAAATAAACAAAGATTCTATCGAGTTTCTTTCTTTGAAAAAACTATTTTTTTCTCACAGACGGTTGATTAACAATCAGTCAACCTGATCTGTGTAATGAATATTCAGTTGACTAATGATAGACATGTGTGTTTTTATATGGAAGCATGTCTGGAATGTAGTTTCATCACCAACTTTATACCTGCGTCAAAGAGAAATAGATTTTGAAAGCCTTTTTCTGTATCTATATCCTTTGAAATTGGCTCTGCCTAGAAGGGCGTGTTCTGAGCATTTTGCTTTCGTGTGCTCTAAATTTTATTTCACAATTCCTAATAGTCGACGATGGTTGCTCTCTTTGTGGGAAGGAACTATAATCACTAGTAAAAGTATACAGAAATTTTGTATTTGAAATTCCTTTGCCTAGTTACACAACTCCATAAAGATCACCCTAGACCTGCAGAAGAGAAATTCTGGTTCCACAAATAGGCATCCTGTTTGAGGGATAAATTGAAATAGACAGAAAAAACACACTCAGAAATGAAATGGAAGTTTATTATACATTTGACCATATGTCAAGTGTAAATTCATTAAAGAAAAAAACAAGCATTGACACTAAGCGATGCTTTTCGTGACAGGATTTTAAAACCATCAAACTCGTAAGATAGCGAATTGCTTTTTTTAAAATTTAATTTTTAAATTTAAATTTCTGGTAACATCAGGAGAATTTAAAAAAAAAATTAGGTTTTGTAATAATTCAGACCGTAACTATCTTACAAGACGTTTAATGTAAATGCGTTACTTTTAGTGAATTGCGAATCATTCTTCAGCATAATTGTGAAATACGATTCAAACGCCGACTAGTGGAAGGATGTGATGATAATTCTAACAATATAATTGATTTTTTTTTAGAAAAAAGTTTTGTTTATTTTACAGATTTCCTGGTACTGCTATGGGAAACTTCAATCAAAAGTTATTTATTTCATTTACAACTAAATATCTGAAAAAGATCTATCAAATATAAAATTCTAATGAAATGACGTTTGTCAGACTTAAAAAAGAAATGCCTTTCATGGACGTTAATATATTCCATGTTAGATCACGTTTAATATCATGACGTTTAATACCATGTTAGATGACATTTAATTCCATGTTATATAATGTTTAATTTAAACCTCTAATTTTTTTAATTGTTCTGATGTTAACTGAAAATTTTAATGTACAAATTAAATATAAAAAAACAATTGATGTTTGTGGTGTATATCTTTTCCTGTAATATCCGGACACGAATAATTGAGAGGTTGCATTGGCGCTTCATGGACGTTAATGTAACCTCTCATTTATTCGTATCTGTTTAATGCCCCTCTGTTTAACATAAGAATTTTTGGAAGTTCCGGTTTTCTGTTGTGCAAATTTTTTTTTCAAGCACTTTGTAGAAACTTTTTCGTTAAAATACATTTCCTACCAAGAAAAGCTGTCCAACAGGTGGGGAAATAATTAAATTTGAGAAATGCGTTAATGATAACGGTTAAGTACATTGTACTTTTAAAAGGGAGATGTTTCAGGATGCAATTATTAATATTATCACTACCCGCTGCTTTTTTAACTTTAAGTTTTTGAATAATATGGAAGATTTCAGCTACAGACGCCGAATGAGTTTCGTGCGTAGGGGGGGGGGGGGGGGGAAAAGAGAATTTTGAACAGAGGTGAGGACAGTTCAATCGTTTTTTCTTATCAACTGAGTTATAATGCGGAAAAAAAATTATCACGATGTGTGATGGCCACAAAATTGCATTTGCTACCTCAAAAGCATCTTCGTTGGAGCCTTGAATAAGCGGAAAATTATAACTCGGTGACTTCGGACTAACATTTCTGTTATAACTGTCGAATTTCACGGCGAACTCGAGCGCGAAGGAAGTAATAATTTTGCCCATTTTCCCCGAGGCGGGTGAATTGAAAGAGTTTGAGGGCCAAATTGCGGTCTTTAATTAGGTTAACAATCTTCGCCGGAAGATTATGAAAACACGTTTTTTTAAGGACGTGCGTTAAACTTATTTTGGCGCTGATAATTGAGTCACTTCAATTGTTGGTGGTACGCTCGATGTCCTCAGGACTACGAATAGAGGGGTAAGTTAGAAGGGAGCAGTTAAGAATATCCTGGAATTGATTCCAATTAGTGTAGGGGGCGGGCTAGGATTCTGTATATCGACCTGCTGATCAAAAGCAATTAAAACGGGGAGGTGGTCCGAGACCAAAATGGTCAAGGGTTCCAATAGTGAAAGGGTAAGAAATGATTTTAATAACCGCCAGGTCGACAGTGGTGGAGATATTTTTGAAAAAGTAGTAGGAGAGGGCGATGTTAGAAATTTAATGACCGAATAATTACTAATGAATTTTTATAGAAATCGACCAGGAGGATTAGTGTTGCTACAGTTCCAGGCTGTATTATGAGCATTTTAGTCGCTAGCAACAATGCAGAAATTATTGGAGCTGAAAGTTTTAGAAAAATCGGAAAATAGAAATTTTTTACCGGGCAGGATATAGACGAAAGAAATTAAAATTTTGTTGTATCTATCTGGCATAACCATGGTAGAAGTATTTTCTGCTCTTACAGTGTCTATAGAATTAATCGAGAAATGTTTTAAACATCTGCAAACATGCAGTACCTCCACCAGGATTCAAATTCAAATTTCGCAAGGAGGGGCGGGGGGCGGTCGTACAGAAAAAAAAGGTATTATTGGAAACGTTTAAATGGCCAGAGAGAAGTAAATTTAGTTTTCTGAATTTAGCGGGGTGAATTTTAAAAGTTTCCAGGAATCCATGGAATTATTGTTAATTTTGTTGGAAAGGCTGTAAGCATTCCAGAACAAAACTCTCTGTCAGTGCGGTGCATGACATTGCGAGGGCGGGGTTTAAGTTAGTATGAATTTTATCAAGTACGGCTAGGAGTCTTTGGATTGGGTTTTTGTTTTCCTTTAACACAAGGGAAATAGACTTAAATAACTCTATAATATCGGCGATATTGAATTCCGATATTCGTTCTTTCATAGTTTTAAATATGCTTGAGATTCCGGCGAAAGAAGTTGACATTCCTGTGGGGCGTGTCAGAAGGAGGGGAATATGTCACTACTGCCTAGAAAGGGGCAGTTGAAGATTTCTTTCTTCGGGGGCGTCGATTTTGTTGATAGTGGAGAATTTTTCAAAATCTTTTGAAGAAGGTCCATTGGAAATTGCTTCAGACTCATAAATTAAATTTTAATAATTTTAAAATTAATTTTTAAATATGCCGGAATCTCAAGCATATTTAAAACTATGAAAGTACGAATATCGGAATTCAATATCGCCGATATTATAGAGTTATTTAAGTCTATTTCACTTGTGTTATAGATATACTCCAATATTTATAATACAGGAGACCTCTGTATTATAAATATTGCCTTGAGATGTTTATGCAATACTTTCTTCGCGATGTATTAAATTTTTAGTGTGAATAGATACCTTCCAGACCGAGGTGTTAGGGGGTTTAGAGGGAATAAACTACACATTTTAAAATTTTATCTGTAATTTCCGATCTAGGGTTACCCCAAGATACTTGACAGTGCTTTCCCATTCGAGTGGGGAGTTATGAAGATAGATACGAGGGGGATTGAGATAGCTATTACTAAAAGAGATCGCGTGACACTTCGAGGGATTGATTTTAATTTTCCAGCACTGAAACCAATTCTCTAAAGTGTCAATGTGACGCTGAATTTGAATAGTTAGGTAGTTGATATTATTAGCAGTGGAAAGAATAGCAGTATCGTCAACATAAAGAGCAAGAAGAGTATTATCTCCCCTTGGAATTGAATTTTGTAATAATTTAATAATTAAGGAAATGAAATTACAGAAAAGAATTGTGAAGAAAGTTTTTTATCATTGTTCATAATCTCTTATGGAAAAAAAATTGTGAGAAATAATACTGATTAACCAAAACACACACACACATAGTAATATAAGAATATTTTTATTTGCAGATAAGTATGAATAATACATCATATATAACAGGCCTTTAAAAAAAAAAAAGCAACATTTTCTATCAATACAAATAAATTCTTATCAGGACTAATAAAATAGGAAGTCAATTCAGTATTTAATCAGACAGTACTTTAAAATATCTTCCTTTGGGAAAAAAAAAATCAAAGCATCTCAGATTACACTTTTTAAAACCGGAGGTATAATCGTCAAGTTGGTAAATTTCTGAATACAAATTTTTTCAGCGAATTAAAAAGAAAAAAACAAATAACTTTGACAAGGACAAATCAGCTATATTTTTGAATTTTCACAAAGTACGCATTTTATTGCATAAGCAGATTTTGTACGCAGATTTTGCATAAGCATTTATAGTAACAACATTGCTTATCATACAATGAAAACTTATTTACTTAAGGGGTGTGGTCACTTTTACGTACCTTTAAAAGTATCATTTTTAGACCTATGTTCGATTGTATGTACTACTCATGAATTAATCTTGATTTATATGAAATTTTTTGAGTAACTGCCTATAATATTGTTTATTATACATGCAATTTTTCAAGGTAATTAATAAAAATGACTTTATATGCATAAAAAGTGAATTTTTTTTAAAAATCGAGCATTTTGCAGTCAACTACTGTGCGCATTCTGTCAAAATAAATTATTAAGGTACATTAGTAATTTTTTACTATATGTGATTACAATACTTCAGGCAACAATATCCAGCAACATTATTCTAAAATATATTAAAACCTTTTAGTACGTGCTATTTTTAATTAGATATTTCAAAAAGGACTGAGTAAAAGCTTATAAAAAATTCTTTAAAAATTAAAATATATTAAGGTTCAAAAATTTTGGTAGATTTTGTTGTCTAAAGTGTTGTAATCACATATAGTAAGCAATTATTAATGTAACTTAATAATTTATTTTGATAGAATGCGCACAGTAGTTGACTGCAAAATGCTCGATTTAAAAAAAATATTCACTTTTTATGCAAAAAAATTCATTTTATTTTTTATTAATTACCTTGAAATATTGCATATATAATAAACAGTATTATAGGCAGTTACTCAAAAAATTTCTTGTAAATCAAGCAAAAATCATGAGTAGTACATACAATCCAGCATAGGTCCAAAAATGATACTTTTAAAGGTACTTAAAAGTGACCACTCCCCTTAAGGGGAGTGGTCACTTTTACCTACTTTAACTAACTTACGTAATTTAACTAACTTAATAGTGATTAAATTCAATATTATTGTTATTTCCAGCAGAACTTAAGATGTCTTAACTTTGCGTTCACTTAAAACACAGCAGCTGTACTTTTCTCTCATTATTATACATCTTATATTAACACAAAACAATAATAATGTTCTTACCTTAGGAGCAGCAAATATACTAGGATTTCTCTGTCCAGTTTCTTTATTTCTTTTTAAAACTGATCTATAGCCAGTAGAACAACCCGGAGCAAAACACGTGTATGGCATATTTCTCCACGCATAATAAATTTAAAAATTTATAAAACAACTTTCACCACCACGCCGTATAACTCAATGTAAAATAGTCACTACGATTGCATGTCACGCCCTCTACCAGTGAGCGACAACAATCGGTTCATTTTTCGAAAAATTCCCCATTGAAGCTTCCGCTCCTTCTGTAGCTTCATGACCAGTAACAAAAATTATAAACAGTCACAACAGATGAGCATCAAATACCAATATCAGCAAAACAACAACAGCAAGTTGACAAAGAACAACTGGACTGAAAATGCACACCATCACAAGAATGTACTTCCTTTTAAACTTGAGTAGTTGCGTAAAATTTACATAACGGTTGATGGAGCGAGTATCGATACATAAAAGAAAAAAATAAAAAACATCAAAATGGGAGTTGTGACCTCACACCTTCAAACTGTCGTCATACTTGGACAGTGTGAAACAACATTACTATGAAATGGGAAGTGTAAAGATCCCGATTACCAATATTCTATGCATTTTTACATGCAGTATTTCAATATTCGCAAAGAAATGAGGCAATATATTTTTAGTACATATTATACTATAGATAACTGAAAATAAAAATCAATTTGTGATAGCATTGAGTTCAAAATTTTGTCACTTATTTTTTCTGTTCAAACCTTACACTGCTTACCATTCTAGAAGGATCTGTGAAATAGCTGCAAATTTAAGGAAACGATTTGTGCAAAGTTCAAATAAAAGACAGTATTATTTATTTCATTATTTATGTTATTGCAAAAAAATGTTACTACTTGTTCTACCTGTTTTTAATTTATTCGTTCAATTTGAATTTATACCGTCTTATAAATTTTATATTTTCTTTTTTTCTCAATATCCCATGATGTAAAGCCCATGATGGAAGCTTTCGACTGTGCTGAGAACCAGACGGTCGTTTTCTTCGTCTACCAAGTCCGTGTTAGGAGAGACCTAATGTTGCACATTACAGTCGAGCCCCGTTATAATGAACTTCAAGGGAAACAAAGCTTTTGTTCGCTTTATCCGGTGGTTCGCTGTATCCGAACCGTTAAAAAAAATATTACAGTTCACAAAATGTATATCTCATTGGTTGCAATGTGCAGTCAAAAATGAAATATTAAAAAAATGACAAAAGGTTTCTGGAAAAAGACACCATGTTAACTTTTGTCGATAAGTGCGTTTGAGGTTGAATAACTCAAACGCACTTATCGACAGAGAAAAAAGTAAGTAGACAGGTGTTTGTTGAAGATACACGTGGATTCCGCAATTTTAATTTAATCTGGAAATAAAAATGTGTGCAGAAGTCGACAAACCAGGGTTCCGTCGACTTTTCGACATTCCAGTAGACAATACCACGTTTCGTTAAAGAGGTCCAGAACACATTAAAAAAAAAAATTATTTATTGAGTTAAAATTTTGAATTTTTTTGTGATGGCTAACCATATAATTTCTAAACAAAATCACTTCATAAAACTTCACAAAATGTTTAAAAGAATAATTTGATATTAAAATTTTAAAAAAGTGGGGTAATTTAAAATTGTTATAACTTGAAATATTATTTGTCGAATTTCAATTCTTTTCACTTAATTAAGCAGAAATATATTAGTTTTAATTTTGATTCAGCATTTTTTAAAATATTTATTTTTAAAGAAATTAAAAATATTTATATTAAAAATTAGAAAAAAAATGATGTAACATAGATTTAAAAAATCATATTTTCAAAAGTAAATTTTTTTTTTAATTTGCTGAATCAAAATTAAAGTAAAATAGTTGAAAAATACATTTTCCAAGTTTCAACGATTTATCTTTAACCGTTCTTGACTTATAACAATTTAAAGACGAGAAATGCGAAAAAATTCCTATCATACAGAAAAACGCACTTGCAGGTTTAAACAACGCTTGGCTACTACTAGAATGTTGCAAAAAAAATAATAATTATTTCTCCTGTCCTAATTAAGATAGAAACATGATTTAAACGTCATTTTAAGCGTAAAAGAACACAAAAATTTTTAATGCAATAAATCTTTTTTCGAAAATTCGAACAATTTGTCTCCTGAATCCCCTTAACAGTCGATTTCTCCACTGACGGAAACAGAAATAATTTTGTTGAACAACTGTAGATTCATTTCAGAAAACAGTCTTCATTGTGGTACAGCTCCATTTAGAATTTCCAGAAAGACTGAATCGCAGTTCAACTGAAACAAGGGAGAGTTGGGGAGTGTCCAAGGCAAGTTTGGCGGAATAAAGGTCTGCGATGCTGTCAATAGTATCTTAGAACAATGAAAATTCATTTCTCCAATGACGTTTTCAGGGGCGTGCTTGGTGTTTTAGTGGTCCTGGGCGAAATACATTTACTGGCAATCAAATTTCTTTACGCACCGAGTAATGGATCTTGTAAGATAACTGAATTGAAGATAAATCATGCTTTTATAACCGAGAAATTTTAGGAACCAAAAGGATAGTTTGTCAATTAAGATTCTGTCTACGATTCTTTTCAAAAAAATCGAAACATATATTTTTTATAAGTCAAATTATAGATACCTCGGAAAATGAAGGATTTCTTAAAAAACCCGTAACGTTTAGAAAAGTGTTGCGATGAAGAATAAAAATGGCGGTCGAAAATTTTTATCGGCCCTAAATTTTAGCGGCCCTGGGCGGTTGCCCAGTTCCCCCTCCCCCCCCTTAAGGACGGCTCTGATGGAGAATGTTTGATAGCGCATATAGATTGGTGCAGAGTTCTCTGCCTGCAGACCTCCGACTCCTGTCATCACATTAGTCACGGTAACATTAGACACGGTATTTAGAACCACCCCCATTCCCGCTCTTTGATCTGGTGTCTCCCCCGACCCCGCTCGCTGACCCCCGCTCCCCCGACCCGCTGACCCCCGCCCTTTCTTTGATGGACCGCCAGAGGAGGCGATCCACGCATAGTACAGAGTACAGAGTGATCATAAATCACTGGATTCCCCAACGCACAGGCAAAGAACTCTGCACCAATGTATATGCACCATCAAATAACTCTGTGAGAAGTTTCCTCATCTATCAGATGCAAAATTGGAAGAAGACGTGTTTGTTGGGCCTGACATCGGAAAAATAACGTTGGATCCCAACTTTGAAACAAAATGACTTTAAAAGAGAGGGAAGCTTGGGGATCTTTCAAGCTGATTGTGACCAAGTTCTTGGGCAATATAAAGGACCCACATTATAATTCTATTGTAGCAAACATGCTGGAAAAGTTCAAAAAGTTAGGTTGTTTGATGTGCTTCAAGATTTACGTTTTGAAGAATCACCTTGATTTTTTCCCAGAAAATTTGAGTGATGTCAGAGAGGAGCATGGTGAGCGGTTTCATGAAGATATTAAATTGATAGAAAGATGATATCAGGGACGCTGGAATACCAGTATGATGGGAGACTACTGTTGGCCACTTCACCGAGAAGTTGAGCAAGCGATTCACAAGCGATAAAGCAATATCAGGAACATTAAGGACAAAAGGGAAAGGAAATATAAGCCAAAGCACAGATAAAACCTATGTAATTAAAAGGTATTTTCATGTTTATATTTGAATAAAAGTTTGTTCATACTGTAAGATTTATTTATTTTTATTTTCTGTGGTATGTTCGGCTAATTATCTAGTTTCAGACGAAGTCACATTGTAACGAAACTGTGGGTGATAGAAAAAAACTGAGGCCAGATACGAATTCAGCACCAAAAATTACATAAGAATCAGTTATTAACGTTAAAAAAGTTTCCAAAAAGTCATTTCTTGTTGGTCTGTGTAATCGAAGGAGTATTCGTAATAGACGATCTTTGGGAGGAAGCAGCAATGTGTAAGTTCCAGTGACAGAGGTGTCAGGCAATGGAGCAGAGGCCGGAATGGCAGCTTGAGTTTCACCGTCATTCATGACGAACGGGTGAAAGATAGCGATGAAAACACGTCAGCAAGTGGTAAACGCCAGGGATCAATGTCCAGATAACAGCAACACAAGTTTAATTCTTTATAGTCTAAAACCAGTAACATGAAGCTACAGAAGGAGGCGCAGCTCAGTGTTAAAAATGTGTCTCCCTTTTTGTCGCCGCCACTAGAGGGCGCTCGCATGCTCTGTAGGGCGGCTTAGACACGGACAACCATATGCTTTAATATGGATTTTTCGTATTTTTCCTAGCGAAAACAAGTTGTTTTATTTTAGTGCGTATTTAATATGAATTTATTTATTCAATTTAACAATTTTTTATTTTCATTCAAAATCTTTATTTCAAGTGTTTTTTTTGCTACAATTCAATAAAATTCTTAAAGGAAATGAGTAAATAAACTTTTTCAGAATAATTGTGTATTGGTTTCAGAATAAATTAGTTCAGAATTTTGTAATAATTTAATAATTAAGGAAATGAAATTACAGAAAAGAATTGTGAAGAAAGTTTTTTATCATTGTTCATAATCTCTTATGGAAAAAAAATTGTGAGAAATAATACTGATTAACCAAAACACACACACACATAGTAATATAAGAATATTTTTATTTGCAGATAAGTATGAATAATACATCATATATAACAGGCCTTTAAAAAAAAAAAGCAACATTTTCTATCAATCCCAAATAAATTCTTATCAGGACTAATAAAATAGGAAGTCAATTCAGTATTTAATCAGACAATACTTTAAAATATCTTCCTTTGGGAAAAAAAAAATCAAAGCATCTCAGATTACACTTTTTAAAACCGGAGGTATAATCGTCAAGTTGGTAAATTTCTGAATACAAATTTTTTCAGCGAATTAAAAAGAAAAAAACAAATAACTTTGACAAGGACAAATCAGCTATATTTTTGAATTTTCACAAAGTACGCATTTTATTGCATAAGCAGATTTTGTACGCAGATTTTGCATAAGCATTTATAGTAACAACATTGCTTATCATACAATGAAAACTTATTTTCTTAAGGGGTGTGGTCACTTTTACGTACCTTTAAAAGTATCATGTTTAGACCTATGTTCGATTGTATGTACTACTCATGAATTAATCTTGATTTATATGAAATTTTTTGAGTAACTGCCTATAATATTGTTTATTATAGATGTAATTTTTCAAGGTAATTAATAAAAATGACTTTATATGCATAAAAAGTGAATTTTTTTTAAAAATCGAGCATTTTGCAGTCAACTACTGTGCGCATTCTGTCAAAATAAATTATTAAGGTACATTAGTAATTTTTTACTATATGTGATTACAATACTTCAGGCAACAATATCCAGCAACATTATTCTAAAATATATTAAAACCTTTTAGTACGTGCTATTTTTAATTAGATATTTCAAAAAGGACTGAGTAAAAGCTTATAAAAAATTCTTTAAAAATTAAAATATATTAAGGTTCAAAAATTTTGGTAGATTTTGTTGTCTAAAGTGTTGTAATCACATATAGTAAGCAATTATTAATGTAACTTAATAATTTATTTTGATAGAATGCGCACAGTAGTTGACTGCAAAATGCTCGATTTTAAAAAAAATATTCACTTTTTATGCAAAAAAAATTCATTTTATTTTTTATTAATTACCTTGAAATATTGCATATATAATAAACAGTATTATAGGCAGTTACTCAAAAAATTTCTTGTAAATCAAGCAAAAATCATGAGTAGTACATACAATCCAGCATAGGTCCAAAAATGATACTTTTAAAGGTACTTAAAAATGACCACTCCCCTTAAGGGGAGTGGTCACTTTTACCTACTTTAACTAACTTACGTAATTTAACTAACTTAATAGTGATTAAATTCAATATTATTGTTATTTCCAGCAGAACTTAAGATGTCTTAACTTTGCGTTCACTTAAAACACAGCAGCTGTACTTTTCTCTCATTATTATACATCTTATATTAACACAAAACAATAATAATGTTCTTACCTTAGGAGCAGCAAATATACTAGGATTTCTCTGTCCAGTTTCTTTATTTCTTTTTAAAACTGATCTATAGCCAGTAGAACAACCCGGAGCAAAACACGTGTATGGCATATTTCTCCACGCATAATAAATTTAAAAATTTATAAAACAACTTTCACCACTACGCCGTATAACTCAATGTAAAATAGTCACTACGATTGCATGTCACGCCCTCTACCAGTGAACGACAACAATCGGTTCATTTTTCGAAAAATTCCCCATTGAAGCTTCCGCTCCTTCTGTAGCTTCATGACCAGTAACAAAAATTATAAACAGTCACAACAGATGAGCATCAAATACCAATATCAGCAAAACAACAACAGCAAGTTGACAA